>OV702289.1:335568257-336785340 GCA_916181665.1 Avena sativa
GGCTAGCGAGAAGGGTAAATTATCAGTGGCGGACGATGTCGAGGCCCCACCGGTGAAGCATGGGAAGCCGCGTGGGAGCAGCCGCGGGTAGCGTGGTGGTCTCTCTACCGGACCGAACGGTGCCTTGACTTCCAGGGCCATGAGGGCCATCAACGGAGAGGTTCCGGTGAGGCAAGGCCAAGGCCAGCCTCGCGGCAGTGGCCTGGGGTGCCGCACAAGACCTGGTGGTGGCCATGGTGTTGTCTCGGAGCCCGTAGCACTTCCCGCCCCTCCGCCTCTGGTTGAAATGACCAAGCTCGAAGACGACCCTGAGTTGGAGCGGGTTGTCGATTTCGTCCTTGTAACTACCTCGGTGAATTACGCTCCTAGTTACAAGCCTGGATGAGCAGAAATGGTTGAAATAGTACGGTGGGGCCCAAATGCCACTCACAGGTAGACCTCTCGGCCATCCCAACCATTTCCACACATCGGGACAAGAACGGGCGGCGTAATCGGCAGGCGAAGGGATCAACTACATACACAAATGAGTATGTATGCAAGCCACCATACAACAGTACATCAGAGCCATTCCATCTAAAAAGAAAGGAAATATAGCAACGCCATACGGCAAGATCCAACTATCCTAGATAGATATAATAGTTTAGGATATCTCCTCATACATCAAACATCAGAGTATCAGGCGGAAGCGGAAGACAAAATCCGAGTACGGATAAGAAGCAAATCGGCATAAGATGCCCCATAAATAAGCGGATCCCACCCACAGATCTCACGGATCCCCGTTCCCGGAATCTCTACACCGAATGATCGTTGCCAGGTGGGCCAGGTGCTGACTCAGCGCTCGCTGACGCAGCGGTTTGGTTGGGGACTTTTGTCACCGCGGGTTGGGCTAGCCGATGCGGCCGACAGATGGGACCGGCGTCCAGCTGGTCCACCGCGCGCGCGACCCAGCCAGGGCTTGCCACGCGGCAGATCCGGGGAGCACGGGTTGAGGATGGAAGCTCTAGGGGGGCTTAACTGCGAAGTGGACGGAGAGGCTGACAGGTGGGGCACTAGGGAGCTCGGGTTGAGGCGGGAAAAAGGGGAAGGGCTTAAACGCAAAACGGCCAGCGGCTGCTGCTTACTCTGTCGGACGCGCTGCTGCCGGCGGCGAGAGACAGCGACTTCCGGCGATGATGGTGACGCGTACGTTGGTCGAAACGTGTCGGCCCAAAAACGAAAAACAAAGAGGGTACGTAAGGCTACAACTTTCGTGCAGGGAGCAGCTACGGGGGTGGGCTGCAGCGCGCGGAAAACCTAGAGGAAAACGGGGGCAGCAAACTGGCTTCAGACGCGTCTGTCGGCGACTACGGCGGCGCGCGCGCACGCGGGGTGTTCGACGCCGGGCGGCGGCGATGCAAGGCGAGATGGGGAGGGAGGTGCTGTCCAAGAGGTCGGTGGGGCTCACCTACGACCCGCAGGTGCAGCGGGCGGGCTTGGGGATGCGTGGATCGGCGAGGAGGCAGAGGTCCTTGCGCGGCGTCCATGGCGGCTACGGCGGCGACGCGCCCACTCCGGCGACTCCCAGCGTCGCCCCCCAGCCTAGGCCGACGAAGAGGTATCCCAGGGAGTCCCTGGCGCCCTGCAACGGCGTGACGGCCACGAGCTCGAGCTGGGACAGAGGGGAGGCCGATCTAGGGTTTTGGGGGTGGCATGAGTAAGGCCAGGGCTGCTCCTGGGGAAGGAGGAAGGAGGGAGGGGCTCTTCTGGTCGATCTTGATCTGGACATGGCGTGGAGGAGGATAGATAAGGAGAGGGTCAGGCTTGCACATGGGTTTGGTGGTGGTAGCTTTTAGGCAAGGTAGGGAGAGGGCCTCGGTGTTCTCTTCTCCTCTCTCTAGTTGTTTTGCTAAAAGAGGAGGAGGGGGGACCAGGGGAGGGCACGTGATGGGCTGGTGGTACTGGTTTGTGGCTGGACCATCTTGTGGTGCAAGAAAGAGAGGAAGAGGGGAGGGTAGCTCGGGCTAGGGTAGCACTAGGGTCGGGTTAGGTTTTTGTGGGGTGGAGGGAGTAGCTAGGTGGGCCAGGGAGAGAGGGTGGCCGGTGGGGCCAGCTAGGTGAGAGAGGGGGGTAAGGCCGAGGGAGAGGGGGACATGGTAGCTAGGGTTTGGTCATGGGGTATGGTGATTAGGGTAGAGAGGGACTAGGGTTTGGTGTTAGATTAGGTGGGGTGTCCTCTTATGACAAAACCAAGCAAGCACATGCCAAGCTCCATCTAGATCTAGACAAGGTAAGGAGGGGTGAGATGGTTTAAGCATGATCAAATAAGATCAAGCTAAAAGGAGGGAGAGAGAGAGAGAGATTATCCACTCCAAATGCAAATAAAAACCAAAGCTAGTAAAAGATGGTTCTTGCATGGCCCATGCAAAACAATTAATGCCTTGCTTATTTTGTGAAAACAAGATTATCACATGGCATTAAACTTAGGCATTCCCAAAATGTGGAGTAAGGCCTAAGCAAAAGAATTTAGAAGAAAGCTCCAAGTGGAGTAGATGGAGATGATCACATTTGATTATTATTGGGACTTGCTAGTGTGTATATTCCACTAGATGATTACTAGTCCCAAAATATTCCCACATGAGCATAAATCCATAATAACCCATATGGAAGCTAGGAAAAGGGTTCCACCCACAAGGCATGCAAAGGTGGCCATGTGGCTCTCATATATCACTAATGTGAAAACAACATGATGCTAAGATGAGAGCATGTGGAAAAAGAATTGGATCCATCCCAACCCACATGAGCTAGAGGTAAACCCAATTAAAGTGCAAAGCTCACATCTAGTTGGATGGTGGAATTATAAGGTGGTGAAAGAAAGGTGGTGGAGTTAATAAAAGATATGCCCCCAACTCAACTTGGGCATTAAACAATATATCAAGAACCAAATACAATATCAAGAGGCAAATACAATTAACAATGCATATGAGAGAAGAACCAAAACAAAAAGGGTTTTATATGATGCTCAAATGCAAGGTGGCATGATGACATGAGCATGATATAATGATGATGCAACAATTATATGTTTGAAGTAGCCATTTATATAGACTAGGCTAGTAGCATTGCAATTGTTAGACAATTGGGATGCTACAGTCCTCATCCTCTATGAGGAGTACTGGTCCGCCCGGGTGAAGCTTCCCTGGAACTTCACTCCTGGGATCGCGGGCGACATTCTCGAAGGCATGCTGCTGAAGCATTCTGGCGGTTGCGATAGGTGGAGTATGAATGTCGAGGTCACCGCACTGGAAGAGATGTGCCTTACCGTCGGCTGGGCGAGCTTTGTCCGTGATCCCCGCACGCAGCAAGGCTATGTGCTGCGATTCTGCTATGCCATTAGAGGGCGTGTTTACGTGAAGGTGTTTTGCCCTCTAATGTACCGCGTCGAGTTTGTGTGACACCTCAGATAGACCGGAGTGGAGCCGCCACAAGGACCGCTGCAACTCCTAGGGCCGCTGGACCTGCTACAGTGTGGGTGTCGGTTGGCCGTGTCTGGAATTATTTTGTCTTTCAAGCATGAATGTGATGAACATCCTTTAGCTGTTTCCTCTCGTGATTGTCTTCCGATGGACTTCGACGAGGCGTGTTGAGAGTAGCCAGTGCCAGGGCCTCACGGCCTCGATGTTGGCTGTGCAAACTAAGGAGCATGGTGGTTCGACCCCCATGGCCGACATGGGTTGAGAGGTCGTTGCCCGGGTCCTGGCCATCGAGGGAAGAGTCCTCTCGAGACCCCGGTAGGCCTATCGGGGAGGAGTCTGCAGGTCCTTGAAAATCCTGTAGGCTCTTGATGGTGAGGCCGTAATCAGAGCATGTTCCCGTAGGCTGCTATAGAGGCCTCTCCATCGGTGGACCGTAGGGTAGCAAAGATGCAGTTGGGTCCTTGCAGGGGGGATACAAGGGCGACTGCCGAGCGGGAGTGGCCTTGCGAGTCACTCGTCCACCCTCTTGTGGAGGGGGACATGTGGTGAATATGTATCATAGAAACCCCACCTACATAGGGTACGCGAGCTTGTCCAACCCCAAAAGCCTTATCGCTGAAAACCGTCCATAGGTTTGGAGTCTGGCACTTTGAATCATGGTGCTGATTGGCAATGCCCGTTTGGAGGGGGCATCCTTGTGAGCCGCCCGGTGAGCCTCTCAGTGAAGACTGTAAGGCTACACTTGTCCTGTTGGCCCTCCGAGGAAGAGACTGTGGGCGTAGCGCGAGTTAGACCGCTAGAGGGGAACACCCTAATGAGCTGACCCGTAAGCCTCGAGGAGAAGGCCATAGGGCAATGTGAAAGGAACATTCCCGAGTGGCAATAATAAAGTGGTTATTATGCTATTCTAGGTTTATAACAGATGTTTATTTTTTATCCTATAATTGTGTTAATAGGAAACATTAATACATGTGTGATTTATAAACAGAAAAGGTTCCTAGTAAAGCCTCTCTTAATACTAGATTGTTGATTAACTGATGATCACAGGTTTCCTGATCATGAACTTTGGATGCTGTTATATTGTTATGAAAAATCACCCGAAGTAGATGTAACAATATGATCATGTCCTCAAGTTTATATTGTTATCTCACATTCGTAGTAACTCAATGTTCTTAGACCATGAGATCATGCCAATCACTTTCGCAGGAAAGGTACTTTGATTCCATCAAATGTCACACCATAACAGGGTGATTATAAAGGTGTCGTCAGGTACTTGGAATGTGTTAGTTGATGCATCTAGATCAATAGTGAGATTTGTCCATCCAGATGACGGGGAGATATACTCAGGGCCCTCTCGGTGATATCACATTGACATAGCTTGTAAACAAGTGATTTGATCACTAGAATGTTATAACACAAAAGAGAAAAATAGTACTTGTCGGGAACGAGATTAAACAAGGTATGGTTGATACCGATTGATCGAATCTTGGACAAGTAAAATATGGCGAGACAAAAGGAATTTGATTACAGCAAAAAAGTTTTAGATGATGATTGGATTTTTGTGGAACTATTGGGAGTCATTATGGATCTCCAGATCCCGGTAATGATTATTGATCGGAGAAAGTCTCGATCATGTCTACATAGTTCTCAAACCCATAGGGAGACATACTTAAGGTTATTCGACGCAATTGAGTGGATAGGGAATACAAGAAAAGATAATGGACATCACAGGAATTTGTTCTGTCGAATCTGCCAAAATGGTTTCGGGGTATCAAAGAAAGCAAGGGATCAAAATGTTAATGCGTTAATCAAATGAAGTGTTGCTTATATAAAGTGTTCATTAAATTGAGTTGCATTAAAACAAGAGAATTAAAGTGCTTTAATGGAAAGACCTTTGGTTTTTTAGTGGAGAATAAATGGGAGAAAGTGGAGATTGAAATTATTTGAGTGGAGAGTCCACCCACACGAATGAGAGGAGGGGAGGGGGCACCCTCTTGGCCACCATACAAGGAGGGGCTTCCCCCCTATAAACGCAGGTGGAGACCTCCCCCTCTCTCACACTCACTTGCCATTCTCTCATATGCCCTTTGGTTGGCATCTTCTCCCTCTTGCTAGCCTTGTCCATTGCCACTAGAAAAGGTGCTTAGGCGAAGCCCTGCTAGAGATCTTCTCCTCCACCATCTCTACCATGGCATAACACTGTTGGAGCTGTCGGGGATCCGCTACTTCTGTTGCCCAGCTAGAGCGAGCGTTTGGGAGTCGTCGGCACACCGTACATGTGACCGATTATGGAGGCGCTGCTCTCTTGTGGCACAGATCGTCTGCGCGTCCTTGAGGACAATCGTGTACACTCTACATTATCCATGTTTGTTTGCGGGAATGTTATCCCGCATTATGATCTTCAAGGGTGAGTCCATTCAAAAAAGTTTCACGTATCTTCTAGATATGATCTTGGTGGTTGCAACCGTAGGATTTTTTTTGTTTTGTATGCAACGAACCCCACCAGTGGTATCATAGATGTGTCTATCCATAGATTATTTGTACATTTAGAACACATAGATATGTGGGCGTTGATAGTCTTGTTGTTTCATACAAGCATAATTTTTGATCATGGTAGCATGTTGGGATGAAGCGGCCCAGACTAACTTTACATGTCCTCGCACATGAGACATGTCCCACCCTTGACATGCAACTCGTATTGCATAAGTGGCTCAGTGGGTGTCTGTCTCTTCCAACATAATCATGATCTAAATTACAACGGTTTGCAAATAACTTGATTTTCAACGTTGTGGCTGAAATTCATAGGTAGAGCGGTTCTCTCCTAGAAAGCCCAAGCCGCGTAAAATATGCAAAAAGAAATTAGAGGCGTCTAACTTGTTTCTACAGGACATGTGATGTGATATGGTCTATGATACAAAGATTGTTGAATGTAATGTGTTTTATTGTAAAACAACCGGTAGGCGCCATATGGTTGTTATTTTATTGTATGGCCTGCGTGCCAGAAAATGGAAATCCATGTAATTAGATTAGTGGAGAACAACCATGGTGGTGGCGCCATGGACCTTGGTGGCATGCCATAGGAATTATGGATATCATACCAAGACGAACAATATGTTGATCGAATGCGAGAAGTACCATATCATATCACATTATATATGCATGTGATGTTTATCCTTTGATGCATCTTATTTTGTGTTCATTTGATCATCTCGGTAGTATTTGTTTGCCTAAGTAGCATTATAGGATGATCCCTCCCACTAAATATCAAGATAATAATATGTTCTTCCTTAGTATGCACCGTTAAGAAAGTTTTTCGTCTCGAAGCACCACGTGATGATCGGGTGTGATAGATTCTACATCCGCATATAACGGGTGTAAGACAGTTTTACACACGCGAGTACTAAGGTTCTTACTTGACGAACCTAACATGTACAGACATGGCCTCGGAACATGAACCGAAAGGTAAAGCACAAGTCATATGGATGATATGATGCACATACAATGCTCTCCATTGGAGCTACGCCACCACTCGTGATGATCGGTCGTGGCATAGTGAATTTAGTTCATGTAATCACTAAAATGACTAGAGGGGTGTCATTTTGAGTGGGAGTTCTCATAAGTAATTTTTTGAATTTACTTGAACTCTATATGTTTTAAACCTAGTCTAAATAGTCTATACATTGTAGATCATGGTAACTCCTGCATTAAATTTTAATGCATTCCTTGAGAAAGAAAAGCTAAAAGACAATGGGTCTAATTTAACCAACTGGTATTGCAACTTGGGGATTTTCCCTATAGGCATAAAGACATCCTATGTGCTGGATGGTCTGCTAGGTGACGCTCCTACAAATACTTCATCTCAGGATGAGCGCAATGTGTATGACACAAAGCGCAATAATTACACTCTTCTGCGGTGTGCGATCCTTCAGTCGCTGGAGCATGAACTCCAAAAGCGTTTTGAACTTATCAATCCTGATGCTATTGTGAAGGAACTCAAAACCATGCTTGAGAGCTAGATCTGTATTGAGAGATATATGATCTTTGGCAAGTTCTTTAGTGCAAAGATTAAGGAACACAACTCTGTGAACGAGCATGTCATGATGATGACGAGCTATGTTCAATGTCTTAAGGCACTGGGATGTGATATCCTAGATGATCTTATGATGGATAGAGTTCTACAGTCGCTCCCACCTAGTTACGAAGAGTTTGTACTGAATTACAATATGAGTGATACAATTAGATCGATCATTGGACTATTGGGAAAATGCTTAGAGGCAATCATGGTTGATGATATTTCCCAAAGTATTCATAAAGTAAAGTTGTCCTTGTATGAACATCAGATATGTATCACTGAATACATGATTCAGTTATGGAACTATATATTTATGATTGTTCATACTAGATTGTCCTTGGTCATTGAGGTTGTGTTGGACACACAACTTAGACCAATGTGCAAGTCGGCTGATGACACGGTTCCACTTGTCATGGGAATGGTGATGCTATTCTGGCTTACACTGATCCAGCTAAAGAGTTTAGCAAGTCGGACTGACCCACAGTTGAGATGCAACGAGCATGTTGTCATTTGGAGTTTCAAGCAATGGAATCCTTTGACCTGAGGTGATTGCATGATCCGAGTTGTGGATCGCCAACTTAGGTTCTATCAAATGTTGTTCCGTAAATTGGCAGTTATAAAGGTAGAGTTCAGGTTGGTTGTGAAGCAAGCTGCCTGACGTGGATTTCCAAGATGGAATTTGCCCCTCCGTAATGGAGAGATATTCTCTGGGCCCTCTCGTGTGATATGATTCGGAAGCATGGTCATGCGCTACTCAGTTAAGTGTTAACTGAGGAGTCGGACTAAGAGTTATTCCAGTGAATCACATATCATGGTACGAGAAGAGAGTTAAGCTATTAAAGGGATGGCAACTACTCTCCTATAGCTTAACAGGTATATCATGACGCAAAGGGACTTGGACGAAAGTCACATTGAAGGTTTGTCTTCTGACTTTACGGCGCTTGGGAGTTGGCACCTCTTGCTAGAGGCTGCTACCATCTATCGACTTGAGACCAAGTGTTCATGGGAGTGAGTTGGACTCAAAGCCATGATGGGATACTTGGAGGAGTAGCTCATGTCGTGTCTAGGTGTACGTGAACCTAGAGGGTCACACACTTAAGGGTAAGGAGCCCGTGTGGAGATTGGAGTACAGCCTAGATGGGCCTCAAGCATTGAGCCCAACTAGGAGTGTATATAAGTGGAGTGACATGGGATATTCCCTACCCTAGCCGTCACTTTCTCCACTTTGATTTCAGGCTAGACAGGATCTAGCAATTCTCTGTCCGAATCTCCTTCATGTATGTGTGGATACCGGTAGAGGCGTTGCATGTGCGGCGCTGGAGACAGGGAAGCTCGTGGGGATCTCGCGAAGGAGTTAGTGGGATCCGGAGAAGCTATCTGCAGGATTCAAAGGGTTGTCCGTGGGATCGGTCAGCACTGCTTCAACACTCTACATCAACTTCCGCATCTTCTTGTCTAGCGGTAATATCGTGGCCTATAACCGGAGTTGGATCTTGGGAGTACTGTGTAGGGGAAAAGGTTTTGTTTATCTCTGCGTGGCCCAACATGAACTCGCTGCCATGCTGATGGTTGCCGAAGTAGACATAAATAAAAGGCACCATGAGTTGATGGATGATAAGGTCACCACCTCCGAAGAAAAGGGCAAACCCAAAGGTTACTTCAAGAAGGACAACAAATCTGTTGATGTGCCTGATAAGAAGACCAAGGAAGGAGAATATCATTTTGCGGCCCGAAAGTTGAGGTGCCCAGGCAAAGCGGTACCCAAGTTGCTTGTAATCAGCCGCGTTGCCCAAAGTTGGCGCGCCAAATACTCAGAGGGTCTTTTTCAGCACGAATTCAACTTTATGTTTCAATACAAAATATCAGGCTAACGCCCATCAAGTTGGTCCCCCTATCAGTTTTCTCCGTTATGTCGCTGCTGTCGTGGCTGCCCTATAGGCTTGCAGCATTGGCGCCTACATCCATTATGCGTCTTCTTCTTCCCCGGAGAGGCAATCTGTGGTCTCGTCCATGGCGTGGAGCTAGGACGTGGATGAACCTGCTCGGACCCGCCCTCCTTCCCATCCCGAGTTGGAGCTCGCCCTCACCATGGCCACACCCATGGCATGGCGCGGGGACGAGAATTGGTTCCCAGTGAGATCTGTCACCGTGTTGACCATGTTCGTTACTATTTTCCTCCTCTAGAATCCGAGGTCGCCGTCGCCATGGTCGCACCCGCACCAATTATGCCACCCCTGCCGAGGTCTCTGTGGTAGCTCAAGTTCTACCATATTGAACCTATAAGAGAATTCAGATATGGGCGGTGGCAACCCGTTGTTGAACCTGTAAGGAATTTGCGAGGACTGCGTGTCGTGCCAAGGTCTTCGACTGATGCCTTCGGCTTCTGCCAATGTCCACCGCCAATGTGAGATAATTTAGATACTTCAATACGAAATTTCGACCAATTTAAATTGTTGATGTATTCCTTGAAATTTATAATATAATCGAGCACTAGAAATATTTTGTAGTGTGCATGAGCATGATCAGTAATATAATTGAACACTAGAAATTTTAAGGCACTCCATATAAAGGAGTAGATTAATATATATAGAAGGATCACTAGAGAAACCATTGATATATTGTCTTACATGCCACACACACAGGTAATAATTAACAAACAAAATAAAATGTCAACACCCGGATTTTTAATCCCAGATGCCCATTATGCCATACCTCGCAATCCCAGGATTACCATTTTTGTGAGACATAACGGATTGGATATCACAGTACATCATCCATTACAAACCATACATAAGGTCTTACACAAATAAGGATCTCATGATCCAGTCTTAATACAACAAGCAGTGGAATAAAAGATAAGCGTAGCGGTGGGGTCCATCTTCATGTGCACAGGCAATGCTGACGAAAGGAAGATTATCCTAGTTATCATAGCCGTCCTACTGGCCATCATCTTGGTAGTCTCCTTCATAGTCTGGCCATGAGAATATCCAGGGACAAAAGCCATGATTTCTCTTTAAGTACTCGCAAACTACCACTAACAAGTACTATAGTTCTAAAGTAAAGTGCTAACTCTAAGTTTAACTATAAAGTTAAGTTTGAAACCTAAACTGAGTTCAAAAGCAAAGAAAGATAAAATAAAGTTCTAGAATCACTTAAGGTGGGAAGCTAGTGTCATAGTCACAACCCTGTTGTGGTCAAGTCAATATTCAACATTCCTTTCATAAGTTATTTTGAAAACATCTGACAACGAAACAGTATGGCCATTCCAACTGTCCATAACCGCGAACACGGCTATTCGAATAGTTTGAAACTCTGCAGAGGTGGTACACTTTTACCACAAGATTCGATACATCTGTCAGGGATAACCCTAAATCATCATACTTAGTATGCAGATAATCAAACATAACCTTTCATTTACACACCCTAGTATAAGCACCTCTCCTATGAGCATGGCCTCCCAACCATGACCATCTGTCATCTTGGGCACTGCATAGGTGGACAACATTGAGAGGTAGTATTAGCTCAAACCTCTCCTGCAAGGGAACTAATACTAATGCATATAAACTTCCGGCTAAGCCTTACCCAATTCAGGTATTGTGGTTGTACGGTAAGTTTCGAATGGTATCGCATCCGAATCCAACCATCAGTTTTTATAAAAGGGCTAAGGCTCATGCCTCAACATTTTCATCATCATAAACCATTTGTGTTTCTCAACACATGTCAAAACATCTCAATAGAATGACTCATCATTCCAAGGTTTTCATAATTCATTTTCACTAAGTGTTCCCATCTAAAGTGACTCAAGTTTTTATCTACTCTAAACTACTAAGTTAAGAGTGTTCACTAAGGTGGAAAGATGGGATCAATCTCATGCCATAGAATGACATCTAAGGTTATCTAAATAGGCCAAGTTTTATACTCTTTATGCTACCTTCAAAAACAAGTAAAGGACTTTGGTAAAAGTAAAGGAAGTAAAGCTTGGAAAGTAATACTTGGGGTAAGTAATAGTCAAAGTGGTATGACCAAAGCATGCCTAAAGCATCTTTGCTAAACCATCTAGTTTAATCCTAGCTTGCTAAGCATTATGCTTGCAAGTGTTAGATTGCATTGTTAATGGTGGCTTTCTTCGTGCCAGCTTGATAACAATAGCTTTCCTTGGTTCGTGTAGTGGTTGAAGTTTTCTTCCTCCTCTTGATAGAACTCCTCCTCGAAAGCTTGGTCGGTACTATCGTCTATAAATACATACGGAGTACACAGTCACCAAACAATACTTAACTAGTCTAATTAGCACTCTAAGGCACACATTTGATGATCTATTATCATCACAAGCATCACAAGTTTTATTAACTAGTTTCATTCTTTTTATTTAAGAAAAGTAATTTCTACTCATTGAAAAATTAACTAAGATTTAATATTCACCACTTAAAATATGGGATCATGTGGACACATGTCATCACCACATATTCTAACATGTGGGAATGTAATTTAACAGTTGGTTCATAATTACTTTGGTTTAAGTTCATTATTTAATGATTTAAAGTGACTAGAAATTCCTATATAGCATTATTTTGGTACTAGTCCAAAGTCACTGCAGGTAAACCTTAATATTATTACATATTCAGATAGGTATGGTTAAATGTGATTTTTGAGAGTTGGAATGAACTCAAAATCTATCATGGTTGATTTTATAAAAATGTTTGAAGTGCAAAAGCTTCTATCTTGCTATTTTTACTAGGAGAGATCTCTAACTCTAATTAAATTAAATCCAACGGCCTTGGGTAGATCTTTTCAGTAGCTTTTTAACAAAATTGGAATCACTCCATTTGGATTTGTATATCTCTCTAAATTGAATTTTAAACTAAGGGACATAACTAGGTTTAAACTAAAATAGAAAAATCCTAATTTGAATTAACTGGGTCGCGCGGGAACGCTAACGCGCCGGCCTAGTGACACTACGCGGCGCGGGGCACAGCTGACAGGGGGGTCCACCGGTCAGAGGCTCATAACACGTGAAGCGGTACGGGGCGATGTGGGCCGTTAGATTAGAACTAGGATCGACGGCTGGTGCTCGTCGTCGATGACGGACAGGTCGCCGGCGAGGACGAACCCTAGCGACTCGGTGGGGGTGCTCAGGGGGCGTACCAGGGCTCCAGCAACGACGGTTATGGGGGCAAACGAACTAGTGGATGACGGCGAGCTCAGGGGTGGTCGAGGCAGCTCCGGAGGTGGACGACATCGATGTCGCCTTCTCCTCCTCTGCTGCGGGCTCCTCCTGCCAAATTCCGGCGAACAAGTGCTCGCGCTGCTCCAGCTAGAGGTGGGGAAGGACCTGTGGGCTCCCCGGATTATTCATCCGAGAAATCCCTGTTATGCATATTCCCATGTTCCCATGATCACTGAGCCGTGGAACATAACCGACAGGTACCATTACAACATCCGAAACATAACGAAATACAAGACTTACATAAATGCCGTAATGGCTACATCTTCATTGGTAGCGAAACATCGCCAAGCGCAGAGCCCAATCGTGCCTCAACCTACAGGCAGCTGACTGGGAAGACGGCCTAGCTCGATGGACGTCACCTTAAACTCCTGAAAGTATGGCCAAGTAAATAGCCAGGGACACAGCCGTAAGTACTTTTGAAGGTACTCGCAAACCAGCAGGATAAGTGAACAAAGGAAATGCAATTCTGGCTGTGGCGAGATAGCTCTATCTAGGGTTGCTTTTGAAAAGCCTAAACTAACATTGAAGTTATGGCATCTCCATATCTTTGTTGAAAAAGAGTTTTGAAAACCATGCTTCTATTTTATAAATCCAGACATCTCCATGTCTTTGTTGAAAAAGAGTTTTGAAAACAGTTTTGTAGTAAAAACCCTTTTTAAACATCTTCGACCCCTCGGGTCAAAACAAAGCTTTCGAACTCAGGTTCCCCCGGAACCTTCGTCCACTTCGTACTTGTTTCCCAAACAAGCACAGTTTGGGTACTCCTAGCCAACACCTTTACAACCGTCCTTGACCGTGGACACGGCTATTCGAATAGGTTATACTCTACAGAGTTTGCACACTTTACCCATAAGAATCAATACATCCGCCGGGATTCAACCACGGCCCACTACCACTGTAGATGGGGGTCCGGATAATCAAACCTAACCTTTCACTTGTCTACACTAGCAAAGGCATGCTTTACATCTTGGGTTTGTTCTCCCCGACAATGAGTATGTGGCTCCCAGCCATAGTCCTTCCTTCCATACACGCGCATACCCAAGCCGAAACTTGGCGTATACCTTAAATTTGGTGACTCCACTTCCTTCCGTACTACCTAAGTCATACCGTCCGCGGGAGACCCAATTGTTGCACCGGACTCCTGATTGTTCAGGCTCATTCTTGCCGAGGCAAGCGACAGGCTTCAGATCCTTGATCTGGGACACCGACCCGGGATTCCAGGGATTTCTCCCTATAAGCATGCTAGAAGTTGCCTCGGCTAATACGGACAAACTACGAGTTAAGCCCCAGCAACCTGGGGTAATGTGGTTGCGCGGATAAAAATTGTTCTAGTAAAGGCGTAGAACATCCCATCACTTTCTCCTGTCTCATCTTCACCATATCTTTTGTTAAAACTTCCACTGAGAATGATGCCTCTTCCCAGGGTTTTACAAAGTCGTTTTTGAAACATTTTGTAGTGGGGAAAATCCCAAAACAGTTTATTTTTGATCAAAATTGGGCTTTCCAAGGAGGTAGGATGCTAACCATCATACTCTCGGTCTAAGGGGATAAATGATGGGTTCATCAGGGTGGTGCCTCAAAGGACACGAAATCATAACTTGGAGGAGCCAAGTTACTACCGCAGTATTTGTAAAACAAGACATGCTCTCATGCAATTTATAAAGAAGATATAAAACAGGTAAAAGCGAGTAGGACATATATCAGAGTTCGGGAAATGGTGGCTTGCCTGTGATCAGCGATAAGTCCCTGGACTTCTTCAGATGACCAAGAATACCCAATAATAATAATAATAATAAGAAAACCCTTCCTTCTTGTCGTCAGACTCTCACACTATCGTCGTCATCGGGTACACATGCAAGCAGACAATACCACAATCAATACAAGGCATTCAAACATAAAACCATACAGCAAACAAACATGAGAAGTACTACTGGGAGGTTTTGGAGGAGTGGGATTCAAATGGTGGGATTTACAAGATTGCCACTAGGGTGTTTTATCTTGGAAGATAGTTGTCAAGGTTAGATACAAGGGACCTGGATTAGGGATCTGTGGTCATTAGGATATCAATTTGCAAATATGATACCTTCTGATAGGTCTTGTCAAGACAAAACCATCACAAGTGGTTTCACTTGATTATCACTTTTCTAGAATTAGCTATGCTTTTTATAGGGGAAATAACTCTAGTTTGAGGAAATAATTCACCAGAAAAGTTATGGAGCTCCAAAAATTATTTCCTTCTATGGTTTGATAGTAGTTGATGTACTGAACAACCTAGAGTTGGAATGAAGTCAAAAGAATTACCAGAATTCCCTCAGGAAATTCCTAAAGGCAGTTCTATATAGTTTTTCTCATTTTCACCATTTTAATTCTACATAAGATATTGGGTTGGTTCCAAGGGAAGGTGATAGGCATGGCCAATACCTTTCTTTAGGAATTGGATTCACTCATTTTGGAGTTGCCAAACTCCTGGCGTGATTTAATTAGTGAAAATACCCATCACAGAGGTATTTAAATCACTAAAATTCAACCAGAGCTCAATAAATTTTGAGCTGCTGGGGTTTGGTAGGTATGGGTTCTGGTGTGTACTGGGAAGTGGAATCATGTCAATACCACATTTGGTTAGACCTGGGGAATTTATCTAAGACAAGAAGTTGCTGGTTTTGTTATTCTTCCTAAAGGCGGAATACAGTTCACCTTGGGCTGAGACCTATGCTAGATGATAGGTATTTCACATACCTTCCATTAGGTCTTTGGTTAATCTCAAATGGAGATGTGAAGCTCTCTATGGAATTTAATTAGTGTACCAGATACTTTGTAGTAGAATAATTACTAGGAATTATTGGAATTTATTTTGGGCATGGGGTTACCTCTGCATGTTTGAGAAAACATCAGAGAACCACCAGGAAATTAGATCTAGGCATTTGGATTTGGTTTATAATTTTAAATAGATTTAAACATGCTGGTCCTTTTTCTGGATCTGGAAAATAAATAAAAAGGAGTTGTGTGGCTGGGCTGGATCTAACTAGGGAATGGGCCGCAGGGGGAGATTCGGCCCACGGAGGGGAAGCGCGACGCGCTGGAGGGCTCGTTTCGAACCTGACGAGCGGGGCCTGCTGTCAGCGAGCGAGAGCGCCGAAGCGGTATAGGACGCCGTCGGCCGTTGGATCAAGTGGCGATGGACGGCGCTTAGTCGTCGTCTACGCGACAGAGGGTGGCCGGCGACGGGAACCCTAGGAGGAGCAGGGAGGATACCTGAGGGCTCAGGGGAGGTCGAGGAGGCGGCAGCATGAAGCGATGGTCGACGACGAGCCGAACGAGGGGCGACACGGGGTGATCTGACGCCGGGAGGTAGCTGGCGCGACGGCGGCCGAAGTGGATCTCGTCGGCGCTCGACGGCGATGGTGGAGGAGATGGTCCTAGGCAAAACTAAAGGCACGGTTAGGTATAGGAGAGCTAGGGGAGCGTGTGGGCTAACATGCAGAAGGAATGGAGGGGAGGAGAAGTTGCCTTGCTCGATTTTGAGAGGAGGCCAAATCTCTCCTCTTCTTCTTTCTCGGGTAGCACAAAGCAAGGGGAGGAGGTGGGGTGCTCGGGGGAGGCAAGTGAGAGTGAGAGGGGGAAATGAGGGGAGGGGAGAGCTAGGGAAGGGCTGCTAGCTTTATACCAAAGAGAGGGAGTGGATGAGGCAATTTACCAAATTGGGCATGGGGGAGAGGGGATGCTGGCCAGGGATTTGTCCAAGGGGAGGTGGAGAGGGGTATTTTTGGTACTTGGTGGTGCTGGAGCTCAGAGAGAGTGGTGGCATTAGTGGTAATAAAAGGGGGACAAATCTTGTAAGATATTTGTTGTCTCTCTCTCATTCTACTAGTGCAATGGCAATATGGTCAAGGCTGAGGTGGAGCTACAGTGGTGGTCGACCAAGGATGTGTCCTGGCGCTGAGGATAAGCATTGATCAAGAATTGATGGAAAATGGAAGTGCTTAGAGTGGTGATTTGCTTATTTGACAAATATTTATTTAGTAGATGGTTGTGAAGGAAGTCCACAAACTTGTATTTGACCAGAAGAGAAAATGGTACTGGTAGATAGGTGAGGTCAAGGTGGACTTCTAGGATTTAATTCAGATTTTTATGTGGAGTTTAAGTCCACATAAATCCAATTACTCCAAAGGGGTAGAAGTGATTTCTTGGGGATCATTTGATAAATTTCCATTGTACAAGGATGGATTTTGATGTGGAAGGGTCCCAAGTGTGAATACGCACTTAGGGGAATTTTCCCAAGATTTATTGGGGATTAAAAGTGATTAAAACAATTATTATTCCAATTCAGCCATTTAAGAAAATGGATAAAAGGAAATAATAAAGCTTCTCAAAAATATTTATTTTTGAGATGGAAATATAGGGTATGATTAGTGGGACTCACATGAGTCAAAATTTTGGGAAGTGGTTTGGTTAAAACCAAACTTTCCTTTATGGAGGGAGTTTTAGAGATTTTGACTATGTAAGTAATTAAATGGGTTTGGGGACATAATAATTATGGATAATTATTTATAAATATTGAGGATCAAAGTAGAGGAGATAGACAAGGTGTAGCAAGCATTTTCAACCTTGTGGAGTGAAATTCCAACTTAAAAAGGATGGAAAACAAAGACTTGATGACCTAGGGTGGTGTTATTTTTATACTACCAAAACATGCTTGCATCTTGGAGCTTAGAGCTCACCTTGATGCAAGGGATAGATGAATAGGTACACCAGGTCATATAGATGATCATGTCAGGAGGAGTTTGAATTAATTGTATTTGAGGTGATCTATAACTGATGTTAAACTTTGTTGAAATTAAGGCTGCCATGAAATATGGGTCATGATGCCTTATAAACCATGTTGATTTAATCAGCACAGAGATCCACTTGGGGAAAGTAAAGTAGATTTTGGTATACCTATATGAGTAGAACACAACCATGCAGAAGGTTGGTCAAAGGGAAGTTGTATGAGTGTGTGAGCTTCTACCAAAGTAGGCATCATGACTAGTTTTGCAGGAAATGTTATTTTCTTGTCTGCAAAACCATCAAGGATGAGTGGGTTGGAGGAGGATCTAACCAGAGGAAAATGTGGGACTTGGTAGTACTTAGGATGTTTAACAAGAGGGTTCAAGTGAATTTCCAAAAATGCACATGGTTTGAGAAAAGGAGATATTCCAAAAGGTGATGTCGGAACTGTTTCCAGACTTAGCCAAATTTGGCAGTTTTGAGGATTTTGACTAGAGTATGAGAGGGAATGTTCTTGGAGGAGTTGCAAGGTATCAGAGCTTTACTAAAGGGGTAATATGGAATTGTAGGGTGAGTAGAAGAGATCCAGGATTGATATTGGTCTTCAAGGACTTGAGAACATCTAGAAGGGAAACCCTCAGAATAGATCTGGTTGAGGGTTTTAGATGATCACCTAGTGGCTAGGGATCATAACAAGGTTGGCTTTCTTGCTTAGGGATTGATGATTTAGAAACATCTAGGTCCTAGTGATGAGCTCCTAGAGTGGCTCATACTACTTCCTAAGCAAACAAATCAAACAACTGATCAAAGCAACTCATCAGGGAGAAGACCAAGGCAACTCATCTTATGATCAAATCAACTATTACTAGGGGTCACCATCAAGCTTAGCTTGGAGGTAAAGTTGGGAGCATTTTTAAGAGGTTGAGTTTTGAATAAGATGAGGGTTCTTAGTATTTCTACCAAGAGTATAATTCAATTGCTTTTGGAAAGAGGTTTTGGGAACACTAAAGGTAAGATTAGTTGAGTGTTCTATCTTGAAAACATAAGGAGGTTGTATTATATATCTCTCCATAGTTTTGTTAATAGAAGCTACCAAAATAGTTTTGGTTACATAGGCATCTTGGCTCATGTTTTGAAATGCCAGAACGTTTGAGAATATGTAAAATAAGCCAAGATAGTTTTGGTAAATAGTTTTTGTCAACTGAGATTGAGGTAAGGAGTATCCTAAGATACACTCCATAAGCATAAGTGCAAGCAAACAATCAAACAAGCACTGCACTAAGGCACAAGAAAAAAGTTTTTGTTCCCCCTGATTTTTGCATTCTGGACAACTAATCAGGGTTACTGAAATTGGGATGTTACAGACCTTTCCCCCTTAAAAGAATCTCGTCCCGAGATTTCGGAGATTAAGGTTAGGGGATTTGTCTTGGAGTTAGTACCATGTGTTTCTTTAGGGATACTTGTTAACCTCGTCTTCGAGCAGAAGCATCTTGACAGCGAGGTTGAATCTTCAACTTTTCTTGAAACTCGGGGGTCGAGCTAGCTTCAACCATAATTGCGGGGAGGGGGCTTCATTCTGTAAGGGTCTACGACGCTTCATTTAAGTGGGTTGTTGCATCCAAGTCTGTGACCAGTCTGTGCTCTGAGATTTGTGTCTTCGGGTCTCGCGGTTGGGCAGAGAGGTTATCTATTTGTGGGAAAGACGCGGTCTTTCCCCCTTAGGATTAGACTTGGGTAGGTCAGAGAGTTACAAGTAGGGAACTTTATTAGGAGGGTGACAAAAGGTAGGTTTCACAGCAGCATAGGACAACCTAGGGAGGGTGGCATCCTAGCTATCTTTCTAGATGGGACATGGGCTAGCTTATTATAGACGGCACTCGTCGACTATTAGGAAGTCCTGGAGTGGGTGAAAGGGGCTTCTCTCTCTTGATCTTTACTTCCACGGGGTGCTGTCGCCTAGGAGGGCGCGGGACATCTTCAGTCTTGAGATGCAAGGCCGCGAGCGGTAGGGTGACCATCTTTTATGAGGGAGGGGACCTTGGAAATCTTCAAGCTTCTCTTCCGAGGAAGTCTTGGCAGATTTCTTCTCGGGGCATTCTCTGCTGAAGTGACCGGGTAGTCCACACGTGAAACAGATGCCCATCCTTTGGTGTAGCTGCTTTGACGCCTTGCCTTTGCTGGTACCGGGAGATTGACGGGCTATGCCAATGAGGGGATATATATGGCATTTTATGGGGACATGGTCTTGGACTTCGCAGAGGAAATAAGTAACAAACCGGGTTGGACAAACTTTGGAAGAGTGAGATTCTCCGCAGTTTGGGCAGTGGCCGGAACATCTGCTGGCTTGGTGTCTTTCGTCTCCGTAGCGGCTACAGGCCTTCTTCGAGCTTCCGTTCTTCATGGCCATCCTAGGGAGGTCTCGTTGGTGGCAGACGATTCGGGTTGGGTCTGATGCAACGACTTGGGTAAAACACGCAAGAAGGAACAATTCAAGCAAGCATAGCATTCAAGGAAGTCATTACATACCAACCAAACCTACACCCGAGGGTGCTAACAGTACTTAGGCATTACAAAACGCGTTCAGGGACGATACACGACTCTACCCTATTGCTAAATGGGCGAGTACAGCGACGTGGGTGATTACTCGGGGGGTGCATCTGCAGAGTCGGGGCTAGCTTCGGGGTCTCCAACTATTGCAGATCCTCTGGGGTTTGCGGGATATTCAGCTCGTCTTCGGTGAAGCTGAGAGTGGTGTCTTCCCATGGTGCAGGGTTGGATGTTGACTCGGTCGACGCGGGTGACTGGACAACTGGGTGGTACTCATTGAGGAAGGAGAGTTCGTCGTCAGTCCCCGGATTCACGTCTTCAGGAGTTGGGGGTACTTCAATGATCAGCTTCCGCACCAAGCGGGCATTGGTGGCCTGAAGACTGCTTTCGTGCTTACGGAGTAGGTTGATATCCATCCTTAGAAGCAGATTCTCGCGTCTAGCCTTGTCAAGATCTTCCTAGGAGCGTTGGAGTAGGTATTCCATATTCTCCAGCTGATTCCCAATGCAGCAGGTGAGGAAGGATTCAGTGGGAAGTCCATCTTCATCTCTCTTTCCGAACAAGTGGTAGGGAGTATCCTTCAACTCATCTTCGTGGATCTTGCAGATGCGAGCCATGATCTTATGTATGGCTCGCACCACACCATCTACCCAGTTGCTGTCGAGGAAAGTGAACATTGTGGGCGCGGTGTCCTCACCAGGGGAAGGAATAACAGCCTTGATGACCCATTGCATCACATTGGTGTTACTGCGAGGAAGTTCAGTTCCTTTGATAGTTGGCGCGGGTCTCTTGACTATCTTCAGTAGGTTGTGAAGTTGCTCTTCAAAGGGCCAGAAACTGTCTCCAATAGTGATGCACTCTGAGTGAAAGGAGGCCATCTACAGCAGGTGGTCAGATGGAGTTAAGCTTGTGAAATCATATTAATTTAAGTAGTTTTTCGAAGTAGAGGGGGAGAAGACATAAGCACTTTTGCAAATAGTCATCCTTTCTCCCTTGTCTTTTTGAAAATAGGTTTGTCGTTTCCTGTCTAACGTCCATGCTAGCTAAGGTCTCCTATAGTCAGGATGGCTCTTATACCAAGTCTGTGGGCTCCCCAGATTATTCATCCGAGAAATCCCTGTTATGCATATTCCCACGTTCCCATGATCAGTGAGAACGCTTAGGGACGGTGGCTGGTCTCCTGGCAGTGCGCAACGGCTTAAATGCGGGCTTAGGGACGGCGGCAACTGGTCGGGCGGTGCACACGCTCTGAGCGGTAGAGGCGGCGGTCTTCACGGCGAGTGGTGGCTGTGGTGCATTTGGCAGCGAACGGGCATGTCTAGGGTGCTCCCTGGGTCATGGTGACGCGATGAGCACGGGCTGCGGTCGAGGGGCGGCGTGTGCACCCATGTCGGGCGTGGCGCTCTAGCGCGTGCTTGGCATGGTGCAGACACTCTGGGCGCGGCGCGCTGCGGGTGGTCCACGGCTCGGCTGTGCTCGGGGAGGGGACA
The DNA here is from genome assembly GCA_916181665.1 of Avena sativa. Taxonomy (NCBI): domain Eukaryota; kingdom Viridiplantae; phylum Streptophyta; class Magnoliopsida; order Poales; family Poaceae; genus Avena; species Avena sativa. Next base: position 335,589,804 of record OV702289.1, read on the forward strand.
TAGGGTGGCGGTGAGATCTGGGCTAGCTCGTAGACATGGCGAGAGAGAGAGGGGCGTTCTGCTGCAGCGAGGCAAGGTTTGGCCGGTGAGTTGGTGCTCGGGGTGGCATGGCACTTCTGCTAGGGGGTAGGGGATGGGGTGCTAGTGGCCTGGTTAGATCAATGGGGGATAGAGGGATTAAATGGAGATCAATTGGGGGCAAAACCCTGTAGAAAACAGTGAGCTAACTACTAGGTGTAAATCATGCCTTCCAAGTGTTTGCGAAAATGGCCGCAAGAAATTTACTTTTGAATTTTGAAAAGATTTTTGGTGGGTGTGTTAGTTATAAGCTTGAGACTCTATGGGTGCTTGGGTTTTAAAAATAAAGCTCATTTGAGTGGTTTTTGAAATAATGGGATCTTCCCATATGAACTAGATTCAACTTTCAAATGTCATTTAAGTATAGTGTTTGAAAGTTTTTGGCAGATCACAAAGTGGGCCTTGGTACAACATTATGTATACTGGCAAGGGGTGCAAAGATCCACTTTTATTTCTGTTAAGAATTGAGTACTAGGAATAGCCAAAGTAGGCATGTTGATTAAAATGGCACAAATGACCATTTCATTCTTTTATTCATTTTGATTTGTTTTTCTTTGGGATTTGTTTGGGAATGATCTAGATGATGTTTATTTCACCTAAGAATCATTTTACAAGCAATTGATCACTTAATCATGACAATTCAAAACAACTCCTATTTTAAAGGCACACACATATTAATGATTTAATATTTTTAATTGGAAAAGTTTTTGTTAAACCTAATTTTGATGATTTGGATCTTAATAACCTTGGATTAAAGTTTTGGGATGTTACAAACCTTCCCCCCTTAAACAAAATCTCATCGTGTGATTTACAAAGAAAACTAGGAATTAAAGAGATCTGGGAACTCCGTCCTAATGTAATGTTCTCGCTCCCAAGTGGCTTCCTCTTCAGTATGGTTGCTCCATTGAATCTTGAGAAACTTGATACTCCTGGTCCTGGTGGCTCTCTAAGCTTCTTCTAAGATATGGATGGGCACTTCATGATATGTCAGGTCATTGTTGATCTCCACAGCTCTATGATCGATGTTCTTGAAAACTTCATTCTTCTCCGGCACTTCCAGGCATTTGTGAAGTAACGAGATATGGAACACATTATGGATGGCTGACATCTCTGCAGGTAGTTCCAATTGATACGATACTTCTCCTCGACGGTTCAGAATCATGAAGGGCCCGATATATCTGGGGGCTAACTTTCCTTTCAGACTAAAGCGTTGGGTTCCCTTCAATGGTGAAACCTTGAGATATACAAAATCTTTGACATTGAAACTCAGGTCTCTCCTTCTCTTGTCAGCATAACTCTTTTGTCTGGATTGGGCGGTCTTGAGGTGCTCACTGACTTTGTGACCTTTCTCTTCGGCTTCTCGGAGAATGTCGGGTCCAAAGATCTGATTCTCTCCGACTTGCGACCAATTCAAAGGGGTACGGCACTTTTTTCCGTATAGGAATTCAAATGGTGCCATCTGCAAACTAGCTTGATAACTGTTGTTATATGAGAATTCTGCGAAAGGTAGGCAGTCTTCCCATTTTGATCCGCACTCTAACACACAAGCTCTTAACATATCCTCTAGGATCTGGTTGACTCTATCAGTCTGTCCATCAGTTTGCGGATGATACGCGGTGCTGAAGTTCAACTTGGTACCTAATCCTTCCTGGACTTTCTGCCAAAACCTCGAGGTAAACTGGGTTCCTCGATCTGATACTATGGTCTTGGGGGTTCCATGCAGACTAACAATCCTAGCAATATACAGTTATGCTAGCTTCACACTCTGGTAGGTAGTCTTGATAGGTGTGAAGTGAGCTACCTTGGACAGTCTATCCACTATGACCCAGATTGAGTTATTTCCCCTACTAGAAGTAGGCAAACCGGTGATAAAGTCCATTCCGACGGAATCCCATTTCCATTCCGGAATTTGCAATGGTTGCAACAGTCCTGCAGGTCTCTGATGCTTTGCTTTCACTCTTTGACAGATGTCACATTTGGCGATGTAGCTTCCAATTGCAACAGTCCTGCGGGTCTCTTCAACTTGTGCCACCAAAATTGCTCTTTCAGGTCTTGATACATCTTCATTCCTCCGGGCTGGATAGAATAAAGAGTATCATGAGCTTCCTTCATGATAACTTGCTTGAGCTCCGAATCTGGTGGCACACAGATACGTCCTTTGTACCACAGTACTCCTTCTTAATCTTTAGTGAATCCAGGTACCTTTCCTATACCAATACGGCGTTTGATACCGTCGATACTTTCATTTCCCTTCCGTGCTTCCTTGATTTGGCTAATCAAAGTGGGTTGAAGTTCAATACTAGCTAAGAATCCTTTGCTAACCAGCTCAGTTCTAAACTGCTCCAACTCCTCATACAAACTTGGCTGCTTCTCCTTGATCATGGTGTTAAGCCTACACGGCAATCTGCTAAGAGCATCCGCTACCACATTGGCTTTGCCGGGGTGATAGTGAATGTCAAGGTCATAATCCTTGATTAACTCTATCCATCTCCTTTGCCTCATATTCCGCTCCTTCTGAGTGAAAATATATTTCAAGCTCTTATGATCTGAGTAAATCTCACAGCGATTACCCATAAGATAATGACGCCATGTCTTCAATGCTAAAACCACGGTTGCTAATTCAAGATCATGGGTCGGATAGTTCTGTTCATGCTGCTTCAGTTGCCGAGACAGATACGCTATGACTTTGCCTTCTTGCATCAATACACATCCGAGACCAATCTTGGATGCATCACAATAGACATCAAACGGCTTCTTGATGTCTGGCATGATCAAAATTGGGGCTGATATCAATCTCTTCTTCAGCTCTTGAAAACTGGCTTCAGACTTGTCAGTCCATTCAAATTTCTTGTCCTTCTTCAACAATTGGGTCATGGGTCTGGCGATGCTCGAGAATCCTTCTATGAACTTGCGGTAGTATCCCGCTAATCCGAGAAATGCACGGACTTGGGTTTGAGTGGTTGGGTCTTTCCATGCTTCGACATCTCTGATCTTGGCGGGATCAACAGAAACTCCTCCGGCAGACACAATATGTCCTAGGAATCCTACTTCTTTCAGCCAAAACTCACACTTGCTGAACTTGGCATACAACCGATGCTCTCTCAGGGTTTCTAGGATGATTCTCAATTGCTGCTCAGGCTCTTCTTCTGACTTGGAGTCGATAAGGATATCGTCGATAAACACAACTACAAACTTATCTAGGAAATTCATAAAGATCTTATTCATGAGATTCATGAAATAAGCAGGGGCATTGGTTAATCCAAAAGACATAACCGTATACTCGTATAAACCATAGCGAGTAGTAAAGGCGGTCTTCGGAATATCCGTTGCACGAATCTGAAGTTGGTGATAACCAGTCCTAAGATCAATCTTTGAGAATACCTGGGCTCCAGTCAACTGATCAAATAGATCCTCTATCTTTGGCAAGGGGTACTTGTTCTTGATGGTGACGTCATTCAACTTTCTGTAATCTGTACACAGACGGTTGCCTCCATATTTCTTGTCGACGAATAACACTGGTGACCTCTATGATGATGCGCTTGGTTGAATCAAGCCTGTTGCTAACATGGCATCCAACTGCTTCTTTAGTTCCACTAACTCTGAGGGGTTCATGCTATATGGTCTCTAGGCTATGGGTCCGGTTCCGGGGATTAGTTTGATAATGAACTCAATATCCCTATCCGGGGGCATACCTGGCAATTCATCTAGGAATACGTCAGGGTATTCACAGACTACTCTTACTTGGTCTATGTAGGGTAGGGCTAGACTCTTGTTGCACTTGAATTAACGAGGTAAGGTTTCAGAGATATGCTCTACTGTTACTCCAGAACTACTGGTCATGGTGTTGGCTTTCTTAGCACAGTCTATCATTCCTTGATGCCTTGACATCCAGTCCATACCTAGTACTACTTCCAATCCTTTGGTTCCAAGTACTATAAGGTTGGCATAAAAATCTATCCCATCTATTCTGATAGGTACAGCTTTGCAAATTTTTCTAGCTTTTGTAGTTGATCCGGGGATTTGAACTATCATGACATGCTTCAGGTTGGTTGGGTGAATCTTACTAGTGCATGCAAATTCTTCGGGGACAAATGAATGCGATGCTCCCGAATCAAACAATACTCTTGCTAAAACTGAGTTGACAGAAAACATACCCAGCACTACATCTGGCGCTTCTTGGGCTTCTTCGGCGTTCATGTGGAAGAGAAGACCGTTGTGGTTGTGAGGGTTCCCTGGGGCAAATCTTCTCCCTGGTTGAACACGACGCTGCTGTTGAGTTGGGGCATTCACATTGTGGCAGCAGTCTTCTTGGGACACTCATTGGAATAGTGACCCTTCACTCCACACTCGAAACAAGTGATCTGGGACTTGTCTTTTGCAGCGACGGGCACATCATTGCTGCCAGTTCTGGGTGCAGTGTTGTTGTTGTTGCTCTTAGGGGATGCATGGTTGAAATTGTTGGTGTTGCCAGAGTTGTGATTGTTTCCCCTGGACTTCACATTGCTTCCGCTACGGCTGGGGTAAATTGGGCGAGACATTGGGGGTCGATTGTTCCTTGGTGCATATCCTGGTGAGGGGTTGGGACGGTACTTCTGGTGACTCTTGGATCCAGATTGCTGCATCATACAATGTTTGCGGTTGTCGTTTGCCTGATTAATCTTCCATTCCATCTGAATGGCAGAGTCGACTAGCACTTCGAGATCCTCGAAATGGATGTTGACGAGGACAGTCTGCATCTCATCATGCAGTCTGTTCAAGAATCTCTCCTTCTTCTTAGCCTTTGTGTTGATCTCATCAGGGGCGTATCTTGCAAGTGATAGGAACCTATCACGGTATTCCACCACAGTCATGCTGCCTTTCTTCAAGTCACGGAACTCATCCCTCATTCTGGTGACTAGACCCTACGGCACGTGGGTGCGGCTGAATTTGACTTTGAAGGCTTCCCATGTCATCACTTGACCATGGTTCATATTGCGGATACTAGTCCACCAAGCTCTTGCATCTCCCACCAGATAGTGGGTGGTGAAGAGAACTTTCTCGTTGTCATGAACTCCTGCAACCTCTAATTTCTTTTCCATTGTCTGTAACCAGTCATCATCATGGTTTTCAGCTTGGTTAAATAATGGGGGATTGGTATTCTGGAAGTTTTTGAGTTTGGATCCATGTTGATCCTGGTTTCCATGGTTCTGGTTGTTGAGAGCCATCTGGGCGATCTGCTGCAATGTTGCTAAGTTAGCTTGGCGTTCTGCCCTGCTTGCTTCTCTGTCTGTGATGAGATTCTGCAAGATCTGCAGGATTGGGTCTTGCGACGAGCTGCTCCCTCCTTGGTTTCCACGAGTCATCTGAAGATTGAGGTAGATAAAGGGGTAAGAGGGAAAGTTCTAAGGTTCATGGTTTTGATTTCAAGACTAAAACTTTGAGTTTGACTCAGGTTTTGCAACTAACTTCATTTCATTCATGCAAACAAGCATACGATACAAACACACACCACAACAACAAAGGAAAACATATGGTTTGAAGAACCATTCTGCAATCTACGATACAGTGGGACCGATACATCTCATGATACGACAATGCTTTAGTGCATCTACTCATCGTCGATGAAGTCGGAGTCCTCATCGTCAGTGTAGAAGTCCATATCATCCTCCTCCAGAAAGTCATCATCATTGCTGAGGTAAGAATCCATGTCTCCCTGGATGTCTTCACCCTCCTTTTCTTCCTCCTTTGCGGCAAGCTGAGCTTCTTGCTCCTTGACGGTCTTCTCGAGGTCGGCCACCTTCTTGCGAAGACGGGCGATGGTGCGATCCTTCTTCTCGCGTTGGAGGCGAAGAGACTGACGGTCCTTGACAAGCAGTGAGAAAGTCTGGGCCTTCTAGGCGGCAATGGCATGGTTGTGGTTGGCGAACTCCCTAGCATTGTCCAATTCCTTCTGGCGATCGTACAGGAGGAAGTCAAGGTTCTCCACTTGACACTTCAGCTCTGGGTGACTTGGCATCTCCATCGGCATTCCCATGAAGTCACGTCTTTCATAGTGAGAAAAACGGGTTCCCTAGATTTTGTTGACACTGAGGGCACACAGACGTGCGAGAGCTTCATGCATTGCCCTGGCTAATCCATCTAGCCAGTTGTTCTCTCTCACGGAGAACTGGATTCTCCTGGATGTTGGTGCTTTGATGCTTCCTCTAAGATCGGCGGTGACTAGCCATTGCAAATCTCCTCCTGGGGGTCCTGGAAGTTGAGCTCCAAGAAACTCCGGATGTGGGCGTCCCAATGACTCCGACAGTGAATCCAGATCCCTCTCGAAAATCAGCTGACCTCCGTTTCCCAACTGGTAGAACTTGCTGAACTGAGTCTCCATCTACAAGAATTAAGGATGAGGAAATTAGTGAAGTGATCAAGTGTGTCAAATTTTAAGTAGTAATGTAATAATTTTGAGGAACATGAGTTTTTGAGAAAGAATGAATTCCCAAGGATAAGAGAGGAAATAGTTTTTCATAAATACTCACTTTGGTTTTGAAACTAAGTTTTTGTTCGGACGTCCATTCTAACTAGGGTGTCCTATGGTCAGGATGGCTCTGATACCAACTTGTCAACACCCGGATTTTTAATCCCAGATGCCCGTTATGCCATATTTCGCAATCCCAGGATTACCATTTTTGCGAGACATAATGGATTGGATATCACAGTACATCATCCATTACAAACCATACATAAGGTCTTACACAAATAAGGATCTCATGATCCAGTCTTAATACAACAAGCAGCGGAATAAAAGATAAGCGTAGTGGTGGGGTCCATCTTCAGGGGCACAGGCAATGCTAACGAAGGCAGATTATCCTAGTTATCATAGCCGTCCCGATGGCCATCATCTTGGTAGTCTCCTTCATAGTCTGGCCATGAGAATAGTCAGGGACAAAAGCCATGAGTACTCTTTAAGTACTCGCAAACTACCACTAACAAGTACTATAGTTCTAAAGTAAAGTGCTAACTCTAAGTTTAATTATAAAGTTAAGTTTGAAACCTAAACTGAGTTCGGAAGCAAAGAAAGATAAAATAAAGTTCTAGAATCACTTAAGGTGGGAAGCTAGTGTCATAGTCACAACCCTGTTGTGGTCAAGTCAAGATTCAACATTCCTTTCATAAGTTATTTTGAAAACATCTGACAACAAAACAGTATGGCCATTCCAACTGTCCATAACCGCGGACGCAGCTATTCGAATAGTTTGACACTCTGCAGAGGTGGTACACTTTCCCCACAAGATTCGATACATCTGTCAGGGATAACCCTAAATCATCATACTTAGTATGCAGATAATCAAACATAACCTTTCCTTTACACACCCTAGTATAAGCACCACTCCTATGAGCATGGCCTCCCAACCATGACCATCTGTCATCTTGGGGACTACATAGGTGGACAACATTGAGAGGTAGCCTCAGCTCAAACCTCTCCCACGAGGGAACTAATACTAATGCATATAAACTTCCGGCTAAGCCTTACCCAATTCAGGTATTGTGGTTGTACGGTAAGTTTGGAATGGTATCACATCCGAATCCAACCGTCAGTTTTTATAAAAGGGCTAAGGCTCATGCCTCAACATTTTCATCATCATAAACCATTTGTGTTTCTCAACACATGTCAAAACATCTCAATAGAATGACTCATCATTCCAAGGTTTTCACAATTCATTTTCACCAAGTGTTCCCATCTAAAGTGACTCAAGTTTTTTCTACTCTAAACTACTAAGTTAAGAGTGTTCACTAAGGTGGAAAGATGGGATCAATCTCATGCCATAGAATGACATCTAAGGTTATCTAAATAGGCCAAGTTTTATACTCTTTATGCTACCTTCAAAAACAAGTAAAGGACTTTGGTAAAAGTAAAGGAAGTAAATCTTGGAAAGTAATACTTGGGGTAAGTAATAGTCAAAGTGGTATGACCAAAGCATGCCTAAAGCATCTTTGCTAAACCATCTAGTTTAATCCTAGATTGCTAAGCATTATGCTTGCAAGTGTTATCTTGCATTGTTAATGGTGGCTTTCTTAGTGCTAGCTTGATAACAATAGCTTGCCTTGGTTGGTGCAGTCGTTGAAGTTTTCTTCCTCCTCTTGATAGAACTCCTCCTCCTCGAAAGCTTGGTCGGTAGTATCGTCTATAAATACATACGGAGTACAGAATTACCAAACAATACTTAACTAGTCTAATTAGCACTCTAAGGCACGCATTTGATGATCTATTATCATCACAAGCATCACAAGTTTTATTGACTAGTTTCATTCTTTTTATTTAAGAAAAGTAATTTCTACTCATTGAAAAATTAACTAAGATTTAATACTCCCCACTTAAAATTTGGGATCATGTGGACACATGTCATCACCACATATTCTAACATGAGGGAATGTAATTTAAGGGTTGGTTCATAATTACTTTGGTTTAAGTTCATTATTTAATGATTTAAAGTGACTAGAAATTCCTATATAGCATTATTTTGGTACTAGTCCAAAGTCACTTCAGGTAAACCTTAATATTATTACATATTCAGATAGGTATGGTTATGTGTGATTTTTGAGAGTTGGAATCAACTCAAAAGCTATCATGGTTGATTTTATAAAAATGTTTGAATGTGCAAAAGCTTTTGTCTTGTTATTTTTACTAGGAGAGATCTCTAACTCTAATTAAATTAAATCCAACGGCCTTGGGTAGATCTTTTCAGTAACTTTCTAACAAAATTGGAATCACTCCATTTGGATTTGTAGATCTCTCTAAATTGAATTTTAAACTAAGGGACATAACTAGGTTTAAACTAAAATAGAAAAAATCCTAATTTGAATTAACTGGGTCGCGCAGGAACGCTAATAGGCCAGCCTAGTGTCACTACGCGGTGCGGGGCATAGCTGACAGGGGGGTCCACCGGTCAGAGGCTCATAACACGCGAAGTGGTATGGGGCGATGTGGGCCGTTAGATTAGAACTAGGATCGACGGCTGGGGCTCGTCGTCGATGACGGACAGGTCGCCGGCGAGGTCGAACCCTAGCGGCTCGGTGGGGGTGCTCAGGGGGCGTACCAGGGCTCCAGCGATGACGGTGATGGGGCCAAACGAACTGGTGGACGATGGCGAGCTCAGGGGTGGTCGAGGCAGCTCCGGGGGAGGACGACATCGATGTCGCCTTCTCCTCCTCTGCTGCGGGCTCCTCCATCCAAATTCCGGCGAACAAGTGCTCTCGCTGCTCCGGCTAGAGGTGGGGAAGGACCTGTGGGCTCCCCGGATTATTCATCTGAGAAATCCCTATTATGCATATTCCCACGTTCCCATGATCAGTGAGCCGTGGAACATAACCGACAGGTACCATTACAACGTTCGAAACATAACGAAATACAAGACTTACATAAATGCCGTAATGGCTACATCTTCATTGGCAGCGGAACATCGCCAAGTGCAGAGCCCAATCGTGCCTCAACCTACAGGCAGCTGACTGGGAAGACGGCCTAGCTCGATGGACATCACCTTAAACTCCTGAAAGTATGGCCAAGTAAATAGCGAGGGACACAGCCGTGAGTACTTTTGAATGTACTCGCAAACCACCAGGATAAGTGAACAAAGGAAATGCAATTCTGGCTGTGGCGAGATAGCTCTATCTAGGGTTGCTTTTGAAAAGCCTAAACTAACATTGAAGGACACAACTAGGTTTAAACTAAAATAGAAAAATCCTAATTTGAATTAACTGGGTCGCGCGGGAACGCTAACGGGCCGGCCCAGTGACACTATGCGGCGTGGGGCACAGCTGACAGGGGGTCCACCGGTCAGAGGCTCATAACACGCGAAGTGGTACGGGGTGATGTGGGCCGTTAGATTAGAACTAGGATCGACGACTGGGGCTCGTCGGCGATGACGAACATGTCGTAGGCAAGGTCGAACCCTAGCGGCTCGGTGGGGGTGCTTAGGGGGTGTACCAGGGCTCCAGCGACAATGGCGATGGGGGCAAACGAACTGGTGGACGATGCCGAGCTCAGGGGTGGTCGAGGAAGCTCCGGGGGTGGACAAAATTGACATCGCCTTCTCCTCCTCTGCTGCGGGCTCCTCCGGCCAAATTCCGGCGAACAAGTGCTCGCGCTGCTCCGGCTAGAGGTGGGAAGGACCAGTGAGGTGAGGGGAGTGGAATGGCTTGGGTGGTTTGTGCTAGGGAGGCCTCTATTTATAGCTCAACGAAGCGACCGAGAGGAATGGGTGGGCGGCTCCGGCGAGGGATGCACAACATGCTAGCAGCGTGGCTCGAGGTAGGAGACGGTGGCTGGTCTCCTGGCGGTGCGCTACGGCTTAAATGCGGGCCTAGGGACGGTGGCAATTGGTCGGGCGGTGCGCACGCTCTGAGCGGCAGAGGCAGCGGTATTCACGGCGAGCGGTGGCTGTGGTGCATTTGGCGGCGAACGGGCATGTCTGGGGTGCTCCCTGGGTCATGGAGACACGGTGAGCACGGGCTGCGGTCGAGGGGCGGCGTGTGCACGCGTGTCGGGCGCGGCGATCTGGCGCGTGCTCGGCATGGCGCAGACACTCTGGGCGCGGCGCGCTGCGGGTGGTCCACAACTCGGCTATGCTCGGGGAGGGGACAGAGGGTGGCGTTGAGGTCTGGGCTAGCTCGTAGACATGGCGAGAGAGAGAAGGGCGGTCTTCTGCAGCGAGGCAAGGTTTGGCCGGCGAGTTGGTGCTCGGAGTGGCATGGCACTGCTGCTAGGGGGTAGGGGATGGGGTGTTAATGGCCTGGTTAGATCAATGGGGGACAGAGGGATTAAATGGAGATCAATTGGGGGCAAAACCCTGTAGAAAACAGTGAGCTAACTACTAGGTATAAATCATGCCTGCCAAGTGTTTGTGAAAATGGCCGCAAGAAATTTACTTTTGAATTTTGAAAAGATTTTTGGTGGGTGTGTTAGTTATAAGCTTGAGACTCTGTGGGTGCTTGGGTTTGAAAAATAAAGCTCATTTGAGTGGTTTTTGAAATAATGGGATCTTCCCATATGAACTAGATTCAATTTTCAAATGTCATTTAATTATAGTGTTTGAAAGTTTTTGGCAGATCACAAAGTGGGCCTTGGTACAACATTATGTATACTAGCAAGGGGTGCAAAGATCCACTTTTATTTCTGTTAAGAATTGAGTACTAGGAATAGCCAAAGTAGGCATGTTGATTAAAATGGCACAAATGACCATTTCATTCTTTTATTCATTTTGATTTGTTTTTCTTTGGGATTTGTTTGGGAATGATCTAGATGATGTTTATTTCACCTAAGAATCATTTTACAAGAAATGGATCACTTAATCATGGCAATTCAAAATAACTCCTATTTTAAATGCACACACATATGAATGCTTTAATATTTTTAATTGGAAAAGTTTTTGTTAACCCTAATTTTGATGATTTGGATCTTAATAACCTTGGATTAAAGTTTTGGGATGTTACATAAAAGCAGGGGCAGCAGCAGGAGGCCAGGACATGGAGACGCCTAGCAGGGCAGGGGCATCAGCAGGTGGCAGGGACAGCCTAGTCGAGGGGATAGGGGATAGTCCTAACATAATCCTAGAGGAATTTGCCGAAGGCTATGTGCCATGCCAAGGTAATAAGCATATGCTGTGTGCCTCTGCCTCTGCCAACACCCATCGCATGCCGGATCATGCTGTCGAGGTCCATTATGATTTCTCTGCCACAGAATGGGCAAAATAGTCTCCCCTACGGTAGAAATAGATTTTCCCACACCATAACCGCCTCAGCACGTACTGCTCTTGTTGTCCCTGGATTCCTTGCTAACGTCCACGTCATCATCATCCTCTTGTTGATTTTTAAGAACATAACTTAGAACTCAGACATATGATTGAATTGTATTACAACTCAAGAATTGACAACACGTATATGTAAGCCAATATATCCGTGGATATCAAAGAGAAAGCATCTTAGCAATAGTTTGATCAGTTCATATATCATTTCATCTCAACACGATGACAATTAATTGCATCAGAGTGTATGTAGAATAAAGATTGCAGCCTCATAAGTTTCTTCAGGGATGGCGTGAGTGAACCAAGTAACAATTGCACAACCTATATTGTTCTTGTACATCGCGCTAGGTTCACTAACTCATCCTTCAAAAATCTAGCACCAATCTGTCTGCCTCTCTTTTGGGGAAAAATTGAATCATTGGCCGCAATAAGAAATTGGAATGTAATCCTATGAAACATTATTCAGGGATATGCATATTGAGGTACAAAAACAATCCTAAGTAATGTAATTATAAATAAACGATTAATCTCTAGGTACATGATGAAAATACTTATGATCAAAACCATGCAAATACATATGCATCATACGAATCATTCAAAGATTAGAAACAATTCAAGGATCATACATGTAGTTCCATATGAGAATAAATCAAGGGCCTCATAATTTTTTTCAGAGATGGAGTTGGCGAACCAAAGTACCAACAGCACAACCTACTCAGGTTCACCAACCCATCCCTAAAAAACGCCACGATCATATGTGTCTCCCCTTACACTCATTTGGGGCAAATTTCAATCACCAGCCTCAGTGAGCAAATGAAACGTAATTCTTATACACTATGAATACGTGGATGCAATAACAATTCACAGATTATAGTTCTATGAATGTAGTAAAAATCTAGGGGCCTCATAAGTTTCTTCAGGGATGGTGTTACTGAACCAAGTAACAATTGTATAACCTATATTGTTCTTGTACATTGCCCCAGGTTCGCTAATTCATCCCTGAAAAAATCTGACACCAATGTGTCTGCCTCTCTTTCGGGGCAAATTTGAATCATTGGACACAATAAAAAATTGAAATGTAATCCTACGAAACAATATTCTGGGATATACATATTCAAGTACAAAAACAATCCTAAATATTGTAATTATAAATAAAAAACCAAACAATTAGTCTTCAGGTACAAGTAAAAAATACTTATGATCAAAACCATGCATATACATATGCATCATAACAATCAAAGATCAGAAACAATTCAAGGATCATATATGTAGTTCCATATGAGAATAAATCAAGGGCCTCATAATTTTTTTTTGAGAAGGAGGCGGTGAACCAAAGTAACAACCGCACAACCTATATTGTTTGTGTGCATTGCTGCCTCAGGTTCACCCACCCATCCCTAAAAAACGACATCATCATATATGTCTCCCCGTGCACTCTTTTGGGGCAAATTTCAATCATCGTCCTCGGTGACAAACTGAAATGTAATTCTTATACACTATGAATGCATACAATACATAATTCAAATATCATAGTTATATGAATGTAGAATAAAGATTGTGGCCTCATAAGTTTCTTCAGGGATGGCATAAGCGAACCAAGTAACAATTGCACAACATATATTGTTCTTGTACATCGCCCCAAGTTTGCTAACTCATCCCTGAAAAAATATGACACCAATGTGTCTGCCTCTCTTTCGGGGAAAATTTGAATCATTGGCCACAATAAGAAATTGAAATGTAATCCTATGAAACAGTATTCAGGGATATACATATGCATCATATGACTCATTCAAAGATCAGAAACAATACAAAGATTATATATAGGTTCCATATGAGAATAAATCAAGGGCCTCATTATTTTTTCAGAGATGGAGTTGGAGAACCAAAATACCAATAGCACAACCTATATTGTTTATGTACATTGTTGCCTCAGGTTAACTAACCATCCCTAAGAAAACGACACCATCAGATGTGTATCCCTTGCACTCTTTTGGGGCAAAATTGAATCATTGGGCTCAGTAAGGAATAGAAATGTAATGTTATATGCAGTTGTGTATCGAAATCAACACTCAGCTAGCAAACCCTAAAACCCCTTAATCAAATGTTACAGATCGATTAAATTTATAGCACAAGAATCGTATGAACAACAACGAGTTAAGCAAATGCAAATTTACTAGTTGGTAGATGCGTAGATTGGGGTATTGTGACTACACGGATTGTGGTTTTGTGACTAGATGGCAGATGCATCAATCGACCAATCAAACCATATATATACTACTCTACTTCAAGAGCAAAAGAATATATATATGATTGAGCAAATCCTATGTATGAACAGTGAAATCTGCGGCTGCGACTAGAGAAGCTAGCAAATGGGGTCGTTGATGTAGTACCTCGGACTCCTCATCAGGGACCTCCTCCTCAAACTTGTCATTCTCTTCGATTGCATCGATGCTTTCTTGGATGGCGATGGGGTTTTTGAGGTAGAGTACCGGATTGCCTCCGCCTGCCGCCTGCCCCTCAATCAAATCTGCTGCTGGAACCATGACATTGTCGGCCACCTACTGGTCGACAGCGATGGCTACAGTTTGGAAGGATGAGCTCAAAGCCTTGACAGCGTGGCGACGAGTGGCGTGCGTGCCCGGAGAAGACGCCTCCTCCTGCTTGGCGAGACTAAGCCATATGCTGCTTTGCCTTCAACTGGCTTCACCTCCAGCTCTTCTCCACGCGTACGCTTCATGGCACACCTGGGGAAGGCGGTGGTGCAAGTGAAGGAGCTTCGACGCACGCGGTAGGTGCAGATTGGGGTTTTGGGACTAGAAAAATTGGGAGAAATGACACGAGCTCACGGAAGAAGAAGGCCCAGTGGGTTTATAAACACTGGACCTTTAGTAGTCCTCAAGTGGACACGTGTGGTGGGCGTGGGGATGGGGCTACCACGATCTCCAAATTTTTTTAAACAACCACGATCTCCACTTTATAACTGCATTAAAAACACGCGCATGGCAAACCTCGATTCCACTACATGCAAGTGGTGCAGAACCAATTTCTAGCAACATTAGGTCTCCTCGAGCGTCCCCCTGATGCGTGGAAGTTACTTGCAGTAGAGCCTAGGTGGAAGTGAGATTGAGAGCGCTGCGTAAAAATGGGATATGTCTTATTTGCAGCATCCCATCAACAACCGTGCACTCGATGACCCTGTTGCCATGTGCATGTGTTGTGGTAGTAGTAGTAGTATTAGTAGGCTTTTCAGATGTGATTAAACATGACATGACCACTCGATGACTTTTTCCATGGACAGCTTCGTGTTCCTTCTTGTAGAAGTATCGCTAGGAGAGACGTCTGCGCTGTCTCACGCTGTACTGTGAAGGGCAGGACGTGTGCAACGATCCGTGTTGGATCACACAGGATCAACGGTTGGTGTGCACGATCCGCGTGACAGCTGTGACAACCAATCAGGGCATCGCAACCAGAGTGAGCACTGGTTTGGGCTTCTACGAGAAAGAGAGAGGGGGGCAAAACTAAGTAGTACCAAAAAACCAAGGGCAAAACTGAGTAGTATTAAAATGGAAAGTGAGTGTCTTATACAATAAAATACAATGAAATGTTACATCACCACACCTCATTGGATGTGTGTGTGTTTCAGTGTGCATCATTGTGGTTTTGGAAAAGAACACATGCAGTGATGCCACCACAACATGTGTCCAACCATGACCAGGAACCCTGGCAGCATGCTAGGATTCAACTACATAATGCATTCTACCACCAGCTTGAAAGATGCCGCATCACCACACCTCATTGGATGTGTGTGTGAGTGTATCACTGTGCATCATTGTGGTTTTAGGAAAAGAACGCATGCAGTGATGCCAACACAGGATGTGGTGTATAACCATGTCTAGGAACCCTGGCAACATGTTGGGATTCAACTTCAGCATGCATTCTACCACCAGCTTGAAAGATGCTGCATCACCACATCCCATTGGATGTGTGAGTATATCAGTGTGCATCATTGTTGTTTTATGAAAAGAACACATGCAGTGATGCCACCACAACATGTGTGTTCTTTTCATAAACCACATGGATCCACTAGAGTTCATTGCATAAGTGTTCATTTCATAAACCACATGGATCCACTAGAGTTCATTACATGTGTATTCTTTTCATAAACCACATGGATACACCAGTTTCATTGCATGTGTGTTCTTTTCATAAACCACCACTAGAGTCATTGCACGTGTGTTATTTTCATAAACCACATGGATCCACTAGTGTCATTGCATGTGTGTTCTTTCCATAAACCAGATGGATCCACCAGAGTTCATTGGATGTGTGTTCTTATCATAAACCACCACTAGAGTCCTTGCATGTCTGTTCTTTTCATAAAACACCACTAGAGTCATTCCATGTGTGTTATTTTCATAAACCACATGGATCCACCAGTGTCATGGCATGTGTGTTCATTTCATAAACCACATGGATCCACTAGAGTTCATTGCATATGTGTTCTTTTCATAAACCACATGGATCCACCAGGCTCACTAGATGCATGTTCTTTTCATAAACCACATGGATCCACCAGTGTCATTGTATGTATGTTCTTTTCATAAACCACATCTAGTGTTCATTGAATGTGTGTTCTTTTCATAAACCACATGGATCCACCAGTGTTATTGCATGTGTGTTCTTTTTATAAAACACATGGGTCCACCAGTGTCATTGCATGTGTGTTCTTTTCATAAACCACTTCTAGAGTCATTGCATATGTGTTCTTTTCATAAACCACATGGATCCACCAGTGTCATTGCATTGTGTTATTTTCATAAACCACATGGATCCACCAGTGTCAATGCATGTGTGTTCTTTTCATGAACCACATGGATCCACCAGTGTCATTGCATTTGTGTTCTTTTCAAAAACCACATGGATCCACCAGTGTCATTACATGTGTGTTCTTTTCATAAACCACATCTAGATTCATTGCACGTGTGTTCTTTTCATAAACCCATAGGGGTTCCGCGCATGAAAACAATAAATTTTTACCCTACGCCCCAGAACCCCTGATGTTGCCAGGACCTATCTATTAGTAATACAGTAATGGGAGGGGCTTTTCGCGAACTTTCCCCTGAAGACCGAAAAGTGTTGTCAATGCTCAGGAGAGCGTGGTTGATGTGGGCGGGCCGAAGCCGACCTCAAGGTCGTGATGAAGTCCTTGCGCTCCCTTGGCTCCAATGACTTGAGTGCCTCAACTGTGACACCTCGCGGGGAGTTACACACGTCCGGTGCCTGGCGATGACTCCCGCTTCCCCGATCCATTAGTAGTTGCGGAAGTAGAGCTCCTGGATCCGAATCCCGTAGCGCGACGGCGCTCTGCGGTGAAGACGTCTCTCATTCGCGCAGTCCGAACTTGGGACCACGGTCACGATAGAGAGAGAGAGAGAGAGAGAGAGAGAGAGAGAGAGAGAGAGAGAGAGAGAGAGAGAGAGAGAGAGAGAGAGAGAGAGAGAGAGAGAGAGAGAGAGAATATCAATTGGAGGTCTTCCCAAAAGTGAGAAGACCTTTATTGAATATTGTGTGTATTTATCTGGCCAAATACCCCCACTATATATAGGGGAGCAGGAGGTACTACCTCCCTCAAAGTCCCGGGTGTTGGGTCCGCAGCATAGAAAACAAAAAAATTCCTACGATGAGAACTATACGCCAAGATCTATCTACTAGATACAGAGCAACGGGTGTACATACATCCATGGAGAACTTACCTTCGAAGACAACGAGTTTTGTTAACAAGTAGGAACTCGTGGTTGATGTAGTCGTACGCTTGCCGATCTCAAGATCGTGTGGAAGTCCGAGCGCCGCAAATCAGCAGCGCATCCGTCCTCGCACACACGTTCAAGCCACCGGACAACCTCCACCTCCTCGCTCCAGTGAATCAACGGAAGCAGCAACTCCTTCCAGATGCAAGGCCACCGAGAACATGTATCTCGCTAATCCGAGACCATGGGGAATATCTAGAGGGGGAGAGAGATCCTTCACGAGGAGGTGTGCTTTATGAGGGAGGAGAGGGGTAACTTTTATAGGAGAGGGGGGACTCCTACCCTACCATGGCCAGCAGCCAAGGAGGGAGCCCCCTCCTCTTCCTCATTCATGTGGTGGAAGCTCCACTCACATCAATGCAAGCTCCACCCAAAGTTCCACTCACATGCATTAAATTTGCACCAAATTTAATGCAACTCTCAATTAATAAAACTCTTTTATTTATTTTATTCAGAATTTTTTTAATTACTTTAATTAACAAATATTCACATAAAACCCCTTGCAACATTTCAATATCACATGCAGAACCACTTTCTGCAATTTCACCCGAAACAATTCCGGTTTCTATCGAAACAATTCCTGTTCCTAACGAAACATTTCCTGCGCTTTGCAAACCTTTTGTATGAAACATTTGTGCTCCTAAATGGTGTCCGGAAACCCTTAAGTGTGTCACCCTATGGTTCGCGAATAATGCAGACATGATTGAGACTCCTCTCAGATCAATAATCAGAAGCGGGACCTGGAGATCCATACTGACTCCTGCACATTCAACGATGACTTCTATGATCGTGAGAACCTTTAACGCTAGTAACTTAATCCCTTTGTCTCATGATATAATACATGTCCGAGATTCTATCATCGGTATCCAAATACCTAGTTTGATCTCGTTTCCGACATGCACTCTTTTCTCGTTCCCGTGATATAACATTCTAGTGATCACATCACTTGCTTGCAAGCTATCTTAATGTGATATCATTGAGAGGGCCCAGAGTATATATATCCATCATCAGGATTGACAAATTCCACTCTTGATCCATGAGCCTCAACATAACACCTTTGTAGCACTGAACCCACCTTTATAGTCACCCTGTTACGGTGTGATGTTTGATGTTATCAAGATACTCTTCTGGTGTTAGCAATTAACATGATCTCATGGTCAAAGATAAAGATTACTTCGTATGATGTTATAGCAATATAAACATAATGACTTGATCGTAATGCTATACTTTGGATGAATGTTCATCACATCATTTCACAAATGCTGTGACCTTGTTATTAACAACATCCAATGTCCATGATCAGGAAACCTTGATCAGCTTGTTAATCAACAAGCTAGTCTATAAGAGAGGCATAACTAGGAACCATTTTTGTTTATTAAACACACATGTATTGATGTTTCCTATCAATACAATTATAGCATGCAAAATAAACATCTATCATATACAAGGAATACATAATAACAACTTTATTATTGCCTCTCAGGGCATATTTCCTTCAACAGGGTGGGGATAAAGGAGAGTAGGGGGAGGGACAGCCGCCGGTCGGCCCTAGTGGGCCCCGCGTGGGGGGGCTTGGCCCAGCTGGCCACCCCCTTGCCCCTTCTCCCTCTCTCCTTTCCTTAATGGGCCCTCTCCCCTCCAGGAATTGGCCCATTAAGCCCTTTGACCTTTTAATTGATTTTCTCTTTATTAAATAATTATGAATAAATGATTAAATCAATATTTAACATTCATTCACATATTATTCAACCTCCGTGGATATGGAACACCTTCCACCTCCACTCCGGACATCCTCCAGACTTACCGAAACCCTTCCGGCTTTCTCTCTACTATTCTTCGGTGATTCTTTCGATCCTATAAACACTATCTAAGCATCATCAAACCCTTAAGCGTGATACCCCATGGTCCGGGAACACTCGAGACATGGTCGGGACACTCCCGGACCAATGATCAACAGAGGGACCTGGATGGCCATGTGACCCCTGTACGTTCCACGAAGATCTTTCGTTGTTTGAACCGGGATAGTCGTGTCTTATTCCCTTTGTCTCTCGATACTTGCATTGCCTGAGATCTGATCAATGAAATCACCATGTCGTGTTCAATCTTGTTACCAAACAATGCTACTTGACTCGTTCTGACAAGTGATATCGCTGTGATCAAATCGCACGTTGTGCAGCTATTGCATATAACTCCCCCGAGTGGGCCCTTGGGTATCTTTCCGTCACGTGGACGGACAAATCCCGCTCTTGACATATATTGCCTCTACGGTTTCCTCCGAGTACCTGAACACACCTTTATAACCACTGTATTACCAAGTGACAATTGATGCTATCTAAGCACTCTCGGGAGACAGTGATTGATATAGCCTCACTGACATGGGTATACCCTACAGGTAATCGAGTTTGGTATATACGGTCCGGATATGGCGGAAGCCCACGGTGTTGCCAAGGCCCAATACAGAATTCGAGTGGCCCATGGACTCTAGATTTCTTGCGAGACAAGAAGAAGCTTAAGATCGAAAGTTCAAAGGGAAAAACCCTAATCTCTAACCGACTCGACCTGCTACCCGAGACCTAGCCTATCTATATAAAGGCTACCAGGGGGCGGCGAGGAGGACACACGCAACCCTAGTTTCCACATCGCCAGATTGCATCTGCGTGCCCTTGTAATCTTCGATTCCTTCGTTAATTCCAAGAGCAGACAAGCAGGAGTAGGGACCTCTACGAGGCCTGATCTATAGGGGTTCCGTGCATAAAAACAATAAATTTTACTCTACGCCCCTAAACCCCTGAAGCTGCCAGGACCTATCTATTAGTAATACAGTAACGGGAGGGGCTTTTGGTGAACTTGCTCTTGAAGACCGAAAAGCATTGTCAATGTTTAGGAGAGCGTGGTTGATGTAGACGAGCCGAAGCGGACCTCAAGGTCATGATCAAGTCCTTGCGCTC
Source organism: Avena sativa (assembly GCA_916181665.1). Classification (NCBI taxonomy): domain Eukaryota; kingdom Viridiplantae; phylum Streptophyta; class Magnoliopsida; order Poales; family Poaceae; genus Avena; species Avena sativa. The sequence continues at coordinate 335,610,405 of OV702289.1, forward strand.
CTTCTGGCTCCAACGACTTGAGTGCCTCAAGTGCGACACCTCGCGGGGAGTTACACACGTCTGGTGCATGACGATGACTCCCGCTTCCCTGATCCAGCAGCAGTTGTGGAAGCAGAGCTCCCGGATCCGAATCCCGCAGTGCGACGGCGCTCCGCGGTGAAGATATCTCTCGCTCGCGCAGTCCAGACTTGGGACCACGGTCACGAGAGAGAGAGAGAGAGAGGGGGAGAGAGAAAATATCAATTAGAGGTCCTCCCAAAAGTGCGGAGACCTTTATTGATTATTGGGTGTATTTTTCTAGGCCAAATACCCCACTTTATATAGGGGAGGGGAGGTACTACCTCCCCTCAAGTTCCGGGGTGGGACTAAAGGAGAGGAGGGGGAGGGGTAGGCGTCGCCGACCACCCCCTCATGGGCCCCACGTGGGGGGCTGGCCCAATAGGGCCGCCGGCCACCCCATGGCCCCTTCTCCCCTCTTGCCTTTCCCTAATGGGCCCTCTCCCCTCCGGGAATTGGCCCATTAAGCCTTTTTGACCTTTAATTGATTTTCTCTTTATTAAATAATTATGAATAAATGATTAAATCCATATGTAACATTCATTCACACATTATCTAATCTCCGTGGCCATGGAACACCTTCCACCTCCACTCCGGACATCCTCCGGACTTACCAAAAACCCTTCCGATTTTCTCCCCTCTTTTCTTCAGCGATTCTACCGATCGTATAAACACTCTCTAAGCATCATCAAGCCCTTAAGCTTGATACCCCACGGTTCGGGAACACTCCAGACATGGCCGGGACACTCCCGCACCAATGATCAACAGAGGGACCTGGATGGCCATGTGACCCCTGTGCGTTCCACGAAGATCTTTTGTCGTTTGAACCAGGATAGTCGTGTCTTATTCCCTTTGTCTCTCGATACTTCCATTGCCCGAGATCTGATCAATGACATCACCATGTCGTGTTCAATCTCGTTACTGAACAATGCTACTTGACTCGTTCTGACAAGTGATATCCATGTGATCTAATCACACGCTGCGCAACTATTGGATATAACCTCTCCGAGTGGGCCCTTGAGTATCTTCCCGTCACATGGACAGACAAATCCCGCTCTTGACATATATTGCCTCTAAGGTTTCCTCCGAATACCTGAACACACCTTTATAACCACCGTTTTACCAGATGGCATTTGATGCTATCTAACCATTCTCGAGAGACAGTGATTGATATAGCCTCACGGTCTAAGGAATAGTCTACGAGGATCCATTTCTAATCATCATAACTTGAACTTCGTGACATGATCGAATCACGATGTTTAGGTTGGGTATTGGTTCATCATCGCATTCTCAGAATGAGGTGACCTCATTTCCAACTGGCATAAATGCCACATGATCAGGAAACATGATCATCTGTTGACCAATGAACCAGTGACTAGAGTTTCACTGGGAACCCCTGGTTTGTTTGTATATCACACCAGTATTGATGTTTCCACTCAATACAGTTATAGCATGATATAAAACTTAATCATAAACTATATGAAATATGATAATAGTCCTTACTACAATTTGTCTCTAGGGCATATTTCCAACATGAACCTGGGTAAACCTTGCGTCCCTGTGTGCTTGTTTACTAGCCGATTGATGCCTCCAGTGCTCCCTCCTTCTCCAAAACCCAAGTCCATAACAATGGGCATTGATGATTAAACCCTCGTTAATTGGCGTCGTCTATGGGAATTGGGAGTGTTGATGTCGCAGCTTCTTCGGCCCCATCAATCGTGATCTACAACTCCACAACAGCGGAGATTCGCTAATTCTTCGGTGCATTCTACTTCACCGTCCACACGTCGGCCACTCGCCCGGCTTTCGAGTCTGTAGGCGATGGAATCAGTCTGGTGATTGGGAGCTTCCGCTTCCAGGTTGGTCAGATGGGCACGCTTCGCATGCCTGACCAGCCAACAGCACCCGCGATTGCTCCAGATCGTGGTTCCCGCCACCAATCGACACCCTCAACGAGCTCAACACCTCAGCAGCAGCTGGGAGCACGGACAGCGACAGCAGTCGCGGATCCGATCTGAGTGTGCGGCTCCGGATCCAAAAATTGCGGAAGCAACAGCTTCCCCAACCACTTCATGTGTGTTATCATCAATGCTGGCGACACCGCCACCAATCGCGAAAACGGTGTTAATGGATCTGGCACCGATCCGCCCAATGGCGGCATACCTAATGGCGGACCACCCAACGGCGGCCCCACCAACGGTGGCAATGGCGCGCCCGTCAACAACGAAGGGGCAGTCGAACCACCAACCATGGTGAACGAGCACACTGGTGAAAGTGTCATGATTAAACTCAACGACAACGAGTGGGCTTGCTGCCGAGAAGCTCTGCGAGGCAATCCACTGGCCCCTGGCACGCCGCAGGACATGCTAATGGGCTACCATTGGCTACTAAAGGAGGAGTATAAACGCCAGCTACATGCAATCGCGCAACATGAAGCGCGTAAAAAGGCGGCAGATGAGTCGAGTCTTTGTCGAGCTGGGCTCTCCTCCCACGGAGGATCCTCCTCCAAGGGCAACGAGTACGTGGCCAACAAGAGGCGATCTCGGATGGCCCATCTCACCGAGCAAGAACGCATAGAAGTTGCGAAAGTCCCCGACTTCAGCTCTATGACAGTCGACACGCAGGGAAACATGGTCCCAAAGACACCGCAGGCCGCGGTGACAGCGGCCACCATGTACCTCCTCAACAACCAGCCGCCAGTTGGAGATCCAAGAGCTGTCATGCATCGATCTATGATCGCGGGCTTGGGGTTAATCGAGGACGCCCTCGACAAAGAACCAACGCCGGAGCCGAAGAAAGGCAAGGCTCTGGCAAAACGCTATTCCTCACCCTCGTCCAGCGACGACAGTCACAACCTATCTCGACGTTGCTATTCACAGCGGCATGATCATGACTACGATGCACGCGATGACCTCACGTAGTTCAAAATCGACAAATCAAGGGCAAGACGCGCTCGTTCGACTGATTCAGAAGAGGACCAGACTGAACTCTGCAGCGCTAGATACTTCAGCAGGGCCATCAGGCATAAGTGAATGCCTAAAGGGTTCAAACTCCCGTCGTAGAACCGAAAGTTCGACGGCCTGCAAGACCCAAAGATCTGGTTGGAGGACTACATCTCCTCCGTCAGGCTACATGGCGGGAGTCAAAGCATGGCCATGCAATGCCTGCAGCTACAGCTGCAGGGCGTTGCCCGTGCATGGCTCAACAATCTCCCTCGCGGATCCATTCGCAACTAGGAAGAGCTGGTTTATAGCTTTGTACGCAACTTCAAGGGAACTTACAAAAGGTCCACATTAATCGAGGAGCTGAGGAGTTGCCAGCAAAGGTCGGGCGAATCGTTACGCTCGTACATCCAAAGGTGGTCCATCATTAGGAACTCCGCAGAAAACATCTCGGAGGACCGCGCAATCGACGCATTCGATGGCGGTGTTCGCCGCATAGAGCTTAGGGAGGATTTGGGCCGCTCGAAGACCAAGACAATCGACCACCTGATGGAAATTGCGAATCAGTGGGCCCACGGAGAGGATTCGGTAAAAAACAGCACCTACTCCAACGACAACGACGACCACGGGCGCAGATATGACCGTCGAGGCAAGCGGCGAATGCGCGTCTACGATGACCGTGGCGACGTCAACATGGTCGCAGCTGGCTACGCTGACAAAGGCGACGACAACCGCAACAGCGGCTACCGCAGTGGTGGATACCGTGAGTCCGCGAAAACCACGCAGGTGTGGCAGCGCCGCACTCGCGAAGAGGCACCCACAACAACCACCTAGGACAAACTGTCCGAGCGATGCAACGTGCACTTCTACATCGACAAGCACGACGGCAAGAAAAAATCCAACCACCTTCTCAAAGACTGCCGCGAGTTTCTCAAGCTCCACGAGGGTATGGCTCAGATGAATCGCGACGCAGTCAACAGGGGTTATGGAGTCGCCCCAAGAGCCATGGCACACGGAGCTCCTCCACCACCGCCTGGAGTACCACCACCCGTGGCCGCACAGGTCCAGAATCACGGCGGTGAACCATACCCATGACCTGTGGGAAACATGGGGATGATCCAAAAGGGGCGTCCCTCAAATCGAGTGCAGAAGGCCATCACTCGCCAAGTCAACTGGGAGATCAACTCTCCACCCTCCACCACTGAGTACCTCAGTTGAAGCGACTCCTGCATCACCTTCGACCGGCGTGACCACCCGTGCCAAGTCCCTCGTCTAGGCCACTGTCCCCTCGTACTCGAAGTGCAGATTGGGGGCTTCGACATGAGCCGCGTCTTCAAGGATGGCGGCAGCGGCATCAACCTAATGTTCGCAAGTACCTTGCGTGCAATGAGGATCCCTCTGACGTGTCTGGAAGTTTCAGACACAATGTTCCACGACATCATCCCAGGGAAAGGTGTATATCCCCTGGGCAAAATCAACCTCGACGTCATCTTCGGCACACCGCAAAATTTTCGGCGAGAGCGCATCGACTTCAAGGTCGTCGACTGGCCTTCACAATATCACTGCATCCTCGGACGTGTCGTGTTCGCAAGGTTCATGGCGGTGCCACACTACACCTACCTGCATATGAAGATTACGGGCCCAAATGGCGTAATCACAATCAATGGCAACTTCGAGAGGTCCGACAGTTGCGACAAGGAATTCAACAGAATCTCCCAGTCCTACGGTATGTAGGAGGAACTCGCAAAATTAAAGGAGTCGACAGACAACAGTCTGCCTCCCCTGAGCTGGCCAAGTTCACCCGACCTGTCCTTCGACTCGTCGGTGCACACGAAGAAAGTCCAGGTCCACCCAACGAACCCGACCAAGACGGCCCTCATCGCCAACAACTTGAGTTCCGCATAGAAACTCATGCTCATTGAATTCCTCCATGAGCATTGGGAACTCTTCGCTTGGTGTCCAATTGACATGACAGGGGTTCGCAGGGAATTCGCCAAGCATGCACTCAATGTCAATCCAAACGCAAGGCCAGTCAAGCAGACAATTCGGTGATTGTCTGAACCAAGAGCAAAGGCGGTCGGAATGGAGATCAACAGACTCCTCGATGCCAAATTCATACGCGAGATCAAGGAAAGTACTTGGCTCGCCAACACGGTGTTAGTACCTAAATAAGACACGGATATCCTGCGGATGTGCGTGGACTTCACCTTCCTGAATAAGCACTGCCCAAAGGATCACTTCCCGCTGCCGCGAATCAACCAAATCATCGACTCCACCGCGGGTTGTGAGCGTCTATGCTTCCTCGACGCCTACTCAGGCTATAATCAGATTTGAATGAAGGAGGAAGACCAAGAGAAAATGGTGTTTACGATGCCTTTTGGTGTGTTCTGCTACAACACAATGCCCTTCGGGCTCAAAAAGGCAGGAGCCACCTATTAGCGGTGCATGCAGGCTTGCCTCAAGAATCAACTTGGTCGCAACATCCAAGTCTATGATGATGACATCATCATCAAAACAAAAGAGGAAGCCTCGCTAATCGATGATTTACGCGAGACCTTCGCCAACATCGACCGCTACCAGATCAAGCTCAATCCGGACAAATGCGCCTTCGGTGTACCATCTGGGAAACTACTCGGGTATGTCATCTCCGTGAGAGGGATTGAGGAGAACCCGATGAAAATAAAAGCCATACTGGCCATCGAGAATCTAAAAAATGTAAGAGGCGTCCAACAACTGGCTTGGCGAATCGCGGCGCTCAGTCGATTCATCAGTCGAATGGGCAAAAAAGCACTGCCTTTCTACCAACTTCTCCGCAAAATTGACAAGTTCGAGTGGACCGACGAGGCGCAAGAAGCATTCGAAGACCTCAAGCGTCTACTATCTACCTCGCCAGTACTGGTGACTCCACGCGAAAAAAAACCACTGTTGCTCTACATCTCTGCCACCAACCAGGTGGTCAGCATGGTGCTCGTGGTGGAACGTGCCGAGGAAAACAAGGTCCACGGGGTGCAACGCGTAGTCTACTACCTCAGTGAGGTGCTCAGGCCAACAAAGCAGCGGTACCCGCACTACCAGAAGCTGGCAAATGGCGTCTTCATGACAGCCAGGCGACTGCGCCACTACTTCTAGGAGCACCCAATCATGGTGGTCAACGACGCCCCGCTTGGGCATATCCTCAACAACCCCGATGCCACCGGACGAGTCGCGCTTTGGGGAATCGAGTTGTCTCCACGAGACATTACATACGAAAAGCGCCACGTGATCAAGTTGCAAGTCCTCCCTGATTTCCTCGTGCACTGGATGGAGAACCAGCTCCCCGAAAAGCTAGATATGTCTTACCTCTAGACAATGCACTTCGATGGATCCAAACGAAAGGACGGGGCTGGCGCAGGTGTCATACTGACATCGTCCTAGGGAGACAAGCTGAAATACATTCTACGAATGCAGTTCACTGCCTCCAACAACGAAGCTGAATACGAGGCCCTGCTGCACGGGATCCGAATGGCGAAAGCCTGCGGTGCCAAGAGGCTCATCATCTACGGCGACTCCAAACTGGTCGTCAACCAAACGATGCACGAGTGCGACACGCTGAACGACAATATGATCGCCTACCGCGACCTCTACGACACACTTGAAGGGGACTTCGACGGCTGTGAGCTGCGGCACGTAAGCCACGAAAGCAATGAAGAGGCGAACGCACTCGCCAACATTGGCTCCACTTGCGCCCCCATACCACCTAGGGTATTTCTCGAGCGTATCTGCGAACGCTCCATCAAGACAAAGGCCTCAGAGAAGAAAACAAGCGCAACAAAAGACTCGGGCGCTACGCCACCCAATGAGCCAATGGCACTCGATGACCTGGAGCTTGACACAAGACTCGAAGGACCAATGGGTGTCATGATGATCGAGCCATCTTGGACTCAACCCTACATCACATATCTTCTCAGCAAGAGGCTGCCGGATGACCCAACTAACGTGCCACACATCACGCGGCGATCCAAGGCATTCGCCGTCATCAACGGCGAACTATACAAGCGCAGCATCACAGGAGTACTCCAATGGTGCGTCTCCAACACGGACGGAAGGGTCGTCCTCCTAAACATCCATGAAGGGACTTGCGGGCACCATGCCGGTAGTCGCGCCCTTGTCGCCAAAGCTCTACAAGATGGATTCTACTGGCCCACGGCCATGTGTGACGCCAAAGACATCGTCCAGCGATGCAACGCTTGCCAACGATTCACAGACAAACCGCACGCATCTGGCGCAGAACTCTGGCCAATACCATTGGCTTGGCCCTTTGCGCAATGGGGACTCGACATGGTCGGCAATCTCCCAAAGTCCTCGCGAGGGGGCTATGTCTATCACCTGGTCGTAGTCGACAAATTCACCAAGTGGATAGAGGCCATGCCGGTGACAAACCAATTAGGAGCCAGCGCCGTCAAGTTCTTCGAGTCCATTGTCTATCGCTTTGGAGTGCCACACAACATCATCATGGAAAACGGAACAAACTTCACCTCTAAGGAGTTCCAGGGTTTCTGCGAGAACCTGGGAATCAACATAAGCTATGCCTCCGTAGCTCATCCACAGACCAACGGTCAAGTTGAAAAGGCCAACAGCCTCGTCTGCGGTGGAATCAAGAAGCGACTCCTCCGTCCACTCGAGCAAGCCGTCGGATATTGGCCAGACGAGCCGTAGTCCGTACTTTGGAGCCTGTCTACAACCCCTAATAGCGCCACGGGATATACCCCGTTCTTCATGGTGCACAGTGCCGAAGTAGTGCTACCCGCAGAAGTACGCTTTAAAGCCCCACAGGTAGTCGCGTACAGCGAACAGGAGTCAACACTTGCACTCTAAGACTCCATCGATCTCCTTGACAAGGCATGGGATATCATAGCAGAAAGATCGACGATCTACTAGTAGAACCTGCGCAACTACCATAGCATAAGGCTACGCCCCAGATCCTTCGTCGAAGGAGACCTGGTCCTGCGACTGAAGCAGCAAGGGCACCTCAAGCTCGAGTCCCCTTGGGAGGGACCATACGTGATTACAGAAGTAATCCCAGGTGGCGCCTATCGCCTCAAAGATTTTGAGACAGGCGTCGCATACTCCAACCCCTAGAACATCGCGCTGCGGCGCTTCTACCCCTAGTGGTTTTTTTTCTTACATTACAAATAAGGCTATTCAGCCAGGCTACTTAGCCACACATTGTACGTCGTAATGATCTGCGAATAAATAAAGCTAAGTGCCCCGAAACTCTATGTTCTTCCTCATTTTTCTGGCAAATATTATCACTCGGGGGTTACGCCACCCTTTACATATTCGTTCTACGAACAAGTCGCAGTATCCCGAGTAGCTGACACAATATCAATCAAACCCTTGATAAAACACCAACCTAGTTGCAATGCACCTCACAGGTTGGCAAGGTGCTGAGATAAAACAAGTCAGGCTAACAAAAAGGAACTACCGAGTACAAATACACTAGCAAAACATATAAGCTAGCAAGCTCTTTACATATCAATATAAATTAATTACATGCAATATATCCATACGAACGTTTACAACACTGCTATACTTATGTACAGGATACAAGTTAAACTACTGCTGCAGCAGAAAAATGTTTGTCTGTTCCTCAAAGAAGTCGACAATTTCTTCTGCTGGGCAATCCACTGCCTGGTAATGTGGAACCATGTTCTAGGTCGAACCTGAGGGTGGAGTCGGTGGCCCAGCAGCAATAGCCACAACGTCCACATCAGGCCTATGCAGCCGCACAACCGACAAGGCAGCCTTGGCACTAGCCACTAACTACTGCCGCACGCACTCGCGAACTGCACTCAAATCCTGAAACTTAGCCAAGAGAGCCAACAGGCTCGAAGGGATGGCGTCCAGCAGAAACATCGTCTGGTAGATATTCGTTAGGCACGACTGCGCTTTCTTTAGAAAGTGGAGTACTCGAGAAGCACGATCCTCCAGGGTCACAAGTGCAATCGCACGATCATGGTCCACGTAGAAGTACCCACTTGCCTGAAGTTGTTCCTGGGTTAGGCTGTTCATTCGAATGGCGATCTTGTCTTTCTCATCCTGCGGATGATGAGCACTGACAACTACACTAGGCAAAAAAGGCAAAACATGAAGACAAGGAACTACCGCGATTGGCTACAAGAAAAGATAAGAGAGCAGGAAGCTAACACTTGAACTGATCGCCCAGCTGCGTCACCTCCTCCAATAGATATTGCTCTTGGGCAGTAGCCTTCTCAGCCCTCGACTTCCATACATCCGCGTTACCGCGGAGGATGGGCAACTCACGTTCCAGCTGCTTAACGTGATCGCATAGTCGCGAAAGCAGGGACAACTCATCCACCCTTGAACGCAACTGCGCCAAGGTCTCATCAGCGGGTGGCGGATCCCGGGGATCACTCGAAGGACCACTCGAGGTACCCTATCACGAACCAAACAAAAGCAAAATAAGAGGCTAGAGATACACTGACGAAAGGCCTAGATACATTCAAACATAACAAAGTCTTGACTGAGGTACCCCCATAAAAGCATTGACTCATGGATACAAAAGGTCAGACACTAGAGTTATTACATATAAAACTAAGGAGCAGCATGTTTCTTCGACTTCGACTTCGGCCTCGGGGGCTTCATTGCATCCGTGGCAGTTTCCGACGCCACGGACTTGCCGGTGGTGCCCCCAAACGCCGCAGCTTTCGCTTGACACCGCTCCTCGGAGTACTTGGCGAGTGTCTCGATAAGCTAGGGACCATAATTTTTGCATTTACCAGCAAAGGGAGCAAACACTACATGCTAGCCTCCAGCGTCGATAGGCATCACCTCAGAGATAGCGGCAGGATCCATCTCCACACCATGGGTCTGCACCATTGCGAGTGCCATGGTGGCGCCGACGGAGCAATGCGAGTTCTTGAAGTCAGCAGGGATTTCCTCCAGCCAGAGACTCCACCAAGTCGCCGAGATTGTCGATCATCCCGTCCTTGGGAGTTAAGTCCTCACGGATGCAACTGAGCACATCCTTGGCCTTCCCCGGCATCTCCTGGAGGGATACGCTACGGTCCTTGACTTCTGCGATGGTACTAGCCAAAGCATCCGCGCGGCGCAGAGATTGGGCATCAAAACTCAAGTTGCTGGCATCTGCATACACAAAAGCATTAGTACAACAATCACACGTAAATGTACAGAAGAGCAAGGCATATCCAGATGAAAAAGTCATATCTGAGAGGGACTTGGCAATAGAGAGAAGCTGCTCCTCGAACATCTTCTCCCTCTCAGTAGTGGAGGCAAGGAGATCCTGCTCTCGCTTCCGCGACTCCTCCAAGGCTGCGACTGCCTCGTCGCGATTCTTCATTGCCACGGCCAATGTCTTCTCCAATGCAGCAGCATGGCGAAGTAATTCATTGTGCTCAGCTACTTCATACAGAGAGTGTTACCAAATCGAATCAATAATATTCACAAAAGACAAAGATAAAGTCAAAACTTACTTTTGACAATGCGATGGCGATTGTCCAGTCGCGCATGCTGTCGACCCATGTTAAGAACCTGCTCCACCAGGCTGGCGGCTTCCTTCACAATGAGCTACATCAGGTACATTTGAAGTTTAAGTAAATCACGCCAAGAATAAATTCGACTGCCAACTACAAGATACTTACATGATCCTCCAAAGACTCCAAAGAAGGCTGTTGCACAGTCATCCGGGTAACCATCTGATGCTCCCCAGCATGCGGGGAACTCGATGAATTATGCTCAGAGTGGGCTGCCAATGGAGGAGAAGGAGACCGCGAAGCCACCTTCTTGGACTTGGAGTCCGCGACTCCGGACTCCTTCAAAATTTGGACGTCATCAGGAGACGACGTAGCCACTTGACTCAAACACAAAATCAAGCAAAATCTTCAAGACAGATGACAACTCAAAGAAGAAACCAAAACAAAGTCGCAAATACAGAACTTACTAGTCAAACCTATCAAGATCGAAGGACTACTCCTCCGACTCTGACGATTCCTTTGGTAGTCGAAACTTCTTTTGGGCAGGAGGAGCCATAGAGCGCACAGGAACGGCGGGAATCGGCTCCTCGGCACTAATAGATGGGCCTTCTAGAGTCGAAGGAGATGAAGCATCTGAATCCTTGCTGCGAGAACGCTTGCGAGTGTCCGGATCACTAGACTCGAGGGCTTCCTCCTCTTCAAGTGGGACGGTCGATTCCGACTCATCCTCTTCATCCACTTCGCAAGGAATAACCCCCTCAGAAAGAGGGGGCAAACTAGGAGACACCTTCCAATCCTGCATTCAGAAAACAATTCGTTATACATCAAGTAAAGCTACTTCGTAGCACAAATCTACCTCAGGACAAGGGTTAGAGGCATCAAAGGGAGGCGCGTCTGGTTCGCTCGGGAGAACCTCCTTGGTGGTATATTTTGTCACCAGGCGCAACCTCTTATCTACTTCACCCGCAGAAATGCCATCGGCAGATATGCGAGTGGCATCGTCCACACCAGCCCATTGGAACATGGGGTGGACTCTGGCCTGTAGAGGCTGGATGCAACGTCGCAACCATGTGCGAATGAGGGAGGCGCCTCCCTCTTCTTTACCCATGCGGCTCTCAAGGTCGCAGACGCGCTTGTACAGCACTTCGGTCTCTTGGGACTCGCCAGGCATCACCACGATCTTCCAAGAACGCCTCCTCTTGCACGGTGTCGCGGGATCGAAGGGCGTGAGTCCGTAGTGCTCTCTGTCGGTGTTCTGGTCGCGGATGTAGAACCACTTGTCTCTCCACCCTTGGACGGACACCATGAGTTTGATATCGAAATATGTGGCGGAGGAGTCGACATGGATTCCATAGCCTCCTATGTCGTAGACTACGGAACCAGATGTTGACTGGCGCTTCAGCTTGAAAATCCTCTTAAAGAGGCCAAAGTGTGGCTCGACTCTGAGCCAGCACTCACAAAGAGTAATGTCGCAGGCGATGTGGTGAACAGAATTTGGGGACAACTGATGCAGCTAGAGCCCGTACAAACAAAGGAGGCCCCTGAAGAAAGAATGCAGGGGCAGAAAAAGACCGCGGATGATGAACGCAAGGAACATCACCCGGAAACCAGCAGGAGGACAAGGAGTTACCTCGCCACCTGGCACTCGCGACTCGTCCTCCACGGGTGACAAAACTCCATCTTGACGCAAGAGACGGAGCTCGAAGGACTTGATAATGGATGCGTGCCATGCACCATTGGTGACGCGGGTACCCGCGCCCTTCTTCTTCCCAGCGCCAGCGGCGCTGGTGCCCACAATGGCGGAGCCGCCCTTCTTCTTGGCGGTGGCAATGGCAGCGGCGGACTTAGCGGCGGTGCCTCCCTTCTTTTTGCCCATATTACGATGGCGGTGCGAGCGGAGGAAGTAGCTCGGGGAGACGCGGAGTTGGTCCAGCACCACGAAGAGGACGAGCTCTAGGAAGCAGAGATCAGCGGCAATGGCAATGGAAGCACAAGCAGAGAAAGGGCAGATGGGAAAATTACCGCAGCAGCGCTGCTACTTAAACCCCTTGTGGATGCCATCCAACGGCCAGCAGAAACCCTAATGGACGCGTGGCGCACATCACTTTCGACACGTGGAGAGAACAAAACATGAACCATCCCCCACTATCTCCATTACACGTGGAAATCGAGGAGACACAGTTAAAACGAAAGATAACGCACGCCTGGTCAAATCAAAGTCAGAAAGTGGGACCCACCGCTTGTCACGTCCCGTCAAAGCCGCTCATGTGGGTAACTGATGTCATCACATCATCAGCACTGATGTCATCAGGAGGAGCATCGGAAGATTTCGACTATTAAGTCCTTGCTTGAGTCTTCGACTCCACCAAGCACTCGAGGGCTACTCCCATAGGGAGCGCTGGTCGCACACCCTACGATTCATTTTTATGCAGGAATTTGAACATTAAAAGCACACCTACCACTCGAATCTACGATTCGTTTAGGGATCATGGGTTACTCCCATAGGGAGCGCCAGAAGCAAATTCGACTGGAACAAGCAACAAAAGACGAGAGTAGTCACAAAAGCTCTTTAGTCCCTGCCTGAGTCTTCGACTCAACCAGGCACTCGGGGGCTACTCCCATAAGGAGCGCTAGTCGCGCACCCTATGATTATTTTTCCTTACACAACATACTGTGTGTTGATAACACCCACATTCGAATGCTATGGCGACTCCGCCTCATATTTTCCCTACAAAGAGATTACGTCTCCTGGGTTACCCGAATCATCTCCACGATGACAAAAGTTCGGATGCCGCGCTTACAGCATGAAGGAAAGACCTGAATAAGGCCTGGCAACGCATATGCTGCGCACTACCAGAAACATATTCGTGCCTATAGGTACGATGCACATGCCTTGACGGACACGTCGAGTGCTCACACCCATACACTGGAATTCAACTCCTGTATGACCTCCGTGGCCTGAGTCGAATTACGCCAACACTTTTCTGAATTCGAGTCCGAGGACTCGAGTTTGAGTAGATTGTGTTGTTTTGCCCTAAGGCAGTTAACTGATACCGATGCATCGGCTAAATCAGGCACGCACATCAACGATCCCTATGACAAGAACTGAACACTCGAAAAATACTCAATCATGCCTTTGAAAGGCTTCATAAAGTCCTCAGTCAAATCTACGATTCCACTGGACACTCGGGGGCTACTGACATGGGTATACCCTACAGGTACTCGAGTTTGGCATATACGGTCCGGATACGGCAGAAGCCCACGGCATTGCCAAGGCCCAATATAGAATTCGAGTGGCCCATGGACTCTCGATTGCTTGCGAGACAATAAGAAGCTGAAGATAGAAAGTTCAAAGGGAAAAACCCTAATCTGTAACCGACTCGACCTGCTACCTGAGACCTAGCCTATCTATATAAAGGCTAGGAGGGGGCGGCGAGGAGAACACACGCAACCCTAGTTTCCACAACTCTCGCCAGATTGCATCTGCGCGCCCTTGTAATCTTCGATTCCTTCGTTAATTCCAAGAGCAGACAAGCAGGAGTAGGGACCTCAACGAGGCCTGAACCTGGGTAAATCTTGCGTCCCTGTGTGCTTGTTTGCTAGCGGATTGATGCCTCTAGCGCTCCCTCCTTCAAAACCCAAGTCCATAACAATGGGCATTGACGAGTTAAACCCTTGTCACTCACAGTCTAAGGAATAGTCTACAAGGATGCATTTCTAATCATTGTAACTTGAACTTCGTGACATGATTGGGTCACAATGTTTAGGTTGGGTATTGGTTCATCATCTCATTCCTAGAATGAGTTGACTCCATATCCAACTGGCATAAATGCCACATTATCAGGAAACTTGATCATCTGTTGACCAATGAACCAGTGACTAGAGTTCCACTAGGAACCCCTGGTTGTTTATATATCACACATGTATTGATGTTTCCACTCAATACAGTTATACCATGATATAAAAATTAATCATAAACTATATGAAATATGATAATAGTCCTTATAACTATTTGTCTCTAGGGCATATTTCCAAAAAAAAACACCACTACAGTCATTGCATGTGTGTTCTTTTCATAAACCACATGGATCCACTAGTGTCATTCCATGTGTGTTCTTTTCATAAACCACCAATAGAATCATTGCATGTGTATTCTTTTCATAAACCACATGGATCCACCAGTTTCATTGCATGTGCGTTCTTTTCATAAACTCTAGTGGATCCACTAGAGTTCATTGCATGTGTGTTCTTTTCATAAACCACATGGATCCACCAATGTCATTGGATATGTGTTCTTTTCATAAACCACCACTAGATTCATTGCATGTGTGTTCTTTTTATATACCACATGGATCCCCCAGTGTCATTGGATGTGTGTTCTTTTCATAAACCACATGGATCCACCAGTATCATTGCATGTGTGTTCTTTTCATAAACCACATATAGAGTCATTCCATGTGTGTTCTTCTCCTAAACCACCACTAGAGTCATTGCATGTGTGTTCTTTTCATAAACCACATGGATCCACTAGAGTTTGTTGCATGTGTGTTCTTTTCATAAACCACATGGATCCACCAGTGTCATTGCATTTGTGTTCTTTTCATAAACCACATGGATCCACCAGTGTCATTACATGTCTTTTTTTCATAAACCACATGGATCCACCAGAGTCATTGCATTTGTGTTCTTTTCGTAAACCACATGGATCCATAAGTCTCATTCCATTTGTGTTCTTTTCAAAAACCACATGGATCCACCAGTGTCATTGCATGTGTGTTCTTTTCATAAACCACCACTAGAGTCATTGCGTGTGTGTTATTTTCATAAACCACATGGATCCACCAATGTTATTGCATGTGTGTTCTTTTCATAAACCACCACTAGAGTCATTGCATGTTTGTTCTTTTCAGAAACTACATGGATCCACCAGTGTCATTGCATGTGTGTTATTTTCATAAACTCTAGTGGATCCACTAGAGTTCGTTACATGTGTGTTCTTTTCATAAACCACATGGATCCACCAATGCCATTGGATGTGTGTTCTTTTCATAAACCACCACTAGAGTCATTACATGTGTGTTCTTTTCATAAACCACATGGATCCATCAGTGTCATTGGATGTGTGTTCTTTTCATAAACCACATGGATCCACCAGTGTCATTGTATGTGTGTTATATTCACTAGTATAGTGCCCGTGCGTTGCTACGGGATATTCGATTTGAAAACTAACACCTCATAATTAATTATTTTCCTCGAGAATGCAGTTGAGAGCTAATAACCCCTTATTGTGTCACAACAAAAACAAGTGTCTTCTCACAAAAAGAAAAATTGTATTCACCAGGAGGATCCCTAGTAAGTCCTGTGTGTCATGTCTTCTTTCTATTTTTTCGTCCCTTGTACTTGTAGCCAAGGACATCGTCCTCCCGGTTCCAGCTCTAGTGCATATTCATCCTTTTAATTTGTCCCTCTACTCTACAATTGTTTGTCATAGTCATAGTAAAATTTTAACACAAGTTTTTACAATGGATGGTGATACGTTTATCGTCCCAGCTCAATAAAAGAAATTAAGAATGGTGTATAACTTTTGTTCTCATATGCTCGGCATACCCCATCGAAAAAATATAATAGCAAATTTTTTGTGCTATAATAAGTAAAGAATAACGAAATAATAAATACCAATATCTTGCATATACACACATGGACGAGAATGAACGCAAAATTTAACTATGTTTAATCGGGTACCGGTGTGCATGAAAAACCAAAGTGCGCCAATTTGCAGTCATATTGAGCCGTAACCAAAATGCACCAATTTACAGTCATATTGGCGAGCCCACAGTAACTGAAGAGCAGCCATATCAGGAAGCCCCATTTCTGTCCTTCCTCTGGCAGCTGTGCATGGAGTGAAATTTGCAGTAAGTAGTGATTCCCCATAGTTGGTGATAGCAATATTCGCATCAACAGTAAAAAAAACTTATGCAGCCCCTTGCACTGCTGAACCACAATGTTCCTATCACAGTAAAAAACCCACAGAAACGGGTAGAGAAGAAGCACGAGAACTGAGAGAACAACTATCCTCCCACACTGATGAAAAGCAAAATTTAGAAGTCACTCAGGTTCTTTCAAAGTTGAAGATAGAGATCTAGGAATGTTAAAACACCGATATAAAAAACACGTTGGAATGATTCCTCGCGGGCTAGACCTCTCCAGCAGCGGATTGCACGCGCTTAGATAAAACCCCGTTTTAATTCGGCCCCCATGGGGACTCGAACCCAGATGGGCTGACTGCGCACTCGCTAGCCTTGCCACCAAGCCAGCACTTGGCTCTCAAACACCGATATAAGAATCAGAATCATCTGCTGTTGTGGGAAAATGTTTTGTCTTAAGGGTACCTATGTTTCAAAAGAAATGATTATGTCCTGTTTCATATTGTTACCATTGCCATAGAATTCTACCGCAGAATGTAACTCTAATTATGTCATGTTTGCATATTGTTAACAGCTCCAAGGATACTTCAAGACCAAGTTCTGTTGCAGCATCACATATCAAAAAGTCAAAAAAGTGTCCCAAACATCAGACTATGCAAAATATTGGTGTTGTGCAACTTGTATGGTGATGCGTGGAATAAAACAGTAACTAAGCCAAAACAATGTGCACAGCGCTTAGAAATACCATCTCTGGTAACTGAAACCAACATAAACTATGTACGGTTGGGTTCCTTTAGAACTGGCAGATTATTCAGAGGGTTATGAATGAACATGCCAATAAGTCATGAGGTTTCCTGGGGAGCTATGATTCATACATGCAATGAGGTGCTATTGGATAGTATTTTTAGCCGGCATGTTTTTCCTGAATTTGGGTTGATAAAGGGTCCAAATATATGTATGAAGAGTTGGTTGCAAAACCATCAGGCTTTCCTTTTTTTTTCACCTCAGCAGAAAACTGAGCATTTAACCAGTATGGGGTATTCATTCACTTGGGTTGTTTACTGAGGAATGAAGCAACACTGACAAACCTTCTACTGCGTGCTGCATTAGACCATTAACAGTGTCCAGATTTGATAGAGTTATTTTATGTCTGACCTACCTTCCAACTTTCCAAGACATCCGCGACATGAGCGCCATCGCTGAGTGCGTGAACATCAACACATGAGACATATGATGTTTCAGCATCACTTCCCGTTCACGGCCTCAAACCCCCAGTTCACTTACTGATTGAATAAACTTATTTGAGTTTTGACACATTATATGTATGGTCCCAATCATGTCTTCACTGCTTCAAAACAACTTTGTTTGATCACCGAGGATTGTTGAGAGTGTTGTCAGGGTCATCTTGAGATGCACGTAATGGCCCATAGATTCAAGACCATTGCTGGTAGGCATTAACACAAACAGGTAGGAGGCACACACACTGCTCCACAATGTACAGCCGGAGAATTCAATCAATCCTGCATGAAGCTAGAGCGCAGCCCGCCTTTTTTGCTGCTCGCTGGTGTGTACCCTATGGGCCAGTCGATAGTGTCACTCGCATCTTGCCGATCGGGAGGCCGTCGTCGACGGGCTCTAGCTCAGGGACATGGAGGAGTGCTTCTTCCAAGCCTAGGTTCCATCCACATGCGAGGCCCCTCTTGTCCTCCCTCGCGCCGTACCTAGAGCGGTCGCTCCCTATCATGTCCTGCCTCGCCTCCCTCCCACCTTTGTTGCTGGCCTGCAGCTGCTCACCCGCCGGGCACCTGCCCACCTGGACACAACGGCGGAGGTCGACGGCGGATATGGGGAATCGACTGAATCGGAGGCAGCAGCACTCCAATCCCGGCCGGAACTGGCGGCGCGGTGGTGCTGCAATCCATCCGTCCGGCAGTGAGCTGGTTGCGACCTTCAGTTGGAAGATCGCTCGCCGCCAGCCACACGGGATGCAGGTGATGGGGTTGACAGAGGCTACGCGGGATGTAGGGGATGGGGAGGCACGCAACTGGCCAGGCGCGCTGCTGGGGATGGGGACGGCGTCACCGACCGCGCGTCGGGCCGCGCGATGTAGGGGATGGCGACCCCGTCGGCGGTAGATCTCGACACATGGATGGGAAGGCGCTGCCGGTGGCGGTATCCATGCGACATAGGTTGGCGACAGAACGATCCCTGGTTGATCGCTTGCTCTCACTGATCCAGGGGCGCCGAAGGATCAAGAGGTGGCAGGAGGACATGCCTTCGAGAGTTCGAGTTGGGAAGGATGCGGCAGGAGGCGGGTCAACGCTCGGGATGGAAGAGGAGCGGGGCGCTCGTGCGGTTGCAATTTGACCAGAGAGAAACCCGTGGTATCCACTTGGCGGTGGCAGTGGCGTGATATGGCCAAATTGTGAGGGGCAAAATCGTCCACATTAAAATCGGAACCAAAAAACTGGTGAACGAACCTACCTCTGTGTAAATTAGTAGATAGATAAACCACATCTAGAGTCATTCCATGTGTGTTCTTCTCCTAAACCACCACTAGAGTCATTGCATGTGTTTTCTTTTCATAAACCACGTGGATCCACTAGAGTTTGTTGCATGTGTGTTATTTACATAAACCACATGGATCCACCAGTGTCATTGCATTTGTGTTCTTTTCATAAAACACATGGATCCACCAGTGTCATTGCATGTGTTTTTTTCATAAACCACATGGATCCACCAGAGTCATTGCATGTATGTTCTTTTCATAAACCACATGGATCCACCTGTGCCATGGCATTTGTGTTCTTTTCAAAAACCACATGGATCCACCAGTGTCATTGCATGTGTGTTATTTTCATCAACCACATCTAGAGTCATTGCATGTGTGTTCTTTTCATAAACCACCACTAGGGTTATCGCATGTGTGTTCTTTCCATAAACCACATGGATCCACCAGTGTCATTGCATGCGTGTTCTTTTCATAAACCACCGCTAGAGTCAGTGCATATGTGTTCTTTTCAAAAACCACATGGATCCACCAGTGTCATTGAATGTGTGTTCTTTTCATAAACTCTAGTTGTATCCACTAGAGTTCATTGCATGTGTGTTATTTTTATAAACTACATGGATCCACCAATGTTATTGGATGTGTGTTCCTTTCATAAACCACCACTAGAGTCATTGCATGTGTGTTATTTTCATAAACCACATGGATCCACCAGTGTCATTGGATGTGTTTTCTTTTCATAAACAACATGGATCCACCAGTGTCATTGGATGTGTGTTCTTTTCAAAAACCACATGGATCCACCAGTGTCATTGCATGTGTGTTCTTTTCATAAACCATATCTAGAGTTTATTGTATGTGTGTTATTTTCATAAACCACATGGATCCACTAGTGTCATTGCATGTGTGTTATTTTCATTAACCACAGGGATCCAACAGTGTCATTGCATGTGTCTTCTTTTGATAAACCACATCTAGAGTCATTGCATGTGTGTTCTTTTCATAAACCACATGGATCCACTAGTGTCATTGCATTTGTATTCTTTTCATAAACCACATGGATCCACTAGTGTCATTGCATGTGTGTTCTTTTTATAAACCACATGGATCCACCTGAGTCATTGCATGTGTGTTCTTTTCATAAACCACATGGATCCACCAGTGTCATTGCATGTGTGTTTTTTCATAAACCACATGGATCAACTACAGTCATTATATGTGTGTTCTTTTCATAAACCACATGGATCCACCAGTGTCATTGCAAGTGTTTTTTTTTCAAAAACCACAGGGATCCACTAGAGTCATTGCATGTGTGTTATTTTCATAAAACACATGGATCCACTAATGTCACTGCATTTGTGTTATTTTCAAAAACCACATGGATTCACCAGTGTCAATGCATATGTGTTCTTTTCATAAACCACATCTAGAGTCATTGCATGTGTGTTCTTTTCATAAACCACCACTAGAGTCATTGCATGTGTGTTCTTTTCATAAACCACGTGGATCCACCAGTGTCATTGCATGTGTGTTCTTTTCATAAACCACAACTAGAGTCATTGCATGTGTGTTCTTTTCATAAACCACATTGCATGTGTGTTCTTTTCATAAACCACCACTAGAGTCATTGCATGTGTGTTCTTTTCATAAACTACATGGATCCACCAGTGTCATTGCATGTGTGTTATTTTCATAAACTCTAGTGGATCCACTAGAGTTCGTTACATGTGTGTTCTTTTCATAAACCACATGGATCCACCAATGCCATTGGATGTGTGTTCTTTTCATAAACCACCACTAGAGTCATTACATGTGTGTTCTTTTCATAAACCACATGGATCCATCAGTGTCATTGGATGTGTGTTCTTTTCATAAACCACATGGATCCACCAGTGTCATTGTATGTGTGTTCTTTTCATAAACCACATCTAGAGTCATTCCATGTGTGTTCTTCTCCTAAACCACCACTAGAGTCATTGCATGTGTTTTCTTTTCATAAACCACGTGGATCCACTAGAGTTTGTTGCATGTGTGTTATTTACATAAACCACATGGATCCACCAGTGTCATTGCATTTGTGTTCTTTTCATAAAACACATGGATCCACCAGTGTCATTGCATGTGTTTTTTTCATAAACCACATGGATCCACCATAGTCATTGCATGTATGTTCTTTTCATAAACCACATGGATCCACCTGTGTCATGGCATTTGTGTTCTTTTCAAAAACCACATGGATCCACCAGTGTCATTGCATGTGTTTTATTTTCATCAACCACATCTAGAGTCATTGCATGTGTGTTCTTTTCATAAACCACCACTAGGGTTATCGCATGTGTGTTCTTTTCATAAACCACATGGATCCACCAGTGTCATTGCATGCGTGTTCTTTTCATAAACCACCGCTAGAGTCATTGCATATGTGTTCTTTTCATAAACCACATGGATCCACCAGTGTCATTGCATGTGTGTTCTTTTCATAAACTCTAGTTGTATCCACTAGAGTTCATTGCTTGTGTGTTATTTTCATAAACTACATGGATCCACCAATGTTATTGGATGTGTGTTCCTTTCATAAACCACCACTAGAGTCATTGCATGTGTGTTCTTTTCATAAACCACATGGATCCACCAGTGTCATTTGATGTGTGTTCTTTTCATAAACAACATGGATCCACCAGTGTCATTGGATGTGTGTTCTTTTCAAAAACCACATGGATCCACCAGTGTCATTGCATGTGTGTTCTTTTCATAAACCATATCTAGACTTTATTGTATGTGTGTTATTTTCATAAACCACATGGATCCACTAGTGTCATTGCATGTGTGTTCTTTTCATTAACCACAGGGATCCAACGGTGTCATTGCATGTGTCTTCTTTTCATAAACCCCATCTAGAGTCATTGCATGTGTGTTCTTTTCATAAACCACATGGATCCACTAGTGTCATTGCATTTGTATTCTTTTCATAAACCACATGGATCCACTAGTGTCATTGCATGTGTGTTCTTTTCATAAACCACAGGGATCCACCTGAGTCATTGCATGTGTGTTCTTTTCATAAACCACATGGATCCACCAGTGTCATTGCATGTGTGTTTTTTCATAAACCACATGGATTAACTACAGTCGTTATATGTGTGTTCTTTTCATAAACCACATGGATCCACCAGTGTCATTGCATGTGTTTTTTTTCAAAAACCACAGGGATCCACTAGAGTCATTGCATGTGTGTTATTTTCATAAAACACATGGATCCACTAATGTCACTGCATTTGTGTTATTTTCAAAAAACACATGGATTCGCCAGTGTCAATGCATATGTGTTCTTTTCATAAACCACAACTAGAGTCATTGCATGTGTGTTATTTTCATAAACCACCACTAGAGTCATTGCATGTGTGTTCTTTTCATAAACCACATGGATCCACCAGTGTCATTGCATGTGTGTTCTTTTCATAAACCACAACTAGAGTCATTGCATGTGTGTTCTTTTCATAAACCACATGGATCCACCAGTGTCATTGAATGTGTGTTCTTTTTCTAAACCACATATGGATCCAATAGAGTCATTGCATGTGTGTTCTTTTCATAAACCACATGGATCCACTAGAGCCATTGCATGTGTGTTCTTTTCATAAACCACATATGGAACCACTAGAGTCATTGCATGTGTGTTCTTCTCCTAAACCACCACTAGAGTTCATTCCATGTGTGTTCTTTTCATAAACCACATGGATCCACTAGTGTCATTGCATGTGTGTTCTTTTCATAAACCACCACTAGAGTCATTGCATGTGTGTTCTTTTCATAAACCACATGGATCCACTAGAGTTCATTGCATTTGTGTTAATTTCATAAACCACATGGATCCACAAGAGTTCATTGCATGTGTGTTCTTTTCATAAACCACATGGATCCAGTAGTGTCATTGCATGTGTGTTCTTTTCATAAACCACCACTAGAGTCATTGCACGTGTGTTCTTTTCATAAAACATGGATCTACCAATGTCATTGCATGTGTGTTCTTTTCACCACATGGATCCACTACATTTCATTGGATGTGTGTTCTTTTTCATAAACCACCACTAGAGTCATTGTATGTCTGTTCTTTTCATAAACCACATCTAGAGTCATTGAATGTGTGTTCTTTTCATAAACCACATGGATCCACCAGTATCATTGCATGTGTGTTCTTTTCATAAGTCACATGGATCCACTAGAGTTCATTGCATATGTGTTCTTTTCATAAACCTCATGGACCCACCAGTGTCATTGGATGTGTGTTCTTTTCATAAACCACATGGATCCACTAGTGTCATTGCATGTGTGTTATTTTCATAAACCATATCTAGAGTTCATTGAATGTGTGTTATTTTCATAAACCACATGGATCCACTGGTGTCATTGCATGTGTGTTCTTTTCATTAACCACATGGATCCACCAGTGTCATTGCATGTGTGTTCTTTTCATAAACCACATCTGGAGTCATTGCATGTGTGTTCTTTTAATAAACCACATGGATCCACTAGTCTCATTGCATTTGTATTCTTTTCATAAACCACATGAATCCACTAGAGTTCATTGCATGTGTGTTATTTTTATAAACCACATGGATCCACCAATGTTATTAGATGTGTGTTCCTTTCATAAACCACCACTAGAGTCATTGCATGTGTCTTCTTTTCATAAACAACATGGATCCACCAGTGTCATTGGATGTGTGTTCTTTTCATAAACCACATGGATTCACTAGTGTCATTGCATGTGTGTTCTTTTCATAAACCACATGGATCCACCAGTGTCATTGGATGTGTGTTCTTTTCATAAACCACATGGATCCACTAGAGTTTGTTGCATGTGTGTTCTTTTCATAAACCACATGGATCCACCAGTGTCGTTACATGTGTGTTCTTTTCATAAACCACATGGATCCACGAGTGTCATTGCATGTGTGTTCTTTTCATAAACCACCACTAGAGTCATTGCATGTGTGTTCTTTTCATAAAGCACATGGATCCACAAGAGTTCATTGCATTGGTATTAATTTCAAAAAACACATGGATCCACTAGAGTTCATTGCATGTGTGTTCTTTTCATAAACCACATAGATCCACCAATGTCATTGCATGTGTGTTCTTTTCATAAACCACTACTAGAGTCATTGCACGTGTGTTGTTTTCATAAAACATGGATCCACCAGTGTCATTGCATGTGTGTTCTTTTCATAAACCACATCGCTCCACTAGAGTTCATTGGATGTGTGTTCTTTTCATAATCCACCACTAGAGTCATTATATGTGTGTTCTTTTCATAAACCACATCTAGAGTCATTCCATGTGTGTTCTATTCATAAACCACAAGGATCCACAAGTGTCATTGCACGTGTGTTCTTTCCAAAAACCACATGGATCCACTAGAGTTCATTGCATATGTGTTCTGTTCATAACCCATATGGATCCACCAGTGTCATTGGATGTGTGTTCTTTTCAAAAACCACATGGATCCACCAGTGTCACTGCATGTGCGTTCTTCTCCTAAACCACCACTAGAGTTCACTGCATGTGTGTTCTTTTCATAAACCACATGGATCCACCATTGTCAATGCATGTGTGTTCTTTTCATAAACCACAACTAGAGTCATTGCATGTGTGTTCTTTTCATAAACCACATGGATCCACTAGAGTTCATTGCATTTGTATTAATTTCATAAAACACATGGATCCACTAGAGTTCATTGCATGTGTGTTCTTTTCATAAACCACATAGATCCACCAATGTCATTGCATGTGTGTTCTTTTCATAAACCACTACTAGAGTCATTGCACGTGTGTTGTTTTCATAAAACATGGATCCACCAGTGTCATTGCATGTGTGTTCTTTTCATAAACCACATCGATCCACTAGAGTTCATTGAATGTGTGTTATTTTCATAAACCACATGGATCCACTGGTGTCATTGCATGTGTGTTCTTTTCATTAACCAGATGGATCCACCAGTGTCATTGCATGTGTGTTCTTTTCATAAACCACATATGGAGTCATTGCATGTGTGTTCTTTTAATAAACCACATGGATCCACTAGTCTCATTGCATTTGTATTCTTTTCATAAACCACATGAATCCACTAGAGTTCATTGCATGTGTGTTATTTTTATAAACCACATGGATCCACCAATGTTATTAGATGTGTGTTCCTTTCATAAACCACCACTAGAGTCATTGCATGTGTCTTCTTTTCATAAACAACATGGATCCACCAGTGTCATTGGATGTGTGTTCTTTTCATAAACCACATGGATCCACTAGTGTCATTGCATTTGTATTCTTTTCATAAACCACATGGATGCACTAGTGTCATTGCATGTGTGTTCTTTTCATAAACCACATGGATCCACCTGAGTCATTGCATGTGTGTTCTTTTCATAAACCACATGGATCCACCAGTGTCATTGCATATGTGTTTTTTCATAAACCACATGGATCAACTAGAGTCATTATATGTGTGTTGTTTTCATAAACCACATGGATCCACCAGTGTCATTGCAATTGTTTTTTTGCAAAAACCACAGGGATCCACTAGAGTCATTGCATGTGTGTTATTTTCATAAAACACATGGATCCACTAGTGTCATTGCATTTGTGTTATTTTCAAAAACCACATGGATTCACCAGTGTCAATGCATATGTGTTCTTTTCATAAACCACATCTAGAGTCATTGCATGCGTGTTCTTTTCATAAACCACCACTAGAGTCATTGCATGTGTGTTCTTTTCATAAACCACATGGATCCACCAGTGTCATTGCATGTGTGTTCTTTTCATAAACCACAACTATAGTCATTGCATGTGTGTTCTTTTCATAAACCACATGGATCCACCAGTGTCATTGAATGTGTGTTCTTTTTCTAAACCACATATGGATCCAATAGAGTCATTGCATGTGTGTTTTTCTCCTAAACCACCAGTTGAGTCATTGCATGTGTGTTCTTTTCATAAACCACATGGATCCACTAGAGCCATTGCATGTGTGTTCTTTTCATCAACCACATATGGAACCAGTAGAGTCATTGCATGTGTGTTATTCTCCTAAACCACCACTAGAGTTCATTGCATGTGTGTTCTTTTCATAAACCACATTGATCCACTAGTGTCATTGCATGTGTGTTCTTTTCATAAACCACATGGATCCACTAGAGTTCATTGTATATGTGTTCTTTTCATAAACCACATGGATCCACATGTCTCATTGGATGTTTATTCTTTTCATAAACCGCATGGATCGACCAATGTCATTACATCTGTGTTCTTTTCATAAACCATATCTAGAGTTCATTGAATGTGTGTTATTTTCATAATTCACATGGATCCACTAGAGTCATTGCATGTGTGTTCTTTTCATAAACCACATGGATCCACTAGAGTTCATTGCATTTGTGTTAATTTCATAAACCACATGGATCCACAAGAGTTCATTGCATGTGTGTTCTTTTCATAAACCACATGGATCCAGCAGTGTCATGCATGTGTGTTCTTTTCATAAACCACATGGATCCATCAGTGTCATTGCATGTGTGTTCTTTTCATAAACCACCACTAGAGTCATTGCACGTGTGTTCTTTTCATAAAACATGGATCTACCAATGTCATTGCATGTGTGTTCTTTTCACCACATGGATCCACTAGATTTCATTGGATGTGTGTTCTTTTTCATAAACCACCACTAGAGTCATTGTATGTCTGTTCTTTTCATAAACCACATCTAGAGTCATTGAATGTGTGTTCTTTTCATAAAACATGGATCTACCAATGTCATTGCATGTGTGTTCTTTTCACCACATGGATCCACTAGATTTCATTGGATGTGTGTTCTTTTTCATAAACCACCACTAGAGCCATTGTATGTCTGTTCTTTTCATAAACCACATCTAGAGTCATTGAATGTGTGTTCTTTTCATAAACCACATGGATCCACCAGTATCATTGCATGTGTGTTCTTTTCATAAGTCACATGGATCCACTAGAGTTCATTGCATATGTGTTCTTTTCATAAACCTCATGGACCCACCAGTGTCATTGGATGTGTGTTCTTTTCATAAACCACATGGATCCACTAGTGTCATTGCATGTGTGTTATTTTCATAAACCATATCTAGAGTTCATTGAATGTGTGTTATTTTTATAAACCACATGGATCCACTGGTGTCATTGCATGTGTGTTCTTTTCATTAACCACATGGATCCACCAGTGTCATTGCATGTGTGTTCTTTTCATAAACCACATCTGTGTCATTGCATGTGTGTTCTTTTAATAAACCACATGGATCCACTAGTCTCATTGCATTTGTATTCTTTTCATAAACCACATGAATCCACTAGAGTTCATTGCATGTGTGTTATTTTTATAAACCACATGGATCCACCAATGTTATTAGATGTGTGTTCCTTTCATAAACCACCACTAGAGTCATTGCATGTGTCTTCTTTTCATAAACAACATGGATCCACCAGTGTCATTGGATGTGTGTTCTTTTCATAAACCACATGGATTCACTAGTGTCATTGCATGTGTGTTCTTTTCATAAACCACATGGATCCACTAGTGTCATTGGATGTGTGTTCTTTTCATAAACCACATGGATCCAATAGAGTTTGTTGCACGTGTGTTATTTTCATAAACCTCATGGATCCACCAGTGTCGTTACATGTGTGTTCTTTTCATAAACCACATGGATCCACCAGTGTCATTGCATGTGTGTTCTTTTCAGAAACCACCACTAGAGTCATTGCATGTGTGTTCTTTTCATAAAGCACATGGATCCACATGAGTTCATTGCATTTGTATTAATTTCATAAAACACATGGATCCACTAGAGTTCATTGCATGTGTGTTCTTTTCATAAACCACATAGATCCACCAATGTCATTGCATGTGTGTTCTTTTCATAAACCACTACT
Source organism: Avena sativa (assembly GCA_916181665.1). Lineage (NCBI taxonomy): Eukaryota > Viridiplantae > Streptophyta > Magnoliopsida > Poales > Poaceae > Avena > Avena sativa. The sequence continues at coordinate 335,638,289 of OV702289.1, forward strand.
AGAGTCATTGCACGTGTGTTGTTTTCATAAAACATGGATCCACCAGTGTCATTGCATGTGTGTTCTTTTCATAAACCACATCGATCCACTAGAGTTCATTGGATGTGTGTTCTTTTCATAAACCACCACTAGAGTCATTGTATGTGTGTTCTTTTCATAAACCACATCTAGAGTCATTCCATGTGTGTTCTATTCATAAACCACATGGATCCACAAGTGTCATTGCACGTGTGTTCTTTCCAAAAACCACATGGATCCACTAGAGTTCATTGCATATGTGTTCTGTTCATAAACCCTATGGATCCACCAGTGTCATTGGATGTGTGTTCTTTTCAAAAACCACATGGATCCACCAGTGTCATTGCATGTGCGTTCTTCTCCTAAACCACCACTAGATTTCATTGCATGTGTGTTATTTTCATAAACCACATGGATCCACCATTGTCAATGCATGTCTATTCTTTTCATAAACCACCACTAGAGTCATTGCATGTGTGTTCTTTTCATAAACCACATGGATCCACTAGAGTTCATTGCATTTGTATTAATTTCATAAAACACATGGATCCACTAGAGTTCATTGCATGTGTGTTCTTTTCATAAACCACATAGATCCACCAATGTCATTGCATGTGTGTTCTTTTCATAAACCACTACTAGAGTCATTGCACGTGTGTTGTTTTCATAAAACATGGATCCACCAGTGTCATTGCATGTGTGTTCTTTTCATAATCCACATCGATCCACTAGAGTTCATTAGATGTGTGTTCTTTTCATAAACCACCAGTAGAGTCATTGTATGTGTGTTCTTTTCATAAACCACATCTAGAGTCATTCCATGTGTGTTCTATTCATAAACCACATGGATCCACAAGTGTCATTGCACGTGTGTTCTTTCCAAAAACCACATGGATCCACTAGAGTTCATTGCATATGTGTTCTGTTCATAAACCATATGGATCCACCAGTGTCATTGGATGTGTGTTCTTTTCAAAAACCACATGTATCCACCAGTGTCATTGCATGTGTGTTCTTTTCATAAACCATATCTAGAGTTTATTGAATGTGTGTTCTTTTCATAAACCACATGGATCCACTAGTGTCATTGCATGTGTGTTCTTTTCATTAACCACAGGGATCCACCAGTGTCATTGCATGTGCATTCTTTTCATAAACCACATCTAGAGTCATTGCATGTGTGTTCTTTTCATAAACCACATGGATCCACCTGAGTCATTGCATGTGTGTTCTTTTCATAAACCACATGGATCCACCAATGTCATTGCATGTGTGTTTTTTCATAAACCACATGGATCAACTAGAGTCATTATATGTGTGTTCTTTTCATAAACCACATGGATCCACCAGTGTCATTGCAAGTGTTTTTTTGCAAAAACCACAGGGATCCACTAGAGTCATTGCATGTGTGTTATTTTCATAAAACACATGGATCCACTAGTTTCATTGCATTTGTGTTATTTTCAAAAACCACATGGATTCACCAATGTCAATGCATATGTGTTCTTTTCATAAACCACATCTAGAGTCATTGCATGTGTGTTCTTTTCATAAACCACCACTAGAGTCATTGCATGTGTGTTCTTTTCATAAACCACATGGATCCACCAGTGTCATTGCATGTGTGTTCTTTTCATAAACCACAACTAGAGTCATTGCATGTGTGTTCTTTTCATAAACCACATGGATCCACCAGTGTCATTGAATGTGTGTTCTTTTTCTAAACCACATATGGATCCAATAGAGTCATTGCATGTGTGTTTTTCTCCTAAACCACCAGTTGAGTCATTGCATGTGTGTTTTTTTCATAAACCACATGGATCCACTAGAGCCATTGCATGTGTGTTCTTTTCATAAACCACATATGGAACCACTAGAGTCATTGCATGTGTGTTCTTCTCCTAAACCACCACTAGAGTTCATTGTATGTGTGTTCTTTTCATAAACCACATGGATCCACTAGTGTCATTGCATGTGTGTTCTTTTCATAAACCACCACTAGAGTCATTGCATGTGTGTTATTTTCATAAACCACATGGATCCACTAGAGTTCATTGCATTTGTGTTAATTTCATAAACCACATGGATCCACAAGAGTTCATTGCATGTGTGTTCTTTTCATAAACCACCACTAGAGTCATTGCACGTGTGTCCTTTTCATAAAACATGGATCTACCAATGTCATTGCATGTATGTTCTTTTCACCACATGGATCCACTAGATTTCATTGGATGTGTGTTCTTTTTCATAAACCACCACTAGAGTCATTGTATGTCTGTTCTTTTCATCAACCACATCTAGAGTCATTGAATGTGTGTTCTTTTCATAAACCACATGGATCCACCAGTATCATTGGATGTGTATTCTTTTCATAAGTCACATGGATCCACTAGAGTTCATTGCATATGTGTTCTTTTCATAAACCTCATGGACCCACCAGTGTCATTGGATGTGTGTTCTTTTCATAAACCACATGGATCCACTAGTGTCATTGCATGTGTGTTATTTTCATAAACCATATCTAGAGTTCATTGAATGTGTGTTATTTTCATAAACCACATGGATCCACTGGTGTCATTGCATGTGTGTTATTTTCATTAACCACATGGGTCCACCAGTGTCATTGCTTGTCTGTTCTTTTCATAAACCACATCTGGAGTCATTGCATGTGTGTTCTTTTAATAAACCACATGGATCCACTAGTCTCATTGCATTTGTATTCTTTTCATAAACCACATGAATCCACTAGAGTTCATTGCATGTGTGTTATTTTTATAAACCACATGGATCCACCAATGTTATTAGATGTGTGTTCCTTTCATAAACCACCACTAGAGTCATTGCATGTGTGTTCTTTTCATATACAACATGGATCCACCAGTGTCATTGGATGTGTGTTCTTTTCATAAACCACATGGATTCACTAGTGTCATTGCATGTGTGTTCTTTTCATAAACCACATGGATCCACCAGTGTCATTGGATGTGTGTTCTTTTCATAAACCACATGGATTCACTAGTGTCATTGCATGTGTGTTCTTTTCATAAACCACATGGATCCACCAGTGTCATTGGATGTGTGTTCTTTTCATAAACCACATGGATCCACTAGAGTTTGTTGCACGTGTGTTCTTTTCATAAACCACATGGATCCACCAGTGTCGTTACATGTGTGTTCTTTTCATAAACCACATGGATCCACCAGTGTCCTTGCATGTGTGTTCTTTTCATAAACCACCGCTAGAGTCATTGCATGTGTGTTCTTTTCATAAACCACATGGATCCACAAGAGTTCATTGCATTTGTGTTAATTTCATAAACCACATGGATCCACTAGAGTTCATTGCATGTGTGTTCTTTTCATAAACCACATGGATCCACCAGTGTCATTGCATGTGTGTTGTTTTCATAAACCACCACTAGAGTCATTGCACGTGTGTTCCTTTCATAAAACATGGATCCACCAATGTCATTGCATGTGTGTTCTTTTCATAAACCACATGGATCCACTAGATTTCATTGGATGTGTGTTCTTTTTCATAAACCACCACTAGAGTCATTGCATGTCTGTTCTTTTCATAAACCACATCTAGAGTAATTGCATGTGTGTTCTTTTAATAAACCACATGGATCCACCAGTGTCATTGCATGTGTGTTCTTTTCATAAGTCACATGGATCCACTAGAGTTCATTGCATATGTGTTCTTTTCATAAACCACATGGACCCACCAGTGTCATTGGATGTGTGTTCTTTTCATAAACCACATGGATCCACCAGTGTCATTGCATGTGTGTTATTTTCATAACCCATATCTAGAGTTCATTAAACGTGTGTTATTTTCATAAACCACATGGATCCACTGGTGTCATTGCATGTGTGTTCTTTTCATTAACCACATGGATCCACCAGTGTCATTGCATGTGTGTTCTTTTCATAAACCACATCTGGAGTCATTGCATGTGTGTTCTTTTAATAAACCACATGGATCCACTAGTCTCATTGCATTTGTATTCTTTTCATAAACCACATGGATCCACTAAAGTTCATTGCATGTGTGTTATTTTTGTAAACCACATGGATCCACCAATGTTATTAGATGTGTGTTCCTTTCATAAACCACCACTAGAGTCATTGCATGTTTGTTCTTTTCATAAACAACATGGATCCACTAGTGTCATTCGATGTGTGTTCTTTTCATAAACCACATGGATTCACCAGTGTCATTGCATGTGTGTTCTTTTCATAAACCACATGGATCCACTAGTGTCATTGGATGTGTGTTCTTTTCATAAACCACATGGATCCACTAGAGTTTTTCGCACGTGTGTTCTTTTCATAAACCACATGGATCCACCAGTGTCGTTACATGTGTGTTCTTTTTATAAACCACATGGATCCACCAGTATCATTGCATGTGTGTGCTTTTCATAAACCATAACAAGAGTCATTGCATGTGTGTTGTTTTCATAAACCACATGGATCCACAAGTGACATTGAATGTGTGTTCTTTTCCTAAACCACATATGGATCCACTAGAGTCATTGCATGTGTGTTTTTCTCCTAAACCACCAGTTGAGTCATTGCATCTGTGTTCTTTTCATAAACCACATGGATCCACTAGAGTCATTGCATGGGTGTTATTTTCATAAACCACATATGGATCCACTAGTCATTGCATGCGTGTTCTTCTCCTAAACCATCACTAGAGTTCATTGCTTGTGTGTTCTTTTCATAAACCACATGGATCCACCAGTGTCATTGCATGTGTGTTCTTTTGATAAACCACCACTAGGGTCATTGCATGTGTGTTCTTTTCATAAACCACATGGATCCACAAGAGTTCATTGCATTTGTGTTAATTTCATAAACCACATGGATCCACTAGAGTTCATTACATGTGTGTTCTTTTCATAAACCACATGGATCCACCAGTGTCATTGCATGTGTGTTCTTTTCATAAACCACCACTAGAGTCATTGCACATGTGTTCCTTTCATAAAACATGGATCCACCAGTGTCATTGCATGTGTGTTCTTTTCATAAACCACATGGATCCACTGGAGTTCATTGGATGTGTGTTCTTTTCATGAACCACCACTACAGTCATTGTATGTGAGTTCTTTTAATAAACCACATCTAGAGTCATTGCATGTGTGTTCTTTTGATAAACGACATGGATCCACAGTGTCATTGCATGTGTGTTCTTTTGATAAACCACATGGATCCACTAGAGTTCATTGCATATGTGTTCTGTTCATAAACCATATGGATCCACCAGTGTCATCGGATGTGTGTTCTTTTCATAAACCACATGGATCCACCAGTGTCATTGCATGTGTGTTCTTTTCATAAACCATATCTAGAGTTCATTGAATGTGTGTTCTCTTCATAAACCACATGGATCCACCAGTGTCATTGCATGTGTGTTCTTTTCATAAACCACATCTAGAGTCATTGCATGTGTGTTCTTTTCATAAACCACATGGATCCACTAGTGCCATTGCATTTGTATTCTTTTCATAAACCACGTGGATCCACTAGTGTCATTGCATGTTTGTTCTTTTCATAAAACACATGGATGCACCAGAGTCAGTGCATGTGTGTTGTTTTCATAAACCACATGGATCCACCAGTGTCATTGCATGTGTTTTTTTCATAAACCACATGGATCAACCAGATTCATTGAATGTGTGTTCTTTTCATAAACCACATGGATCCACCAGTGTCATTGCATGTGTTTTTTTCAAAAACCACATGGATCCACCAGAGTCATTGCATGTGTGTTCTTTTCATAAAACACATGGATCCGCTAGTGTCATTGCATTTGTGTTATTTTGAAAAACCACATGGATCCACCAGTGTCATTGCATATGTGTTCTTTTCATAAACCACATCTAGAGTCATTGCATGTGTGTTCTTTTCATAAACCACCACTAGAATCATTGCATGTGTGTGCTTTTCATAAACCACATGGATCCATCAGTGTTATTGTATGTGCGGTCTTTTCATAAACCAAAATTAGAGTCATTCCATGTGTGTTCTTTTCATAAACCACATGGATCCACTAGAGTTCATTGGATGTGTGTTCTTTTCATAAACCACCACTAGAGTCATTGTATGTGTGTTCTTTTCATAAACCACATCTAGAGTCATTGCATGTGTGTTCTTTTCATAAACCACATCTAGAGGTATTGCATTCATGTTCTTTTCATAAACCACATGGATCCACTAGTGTCATTGCATGTGTGTTCTTTTCATAAACCACATGGATCCACTAGAGTTCATTGCATATGTGTTCTTTTCATAAACCACATGGACCCACAAGTGTCATTAGATGTGTGTTCTTTTCATAAACCACATGGATCCACCAGTGTCATTGCATGTGGTTTCTTTTCATTAACCATATCTAGAGTTCATTGAATGTGTGTTATTTTCATAAACCACATGGATCCAGTAGTGTCATTGCATATGTTTTCTTTTCATTACCCTCATGGATCCACCAGTGTCATTGCATGTGTGTTCTTTTCATAAACCACATCTGGAGTCATTGCATGTGTGTTCTTTTAATAAACCACATGGATCCACTAGTGTCATTGCATTTGTATTCTTTTCATAAACCACATGGATCCACTAGAGTTCATTGGATGTGTGTTATTTTTATAAACCACATCGATCCACCAATGTTATTGGATATGTGTTCATTTCATAAACCACCACTAGAGTCATTGCATGTGTGTTCTTTTCATGAACCACATGGATCCACCAGTGTCATTGGATGTGTGTTGTTTTCATAAACCACATGGATCCACTAGTGTCATTGCATGTGTGTCTTTTCATAAACCACATGGATCCACTAGAGTCATTGCATGTGTGTTTTTCTCCTAAACCACCAGTTGAGTCATTGCATGTGTGTTCTTTTCATAAACCACATGGATCCACTAGAGTCATTGCATGTGTTTTTTTTCATAAACCACATATGGATCCACTAGAGTCATTGCATGTGTGTTCTTCTCCAAATCCACCACTAGAGTTCATTGCATTTGTGTTCTTTTCATAAACCACATGGATCCACTAGTGTCATTGCATGTGTGTTCTTTTCATAAACCACCACTAGAGTTATTGCATGTGTGTTCTTTTCATAAACCACATGGATCCACTAGAGTTCATTGCATTTGTGTTAATTTCATAAACCACATGGATCCAATAGAGCTCATTGCATGTGTGTTCTTTTCATAAACCACATGGATCCACCAGTGTCATTGCATGTGTGTTCTATTCATAAACCACATGGATCCACCAGTGTCATTGCATGTGTGTTCTTTTCATAAACCAACACTAGAGTCATTGCACATGTGTTCTTTCCATAAAACATGGATCCACCAGTGTCATTGCATGTCTGTTCTTTTCATAAACCACATGGATCCACTAGAGTTCATTGGATGTGTGTTCTTCTCCTAAACCACAACTAGAGTTCATTGCCTGTGTGTTCTTCTCCTAAACCACAACTAGAGTTCATTGCATGTGTGTTCTTTTCATAAACCACCTATAGAGTCATTGCATATGTGTTCTTTTCATAAACCACATGGATCCACTAGAGTTCATTGCATTTGTGTTAATTTCATAAACCACATGGATCCACTAGAGCTCATTGCATGTGTGTTCTTTTCATAAACCACATGAATCCACCAGTGTCATTGCATGTGTGTTCTTTTCATAAACCAACACTAGAGTCATTGCACATGTGTTCTTTTCATAAAACATGGATCCACCAGTGTCATTGCATGTGTGTTCTTTTCATAAATCACATGGATCCACTAGAGTTCATTGGATGTGTGTTCTTTTCATAAACCACCACTAGAGTCATTGTATGTGTGTTCTTTTCATAAACCACATCTAGAGTAATTGCATGTGTGTTCTTTTCATAAACCACATGGATCCACCAGTGTCATTGCATGTGTGTTCTTTTCATAAACCACATGGATCCACTAGAGTTCATTGCATATGTGTTCTTTTCATAAACCACATGGACCCACCGGTGTCATTGGATGTGTGTTCTTTTTATAAACCACATGGATCCACCAGTGTCATTGCATGTGTGTTCTTTTCATATACCATATCTAGAGTTCATTGAATGTGTGTTATTTTCATAAACCACATGGATCCACTAGTGTCATTGCATATGTTTTCTTTTCATAAACCACATGGATCCACTAGTGTCATTGCATGTGTGTTCTTTTCATAAACCACATGGATCCACTAGAGTTCATTGCATATGTGTTCTTTTCATAAACCACATGGACCCACAAGTGTCATTAGATGTGTGTTCTTTTCATAAACCACATGGATCCACCAGTGTCATTGCATGTGGTTTCTTTTCATTAACCATATCTAGAGTCCATTGAATGTGTGTTATTTTCATAAACCACATGGATCCACTAGTGTCATTGCATATGTTTTCTTTTCATTAACCACATGGATCCACCAGTGTCATTGCATGTGTGTTCTTTTCATAAACCACATCTGGAGTCATTGCATGTGTGTTCTTTTAATAAACCACATGGATCCACTAGTGTCATTGCATTTGTATTATTTTCATAAACCACATGGATCCACTAGAGTTCATTGCATGTGTATTATTTTTATAAACCACATGGATCCACCAATGTTATTGGATGTGTGTTCCTTTCATAAACCACCACTAAAGTCATTGCATGTGTGTTCTTTTCATAAACCAGATGGATCCACCAGTGTCATTGGATGTGTGTTCTTTTCATAAACCACATGGATCCACCAGTGTCATTGCATGTGTGTTCTTTTCATAAACCATATGGATCCACCAGCGTCATTGGATGTGTGTTCTTTTCATAAACCACATGGATCCACTAGAGTTCATTGCATATGTGTTCTTTTCATAAACCACATGGATCCACCCGTGTCGTTGCATGTGTGTTCTTTTTATAAACCAAATGGATCCACCAGTGTCATTGCATGTGTGTTCTTTTCATAAACCACAACTAGAGTCATTGCATGTGTTTTTTTCATAAACCACATGGATCCACCATTGACATTGAATGTGTGTTCTTTTTCTAAACCACATATGGATCCACTAGAGTCATTGCATGTGTGTTCTTTTCATAAACCACATGGATCCACCAGTGTCATTGCATGTGTGTTCTTTTCATAAACCAACACTAGAGTCATTGCACATGTGTTCTTTTCATAAAACATGGATCCACCAGTGTCATTGCATGTGTGTTCTTTTCATAAACCACATGGATCCACTAGAGTTCATTGGATGTGTGTTCTTTTCATAAACCACCACTAGAGTCATTGTATGTGTGTTATTTTCATAAACCACATCTAGAGTAATTGCATGTGTGTTCTTTTCATAAATCACATGGATCCACCAGTGTCATTGCATGTGTGTTCTTTTCATAAACCACATGGATCCACTAGAGTTCATTGCATATGTGTTCTTTTCATAAACCACATGGACCCACCGGTGTCATTGGATGTGTGTTCTTTTGATAAACCACATGGATCCACCAGTGTCATTGCATGTGTGTTCTTTTCATATACCATATCTAGAGTTCATTGAATGTGTGTTATTTTCATAAACCACATGGATCCACTAGTGTCATTGCATATGTTTTCTTTTCATAAACCACATGGATCCACTAGTGTCATTGCATGTGTGTTCTTTTCATAAACCACATGGATCCACTAGAGTTCATTGCATATGTGTTCTTTTCATAAACCACATGGACCCACAAGTGTCATTAGATGTGTGTTCTTTTCATAAACCACATGGATCCATCAGTGTTATTGTATGTGCGGTCTTTTCATAAACCACCACTGGAGTCATTGTATGTGTGTTCTTTTCATAAACCACATCTAGAGTCATTGCATGTGTGTTCTTTTCATAAACCACATCTAGAGGTATTGCATTCATGTTCTTTTCATAAACCACATGGATCCACTAGTGTCATTGCATGTGTGTTCTTTTCATAAACCACATGGATCCACTAGAGTTCATTGCATATGTGTTCTTTTCATAAACCACATGGACCCACAAGTGTCATTAGATGTGTGTTCTTTTCATAAACCACATGGATCCACCAGTGTCATTGCATGTGGTTTCTTTTCATTAACCATATCTAGAGTTCATTGAATGTGTGTTATTTTCATAAACCACAGGGATCCAGTAGTGTTATTGCATATGTTTTCTTTTCATTACCCTCATGGATCCACCAGTGTCATTGCATGTGTGTTCTTTTCATAAACCACATCTGGAGTCATTGCATGTGTGTTCTTTTAATAAACCACATGGATCCACTAGTGTCATTGCATTTGTATTCCTTTCATAAACCACATGGATCCACTAGAGTTCATTGCATGTGTGTTATTTTTATAAACCACATCGATCCACCAATGTTATTGGATATGTGTTCATTTCATAAACCACCACTAGAGTCATTGCATGTGTGTTCTTTTCATGAACCACATGGATCCACCAGTGTCATTGGATGTGTGTTGTTTTCATAAACCACATGGATCCACTAGTGTCATTGCATGTGTGTCTTTTCATACACCATATGGATCCAGCAGTGTCATTGGATGTGTGTTATTTTCATAAACTACATGGATCCACTAGAGTTCATTGCCTGTGTGTTCTTTTCATAAACCACATGGATCCACCAGTGTTGTTGCATGTGTTTTCTTTTTATTAACCAAATGGATCCACCAGTGTCATTGCATGTTTGTTCTTTTCATAAACCACAACTAGAGTAATTGCATGTGTTTTTTTCATAAACCACATGGATCCACCAGTGACATTGAATGTGTGTTCTTTTTCTAAACCACATATGGATCCACTAGAGTCATTGCATGTGTGTTTTTCTCCTAAACCACCAGTTGAGTCATTGCATGTGTGTTCTTTTCATAAACCACATGGATCCACTAGAGTCATTGCATGTGTTTTTTTTCATAAACCACATATGGATCCACTAGAGTCATTGCATGTGTGTTCTTCTCCAAATCCACCACTAGAGTTCATTGCATGTGTGTTCTTTTCATAAACCACATGGATCCACTAGTGTCATTGCATGTGTGTTCTTTTCATAAACCACCACTAGAGTTATTATATGTGTGTTCTTTTCATAAACCACATGGATCCACTAGAGTTCATTGCATTTGTGTTAATTTCATAAACCACATGGATCCAATAGAGCTCATTGCATGTGTGTTCTTTTCATAAACCACATGGATCCACCAGTGTCATTGCATGTGTGTTCTTTTCATAAACCACATGGATCCACCAGTGTCATTGCATGTGTGTTCTTTTCATAAACCAACACTAGAGTCATTGCACATGTGTTCTTTCAATAAAACATGGATCCACCAGTGTCATTGCATGTGTGTTCTTTTCATAAACCACATGGATCCACTAGAGTTCATTGGATGTGTGTTCTTCTCCTAAACCACAACTAGAGTTCATTGCCTGTGTGTTCTTCTCCTAAACCACAACTAGAGTTCATTGCATGTGTGTTCTTTTCATAAACCACCTATAGAGTCATTGCATCTGTTTGTTTTCATAAACCACATGGATCCACTAGAGTTCATTGTATTTGTGTTAATTTCATAAACCACATGGATCCACTAGAGCTCATTGCATGTGTGTTCTTTTCATAAACCACATGGATCCACGAGTGTCATTGCATGTGTGTTGTTTTCATAAACCAACACTAGAGTCATTGCACATGTGTTCTTTTCATAAAACATGGATCCACCAGTGTCATTGCATGTGTGTTCTTTTCATAAACTACATGGATCCACTAGAGTTCATTGGATGTGTGTTCTTTTCATAAACCACCACTAGAGTCATTGTATGTGTGTTCTTTTCATAAACCACGTCTAGAGTAATTGCATGTGTGTTCTTTTCATAAACCACATGGATCCACCAGTGTCATTGCATGTGTGTTCTTTTCATAAACCACATGGATCCACTAGAGTTCATTGCATATGTGTTCTTTTCATAAACCACATGGACCCACCGGTGTCATTGGATGTGTGTTCTTTTTATAAACCACATGGATCCACCAGTGTCATTGCATGTGTGTTCTTTTCATATACCATATCTAGAGTTCATTGAATGTGTGTTATTTTCATAAACCACATGGATCCACTAGTGTCATTGCATATGTTTTCTTTTCATAAACCACATGGATCCACTAGTGTCATTGTATGTGTGTTCTTTTCATAAACCACATGGATCCACTAGAGTTCATTGCATATGTGTTCTTTTCATAAACCACATGGACCCACAAGTGTCATTAGATGTGTGTTCTTTTCATAAACCACATGGATCCACCAGTGTCATTGCATGTGGTTTCTTTTCATTAACCATATCTAGAGTTCATTGAATGTGTGTTATTTTCATAAACCACATGGATCCACTAGTGTCATTGCATATGTTTTCTTTTCATTAACCACATGGATCCACCAGTGTCATTGCATGTGTGTTCTTTTCATAAACCACATCTGGAGTCATTGCATGTGTGTTCTTTTAATAAACCACATGGATCCACTAGTGTCATTGCATTTGTATTATTTTCATAAACCACATGGATCCACTAGAGTTCATTGCATGTGTATTATTTTTATAAACCACATGGATCCACCAATGTTATTGGATGTGTGTTCCTTTCATAACCCACCACTAAAGTCATTGCATGTGTGTTCTTTTCATAAACCAGATGGATCCACCAGTGTCATTGGATGTGTGTTCTTTTCATAAACCACATGGATCCACCAGTGTCATTGCATGTGTGTTCATTTCATAAACCATATGGATCCACCAGCGTCATTGGATGTGTGTTCTTTTCATAAACCACATGGATCCACTAGAGTTCATTGCATATGTGTTCTTTTCATAAACCACATGGATCCACCCGTGTCGTTGCATGTGTGTTCTTTTTATAAACCAAATGGATCCACCAATGTCATTGCATGTGTGTTCTTTTCATAAACCACAACTAGAGTCATTGCATGTGTTTTTTTCATAAACCACATGGATCCACCATTGACATTGAATGTGTGTTCTTTTTCTAAACCACATATGGATCCACTAGAGTCATTGCATGTGGGTTCTTTTCATAAACCACATGGATCCACTAGAGTTCATTGCATTTGTGTTAATTTCATAAACCACATGGATCCACTAGAGCTCATTGCATGTGTGTTCTTTTCATAAATCACATGGATCCACCAGTGTCATTGCATGTGTGTTCTTTTCATAAACCAACACTAGAGTCATTGCACATGTGTTCTTTTCATAAAACATGGATCCACCAGTGTCATTGCATGTGTGTTCTTTTCATAAACCACATGGATCCACTAGAGTTCATTGGATGTGTGTTCTTTTCATAAACCACCACTAGAGTCATTGTATGTGTGTTATTTTCATAAACCACATCTAGAGTAATTGCATGTGTGTTCTTTTCATAAACCACATGGATCCACCAGTGTCATTGCATGTGTGTTCTTTTCATAAACCACATGGATCCACTAGAGTTCATTGCATATGTGTTCTTTTCATAAACCACATGGACCCACCGGTGTCATTGGATGTGTGTTCTTTTGATAAACCACATGGATCCACCAGTGTCATTGCATGTGTGTACTTTTCATAAACCATATGGATCCACCAGCGTCATTGGATGTGTGTTCTTTTAATAAACCACATGGATCCACTAGTGTCATTGCATATGTTTTCTTTTCATAAACCACATGGATCCACTAGTGTCATTGCATGTGTGTTCTTTTCATAAACCACATGGATCCACTAGAGTTCATTGCATATGTGTTCTTTTCATAAACCAGATGGACCCACAAGTGTCATTAGATGTGTGTTCTTTTCATAAACCACATGGATCCACCAGTGTCATTGCATGTGGTTTCTTTTCATTAACCATATCTAGAGTTCATTTAATGTGTGTTATTTTCATAAACCACATGGATGCACCAGTGTCATTGCATATGTTTTCTTTTCATTAACCACATGGATCCACCAGTGTCATTGCATGTGTGTTCTTTTCATAAACCACATCTGGAGTCATTGCATGTGTGTTCTTTTAATAAACCACATAGATCCACTAGTGTCATTTCATTTGTACTATTTTCATAAACCACATGGATCCACTAGAGTTCATTGCATGTGTATTATTTTTATAAACCACATGGATCCATCAATGTTATTGGATGTGTGTTCCTTTCATAAACCACCACTAAAGTCATTGCATGTGTGTTCTTTTCATAAACCAGATGGATCCACCAGTGTCATTGGATGTGTGTTCTTTTCATAAACCACATGGATCCACCAGTGTCATTGCATGTGTGTTCTTTTCATAAACCATATGGATCCACCAGCGTCATTGGATGTGTGTTCTTCTCATAAACCACATGTATCCACTAGAGTTCATTGCATGTGTGTTCTTTTCATAAACCACATGGATCCACCCGTGTCGTTTCATGTGCGTTCTTTTTATAAACCAAATGGATCCACCAATGTCATTGCATGTGAGTTCTTTTCATAAACCACAACTAGAGTCATTGCATGTGTTTTTTTCATAAACCACATGGATCCACCATTGACATTGAATGTGTGTTCTTTTTCTAAACCACATATGGATCCACTAGAGTCATTGCATGTGTGTTTTTCTCCTAAACCACCAGTTGAGTCATTGCATGTGTGTTCTTTTCATAAACCACATGGATCCATTAGAGTCATTGCATGTGTGTTCTTTTCATAAACCACATATTGATCCACTAGAGTCATTGCATGTGTGTTCTTCTCCTAATCCACCACTAGAGTTCATTGCATGTGTGTTCTTTTCATAAACCACATGGATCCACTAGTGTCATTGCATGTGTGTTCTTTTCATAAACCACCACTAGAGTTATTGCATGTGTGTTCTTTTCATAAACCACATGGATCGACTAGAGTTCATTGCATTTGTGTTAATTTCATAAACCACATGGATCCACTAGAGCTCATTGCATGTGTGTTCTTTTCATAAACCACATGGATCCACCAGTGTCATTGCATGTGTGTTCTTTCCATAAACCAACACTAGAGTCATTGCACATGTGTTCTTTTCATAAAACATGGATCCACCAGTGTCATTGCACATGTGTTATTTTCATAAAACATGTATCCACCAGTGTCATTGCATGTGTGTTCTTTTCATAAACCACATGGATCCACTAGAGTTCATTGGATGTGTGTTCTTTTCATAAACCACCACTAGAGTCATTGTATGTGTGTTCTTTTCATAAACTACATATAGAGTAATTGCATGTGTGTTCTTCTCATAAACCACATGGATCCACCAGTGTCATTGCATGTGTTATTTTCATAAACCACATGGATCCACTAGAGTTCATTGCATATGTGTTCTTTTCATAAACCACATGGACCCACCGGTGTCATTGGATGTGTGTTCTTTTCATAAACCACATGAATCCACCAGTGTCATTGCATGTGTGTTCTTTTCATATACCATATCTAGAGTTCATTGAATGTGTGTTATTTTCATAAACCACATGGATCCACTAGTGTCATTGCATATGTTTTCTTTTCATTAACCACATGGATCCACCAGTGTGATTGCATGTGTGTTCTTTTCATAAACCACATCTGGAGTCATTGCATGTGTGTTCTTTTAATAAACCACATGGATCCACTAGTGTCATTGCATTTGTATTCTTTTCATAAACCACATGGATCCACTAGAGTTCATTGCATGTGTGTTATTTTTATAAACCACATGTATCCACCAATGTTATTGGATGTGTGTTCCTTTCATAAAACACCACTAGAGTCATTGCATCTGTGTTCTTTTCATAAACCACCTAGATCCACCAGTGTCATTGGATGTGTGTTCTTTTCATAAACCACATGGATCCACCAGTGTCATTACATGTGTGTTATCTTCATAAACCATATGGATCAACCAATGTGATTGGATGTGTGTTCTTTTCATAAACCACATGGATCCACTAGTGTCATTGCATGTGTGTTATTTTCATAAACCAGATCTAGAGTTCATTCAATGTGTGTTGTTTTCATAAACCACATGGATCCACTAGTGTCATTGCATGTGTGTTCTTTTCATTAACCACAGGGATCCACCAGTGTCATTGCATGTGTGTTCTTTTCATAAACCACATCTAGAGTCATTGCATGTGTGTCCTTTTCATAAACCACATGGATGCACTAGTGTCATTGCATGTGTATTCTTTTCATAAACCACATGGATCCACTAGTGTCATTGCATCTGTGTTCTTTTCATAAACCACATGGATCCACCAGAGTCATTGCATGTGTGTTCTTTTCATAAACCACGTGGATCCACCAGTGTCATTGCATGTTTATTTTGTAAACCACATGGATCAACTAGAGTCATTGCATGTGTGTTCTTTTCATAAACCACATGGATCCACCAGTGTCATTGGACGTGTTTTTTTTTCAAAAACCACATGGATCCACCAGAGTCATTGCATGTGTGTTCTTTTCATAAACCACATGGATCCACTAGTGTCATTGCATTTCTGTTCTTTTCAAAAACCACATGGATCCACCAGTGTCATTGCATATGTGTTCTTTTCATCAACCACATCTAGAGTCATTGCATGTGTGTTCTTTTCATAAACCACCACTAGAGTCATTGCATGTGTGTTATTTTCATAAACCACATGGATCCATCAGTGTCATTGCATGTGCGTTCTTTTCATAAACCACAACTAGAGTCATTGCATGTGTGTTCTTTTCATAAAACATGGATCCACTAGATTGCATGTGTGTTCTTTTCATAAACCACATGGATCCACTAGAGTTCATTGGATGTGTGTTCTTTTCATAAACAACCACTAGAGTCATTGTATGTGTGTTCTTTTCATATACCACATCTACAGTCATTGCATGTCTGTTCTTTTCATAAACCACATCTAGAGTAATTGCATTCGTGTTCTTTTCATAAACCACATGGATCCACTAGTGTCATTGCATGTGTGTTCTTTTCATAAACCACATGGATCCACTAGAGTTCATTGCATATGTGTTCTTTTCATAAACCACATGGACCCACCAGTGTCAATAAATGTGTGTTCTTTTCATAAAACACATGGATCCACCAGTGTAATTGTATGTGTGTTCTTTTCATAAACCATATCTAGAGTTCATTGAATATGTGTTATTTTCATAAACCACATGGACCCACTACTGTCATTGCATATGTTTTCTTTTCATTAACCACATGGATCCACCAGTGTCATTGCATGTGTGTTCTTTTCATAAACCACATCTAGAGTCATTGCATGTGTGTTCTTTTAATAAACCACATGGATCCACTAGTGTCATTGCATTTGTATTATTTTCATAAACCACATGGATCCACTAGAGTTCATTGCATGTGTGTTATTTTTATAAACCACATGGATCCACCAATGTTATTGGATGTGTGTTCCTTTCATAAACCACCACTAGAGTCATTGCATGTGTGTTCTTTTCATAAACCACATTGATCCACCAGTGTTATTGGATGTGTGTTCTTTTCATAAACCACATGGATCCACCAGTGTCATTGCGTGTGTGTACTTTTCATAAACCAAATGGATCCACCAATGTCATTGCATGTGTATTCTTTTCATAAACCACAACTAGAATCATTGCATGCGTTTTTTTCATAAACCACATTGATCCACCAGTGACATTGAATGTGTGTTCTTTTTCTAAACCACATATGGATCCAGTAGAGTCATTGCATGTGTGTTTTTCTCCTAAACCACCATTTGAGTCATTGCATGTGTGTTCTTTTCATAAACCACATGGATCCACTAGAGTCATTGCATGTGTGTTCTTTTCATAAACCACATATGGATCCACTAGAGTCATTGCATGTGTGTTCTTCTCCTAAACCACCACTAGAGTTCATTGCAGGTGTGTTCTTTTCATAAACCACATATGGATCCACTACAGTCATTGCATGTGTGTTATTCTCCTAAACCACCACTAGAGTTCATTGCATGTGTGTTATTTTCATAAACCACATGGATCCACCAGTGTCATTGCATGTGTGTTATTTTCATAAACCACCACTAGAGTCATTGCATGTGTGTTCTTTTCATAAAACACATGGATCCACTAGAGTTCATTGCATTTGTGTTAATTTCATAAACCGCATGGATCCACTAGAGCTCATTGCATGTGTGTTCTTTTCATAAACCACATGGATCCACCAGAGTCACTGTATGTGTGTTCTTTTCATAAACCACATCTAGAGTCATTGCATGTGTGTTCTTTTCATAAACCACATGGATCCACTAGTTTCATTGCATGTGTGTTCTTTTCATAAACCACCTATAGAGTCATTGCACTTGTGGTCTTTTCATAAAACACGGATCCACCAGTGTTATTGCATGTGTGTTCTTTTCATAAACCACATGGATCCACTAGAGTTCATTGGATGTGTGTTCTTTTCATAAACCACCACTAGAGTCATTGTATGTGTGTTCTTTTGATAAACCACATCTAGAGTCATTGCATGTGTGTTCTTTTCATAAACCACATGGATCCACCAGTGTCATTGCATGTGTGTTCTTTTCATAAACGACATGGATCCACTAGAGTTCATTGCATATGTGTTCTTTTCATAAACCACGAGGACCCACTAGTGTCATTGGATGTGTGTTCTTTTCATAAACCACATGGATCCACCAGTGTCATTGCATGTGTGCTCTTTTCATAAACCATATCTAGAGTTCATTGAATGTGTGTTATTTTCATAAACCACATGGATCCACTAGTGTCATTGCATATATTTTCTTTTCATTAACCACATGGATCCACCAGTGTCATTGCATGTGTGTTCTTTTAATAAACCACATCTGGAGTCATTGCATGTGTGTTCTTTTAATAAACCACATGGATCCACTAGTGTCATTGCATTTGTATTCTTTTCATAAACCACATGGATCCACTAGAGTTCATTGCATGTGTGTTATTTTTATAAACGACATCGATCCACCAATGTTATTGGATATGTGTTCATTTCATAAACCACCACTAGAGTCATTGCATGTGTGTTCTTTTCATAAACCACATGGATCCACCAGTGTCATTGGATGTGTGTTCTTTTCATAAACCACATGGATCCACCAGTGTCATTGCATGTGTGTATTTTCATAAACCATATGGATCCACCATTGTCATTGGATGTGTGTTCTTTTCATAAACCACATGGATCCACTAGAGTTCATTGCCTGTGTGTTCTTTTCATAAACCACATGGATCCACCAGTGTCGTTGCATGTGTGTTCTTTTCATAAACCACATGGATCCACCAGTGTCATTGGATGTGTGTTCTTTTCATAAACCACATGGATCCACCAGTGTCATTGCATGTGTGTACTTTTCATAAACTATATGGATCCACCAGCGTCATTGGATGTGTGTTCTTTTCATAAACCACATGGATCCACTAGAGTTCATTGCATGTGTGTTCTTTTCATAAACCACATGGATCCACCCGTGTCGTTGCATCTGTGTTCTTTTTATAAACCAAATGGATCCACCAATGTCATTGCATGTGTGTTCTTTTCATAAACCACAACTAGAATCATTGCATGTGTTTTTTTCATAAACCACATGGATCCACCAGTGACATTGAATGTCTGTTCTTTTTCTAAACCACATATGGATCAAGTAGAGTCATTGCATGTGTGTTTTTCTCCTAAACCACCAGTTGAGTCATTGCATGTGTGTTCTTTTCATAAACCACATGGATCCACTAGAGTCATTGCATGTGTTTTTTTTCATAAACCACATATGGATCCACTAGAGTCATTGCATGTGTGTTCTTCTCCAAATCCACCACTAGAGTTCATTGCATATGTGTTCTTTTCATAAACCACATGGACCCACCGGTGTCATTGGATGTGTGTTCTTTTTATAAACCACATGGATCCACCAGTGTCATTGCATGTGTGTTCTTTTCATATACCATATCTAGAGTTCATTGAATGTGTGTTATTTTCATAAACCACATGGATCCACTAGTGTCATTGCATATGTTTTCTTTTCATAAACCACATGGATCCACTAGTATCATTGTATGTGTGTTCTTTTCATAAACCACATGGATCCACTAGAGTTCATTGCATATGTGTTCTTTTCATAAACCACATGGACCCACAAGTGTCATTAGATGTGTGTTCTTTTCATAAACCACATGGATCCACCAGTGTCATTGCATGTGGTTTCTTTTCATTAACCATATCTAGAGTTCATTGAATGTGTGTTATTTTCATAAACCACATGGATCCACTAGTGTCATTGCATATGTTTTCTTTTCATTAACCACATGGATCCACCAGTGTCATTGCATGTGTGTTCTTTTCATAAACCACATCTGGAGTCATTGCATGTGTGTTCTTTTAATAAACCACATGGATCCACTAGTGTCATTGCATTTGTATTATTTTCATAAACCACATGGATCCACTAGAGTTCATTGCATGTGTATTATTTTTATAAACCACATGGATCCACCAATGTTATTGGATGTGTGTTCCTTTCATAACCCACCACTAAAGTCATTGCATGTGTGTTCTTTTCATAAACCAGATGGATCCACCAGTGTCATTGGATGTGTGTTCTTTTCATAAACCACATGGATCCACCAGTGTCATTGCATGTGTGTTCTTTTCATAAACCATATGGATCCACCAGCGTCATTGGATGTGTGTTCTTTTCATAAACCACATGGATCCACTAGAGTTCATTGCATATGTGTTCTTTTCATAAACCACATGGATCCACCCGTGTCGTTGCATGTGTGTTCTTTTTATAAACCAAATGGATCCACCAATGTCATTGCATGTGTGTTCTTTTCATAAACCACAACTAGAGTCATTGCATGTGTTTTTTTCATAAACCACATGGATCCACCATTGACATTGAATGTGTGTTCTTTTTCTAAACCACATATGGATCCACTAGAGTCATTGCATGTGGGTTCTTTTCATAAACCACATGGATCCACTAGAGTTCATTGCATTTGTGTTAATTTCATAAACCACATGGATCCACTAGAGCTCATTGCATGTGTGTTCTTTTCATAAATCACATGGATCCACCAGTGTCATTGCATGTGTGTTCTTTTCATAAACCAACACTAGAGTCATTGCACATCTGTTCTTTTCATAAAACATGGATCCACCAGTGTCATTGCATGTGTGTTCTTTTCATAAACCACATGGATCCACTAGAGTTCATTGGATGTGTGTTCTTTTCATAAACCACCACTAGAGTCATTGTACGTGTGTTATTTTCATAAACCACATCTAGAGTAATTGCATGTGTGTTCTTTTCATAAACCACATGGATCCACCAGTGCCATTGCATGTGTGTTCTTTTCATAAACCACATGGATCCACTAGAGTTCATTGCATATGTGTTCTTTTCATAAACCACATGGACCCACCGGTGTCATTGGATGTGTGTTCTTTTGATAAACCACATGGATCCACCAGTGTCATTGCATGTGTGTACTTTTCATAAACCATATGGATCCACCAGCGTCATTGGATGTGTGTTCTTTTCATAAACCACATGGATCCACTAGTGTCATTGCATATGTTTTCTTTTCATAAACCACATGGATCCACTAGTGTCATTGCATGTGTGTTCTTTTCATAAACCACATGGATCCACTAGAGTTCATTGCATATGTGTTCTTTTCATAAACCAGATGGACCCACAAGTGTCATTAGATGTGTGTTCTTTTCATAAACCACATGGATCCACCAGTGTCATTGCATGTGGTTTCTTTTCATTAACCATATCTAGAGTTCATTTAATGTGTGTTATTTTCATAAACCACATGGATGCACTAGTGTCATTGCATATGTTTTCTTTTCATTAACCACATGGATCCACCAGTGTCATTGCATGTGTGTTCTTTTCATAAACCACATCTGGAGTCATTGCATGTGTGTTCTTTTAATAAACCACATGGATCCACTAGTGTCATTGCATTTGTACTATTTTCATAAACCACATGGATCCACTAGAGTTCATTGCATGTGTATTATTTTTATAAACCACATGGATCCATCAATGTTATTGGATGTGTGTTCCTTTCATAAACCACCACTAAAGTCATTGCATGTGTGTTCTTTTCATAAACCAGATGGATCCACCAGTGTCATTGGATGTGTGTTCTTTTCATAAACCACATGGATCCACCAGTGTCATTGCATGTGTGTTCTTTTCATAAACCATATGGATCCACCAGCGTCATTGGATGTGTGTTCTTTTCATAAACCACATGTATCCACTAGAGTTCATTGCATGTGTGTTCTTTTCATAAACCACATGGATCCACCCGTGTCGTTGCATGTGCATTCTTTTTATAAACCAAATGGATCCACCAATGTCATTGCATGTGTGTTCTTTTCATAAACCACAACTAGAGTCATTGCATGTGTTTTTTTCATAAACCACATGGATCCACCATTGACATTGAATGTGTGTTCTTTTTCTAAACCACATATGGATCCACTAGAGTCATTGCATGTGTGTTTTTCTCCTAAACCACCAGTTGAGTCATTGCATGTGTGTTCTTTTCATAAACCACATGGATCCACTAGAGTCATTGCATGTGTGTTCTTTTCATAAACCACATATTGATCCACTAGAGTCATTGCATGTGTGTTATTCTCCTAATCCACCACTAGAGTTCATTGCATGTGTGTTCTTTTCATAAACCACATGGATCCACTAGTGTCATTGCATGTGTGTTCTTTTCATAAACCACCACTAGAGTTATTGCATGTGTGTTCTTTTCATAAACCACATGGATCCACTAGAGTTCATTGCATTTGTGTTAATTTCATAAACCACATGGATCCACTAGAGCTCATTGCATGTGTGTTCTTTTCATAAACCACATGGATCCACCAGTGTCATTGCATGTGTGTTCTTTCCATAAACCAAAACTAGAGTCATTGCACATGTGTTCTTTTCATAAAACATGGATCCACCAGTGTCATTGCACATGTGTTATTTTCATAAAACATGGATCCACCAGTGTCATTGCATGTGTGTTCTTTTCATAAACCACATGGATCCACTAGAGTTCATTGGATGTGTGTTCTTTTCATAAACCACCACTAGAGTCATTGTATGTGTGTTCTTTTCATAAACTACATATAGAGTAATTGCATGTGTGTTCTTTTCATAAACCACATGGATCCACCAGTGTCATTGCATGTGTTATTTTCATAAACCACATGGATCCACTAGAGTTCATTGCATATGTGTTCTTTTCATAAACCACATGGACCCACCGGTGTCATTGGATGTGTGTTCTTTTCATAAACCACATGAATCCACCAGTGTCATTGCATGTGTGTTCTTTTCATATACCATATCTAGAGTTCATTGAATGTGTGTTATTTTCATAAACCACATGGATCCACTAGTGTCATTGCATATGTTTTCTTTTCATTAACCACATGGATCCACCAGTGTGATTGCATGTGTGTTCTTTTCATAAACCACATCTGGAGTCATTGCATGCGTGTTCTTTTAATAAACCACATGGATCCACTAGTGTCATTGCATTTGTATTCTTTTCATAAACCACATGGATCCACTAGAGTTCATTGCATGTGTGTTATTTTTATAAACCACATGTATCCACCAATGTTATTGGATGTGTGTTCCTTTCATAAACCACCACTAGAGTCATTGCATCTGTGTTCTTTTCATAAACCACCTAGATCCACCAGTGTCATTGGATGTGTGTTCTTTTCATAAACCACATGGATCCACCAGTGTCATTACATGTGTGTTATCTTCATAAACCATATGGATCAACCAATGTCATTGGATGTGTGTTCTTTTCATAAACCACATGGATCCACTAGTGTCATTGCATGTGTGTTATTTTCATAAACCAGATCTAGAGTTCATTGAATGTGTGTTGTTTTCATAAACCACATGGATCCACTAGTGTCATTGCATGTGTGTTCTTTTCATTAACCACAGGGATCCACCAGTGTCATTGCATGTGTGTTCTTTTCATAAACCACATCTAGAGTCATTGCATGTGTGTCCTTTTCATAAACCACATGGATGCACTAGTGTCATTGCATGTGTATTCTTTTCATAAACCACATGGATCCACTAGTGTCATTGCATCTGTGTTCTTTTCATAAACCACATGGATCCACCAGAGTCATTGCATGTGTGTTCTTTTCATAAACCACGTGGATCCACCAGTGTCATTGCATGTTTATTTTGTAAACCACATGGATCAACTAGAGTCATTGCATGTGTGTTCTTTTCATAAACCACATGGATCCACCAGTGTCATTGGACGTGTTTTTTTTTCAAAAACCACATGGATCCACCAGAGTCATTGCATGTGTGTTCTTTTCATAAACCACATGGATCCACTAGTGTCATTGCATTTCTGTTCTTTTCAAAAACCACATGGATCCACCAGTGTCATTGCATATGTGTTCTTTTCATCAACCACATCTAGAGTCATTGCATGTGTGTTCTTTTCATAAACCACCACTAGAGTCATTGAATGGGTGTTCTTTTCATAAACCACATGGATCCATCAGTGTCATTGCATGTGCGTTCTTTTCATAAACCACAACTAGAGTCATTGCATGTGTGTTCTTTTCATAAAACATGGATCCACTAGATTGCATGTGTGTTCTTTTCATAAACCACATGGATCCACTAGAGTTCATTGGATGTGTGTTCTTTTCATAAACAACCACTAGAGTCATTGTATGTGTGTTCTTTTCATATACCACATCTACAGTCATTGCATGTCTGTTCTTTTCATAAACCACATCTAGAGTAATTGCATTCGTGTTCTTTTCATAAACCACATGGATCCACTAGTGTCATTGCATGTGTGTTCTTTTCATAAACCACATGGATCCACTAGAGTTCATTGCATATGTGTTCTTTTCATAAACCACATGGACCCACCAGTGTCAATAAATGTGTGTTCTTTTCATAAAACACATGGATCCACCAGTGTAATTGTATGTGTGTTCTTTTCATAAACCATATCTAGAGTTCATTGAATATGTGTTATTTTCATAAACCACATGGACCCACTACTGTCATTGCATATGTTTTCTTTTCATTAACCACATGGATCCACCAGTGTCATTGCATGTGTGTTCTTTTCATAAACCACATCTAGAGTCATTGCATGTGTGTTCTTTTAATAAACCACATGGATCCACTAGTGTCATTGCATTTGTATTATTTTCATAAACCACATGGATCCACTAGAGTTCATTGCATGTGTGTTATTTTTATAAACCACATGGATCCACCAATGTTATTGGATGTGTGTTCCTTTCATAAACCACCACTAGAGTCATTGCATGTGTGTTCTTTTCATAAACCACATTGATCCACCAGTGTCATTGGATGTGTGTTCTTTTCATAAACCACATGGATCCACCAGTGTCATTGCGTGTGTGTACTTTTCATAAACCAAATGGATCCACCAATGTCATTGCATGTGTATTCTTTTCATAAACCACAACTAGAATCATTGCATGCGTTTTTTTCATAAACCACATGGATCCACCAGTGACATTGAATGTGTGTTCTTTTTCTAAACCACATATGGATCCAGTAGAGTCATTGCATGTGTGTTTTTCTCCTAAACCACCATTTGAGTCATTGCATGTGTGTTCTTTTCATAAACCACATGGATCCACTAGAGTCATTGCATGTGTGTTCTTTTCATAAACCACATATGGATCCACTAGAGTCATTGCATGTGTGTTCTTCTCCTAAACCACCACTAGAGTTCATTGCAGGTGTGTTCTTTTCATAAACCACATATGGATCCACTAGAGTCATTGCATGTGTGTTATTCTCCTAAACCACCACTAGAGTTCATTGCATGTGTGTTATTTTCATAAACCACATGGATCCACCAGTGTCATTGCATGTGTGTTATTTTCATAAACCACCACTAGAGTCATTGCATGTGTGTTCTTTTCATAAAACACATGGATCCACTAGAGTTCATTGCATTTGTGTTAATTTCATAAACCGCATGGATCCACTAGAGCTCATTGCATGTGTGTTCTTTTCATAAACCACATGGATCCACCAGAGTCACTGTATGTGTGTTCTTTTCATAAACCACATCTAGAGTCATTGCATGTGTGTTCTTTTCATAAACCACATGGATCCACTAGTTTCATTGCATGTGTGTTCTTTTCATAAACCACCTATAGAGTCATTGCACTTGTGGTCTTTTCATAAAACACGGATCCACCAGTGTTATTGCATGTGTGTTCTTTTCATAAACCACATGGATCCACTAGAGTTCATTGGATGTGTGTTCTTTTCATAAACCACCACTAGAGTCATTGTATGTGTGTTCTTTTCATAAACCACATCTAGAGTCATTGCATGTGTGTTCTTTTCATAAACCACATGGATCCACCAGTGTCATTGCATGTGTGTTCTTTTCATAAACGACATGGATCCACTAGAGTTCATTGCATATGTGTTCTTTTCATAAACCACGAGGACCCACTAGTGTCATTGGATGTGTGTTCTTTTCATAAACCACATGGATCCACCAGTGTCATTGCATGTGTGCTCTTTTCATAAACCATATCTAGAGTTCATTGAATGTGTGTTATTTTCATAAACCACATGGATCCACTAGTGTCATTGCATATATTTTCTTTTCATTAACCACATGGATCCACCAGTGTCATTGCATGTGTGTTCTTTTAATAAACCACATCTGGAGTCATTGCATGTGTGTTCTTTTAATAAACCACATGGATCCACTAGTGTCATTGCATTTGTATTCTTTTCATAAACCACATGGATCCACTAGAGTTCATTGCATGTGTGTTATTTTTATAAACAACATCGATCCACCAATGTTATTGGATATGTGTTCATTTCATAAACCACCACTAGAGTCATTGCATGTGTGTTCTTTTCATAAACCACATGGATCCACCAGTGTCATTGGATGTGTGTTCTTTTCATAAACCACATGGATCCACCAGTGTCATTGCATGTGTGTATTTTCATAAACCATATGGATCCACCATTGTCATTGGATGTGTGTTCTTTTCATAAACCACATGGATCCACTAGAGTTCATTGCCTGTGTGTTCTTTTCATAAACCACATGGATCCACCAGTGTCGTTGCATGTGTGTTCTTTTCATAAACCACATGGATCCACCAGTGTCATTGGATGTGTGTTCTTTTCATAAACCACATGGATCCACCAGTGTCATTGCATGTGTGTACTTTTCATAAACTATATGGATCCACCAGCGTCATTGGATGTGTGTTCTTTTCATAAACCACATGGATCCACTATAGTTCATTGCATGTGTGTTCTTTTCATAAACCACATGGATCCACCCGTGTCGTTGCATCTGTGTTCTTTTTATAAACCAAATGGATCCACCAATGTCATTGCATGTGTGTTCTTTTCATAAACCACAACTAGAATCATTGCATGTGTTTTTTTCATAAACCACATGGATCCACCAGTGACATTGAATGTCTGTTCTTTTTCTAAACCACATATGGATCAAGTAGAGTCATTGCATGTGTGTTTTTCTCCTAAACCACCAGTTGAGTCATTGCATGTGTGTTCTTTTCATAAACCACATGGATCCACTAGAGTCATTGCATGTGTGTTCTTTTCATAAACCACATATGGATCACCTAGAGTCATTGCATGTGTGTTCTTCTCCTAAACCACCACTAGAGTTCATTGCATGTGTGTTATTTTCATAAACCACATGGATCCACCAGTGTCATTGCATGTGTGTTATTTTCATAAACCACCACTAGAGTCATTGCATGTGTGTTCTTTTCATAAACCACATGGATCCACTAGAGTTCATTGCATTTGCGTTCTTTTCATAATCCACCACTAGAGTCATTGCATGTGTGTTCTTTTCATAAAACAGATGGATCCACTAGAGTTTATTGCATTTGTGTTAATTTCATAAACCGCATGGATCCACTAGAGCTCATTGCATGTGTGTTCTTTTCATAAACCACATGGATCCACCAGTGTCATTGCATGCGTGTTCTTTTTATAAACCACCACTAGAGTCATTGCACGTGTGTTCTTTTCATAAAACATAGATCCACTAGTGTCATTGCATGTGTGTTCTTTTCATAAACCACCACTAGAGTCATTGCACCTGTGTTCTTTCCATAAAACATGGATCCACCAGTGTCATTGCATGTGTGTTCTTTTCATAAACCACATGAATCCACTAGAGTTCATTGGATGTGTGTTCTTTTCATAAACCACCACTAGAGTCATTGTATGTGTGTTCTTTTCATAAACCACTTCTAGAGTCATTGAATGTGTGTTCTTTTCATAAACCACATGGATCCACCAGTGTCATTGCATGTGTGTTCTTTTCATAAACCACATGGATCCACTAGAGTTCATTGCATATGTGTTCTTTTCATAAACCACGAGGACCCACCAGTGTCATTGGATGTGTTCTTCTCATAAACCACATGGATCCACCAGTGTCATTGCATGTGTGCTCTTTTCATAAACCATATCTAGAGTTCATTGAATGTGTGTTATTTTCATAAACCACATGGATCCACTAGTGTCATTGCATATATTTTCTTTTCATTAACCACATGGATCAACCAGTGTCATTGCATGTGTGTTCTTTTCATAAACCACATCTGGAGTCATTGCATGTGTGTTCTTTTAATAAACCACATGGATCCACTAGTGTCATTGCATTTGTATTCTTTTCATAAACCACATGGATCCACTAGAGTTCATTGCATGTGTGTTATTTTTATAAACCACATCGATCCACCAATGTTATTGGATATGTGTTCATTTCATAAACCACCACTAGAGTCATTGCATGTGTGTTCTTTTCATAAACCACATGGATCCACCAGTGTCATTGGATGTGTGTTCTTTTCATAAACCACATGGATCCACCAGTGTCATTGCATGTTTGTCTTTTCATAAACCACATGGATCCACTAGAGTTCATTGCATTTGTGTTAATTTCATAAACCACATGGATCCACTAGAGCTCATTGCATGTGTGTTCTTTTCATAAACCACATGGATCCACCAGTGTCATTGCATGTGTGTTCTTTCCATAAACCAACACTAGAGTCATTGCACATGTGTTCTTTTCATAAAACATGGATCCACCAGTGTCATTGCACATGTGTTATTTTCATAAAACATGGATCCACCAGTGTCATTGCATGTGTGTTCTTTTCATAAACCACATGGATCCACTAGAGTTCATTGGATGTGTGTTCTTTTCATAAACCACCACTAGAGTCATTGTATGTGTGTTCTTTTCATAAACTACATATAGAGTAATTGCATGTGTGTTCTTTTCATAAACCACATGGATCCACCAGTGTCATTGCATGTGTTATTTTCATAAACCACATGGATCCACTAGAGTTCATTGCATATGTGTTCTTTTCATAAACCACATGGACCCACCGGTGTCATTGGATGTGTGTTCTTTTCATAAACCACATGAATCCACCAGTGTCATTGCATGTGTGTTCTTTTCATATACCATATCTAGAGTTCATTGAATGTGTGTTATTTTCATAAACCACATGGATCCACTAGTGTCATTGCATATGTTTTCTTTTCATTAACCACATGGATCCACCAGTGTGATTGCATGTGTGTTCTTTTCATAAACCACATCTGGAGTCATTGCATGTGTGTTCTTTTAATAAACCACATGGATCCACTAGTGTCATTGCATTTGTATTCTTTTCATAAACCACATGGATCCACTAGAGTTCATTGCATGTGTGTTATTTTTATAAACCACATGTATCCACCAATGTTATTGGATGTGTGTTCCTTTCATAAACCACCACTAGAGTCATTGCATCTGTGTTCTTTTCATAAACCACCTAGATCCACCAGTGTCATTGGACGTGTGTTCTTTTCATAAACCACATGGATCCACCAGTGTCATTACATGTGTGTTATCTTCATAAACCATATGGATCAACCAATGTCATTGGATGTGTGTTCTTTTCATAAACCACATGGATCCACTAGTGTCATTGCATGTGTGTTATTTTCATAAACCAGATCTAGAGTTCATTGAATGTGTGTTGTTTTCATAAACCACATGGATCCACTAGTGTCATTGCATGTGTGTTCTTTTCATTAACCACAGGGATCCACCAGTGTCATTGCATGTGTGTTCTTTTCATAAACCACATCTAGAGTCATTGCATGTGTGTCCTTTTCATAAACCACATGGATGCACTAGTGTCATTGCATGTGTATTCTTTTCATAAACCACATGGATCCACTAGTGTCATTGCATCTTTGTTCTTTTCATAAACCACATGGATCCACCAGAGTCATTGCATGTGTGTTCTTTTCATAAACCACGTGGATCCACCAGTGTCATTGCATGTTTATTTTGTAAACCACATGGATCAACTAGAGTCATTGCATGTGTGTTCTTTTCATAAACCACATGGATCCACCAGTGTCATTGGACGTGTTTTTTTTTCAAAAACCACATGGATCCACCAGAGTCATTGCATGTGTGTTCTTTTCATAAACCACATGGATCCACTAGTGTCATTGCATTTCTGTTCTTTTCAAAAACCACATGGATCCACCAGTGTCATTGCATATGTGTTCTTTTCATCAACCACATCTAGAGTCATTGCATGTGTGTTCTTTTCATAAACCACCACTAGAGTCATTGCATGTGTGTTCTTTTCATAAACCACATGGATCCATCAGTGTCATTGCATGTGCGTTCTTTTCATAAACCACAACTAGAGTCATTGCATGTGTGTTCTTTTCATAAAACATGGATCCACTAGATTGCATGTGTGTTCTTTTCATAAACCACATGGATCCACTAGAGTTCATTGGATGTGTGTTCTTTTCATAAACAACCACTAGAGTCATTGTATGTGTGTTCTTTTCATATACCACATCTACAGTCATTGCATGTCTGTTCTTTTCATAAACCACATCTAGAGTAATTGCATTCGTGTTCTTTTCATAAACCACATGGATCCACTAGTGTCATTGCATGTGTGTTCTTTTCATAAACCACATGGATCCACTAGAGTTCATTGCATATGTGTTCTTTTCATAAACCACATGGACCCACCAGTGTCAATAAATGTGTGTTCTTTTCATAAAACACATGGATCCACCAGTGTAATTGTATGTGTGTTCTTTTCATAAACCATATCTAGAGTTCATTGAATATGTGTTATTTTCATAAACCACATGGACCCACTACTGTCATTGCATATGTTTTCTTTTCATTAACCACATGGATCCACTAGTGTCATTGCATGTGTGTTCTTTTCATAAACCACATCTAGAGTCATTGCATGTGTGTTCTTTTAATAAACCACATGGATCCACTAGTGTCATTGCATTTGTATTATTTTCATAAACCACATGGATCCACTAGAGTTCATTGCATGTGTGTTATTTTTATAAACCACATGGATCCACCAATGTTATTGGATGTGTGTTCCTTTCATAAACCACCACTAGAGTCATTGCATGTGTGTTCTTTTCATAAACCACATGGATCCACCAGTGTCATTGGATGTGTGTTCTTTTCATAAACCACATGGATCCACCAGTGTCATTGCGTGTGTGTACTTTTCATAAACCATATGGATCCACCAGCGTCATTGGATGTGTGTTCTTTTCATAAACCACATGGATCCACTAGAGTTCATTGCATGTGTGTTATTTTCATAAACCACATGGATCCACCCGTGTCGTTGCATCTGTGTTCTTTTTATTAACCAAATGGATCCACCAATGTCATTGCATGTGTGTTCTTTTCATAAACCACAACTAGAATCATTGCATGTGTTTTTTTCATAAACCACATGGATCCACCAGTGACATTGAATGTGTGTTCTTTTTCTAAACCACATATGGATCCAGTAGAGTCATTGCATGTGTGTTTTTCTCCTAAACCACCATTTGAGTCATTGCATGTGTGTTCTTTTCATAAACCACATGGATCCACTAGAGTCATTGCATGTGTGTTCTTTTCATAAACCACATATGGATCCACTAGAGTCATTGCATGTGTGTTCTTCTCCTAAACCACCACTAGAGTTCATTGCAGGTGTGTTCTTTTCATAAACCACATATGGATCCACTAGAGTCATTGCATGTGTGTTATTCTCCTAAACCACCACTAGAGTTCATTGCATGTGTGTTATTTTCATAAACCACATGGATCCACCAGAGTCATTGCATGTGTGTTATTTTCATAAACCACCACTAGAGTCATTGCATGTGTGTTCTTTTCATAAAACACATGGATCCACTAGAGTTCATTGCATTTGTGTTAATTTCATAAACCGCATGGATCCACTAGAGCTCATTGCATGTGTGTTCTTTTCATAAACCACATGGATCCACCAGAGTCACTGTATGTGTGTTCTTTTCATAAACCACATCTAGAGTCATTGCATGTGTGTTCTTTTCATAAACCACATGGATCCACTAGTTTCATTGCATGTGTGTTCTTTTCATAAACCACCTATAGAGTCATTGCACTTGTGGTCTTTTCATAAAACACGGATCCACCAGTGTCATTGCATGTGTGTTCTTTTCATAAACCACATGGATCCACTAGAGTTCATTGGATGTGTGTTCTTTTCATAAACCCCCACTAGAGTCATTGTATGTGTGTTCTTTTCATAAACCACATCTAGAGTCATTGCATGTGTGTTCTTTTCATAAACCACATGGATCCACCAGTGTCATTGCATGTGTGTTCTTTTCATAAACGACATGGATCCACTAGAGTTCATTGCATATGTGTTCTTTTCATAAACCACGAGGACCCACTAGTGTCATTGGATGTGTGTTCTTTTCATAAACCACATGGATCCACCAGTGTCATTGCATGTGTGCTCTTTTCATAAACCATATCTAGAGTTCATTGAATGTGTGTTATTTTCATAAACCACATGGATCCACTAGTGTCATTGCATATATTTTCTTTTCATTAACCACATGGATCCACCAGTGTCATTGCATGTGTGTTCTTTTAATAAACCACATCTGGAGTCATTGCATGTGTGTTCTTTTAATAAACCACAAGGATCCACTAGTGTCATTGCATTTGAATTCTTTTCATAAACCACATGGATCCACTAGAGTTCATTGCATGTGTGTTATTTTTATAAACGACATCGATCCACCAATGTTATTGGATATGTGTTCATTTCATAAACCACCACTAGAGTCATTGCATGTGTGTTCTTTTCATAAACCACATGGATCCACCAGTGTCATTGGATGTGTGTTCTTTTCATAAACCACATGGATCCACCAGTGTCATTGCATGTGTGTATTTTCATAAACCATATGGATCCACCATTGTCATTGGATGTGTGTTCTTTTCATAAACCACATGGATCCACTAGAGTTCATTGCCTGTGTGTTCTTTTCATAAACCACATGGATCCACCAGTGTCGTTGCATGTGTGTTCTTTTCATAAACCACATGGATCCACCAGTGTCATTGGATGTGTGTTCTTTTCATAAACCACATGGATCCACCAGTGTCATTGCATGTGTGTACTTTTCATAAACTATATGGATCCACCAGCGTCATTGGATGTGTGTTCTTTTCATAAACCACATGGATCCACTAGAGTTCATTGCATGTGTGTTCTTTTCATAAACCACATGGATCCACCCGTGTCGTTGCATCTGTGTTCTTTTTATAAACCAAATGGATCCACCAATGTCATTGCATGTGTGTTCTTTTCATAAACCACAACTAGAATCATTGCATGTGTTTTTTTCATAAACCACATGGATCCACCAGTGACATTGAATGTCTGTTCTTTTTCTAAACCACATATGGATCCAGTAGAGTCATTGCATGTGTGTTTTTCTCCTAAACCACCAGTTGAGTCATTGCATGTGTGTTCTTTTCATAAACCACATGGATCCACTAGAGTCATTGCATGTGTGTTCTTTTCATAAACCACATATGGATCACCTAGAGTCATTGCATGTGTGTTCTTCTCCTAAACCACCACTAGAGTTCATTGCATGTGTGTTATTTTCATAAACCACATGGATCCACCAGTGTCATTGCATGTGTGTTATTTTCATAAACCACATGGATCCACTAGTGTCATTGCATGTGTGTTCTTTTCATTAACCACAGGGATCCACCAGTGTCATTGCATGTGTGTTCTTTTCATAAACCACATCTAGAGTCATTGCATGTGTGTCCTTTTCATAAACCACATGGATGCACTAGTGTCATTGCATGTGTATTCTTTTCATAAACCACATGGATCCACTAGTGTCATTGCATCTTTGTTCTTTTCATAAACCACATGGATCCACCAGAGTCATTGCATGTGTGTTCTTTTCATAAACCACGTGGATCCACCAGTGTCATTGCATGTTTATTTTGTAAACCACATGGATCAACTAGAGTCATTGCATGTGTGTTCTTTTCATAAACCACATGGATCCACCAGTGTCATTGGACGTGTTTTTTTTTCAAAAACCACATGGATCCACCAGAGTCATTGCATGTGTGTTCTTTTCATAAACCACATGGATCCACTAGTGTCATTGCATTTCTGTTCTTTTCAAAAACCACATGGATCCACCAGTGTCATTGCATATGTGTTCTTTTCATCAACCACATCTAGAGTCATTGCATGTGTGTTCTTTTCATAAACCACCACTAGAGTCATTGCATGTGTGTTCTTTTCATAAACCACATGGATCCATCAGTGTCATTGCATGTGCGTTCTTTTCATAAACCACAACTAGAGTCATTGCATGTGTGTTCTTTTCATAAAACATGGATCCACTAGATTGCATGTGTGTTCTTTTCATAAACCACATGGATCCACTAGAGTTCATTGGATGTGTGTTCTTTTCATAAACAACCACTAGAGTCATTGTATGTGTGTTCTTTTCATATACCACATCTACAGTCATTGCATGTCTGTTCTTTTCATAAACCACATCTAGAGTAATTGCATTCGTGTTCTTTTCATAAACCACATGGATCCACTAGTGTCATTGCATGTGTGTTCTTTTCATAAACCACATGGATCCACTAGAGTTCATTGCATATGTGTTCTTTTCATAAACCACATGGACCCACCAGTGTCAATAAATGTGTGTTCTTTTCATAAAACACATGGATCCACCAGTGTAATTGTATGTGTGTTCTTTTCATAAACCATATCTAGAGTTCATTGAATATGTGTTATTTTCATAAACCACATGGACCCACTACTGTCATTGCATATGTTTTCTTTTCATTAACCACATGGATCCACTAGTGTCATTGCATGTGTGTTCTTTTCATAAACCACATCTAGAGTCATTGCATGTGTGTTCTTTTAATAAACCACATGGATCCACTAGTGTCATTGCATTTGTATTATTTTCATAAACCACATGGATCCACTAGAGTTCATTGCATGTGTGTTATTTTTATAAACCACATGGATCCACCAATGTTATTGGATGTGTGTTCCTTTCATAAACCACCACTAGAGTCATTGCATGTGTGTTCTTTTCATAAACCACATGGATCCACCAGTGTCATTGGATGTGTGTTCTTTTCATAAACCACATGGATCCACCAGTGTCATTGGATGTGTGTTCTTTTCATAAACCACATGGATCCACCAGTGTCATTGCATGTGTGTATTTTCATAAACCATATGGATCCACCATTGTCATTGGATGTGTGTTCTTTTCATAAACCACATGGATCCACTAGAGTTCATTGCCTGTGTGTTCTTTTCATAAACCACATGGATCCACCAGTGTCGTTGCATGTGTGTTCTTTTCATAAACCACATGGATCCACCAGTGTCATTGGATGTGTGTTCTTTTCATAAACCACATGGATCCACCAGTGTCATTGCATGTGTGTACTTTTCATAAACTATATGGATCCACCAGCGTCATTGGATGTGTGTTCTTTTCATAAACCACATGGATCCACTAGAGTTCATTGCATGTGTGTTCTTTTCATAAACCACATGGATCCACCCGTGTCGTTGCATCTGTGTTCTTTTTATAAACCAAATGGATCCACCAATGTCATTGCATGTGTGTTCTTTTCATAAACCACAACTAGAATCATTGCATGTGTTTTTTTCATAAACCACATGGATCCACCAGTGACATTGAATGTCTGTTCTTTTTCTAAACCACATATGGATCCAGTAGAGTCATTGCATGTGTGTTTTTCTCCTAAACCACCAGTTGAGTCATTGCATGTGTGTTCTTTTCATAAACCACATGGATCCACTAGAGTCATTGCATGTGTGTTCTTTTCATAAACCACATATGGATCACCTAGAGTCATTGCATGTGTGTTCTTCTCCTAAACCACCACTAGAGTTCATTGCATGTGTGTTATTTTCATAAACCACATGGATCCACCAGTGTCATTGCATGTGTGTTATTTTCATAAACCACATGGATCCACTAGTGTCATTGCATGTGTGTTCTTTTCATTAACCACAGGGATCCACCAGTGTCATTGCATGTGTGTTCTTTTCATAAACCACATCTAGAGTCATTGCATGTGTGTCCTTTTCATAAACCACATGGATGCACTAGTGTCATTGCATGTGTATTCTTTTCATAAACCACATGGATCCACTAGTGTCATTGCATCTTTGTTCTTTTCATAAACCACATGGATCCACCAGAGTCATTGCATGTGTGTTCTTTTCATAAACCACGTGGATCCACCAGTGTCATTGCATGTTTATTTTGTAAACCACATGGATCAACTAGAGTCATTGCATGTGTGTTCTTTTCATAAACCACATGGATCCACTAGTGTCATTGGACGTGTTTTTTTTTCAAAAACCACATGGATCCACCAGAGTCATTGCATGTGTGTTCTTTTCATAAACCACATGGATCCACTAGTGTCATTGCATTTCTGTTCTTTTCAAAAACCACATGGATCCACCAGTGTCATTGCATATGTGTTCTTTTCATCAACCACATCTAGAGTCATTGCATGTGTGTTCTTTTCATAAACCACCACTAGAGTCATTGCATGTGTGTTCTTTTCATAAACCACATGGATCCATCAGTGTCATTGCATGTGCGTTCTTTTCATAAACCACAACTAGAGTCATTGCATGTGTGTTCTTTTCATAAAACATGGATCCACTAGATTGCATGTGTGTTCTTTTCATAAACCACATGGATCCACTAGAGTTCATTGGATGTGTGTTCTTTTCATAAACAACCACTAGAGTCATTGTATGTGTGTTCTTTTCATATACCACATCTACAGTCATTGCATGTCTGTTCTTTTCATAAACCACATCTAGAGTAATTGCATTCGTGTTCTTTTCATAAACCACATGGATCCACTAGTGTCATTGCATGTGTGTTCTTTTCATAAACCACATGGATCCACTAGAGTTCATTGCATATGTGTTCTTTTCATAAACCACATGGACCCACCAGTGTCAATAAATGTGTGTTCTTTTCATAAAACACATGGATCCACCAGTGTAATTGTATGTGTGTTCTTTTCATAAACCATATCTAGAGTTCATTGAATATGTGTTATTTTCATAAACCACATGGACCCACTACTGTCATTGCATATGTTTTCTTTTCATTAACCACATGGATCCACTAGTGTCATTGCATGTGTGTTCTTTTCATAAACCACATCTAGAGTCATTGCATGTGTGTTCTTTTAATAAACCACATGGATCCACTAGTGTCATTGCATTTGTATTATTTTCATAAACCACATGGATCCACTAGAGTTCATTGCATGTGTGTTATTTTTATAAACCACATGGATCCACCAATGTTATTGGATGTGTGTTCCTTTCATAAACCACCACTAGAGTCATTGCATGTGTGTTCTTTTCATAAACCACATGGATCCACCAGTGTCATTGGATGTGTGTTCTTTTCATAAACCACATGGATCCACCAGTGTCATTGCGTGTGTGTACTTTTCATAAACCATATGGATCCACCAGCGTCATTGGATGTGTGTTCTTTTCATAAACCACATGGATCCACTAGAGTTCATTGCATGTGTGTTATTTTCATAAACCACATGGATCCACCCGTGTCGTTGCATCTGTGTTCTTTTTATTAACCAAATGGATCCACCAATGTTATTGCATGTGTATTCTTTTCATAAACCACAACTAGAATCATTGCATGCGTTTTTTTCATAAACCACATGGATCCACCAGTGACATTGAATGTGTGTTCTTTTTCTAAACCACATATGGATCCAG
Source organism: Avena sativa (assembly GCA_916181665.1). Taxonomy (NCBI): domain Eukaryota; kingdom Viridiplantae; phylum Streptophyta; class Magnoliopsida; order Poales; family Poaceae; genus Avena; species Avena sativa. The sequence goes on from OV702289.1 coordinate 335,676,757, forward strand.
TAGAGTCATTGCATGTGTGTTTTTCTCCTAAACCACCATTTGAGTCATTGCATGTGTGTTCTTTTCATAAACCACATGGATCCACTAGAGTCATTGCATGTGTGTTCTTTTCATAAACCACATATGGATCCACTAGAGTCATTGCATGTGTGTTCTTCTCCTAAACCACCACTAGAGTTCATTGCAGGTGTGTTCTTTTCATAAACCACATATGGATCCACTAGAGTCATTGCATGTGTGTTATTCTCCTAAACCACCACTAGAGTTCATTGCATGTGTGTTATTTTCATAAACCACATGGATCCACCAGAGTCATTGCATGTGTGTTATTTTCATAAACCACCACTAGAGTCATTGCATGTGTGTTCTTTTCATAAAACACATGGATCCACTAGAGTTCATTGCATTTGTGTTAATTTCATAAACCGCATGGATCCACTAGAGCTCATTGCATGTGTGTTCTTTTCATAAACCACATGCATCCACCAGAGTCACTGTATGTGTGTTCTTTTCATAAACCACATCTAGAGTCATTGCATGTGTGTTCTTTTCATAAACCACATGGATCCACTAGTTTCATTGCATGTGTGTTCTTTTCATAAACCACCTATAGAGTCATTGCACTTGTGGTCTTTTCATAAAACACGGATCCACCAGTGTCATTGCATGTGTGTTCTTTTCATAAACCACATGGATCCACTAGAGTTCATTGGATGTGTGTTCTTTTCATAAACCCCCACTAGAGTCATTGTATGTGTGTTCTTTTCATAAACCACATCTAGAGTCATTGCATGTGTGTTCTTTTCATAAACCACATGGATCCACCAGTGTCATTGCATGTGTGTTCTTTTCATAAACGACATGGATCCACTAGAGTTCATTGCATATGTGTTCTTTTCATAAACCACGAGGACCCACTAGTGTCATTGGATGTGTGTTCTTTTCATAAACCACATGGATCCACCAGTGTCATTGCATGTGTGCTCTTTTCATAAACCATATCTAGAGTTCATTGAATGTGTGTTATTTTCATAAACCACATGGATCCACTAGTGTCATTGCATATATTTTCTTTTCATTAACCACATGGATCCACCAGTGTCATTGCATGTGTGTTCTTTTAATAAACCACATCTGGAGTCATTGCATGTGTGTTCTTTTAATAAACCACAAGGATCCACTAGTGTCATTGCATTTGAATTCTTTTCATAAACCACATGGATCCACTAGAGTTCATTGCATGTGTGTTATTTTTATAAACGACATCGATCCACCAATGTTATTGGATATGTGTTCATTTCATAAACCACCACTAGAGTCATTGCATGTGTGTTCTTTTCATAAACCACATGGATCCACCAGTGTCATTGGATGTGTGTTCTTTTCATAAACCACATGGATCCACCAGTGTCATTGCATGTGTGTATTTTCATAAACCATATGGATCCACCATTGTCATTGGATGTGTGTTCTTTTCATAAACCACATGGATCCACTAGAGTTCATTGCCTGTGTGTTCTTTTCATAAACCACATGGATCCACCAGTGTCGTTGCATGTGTGTTCTTTTCATAAACCACATGGATCCACCAGTGTCATTGGATGTGTGTTCTTTTCATAAACCACATGGATCCACCAGTGTCATTGCATGTGTGTACTTTTCATAAACTATATGGATCCACCAGCGTCATTGGATGTGTGTTCTTTTCATAAACCACATGGATCCACTAGAGTTCATTGCATGTGTGTTCTTTTCATAAACCACATGGATCCACCCGTGTCGTTGCATCTGTGTTCTTTTTATAAACCAAATGGATCCACCAATGTCATTGCATGTGTGTTCTTTTCATAAACCACAACTAGAATCATTGCATGTGTTTTTTTCATAAACCACATGGATCCACCAGTGACATTGAATGTCTGTTCTTTTTCTAAACCACATATGGATCCAGTAGAGTCATTGCATGTGTGTTTTTCTCCTAAACCACCAGTTGAGTCATTGCATGTGTGTTCTTTTCATAAACCACATGGATCCACTAGAGTCATTGCATGTGTGTTCTTTTCATAAACCACATATGGATCACCTAGAGTCATTGCATGTGTGTTCTTCTCCTAAACCACCACTAGAGTTCATTGCATGTGTGTTATTTTCATAAACCACATGGATCCACCAGTGTCATTGCATGTGTGTTATTTTCATAAACCACCACTAGAGTCATTGCATGTGTGTTCTTTTCATAAACCACATGGATCCACTAGAGTTCATTGCATTTGCGTTCTTTTCATAATCCACCACTAGAGTCATTGCATGTGTGTTCTTTTCATAAAACAGATGGATCCACTAGAGTTTATTGCATTTGTGTTAATTTCATAAAACGCATGGATCCACTAGAGCTCATTGCATGTGTGTTCTTTTCATAAACCACATGGATCCACCAGTGTCATTGCATGCGTGTACTTTTCATAAACCACCACTAGAGTCATTGCACGTGTGTTCTTTTCATAAAACATAGATCCACTAGTGTCATTGCATGTGTGTTCTTTTCATAAACCACCACTAGAGTCATTGCACCTGTGTTCTTTCCATAAAACATGGATCCACCAGTGTCATTGCATGTGTGTTCTTTTCATAAACCACATGAATCCACTAGAGTTCATTGGATGTGTGTTCTTTTCATAAACCACCACTAGAGTCATTGTATGTGTGTTCTTTTCATAAACCACTTCTAGAGTCATTGCATGTGTGTTCTTTTCATAAACCACATGGATCCACCAGTGTCATTGGACGTGTTTTTTTTCAAAAACCACATGGATCCACCAGAGTCATTGCATGTGTGTTCTTTTCATAAACCACATGGATCCACTAGTGTCATTGCATTTCTGTTCTTTTCAAAAACCACATGGATCCACCAGTGTCATTGCATATGTGTTCTTTTCATCAACCACATCTAGAGTCATTGCATGTGTGTTCTTTTCATAAACCACCACTAGAGTCATTGCATGTGTGTTCTTTTCATAAACCACATGGATCCATCAGTGTCATTGCATGTGCGTTCTTTTCATAAACCACAACTAGAGTCATTGCATGTGTGTTCTTTTCATAAAACATGGATCCACTAGATTGCATGTGTGTTCTTTTCATAAACCACATGGATCCACTAGAGTTCATTGGATGTGTGTTCTTTTCATAAACAACCACTAGAGTCATTGTATGTGTGTTCTTTTCATATACCACATCTACAGTCATTGCATGTCTGTTCTTTTCATAAACCACATCTAGAGTAATTGCATTCGTGTTCTTTTCATAAACCACATGGATCCACTAGTGTCATTGCATGTGTGTTCTTTTCATAAACCACATGGATCCACTATAGTTCATTGCATATGTGTTCTTTTCATAAACCACATGGACCCACCAGTGTCAATAAATGTGTGTTCTTTTCATAAAACACATGGATCCACCAGTGTAATTGTATGTGTGTTCTTTTCATAAACCATATCTAGAGTTCATTGAATATGTGTTATTTTCATAAACCACATGGACCCACTACTGTCATTGCATATGTTTTCTTTTCATTAACCACATGGATCCACTAGAGTCATTGCATGTGTGTTCTTTTCATAAACCACATCTAGAGTCATTGCATGTGTGTTCTTTTAATAAACCACATGGATCCACTAGTGTCATTGCATTTGTATTATTTTCATAAACCACATGGATCCACTAGAGTTCATTGCATGTGTGTTATTTTTATAAACCACATGGATCCACCAATGTTATTGGATGTGTGTTCCTTTCATAAACCACCACTAGAGTCATTGCATGTGTGTTCTTTTCATAAACCACATGGATCCACCAGTGTCATTGGATGTGTGTTCTTTTCATAAACCACATGGATCCACCAGTGTCATTGCGTGTGTGTACTTTTCATAAACCATATGGATCCACCAGCGTCATTGGATGTGTGTTCTTTTCATAAACCACATGGATCCACTAGAGTTCATTGCATGTGTGTTATTTTCATAAACCACATGGATCCACCCGTGTCGTTGCATCTGTGTTCTTTTTATTAACCAAATGGATCCACCAATGTCATTGCATGTGTATTCTTTTCATAAACCACAACTAGAATCATTGCATGCGTTTTTTTCATAAACCACATGGATCCACCAGTGACATTGAATGTGTGTTCTTTTTCTAAACCACATATGGATCCAGTAGAGTCATTGCATGTGTGTTTTTCTCCTAAACCACCATTTGAGTCATTGCATGTGTGTTCTTTTCATAAACCACATGGATCCACTAGAGTCATTGCATGTGTGTTCTTTTCATAAACCACATATGGATCCACTAGAGTCATTGCATGTGTGTTCTTCTCCTAAACCACCACTAGAGTTCATTGCAGGTGTGTTCTTTTCATAAACCACATATGGATCCACTAGAGTCATTGCATGTGTGTTATTCTCCTAAACCACCACTAGAGTTCATTGCATGTGTGTTATTTTCATAAACCACATGGATCCACCAGAGTCATTGCATGTGTGTTATTTTCATAAACCACCACTAGAGTCATTGCATGTGTGTTCTTTTCATAAAACACATGGATCCACTAGAGTTCATTGCATTTGTGTTAATTTCATAAACCGCATGGATCCACTAGAGCTCATTGCATGTGTGTTCTTTTCATAAACCACATGGATCCACCAGAGTCACTGTATGTGTGTTCTTTTCATAAACCACATCTAGAGTCATTGCATGTGTGTTCTTTTCATAAACCACATGGATCCACTAGTTTCATTGCATGTGTGTTCTTTTCATAAACCACCTATAGAGTCATTGCACTTGTGGTCTTTTCATAAAACACGGATCCACCAGTGTCATTGCATGTGTGTTCTTTTCATAAACCACATGGATCCACTAGAGTTCATTGGATGTGTGTTCTTTTCATAAACCCCCACTAGAGTCATTGTATGTGTGTTCTTTTCATAAACCACATCTAGAGTCATTGCATGTGTGTTCTTTTCATAAACCACATGGATCCACCAGTGTCATTGCATGTGTGTTCTTTTCATAAACGACATGGATCCACTAGAGTTCATTGCATATGTGTTCTTTTCATAAACCACGAGGACCCACTAGTGTCATTGGATGTGTGTTCTTTTCATAAACCACATGGATCCACCAGTGTCATTGCATGTGTGCTCTTTTCATAAACCATATCTAGAGTTCATTGAATGTGTGTTATTTTCATAAACCACATGGATCCACTAGTGTCATTGCATATATTTTCTTTTCATTAACCACATGGATCCACCAGTGTCATTGCATGTGTGTTCTTTTAATAAACCACATCTGGAGTCATTGCATGTGTGTTCTTTTAATAAACCACAAGGATCCACTAGTGTCATTGCATTTGAATTCTTTTCATAAACCACATGGATCCACTAGAGTTCATTGCATGTGTGTTATTTTTATAAACGACATCGATCCACCAATGTTATTGGATATGTGTTCATTTCATAAACCACCACTAGAGTCATTGCATGTGTGTTCTTTTCATAAACCACATGGATCCACCAGTGTCATTGGATGTGTGTTCTTTTCATAAACCACATGGATCCACCAGTGTCATTGCATGTGTGTATTTTCATAAACCATATGGATCCACCATTGTCATTGGATGTGTGTTCTTTTCATAAACCACATGGATCCACTAGAGTTCATTGCCTGTGTGTTCTTTTCATAAACCACATGGATCCACCAGTGTCGTTGCATGTGTGTTCTTTTCATAAACCACATGGATCCACCAGTGTCATTGGATGTGTGTTCTTTTCATAAACCACATGGATCCACCAGTGTCATTGCATGTGTGTACTTTTCATAAACTATATGGATCCACCAGCGTCATTGGATGTGTGTTCTTTTCATAAACCACATGGATCCACTAGAGTTCATTGCATGTGTGTTCTTTTCATAAACCACATGGATCCACCCGTGTCGTTGCATCTGTGTTCTTTTTATAAACCAAATGGATCCACCAATGTCATTGCATGTGTGTTCTTTTCATAAACCACAACTAGAATCATTGCATGTGTTTTTTTCATAAACCACATGGATCCACCAGTGACATTGAATGTCTGTTCTTTTTCTAAACCACATATGGATCCAGTAGAGTCATTGCATGTGTGTTTTTCTCCTAAACCACCAGTTGAGTCATTGCATGTGTGTTCTTTTCATAAACCACATGGATCCACTAGAGTCATTGCATGTGTGTTCTTTTCATAAACCACATATGGATCACCTAGAGTCATTGCATGTGTGTTCTTCTCCTAAACCACCACTAGAGTTCATTGCATGTGTGTTATTTTCATAAACCACATGGATCCACCAGTGTCATTGCATGTGTGTTATTTTCATAAACCACCACTAGAGTCATTGCATGTGTGTTCTTTTCATAAACCACATGGATCCACTAGAGTTCATTGCATTTGCGTTCTTTTCATAATCCACCACTAGAGTCATTGCATGTGTGTTCTTTTCATAAAACAGATGGATCCACTAGAGTTTATTGCATTTGTGTTAATTTCATAAAACGCATGGATCCACTAGAGCTCATTGCATGTGTGTTCTTTTCATAAACCACATGGATCCACCAGTGTCATTGCATGCGTGTACTTTTCATAAACCACCACTAGAGTCATTGCACGTGTGTTCTTTTCATAAAACATAGATCCACTAGTGTCATTGCATGTGTGTTCTTTTCATAAACCACCACTAGAGTCATTGCACCTGTGTTCTTTCCATAAAACATGGATCCACCAGTGTCATTGCATGTGTGTTCTTTTCATAAACCACATGAATCCACTAGAGTTCATTGGATGTGTGTTCTTTTCATAAACCACCACTAGAGTCATTGTATGTGTGTTCTTTTCATAAACCACTTCTAGAGTCATTGCATGTGTGTTCTTTTCATAAACCACATGGATCCACCAGTGTCATTGCATGTGTGTTCTTTTCATAAACCACATGGATCCACTAGAGTTCATAGCATATGTGTTCTTTTCATAAACCACGAGGACCCACCAGTGTCATTGGATGTGTTCTTCTCATAAACCACATGGATCCACCAGTGTCATTGCATGTGTGCTCTTTTCATAAACCATATCTAGAGTTCATTGAATGTGTGTTATTTTCATAAACCACATGGATCCACTAGTGTCATTGCATATATTTTCTTTTCATTAACCACATGGATCAACCAGTGTCATTGCATGTGTGTTCTTTTCATAAACCACATCTGGAGTCATTGCATGTGTGTTCTTTTAATAAACCACATGGATCCACTAGTGTCATTGCATTTGTATTCTTTTCATAAACCACATGGATCCACTAGAGTTCATTGCATGTGTGTTATTTTTATAAACCACATCGATCCACCAATGTTATTGGATATGTGTTCATTTCATAAACCACCACTAGAGTCATTGCATGTGTGTTCTTTTCATAAACCACATGGATCCACCAGTGTCATTGGATGTGTGTTCTTTTCATAAACCACATGGATCCACCAGTGTCATTGCATGTGTGTCTTTTCATAAACCATATGGATCCACCAGTGTCATTGGATGTGTGTTAATTTCATAAACCACATGGATCCACTAGAGTTCATTGCCTGTGTGTTCTTTTCATAAACCACATGGATCCACCAGTGTCGTTGCATGTGTGTTCTTTTTATAAACCAAATGGATCCACCAGTGTCATTGCATGTGTTTTTTTCATAAACCACATGGATCCACCAGTGACATTGAATGTGTGTTCTTTTTCTAAACCACATATGGATCCACTAGAGTCATTGCATGTGTGTTTTTCTCCTAAACCACCAGTTGAGTCATTGCATGTGTGTTCTTTTCATAAACCACATGGATCCACTAGAGTCATTGCATGTGTGTTCTTTTCATAAACCACATATGGATCCACTACAGTCATTGCATGTGTGTTCTTTTCATAAACCACATGGATCCACTAGTGTCATTGCATGTGTGTTCTTTTCATAAACCACCACTAGAGTTATTGCATGTGTGTTCTTTTCATAAACCACATGGATAATTTCATAAACCACATGGATCCACTAGAGCTCATTGCATGTGTGTTCTTTTCATAAACCACATGGATCCACCAGTGTCATTGCATGTCTGTTCTTTCCATAAACCAACACTAGAGTCATTGCACATGTGTTCTTTTCATAAAACATGGATCCACCAGTGTCATTGCACATGTGTTCTTTTCATAAAACATGGATCCACCAGTGTCATTGGATGTGTGTTCTTTTCATAAACCACATGGATCCACTAGAGTTCATTGGATGTGTGTTCTTTTCATAAACCACCACTAGAGTCAGTGTATGTGTGTTCTTTTCATAAACTACATCTAGAGTAATTGCATGTGTGTTCTTTTCATAAACCACATGGATCCACCAGTGTCATTGCATGTGTGTTATTTTCATAAACCACATGGATCCACTAGAGTTCATTGCATATGTGTTCTTTTCATAAACCACATGGACCCACTGGTGTCATTGGATGTGTGTTCTTTTCATACACCACATGGATCCACCAGTGTCATTGCATGTGTGTTCTTTTCATATACCATATCTAGAGTTCATTGCATATGTGTTCTTTTCATAAACCACATGGACCCACCGGTGTCATTGGATGTGTGTTATTTTCATAAACCACATGGATCCACCAGTGTCATTGCATGTGTGTTCTTTTCATATACCATATCTCGAGTTCATTGAATGTGTGTTATTTTCATAAACCACATGGATCCACTAGTGTCATTGCATTTGTATTCTTTTCATAAACCACATGGATCCACTAGAGTTCATTGCATGTGTGTTATTTTTATAAACCACATGTATCCACCAATGTTATTGGATGTGTGTTCCTTTCATAAACCACCACTAGAGTCATTGCATGTGTATTCTTTTCATAAACCACCTGGATCCACCAGTGTCATTGGACGTGTGTTCTTTTCATAAACCACATGGATCCACCAGTGTCATTACATGTGTGTTATCTTCATAAACCATATGGATCAACCAATGTCATTGGATGTGTGTTCTTTTCATAAACCACATGGATCCACTAGTGTCATTGCATGTGTGTTATTTTCATAAACCAGATCTAGAGTTCATTGAATGTGTGTTGTTTTCATAAACCACATGGATCCACTAGTGTCATTGCATGTGTGTTCTTTTCATTAACCACAGGGATCCACTAGAGTCATTGCATGTGTGTTTTTCTCCTAAACCACCAGTTGAGTCATTGCATGTGTGTTCTTTTCATAAACCACATGGATCCACTAGAGTCATTGCATGTGTGTTCTTTTCATAAACCACATATGGATCCACTACAGGCATTGCATGTGTGTTCTTTTCATAAACCACATGGATCCACTAGTGTCATTGCATGTGTGTTCTTTTCATAAACCACCACTAGAGTTATTGCATGTGTGTTCTTTTCATAAACCACATGGATCCACTAGAGTTCATTGCATTTGTGTTAATTTCATAAACCACATGGATCCACTAGAGCTCATTGCATGTGTGTTCTTTTCATAAACCACATGGATCCACCAGTGTCATTGCATGTCTGTTCTTTCCATAAACCAACACTAGAGTCATTACACATGTGTTCCTTTCATAAAACATGGATCCACCAGTGTCATTGCACATGTGTTCTTTTCATAAAACATGGATCCACCAGTGTCATTGGATGTGTGTTCTTTTCATAAACCACATGGATCCACTAGAGTTCATTGGATGTGTGTTCTTTTCATAAACCACCACTAGAGTCAGTGTATGTGTGTTCTTTTCATAAACTACATCTAGAGTAATTGCATGTGTGTTCTTTTCATCAACCACATGGATCCACCAGTGTCATTGCATGTGTGTTATTTTCATAAACCACATGGATCCACTAGAGTTCATTGCATATGTGTTCTTTTCATAAACCACATGGACCCACCGGTGTCATTGGATGTGTGTTCTTTTCATACACCACATGGATCCACCAGTGTCATTGCATGTGTGTTCTTTTCATATACCATATCTAGAGTTCATTGCATATGTGTTCTTTTCATAAACCACATGGACCCACCGGTGTCATTGGATGTGTGTTATTTTCATAAACCACATGGATCCACCAGTGTCATTGCATGTGTGTTCTTTTCATATACCATATCTCGAGTTCATTGAATGTGTGTTATTTTCATAAACCACATGGATCCACTAGTGTCATTGCATTTGTATTCTTTTCATAAACCACATGGATCCACTAGAGTTCATTGCATGTGTGTTATTTTTATAAACCACATGTATCCACCAATGTTATTGGATGTGTGTTCCTTTCATAAACCACCACTAGAGTCATTGCATGTGTGTTCTTTTCATAAACCACCTGGATCCACCAGTGTCATTGGACGTGTGTTCTTTTCATAAACCACATGGATCCACCAGTGTCATTACATGTGTGTTATCTTCATAAACCATATGGATCAACCAATGTCATTGGATGTGTGTTCTTTTCATAAACCACATGGATCCACTAGTGTCATTGCATGTGTGTTATTTTCATAAACCAGATCTAGAGTTCATTGAATGTGTGTTGTTTTCATAAACCACATGGATCCACTAGTGTCATTGCATGTGTGTTCTTTTCATTAACCACAGGGATCCACTAGTGTCATTGCATGTGTGTTCTTTTCATAAACCACATCTAGAGTCATTGCATGTGTGTTCTTTTCATAAACCACATGGATCCACTAGTGTCATTGCATGTGTATTCTTTTCATAAACCACATGGATCCACTAGTGTCATTGCATCTGTGTTCTTTTCATAAACCACATGGATCCACTAGAGTCATTGCATGTGTGTTCTTTTCATAAACCACGTGGATCCACCAGTGTCATTGCATGTTTTTTTGTAAACCACATGGATCAACTAGAGTCATTGCATGTGTGTTCTTTGATAAACCACATGGATCCACCAGTGTCATCGGACGTGTTTTTTTTTCAAAAACCACATGGATCCACCAGAGTCATTGCATGTGTGTTCTTTTCATAAACCACATGGATCCACTAGTGTCATTGCATTTCTGTTCTTCTCAAAAACCACATATGGATCCACCAGTGTCATTGCATATGTGTTCTTTTCATCAACCACATCTAGAGTCATTGCATGTGTGTTCTTTTCATAAACCACCACTAGAGTCATTGCATGTGTGTTCTTTTCATAAACCACATGGATCCATCAGTGTCATTGCATGTGCGTTCTTTTCATAAACCACAACTAGAGTCATTGCATGTGTGTTCTTTGCATCAAACATGGATCCACTAGTGTCATTGCATGTGTGTTCTTTTCACAAACCACATGGATAAACTAGAGTTCATTGGATGTGTGTTCTTTTCATAAAAAACCACTAGAGTCATTGTATGTGTGTTCTTTTCATAAACCACATCTACTGTCATTGCATGTCTGTTCTTTTCATAAACCACATCTAGAGTAATTGCATTCGTGTTCTTTTCATAAACCACATGGATCCACTAGTGTCATTGCATGTGTGTTCTTTTCATAAACCACATGGATCCACTAGAGTTCATTGCATATGTGTTCTTTTCATAAACCACATGGACCCACCAGTGTCATTAGATGTGTGTTCTTTTCATAAAACACATGGATCCACCAGTGTAATTGCATGTGTGTTCTTTTCATAAACCATATCTAGAGTTCATTGAATGTGTGTTATTTTCATAAACCACATGGACCCACTAGTGTCATTGCATATGTTTTCTTTTCATTAACCACATGGATCCACCAGTGTCATTACATGTGTGTTCTTTTCATAAACCACATCTGGAGTCATTGCATGTGTGTTCTTTTAATAAACCACATGGATCCACTAGTGTCATTGCATTTGTACTATTTTCATAAACCACATGGATCCACTAGAGTTCATTGCATGTGTATTATTTTTATAAACCACATGGATCCATCAATGTTATTGGATGTGTGTTCCTTTCATAAACCACCACTAAAGTCATTGCATGTGTGTTCTTTTCATAAACCAGATGGATCCACCAGTGTCATTGGATGTGTGTTCTTTTCATAAACCACATGGATCCACCAGTGTCATTGCATGTGTGTTCTTTTCATAAACCATATGGATCCACCAACGTCATTGGATGTGTGTTCTTTTCATAAACCACATGTATCCACTAGAGTTCATTGCATGTGTGTTCTTTTCATAAACCACATGGATCCACCCGTGTCGTTGCATGTGCGTTCTTTTTATAAACCAAATGGATCCACCAATGTCATTGCATGTGTGTTCTTTTCATAAACCACAACTAGAGTCATTGCATGTGTTTTTTTCATAAACCACATGGATCCACCATTGACATTGAATGTGTGTTCTTTTCATAAACCACATGGATCCACTAGTGTCATTGCATGTGTGTTATTTTCATAAACCAGATCTAGAGTTCATTGAATGTGTGTTGTTTTCATAAACCACATGGATCCACTAGTGTCATTGCATGTGTATTCTTTTCATAAACCACATGGATCCACTAGTGTCATTGCATCTGTGTTCTTTTCATAAACCACATGGACCCACCAGAGTCATTGCATGTGTGTTCTTTTCATAAACCACGTGGATCCACCAGTGTCATTGCATGTTTTTTTGTAAACCACATGGATCAACTAGAGTCATTGCATGTGTGTTCTTTTCATAAACCACATGGATCCACCAGTGTCATCGGACGTGTTTTTTTTTCAAAAACCACATGGATCCACCAGAGTCATTGCATGTGTGTTCTTTTCATAAACCACATGGATCCACTAGTGTCATTGCATTTCTGTTCTTTTCAAAAACCACATGGATCCACCAGTGTCATTGCATATGTGTTCTTCCATCAACCACATCTAGAGTCATTGCATGTGTGTTCTTTTCATAAACGACCACTAGAGTCATTGCATGTGTGTTCTTTTCATAAACCACATGGATCCATCAGTGTCATTGCATGTGCGTTCTTTTCATAAACCACAACTAGAGTCATTGCATGTGTGTTCTTTGCATAAAACATGGATCCACTAGTGTCATTGCATGTGTGTTCTTTTCACAAACCACATGGATCCACTAGAGTTCATTGGATGTGTGTTCTTTTCATAAACAACCACTAGAGTCATTGTATGTTTGTTCTTTTCATAAACCACATCTACTGTCATTGCATGTCTGTTCTTTTCATAAACCACATCTAGAGTAATTGCATTCGTGTTCTTTTCATAAACCACATGGATCCACTAGTGTCATTGCATGTGTGTTCTTTTCATAAACCACATGGATCCACTAGAGTTCATTGCATATGTGTTCTTTTCATAAACCACATGGACCCACCAGCGTCATTAGATGTGTGTTCTTTTCATAAAACACATGGATCCACCAGTGTAATTGCATGTGTGTTCTTTTCATAAACCATATCTAGAGTTCATTGAATGTGTGTTATTTTCATAAACCACATGGACCCACTAGTGTCATTGCATATGTTTTCTTTTCATTAACCACATGGATCCACCAGTGTCATTGCATGTGTGTTCTTTTCATAAACCACATCTAGAGTCATTGCATGTGTGTTCTTTTAATAAACCACATGGATCCACTAGTGTCATTGCATTTGTATTATTTTCATAAACCACATGGATCCACTAGAGTTCATTGCATGTGTGTTATTTTTATAAACCACATGGATCCACCAATGTTATTGGATGTGTGTTCCTTTCATAAACCACCACTAGAGTCATTGCATGTGTGTTCTTTTCATAAACCACATGGATCCACCAGTGCCATTGGACGTGTGTTCTTATCATAAACCACATGGATCCACTAGTGTCATTGCATGTGTGTACTTTTCATAAACCATATGGATCCACCAGCGTCATTGGATGTGTGTTCTTTTCATAAACCACATGGATCCACTAGAGTTCATTGCATGTGTGTTCTTTTCATAAACCACATGGAGCCATCCGTGTCGTTGCATCTGTGTTCTTATTATAAACCAAATGGATCCACCAATGTCATTGTATGTGTGTTCTTTTCATAAACTACAGCTAGAATCATTGCATGTTTTTTTTCATAAACCACATGGATCCACCAGTGACATTGAATGTGTGTTCTTTTTCTAAACCACATATGGATCCACTAGAGTCATTGCATGTGTGTTTTTCTCCTAAACCACCAGTTGAGTCATTGAATGTGTGTTCTTTTCATAAACCACATGGATCCACAAGAGTCATTGCATGTGTGTTCTTTTCATAAACCACATATGGATCCACTAGAGTCATTGCATGTGTGTTCTTCTCCTAAACCACCACTAGAGTTCATTGCATGTGTCTTATTTTCATAAACCACATGGATCCACCAGTGTCATTGCATGTGTGTTATTTTCATAAACCACCACTAGAGTCATAGCATGTGTGTTCTTTTCATAAACCACATGGATCCACTAGAGTTCATTGCATTTGCGTTCTTTTCATAATCCACCACTAGAGTCATTGCATGTGTGTTCTTTTCATAAAACACATGGATCCACTAGAGTTCATTGCATTTGTGTTAATTTCATAAACCGCATGGATCCACTAGAGCTCATTGCATGTGTGTTCTTTTCATAAACCACATGGATCCACCAGTGTCATTGCATGCGTGTTCTTTTCATAAACCACCACTAGATTCATTGCACCTATGTTCTTTTCATAAAACATGGATCCACTAGTGTCATTGCATGTGTGTTCTTTTCATAAACCACCACTAGAGTCATTGCACCTGTGTTCTTTCCATAAAACATGGATCCACCAGTGTCATTGCATGTGTGTTCTTTTCATAAACCACAGGGATCCACTAGAGTTCATTGGATGTGTGTTCTTTTCATAAACCACCACTAGAGTCATTGTATGTGTGTTCTTTTCATAAACCACATCTAGAGTCATTGCATGTGTGTTCTTTTCAAAAACCACATGGATCCACCAGTGTCATTGCATGTGTGTTCTTTTCATAAACCACATGGATCCACGAGAGTTCATTGCATATGTGTTCTTTTCATAAACCACAAGGACCCACCAGTGTCATTGTATGTGTGTTCTTTTCATAAACCACATGGATCCACAAGTGTCATTGCATGTGTGCTCTTTTCATAAACCATATCTAGAGTTCATTGAATGTGTGTTATTTTCATAAACCACATGGATCCACTAGTGTCATTGCATATATTTTCTTTTCATTAACCACATGGATCCACCAGTGTCATTGCATGTGTGTTCTTTTCATAAACCACATCTGGAGTCATTGCATGTGTGTTCTTTTAATAAACCACATGGACCCACTAGTGTCATTGCATTTGTATTCTTTTCATAAACCACATGGATCCACTAGAGTTCATTGCATGTGTGTTATTTTTATAAACCACATCGATCCACCAATGTTATTGGATGTGTGTTCATTTCATAAACCACCACTTGAGTCATTGCATGTGTGTTCTTTTCATAAACCACATGGATCCACCTGTGTCATTGGATGTGTGTTCTTTTCATAAACCACATGGATCCACCAGTGTCATTGCATGTGTGCCTTTTCATAAATCATATGGATCCACCAGTGTCATTGGATGTGTGTTCTTTTCATAAACCACATGGATCCACTAGAGTTCATTGCATGTGTGTTCTTTTCATAAACCACATGGATCCACCAGTGTCGTTGCATGTGTGTTCTTTTTGTAAACCAAATGGATCCACACGTGTCATTCCATGTTTGTTCTTTTCATAAACCACAACTAGAGTCATTGCATGTGTTTTGTTCATAAACCACATGGATCCACTAGTTACATTGAATGTGTGTTCTTTTTCTAAACCACATATGGATCCACTAGAGTCATTGCATGTGTGTTTTTCTCCTAAACCACCAGTTGAGTCATTGCATGTGTGTTCTTTTCATAAACCACATGGATCCACTAGAGTCATTGCATTTGTGTTCTTTTCATAAACCACCACTAGAGTCATTGCATGTGTGTTCTTTTCATAAACCACATGGATCCAGTAGAGTTCATTGCATTTGTGTTAATTTCATAAACCATATGGATCCACTAGAGCTCATTGCATGTGTCTTCTTTTCATAAACCACATGGATCCACCCGTGTCATTGCATGTGTGTTCTTTTCATAAACCAACACTAGAGTCATTACACATGTGTTCTTTTCATAAAACATGGATCCACCAGTGTCATTGCATGTGTGTTCTTTTCATAAACCACATGGATCCACTAGAGTTCATTGGATGTGTGTTCTTTTCATAAACCACCACTAGAGTCATTGTATGTGTGTTCTTTTCATCAACCACAACTAGAGTAATTGCATGTGTGTTCTTTTCATAAACCACATGGATCCACCAGTGTCACTTCATGTGTGTACTTTTCATAAACCATATGGATCCACTAGAGTTCATTGCATATGTGTTCTTTTCATAAACCACATGGACCCACCGGTGTCATTGGATGTGTGTTATTTTCATAAACCACATGGATCCACCAGTGTCATTGCATGTGTGTTCTTTTCATATACCATATCTAGAGTTCATTGAATGTGTGTTATTTTCATAAACCACATGGATCCACTAGTGTCATTGCATATGTTTTCTTTTCATTAACCACATGGATCCACCAGTGTAATTGCATGTGTGTTCTTTTCATAAACCACATCTGGAGTGATTGCATGTGTGTTCTTTTAATAAACCACATGGATCCACTAGTGTCATTGCATTTGTATTCTTTTCATAAACCACATGGATCCACTAGAGTTCATTGCATGTGTGTTATTTTTATAAACCACATGGATCCACCAATGTTATTGGATGTGTGTTCCTTTCATAAACCACCACTAGAGTCATTGCATGTGTATTCTTTTCATAAACCACATGGATCCATCAGTGTCATTGGATGTGTGTTCTTTTCATAAACCACATGGATCCACCAGTGTCATTACGTTTGTGTTATTTTCATAAACCATATGGATCAACCAATGTCATTGGATGTGTGTTCTTTTCATAAACCACATGGATCCACTAGAGTTTGTTGCATGTGTGTTCTTTTCATAAACCACATGGATCCACCAGTGTCGTTGCATGAGTGTTCTTTTTATAAACCACATGGATCCATCAGTGTCGTTGCATGTGTGTTCTTTTCATAAACCACAACTACAGTCATTGGATGTGTTTTTTTCATAAACCACATGGATCCACTAGTGACATTGAATGTGTGTCATTTTTCTAAACCACATATGGATCCACTAGAGTCATTGCATGTGTGTTTTTCTCCTAAACCACCAGTTGAGTCATTGCATGTGTGTTCTTTTCATAAACCACATGGATCCACTAGAGTCATTACATTTGTGTTCTTTTCATAAACCACCACTAGAGTCATTGCATGTGTGTTCTTTTCAAAAACCACATGGATCCAGTAGAGTTCATTGCATTTGTGTTAATTTCATAAACCATATGGATCCACTAGAGCTCATTGCATGTGTGTTCTTTTCATAAACCACATGGATCCACCAGTGTCATTGCATGTGTGTTCTTTTCATAAATCAACACTAGAGTCATTACACATGTGTTCTTTTCATAAAATATGGATCCACCAGTGTCAATGCATGTGTGTTCTTTTCATAAACCACCACTAGAGTCATTATATGTGTGTTCTTTTCATAAACCACAACTAGAGTAATTGCATGTGTGTTCTTTTCATAAACCACATGGATCCACCAGTGTCACTTCTTGTGTGTACTTTTCATAAACCATATGGATCAACTAGAGTCATTATATGTGTGTTCTTTTCATTGCATATGTGTTCTTTTCATAAACCACATGGACCCACCGGTGTCATTGGATGTGTGTTATTTTCATAAACCACATGGATCCACCAATGTCATTGCATGTGTGTTCTTTTCATATACCATATCTAGAGTTCATTGAATTTGTGTTATTTTCATTAACCACATGGATCCACCAGTGTAATTGCATGTGTGTTCTTTTCATAAACCACATCTGGAGTGATTACATGTGTGTTCTTTTAATAAACCACATGGATCCACTAGTGTCATTGCATTTGTATTCTTTTCATAAACCACATGGATCCACTAGAGTTCATTGCATGTGTGTTATTTTTATAAACCACATGGATCCACCAATGTTATTGGATGTGTGTTCCTTTCATAAACCACCACTAGAGTCATTGCATGTGTGTTGTTTTCATAAACCACATGGATCCATCAGTGTCATTGGATGTGTGTTCTTTTCATCAACCACAAGGATCCACCAGTGTCATTGCATTTGTATTCTTTTCATAAACCACATGGATCCACTAGTATCATTGCATCTGTGTTCTTTTCATAAACCACATGGATCCACCAGAGTCATTGCATGTGTGTTCTTTTCATAAACCACATGGATCCACCAGTGTCATTGCATGTTTTTTTATAAACCACATGGATCAACCAGAGTTATTGCATGTGTGTTATTTTCATAAACCACATGGATCCACCAGTTTCATTGCATGTTTTTTTTTCAAAAACCACATGGATCCACCAGAGTCATTGCATGTGTGTTCTTTTCATAAACCACATGGATCCACTAGTGTCATTGTATTTCTGTTCTTTTGAAAAACCACATGGATCCACCAGTGTCATTACATATGTGTTCTTTTGATAAACCACATCTAGAGTCATTGCATGGGTGTTCTTTTCATAAACCACCACTAGAGTCATTGCATGTGTTTTCTTTTCATAAACCACATGGATCCACTAGAGTTCATTGCATTTGTGTTAATTTTATAAACCACATGGATCCACTAGAGTTAATTGCATGTGTGTTCTTTTCATAAACCACATGGATCCACCAGTGTCATTGCATGTGTGTTCTTTTCATAAACCACCACTAGAGTCATTGCACGTGTGGTCTTTTCATAAAACACGGATCCACCAGTGTCATTGCATGTGTGTTCTGTTCATAAACCACATGGATCCACTATAGTTCATTGGATGTGTGTTCTTTTCATAAACCACCACTAGAGTCACTATCTGTGTGTTCTTTTCATAAACCACATCTAGAGTCATTGCATGTGTGTTCTTTTCATAAACCACATGGATCCACCAGTGTCATTGCATGTGTGTTCTTTTCATAAACCACATGGATCAAATAGAGTTCATTGCATATGTGTTCTTTTCATAAACCACATGGATCCACCAGTGTCATTGGATGTGTGTTCTTTTCATATACCACATGGATCCACCTGTGTCATTGCATGTGTGTTCTTTTCATAAACCATATCTAGAGATCATTGATGTGTTTTATTTTCATAAACCACATGGACCCACTAGTGTCATTGCATGTGTGTTCTTTTCATTAACCACATGGATCCACCAGTGTCACTTCATGTGTGTTCTTTTCATAAACCACATGGATCCACTAGAGTTCATTACATATGTGTTTTGTTCATAAACCATATGGATCCACCAGTGTCATTGCATGTGTGTTCTTTTCATAAACCACATGGATCCACCAGTGTCATTGCATGTGTGTTATTTTCATAAACCATATCTAGAGTTCATTGAATGTGTGTTGTTTCCATAAACCACATGGATCCACTAGTGTCATTGCATGTGTGTTCTTTTCATTAACCACAGGGATCCACCAGTGTCATTGCATGTGTGTTGTTTTCATAAACCACATCTAGAGTCATTGCGTGTGTGTTCTTTTCATAAACCACATGGATCCACTAGTGTCATTGCATTTGTATTCTTTTCATAAACCACATGGATCCACTAGTGTCATTGCATCTGTGTTCTTTTCATAAACCACATGGATCCACCAGAGTCATTGCATGTGTGTTCTTTTCATAAACCACATGGATCCACCAGTGTCATTGCATGTTTTTTTATAAACCACATGGATCAACCAGAGTCATTGCATGTGTGTTCTTTTCATAAACCACATGGATCCACTAGTGTCATTGCATGTTTTTTTTTCAAAAACCACATGGATCCACCAGAGTCATTGCATGTGTGTTCTTTTCATAAACCACATGGATCCACTAGTGTCATTGCATTTCTGTTCTTTTCAAAAACCACATGGATCCACCAGTGTCATTGCATATGTGTTCTTTTGATAAACCACATCTAGAGTCATTGCATGGGTGTTCTTTTCATAAACCACCACTAGAGTCATTGCATGTGTTTTCTTTTCATAAACCACATGGATCCACTAGAGTTCATTGCATTTGTGTTAATTTTATAAACCACATGGATCCACTAGAGTTAATTGCATGTGTGTTCTTTTCATAAACCACATGGATCCACCAGTGTCATTGCATGTGTGTTCTTTTCATAAACAACCACTAGAGTCATTGCACGTGTGGTCTTTTCATAAAACACGGATCCACCAGTGTCATTGCATGTGTGTTCTTTTCATAAACCACATGGATCCACTACAGTTCATTGGATGTGTGTTCTTTTCATAAACCACCACTAGAGTCACTATCTGTGTGTTCTTTTCATAAACCACATCTAGAGTCATTGCATGTGTGTTCTTTTCATAAACCACATGGATCAAATAGAGTTCATTGCATATGTGTTCTTTTTCATAAACCACATGGATCCACCAGTGTCATTGGATGTGTGTTCTTTTCATATACCACATGGATCGACCTATGTCATTACATGTGTGTTCTTTTCATAAACCATATCTAGAGATCATTGATGTGTTTTATTTTCATAAACCACATGGATCCACTAGTGTCATTGCATGTGTGTTCTTTTCATTGACCACATGGATCCACCAGTGTCATTGCATGTGTGTTCTTTTCATAAACCACATCTGGAGTCATTACATGTGTGTTCTTTTAATAAACCACATGGATCCACTAGTATCATTGCATTTGTATTCTTTTCATAAACCACATGGATCCACTAGTGTCATTGCATGTGTGTTCTTTTCATAAACCACATGGATCCACCAGAGTCATTGCATGTGTGTTCTTTTCATAAACCACATGGATCCACCAGTGTCATTGCATGTGTTTTTTTATAAACCACATGGATCAACCAGAGTCATTGCATATGTATTCTTCTCCTAAACCACCACTATTGTTCATTGCATGTGTTCTTTTCATAAACCACATGGATCGACCAGTGTCATTGCATGTGTGTTCTTTTCATAAACCACCACTAGAGTGATTGCATGTGTGTTCTTTTCATAAACCACATGGATCCACAAGAGTTCATTGCATTTGTGTTAATTTAATAAACCACATGGATCCACTAGAGTTCATTACATGTGTGTTCTTTTCATAAACCACATGGATCCACCAGTGTCATTGCATGTGTGTTCTTTTCATAAACCACCACTAGAGTCATTGCACGTGTGTTCTTTTCATAAAACATGGATCCACCAGGGTCATTGCATGTGTGTTATTTTCATAAACCACATGGATCTACTAGAGTTCATTGCATATGTGTTCTTTTCATAAACCACATGGTTCCACCAGTCTCATTGCATGTGTGTTGTTTTCATAAACCATATCTAGAGTTTATTGAATGTATGTTATTTTTATAAACCACATGGATCCACTAGTGTCATTTCATGTGTGTTCTTTTCATTAACCACATGGATCCACTAGTGTCATTGCACGTGTGTTCTTTTCATAAACCACATCTAGTGTCATTGCATCTGTGTTCTTTTCATAAACCGTCATTGCATTTGTATTCTTTTCATAAATCACATGGATCCACTAGTGTCATTGCATGTGTGTTCTTTTCATAAACCACATGGATCCACTAGTGTCATTGCATGTTATTTTTTCAAAAACCACATGGATCCACCAGAGTCATTGCATGTGTGTTCTTTTCATAAACCACATGGATCCACTAGTGTCATTGCATTTCTGTTCTTTTCAAAAACCACATGGATCCACCAGTGTCATTGCATATGTGTTCTTTTGATAAACCACATCTAGAGTCATTGCATGGGTGTTCTTTTCATAAACCACCACTAGAGTCATTGCATGTGTTTTCTTTTCATAAACCACATGGATCCACTAGAGTTCATTGCATTTGTGTTAATTTTATAAACCACATGGATCCACTAGAGTTAATTGCATGTGTGTTCTTTTCATAAACCACATGGATCCACCAGTGTCATTGCATGTGTGTTCTTTTCATAAACAACCACTAGAGTCATTGCACGTGTGGTCTTTTCATAAAACACGGATCCACCCGTGTCATTGCATGTGTGTTCTTTTCATAAACCACATGGATCCACTAGAGTTCATTGGATGTGTGTTCTTTTCATAAACCACCACTAGAGTCACTATCTGTGTGTTCTTTCATAAACCACATCTAGAGTCATTGCATGTGTGTTCTTTTCATAAACCACATGGATCAAATAGAGTTCATTGCATATGTGTTCTTTTTCATAAACCACATGGATCCACCAGTGTCATTGGATGTGTGTTCTTTTCATATACCACATGGATCCACCTATGTCATTGCATGTGTGTTCTTTTCATAAACCATATCTAGAGATCATTGATGTGTTTTATTTTCATAAACCACATGGATCCACTAGTGTCATTGCATGTGTGTTCTTTTCATTGACCACATGGATCCACCAGTGTCATTGCATGTGTGTTCTTTTCATAAACCACATCTGGAGTCATTGCATGTGTGTTCTTTTAATAAACCACATGGATCCACTAGTGTCATTGCATTTGTATTCTTTTCATAAACCACATGGATCCACTAGTGTCATTGCATGTGTGTTCTTTTCATAAACCACATGGATCCACCAGAGTCATTGCATGTGTGTTCTTTTCATAAACCACATGGATCCCTAGTGTCATTGCATGTGTTTTTTTATAAACCACATGGATCAACCAGAGTCATTGCATATGTGTTCTTCTCCTAAACCACCACTATTGTTCATTGCATGTGTTCTTTTCATAAACCACATGGATCGACCAGTGTCATTGCATGTGTGTTCTTTTCATAAACCACCACTAGAGTGATTGCATGTGTGTTCTTTTCATAAACCACATGGATCCACAAGAGTTCATTGCATTTGTGTTAATTTAATAAACCACATGGATCCACTAGAGTTCATTACATGTGTGTTCTTTTCATAAACCACATGGATCCACCAGTGTCATTGCATGTGTGTTCTTTTCATAAACCACCACTAGAGTCATTGCACGTGTGTTCTTTTCATAGAACATGGATCCACCAGGGTCATTGCATGTGTGTTATTTTCATAAACCACATGGATCTACTAGAGTTCATTGCATATGTGTTCTTTTCATAAACCACATGGTTCCACCAGTCTCATTGCATGTGTGTTGTTTTCATAAACCATATCTAGAGTTTATTGAATGTATGTTATTTTTATAAACCACATGGATCCACTAGTGTCATTTCATGTGTGTTCTTTTCATTAACCACATGGATCCACTAGTGTCATTGCACGTGTGTTCTTTTCATAAACCACATCTAGTGTCATTGCATCTGTGTTCTTTTCATAAACCACATGGATCCACTAGTGTCATTGCATGTGTGTACTTTTCATAAACCATATGGATCCACCAGCGTCATTGGATGTGTGTTCTTTTCATAAACCACATGGATCCACTAGAGTTCATTGCATGTGTGTTCTTTTCATAAACCACATGGAGCCATCCGTGTCGTTGCATCTGTGTTCTTATTATAAACCAAATGGATCCACCAATGTCATTGTATGTGTGTTCTTTTCATAAACTACAGCTAGAATCATTGCATGTTTTTTTTCATAAACCACATGGATCCACCAGTGACATTGAATGTGTGTTCTTTTTCTAAACCACATATGGATCCACTAGAGTCATTGCATGTGTGTTTTTCTCCTAAACCACCAGTTGAGTCATTGAATGTGTGTTCTTTTCATAAACCACATGGATCCACAAGAGTCATTGCATGTGTGTTCTTTTCATAAACCACATATGGATCCACTAGAGTCATTGCATGTGTGTTCTTCTCCTAAACCACCACTAGAGTTCATTGCATGTGTCTTATTTTCATAAACCACATGGATCCACCAGTGTCATTGCATGTGTGTTATTTTCATAAACCACCACTAGAGTCATAGCATGTGTGTTCTTTTCATAAACCACATGGATCCACTAGAGTTCATTGCATTTGCGTTCTTTTCATAATCCACCACTAGAGTCATTGCATGTGTGTTCTTTTCATAAAACACATGGATCCACTAGAGTTCATTGCATTTGTGTTAATTTCATAAACCGCATGGATCCACTAGAGCTCATTGCATGTGTGTTCTTTTCATAAACCACATGGATCCACCAGTGTCATTGCATGCGTGTTCTTTTCATAAACCACCACTAGATTCATTGCACCTATGTTCTTTTCATAAAACATGGATCCACTAGTGTCATTGCATGTGTGTTCTTTTCATAAACCACCACTAGAGTCATTGCACCTGTGTTCTTTCCATAAAACATGGATCCACCAGTGTCATTGCATGTGTGTTCTTTTCATAAACCACAGGGATCCACTAGAGTTCATTGGATGTGTGTTCTTTTCATAAACCACCACTAGAGTCATTGTATGTGTGTTCTTTTCATAAACCACATCTAGAGTCATTGCATGTGTGTTCTTTTCAAAAACCACATGGATCCACCAGTGTCATTGCATGTGTGTTCTTTTCATAAACCACATGGATCCACGAGAGTTCATTGCATATGTGTTCTTTTCATAAACCACAAGGACCCACCAGTGTCATTGTATGTGTGTTCTTTTCATAAACCACATGGATCCACAAGTGTCATTGCATGTGTGCTCTTTTCATAAACCATATCTAGAGTTCATTGAATGTGTGTTATTTTCATAAACCACATGGATCCACTAGTGTCATTGCATATATTTTCTTTTCATTAACCACATGGATCCACCAGTGTCATTGCATGTGTGTTCTTTTCATAAACCACATCTGGAGTCATTGCATGTGTGTTCTTTTAATAAACCACATGGACCCACTAGTGTCATTGCATTTGTATTCTTTTCATAAACCACATGGATCCACTAGAGTTCATTGCATGTGTGTTATTTTTATAAACCACATCGATCCACCAATGTTATTGGATGTGTGTTCATTTCATAAACCACCACTTGAGTCATTGCATGTGTGTTCTTTTCATAAACCACATGGATCCACCTGTGTCATTGGATGTGTGTTCTTTTCATAAACCACATGGATCCACCAGTGTCATTGCATGTGTGCCTTTTCATAAATCATATGGATCCACCAGTGTCATTGGATGTGTGTTCTTTTCATAAACCACATGGATCCACTAGAGTTCATTGCATGTGTGTTCTTTTCATAAACCACATGGATCCACCAGTGTCGTTGCATGTGTGTTCTTTTTGTAAACCAAATGGATCCACACGTGTCATTCCATGTTTGTTCTTTTCATAAACCACAACTAGAGTCATTGCATGTGTTTTGTTCATAAACCACATGGATCCACTAGTTACATTGAATGTGTGTTCTTTTTCTAAACCACATATGGATCCACTAGAGTCATTGCATGTGTGTTTTTCTCCTAAACCACCAGTTGAGTCATTGCATGTGTGTTCTTTTCATAAACCACATGGATCCACTAGAGTCATTGCATTTGTGTTCTTTTCATAAACCACCACTAGAGTCATTGCATGTGTGTTCTTTTCATAAACCACATGGATCCAGTAGAGTTCATTGCATTTGTGTTAATTTCATAAACCATATGGATCCACTAGAGCTCATTGCATGTGTCTTCTTTTCATAAACCACATGGATCCACCCGTGTCATTGCATGTGTGTTCTTTTCATAAACCAACACTAGAGTCATTACACATGTGTTCTTTTCATAAAACATGGATCCACCAGTGTCATTGCATGTGTGTTCTTTTCATAAACCACATGGATCCACTAGAGTTCATTGGATGTGTGTTCTTTTCATAAACCACCACTAGAGTCATTGTATGTGTGTTCTTTTCATCAACCACAACTAGAGTAATTGCATGTGTGTTCTTTTCATAAACCACATGGATCCACCAGTGTCACTTCATGTGTGTACTTTTCATAAACCATATGGATCCACTAGAGTTCATTGCATATGTGTTCTTTTCATAAACCACATGGACCCACCGGTGTCATTGGATGTGTGTTATTTTCATAAACCACATGGATCCACCAGTGTCATTGCATGTGTGTTCTTTTCATATACCATATCTAGAGTTCATTGAATGTGTGTTATTTTCATAAACCACATGGATCCACTAGTGTCATTGCATATGTTTTCTTTTCATTAACCACATGGATCCACCAGTGTAATTGCATGTGTGTTCTTTTCATAAACCACATCTGGAGTGATTGCATGTGTGTTCTTTTAATAAACCACATGGATCCACTAGTGTCATTGCATTTGTATTCTTTTCATAAACCACATGGATCCACTAGAGTTCATTGCATGTGTGTTATTTTTATAAACCACATGGATCCACCAATGTTATTGGATGTGTGTTCCTTTCATAAACCACCACTAGAGTCATTGCATGTGTATTCTTTTCATAAACCACATGGATCCATCAGTGTCATTGGATGTGTGTTCTTTTCATAAACCACATGGATCCACCAGTGTCATTACGTTTGTGTTATTTTCATAAACCATATGGATCAACCAATGTCATTGGATGTGTGTTCTTTTCATAAACCACATGGATCCACTAGAGTTTGTTGCATGTGTGTTCTTTTCATAAACCACATGGATCCACCAGTGTCGTTGCATGAGTGTTCTTTTTATAAACCACATGGATCCATCAGTGTCGTTGCATGTGTGTTCTTTTCATAAACCACAACTACAGTCATTGGATGTGTTTTTTTCATAAACCACATGGATCCACTAGTGACATTGAATGTGTGTCATTTTTCTAAACCACATATGGATCCACTAGAGTCATTGCATGTGTGTTTTTCTCCTAAACCACCAGTTGAGTCATTGCATGTGTGTTCTTTTCATAAACCACATGGATCCACTAGAGTCATTACATTTGTGTTCTTTTCATAAACCACCACTAGAGTCATTGCATGTGTGTTCTTTTCAAAAACCACATGGATCCAGTAGAGTTCATTGCATTTGTGTTAATTTCATAAACCATATGGATCCACTAGAGCTCATTGCATGTGTGTTCTTTTCATAAACCACATGGATCCACCAGTGTCATTGCATGTGTGTTCTTTTCATAAATCAACACTAGAGTCATTACACATGTGTTCTTTTCATAAAATATGGATCCACCAGTGTCAATGCATGTGTGTTCTTTTCATAAACCACCACTAGAGTCATTATATGTGTGTTCTTTTCATAAACCACAACTAGAGTAATTGCATGTGTGTTCTTTTCATAAACCACATGGATCCACCAGTGTCACTTCTTGTGTGTACTTTTCATAAACCATATGGATCAACTAGAGTCATTATATGTGTGTTCTTTTCATTGCATATGTGTTCTTTTCATAAACCACATGGACCCACCGGTGTCATTGGATGTGTGTTATTTTCATAAACCACATGGATCCACCAATGTCATTGCATGTGTGTTCTTTTCATATACCATATCTAGAGTTCATTGAATTTGTGTTATTTTCATTAACCACATGGATCCACCAGTGTAATTGCATGTGTGTTCTTTTCATAAACCACATCTGGAGTGATTACATGTGTGTTCTTTTAATAAACCACATGGATCCACTAGTGTCATTGCATTTGTATTCTTTTCATAAACCACATGGATCCACTAGAGTTCATTGCATGTGTGTTATTTTTATAAACCACATGGATCCACCAATGTTATTGGATGTGTGTTCCTTTCATAAACCACCACTAGAGTCATTGCATGTGTGTTGTTTTCATAAACCACATGGATCCATCAGTGTCATTGGATGTGTGTTCTTTTCATCAACCACAAGGATCCACCAGTGTCATTGCATTTGTATTCTTTTCATAAACCACATGGATCCACTAGTATCATTGCATCTGTGTTCTTTTCATAAACCACATGGATCCACCAGAGTCATTGCATGTGTGTTCTTTTCATAAACCACATGGATCCACCAGTGTCATTGCATGTTTTTTTATAAACCACATGGATCAACCAGAGTTATTGCATGTGTGTTATTTTCATAAACCACATGGATCCACCAGTTTCATTGCATGTTTTTTTTTCAAAAACCACATGGATCCACCAGAGTCATTGCATGTGTGTTCTTTTCATAAACCACATGGATCCACTAGTGTCATTGTATTTCTGTTCTTTTGAAAAACCACATGGATCCACCAGTGTCATTACATATGTGTTCTTTTGATAAACCACATCTAGAGTCATTGCATGGGTGTTCTTTTCATAAACCACCACTAGAGTCATTGCATGTGTTTTCTTTTCATAAACCACATGGATCCACTAGAGTTCATTGCATTTGTGTTAATTTTATAAACCACATGGATCCACTAGAGTTAATTGCATGTGTGTTCTTTTCATAAACCACATGGATCCACCAGTGTCATTGCATGTGTGTTCTTTTCATAAACCACCACTAGAGTCATTGCACGTGTGGTCTTTTCATAAAACACGGATCCACCAGTGTCATTGCATGTGTGTTCTGTTCATAAACCACATGGATCCACTATAGTTCATTGGATGTGTGTTCTTTTCATAAACCACCACTAGAGTCACTATCTGTGTGTTCTTTTCATAAACCACATCTAGAGTCATTGCATGTGTGTTCTTTTCATAAACCACATGGATCCACCAGTGTCATTGCATGTGTGTTCTTTTCATAAACCACATGGATCAAATAGAGTTCATTGCATATGTGTTCTTTTCATAAACCACATGGATCCACCAGTGTCATTGGATGTGTGTTCTTTTCATATACCACATGGATCCACCTGTGTCATTGCATGTGTGTTCTTTTCATAAACCATATCTAGAGATCATTGATGTGTTTTATTTTCATAAACCACATGGACCCACTAGTGTCATTGCATGTGTGTTCTTTTCATTAACCACATGGATCCACCAGTGTCACTTCATGTGTGTTCTTTTCATAAACCACATGGATCCACTAGAGTTCATTACATATGTGTTTTGTTCATAAACCATATGGATCCACCAGTGTCATTGCATGTGTGTTCTTTTCATAAACCACATGGATCCACCAGTGTCATTGCATGTGTGTTATTTTCATAAACCATATCTAGAGTTCATTGAATGTGTGTTGTTTCCATAAACCACATGGATCCACTAGTGTCATTGCATGTGTGTTCTTTTCATTAACCACAGGGATCCACCAGTGTCATTGCATGTGTGTTGTTTTCATAAACCACATCTAGAGTCATTGCGTGTGTGTTCTTTTCATAAACCACATGGATCCACTAGTGTCATTGCATTTGTATTCTTTTCATAAACCACATGGATCCACTAGTGTCATTGCATCTGTGTTCTTTTCATAAACCACATGGATCCACCAGAGTCATTGCATGTGTGTTCTTTTCATAAACCACATGGATCCACCAGTGTCATTGCATGTTTTTTTATAAACCACATGGATCAACCAGAGTCATTGCATGTGTGTTCTTTTCATAAACCACATGGATCCACTAGTGTCATTGCATGTTTTTTTTTCAAAAACCACATGGATCCACCAGAGTCATTGCATGTGTGTTCTTTTCATAAACCACATGGATCCACTAGTGTCATTGCATTTCTGTTCTTTTCAAAAACCACATGGATCCACCAGTGTCATTGCATATGTGTTCTTTTGATAAACCACATCTAGAGTCATTGCATGGGTGTTCTTTTCATAAACCACCACTAGAGTCATTGCATGTGTTTTCTTTTCATAAACCACATGGATCCACTAGAGTTCATTGCATTTGTGTTAATTTTATAAACCACATGGATCCACTAGAGTTAATTGCATGTGTGTTCTTTTCATAAACCACATGGATCCACCAGTGTCATTGCATGTGTGTTCTTTTCATAAACAACCACTAGAGTCATTGCACGTGTGGTCTTTTCATAAAACACGGATCCACCAGTGTCATTGCATGTGTGTTCTTTTCATAAACCACATGGATCCACTACAGTTCATTGGATGTGTGTTCTTTTCATAAACCACCACTAGAGTCACTATCTGTGTGTTCTTTTCATAAACCACATCTAGAGTCATTGCATGTGTGTTCTTTTCATAAACCACATGGATCAAATAGAGTTCATTGCATATGTGTTCTTTTTCATAAACCACATGGATCCACCAGTGTCATTGGATGTGTGTTCTTTTCATATACCACATGGATCGACCTATGTCATTACATGTGTGTTCTTTTCATAAACCATATCTAGAGATCATTGATGTGTTTTATTTTCATAAACCACATGGATCCACTAGTGTCATTGCATGTGTGTTCTTTTCATTGACCACATGGATCCACCAGTGTCATTGCATGTGTGTTCTTTTCATAAACCACATCTGGAGTCATTACATGTGTGTTCTTTTAATAAACCACATGGATCCACTAGTATCATTGCATTTGTATTCTTTTCATAAACCACATGGATCCACTAGTGTCATTGCATGTGTGTTCTTTTCATAAACCACATGGATCCACCAGAGTCATTACATGTGTGTTCTTTTCATAAACCACATGGATCCACCAGTGTCATTGCATGTGTTTTTTTATAAACCACATGGATCAACCAGAGTCATTGCATATGTATTCTTCTCCTAAACCACCACTATTGTTCATTGCATGTGTTCTTTTCATAAACCACATGGATCGACCAGTGTCATTGCATGTGTGTTCTTTTCATAAACCACCACTAGAGTGATTGCATGTGTGTTCTTTTCATAAACCACATGGATCCACAAGAGTTCATTGCATTTGTGTTAATTTAATAAACCACATGGATCCACTAGAGTTCATTACATGTGTGTTCTTTTCATAAACCACATGGATCCACCAGTGTCATTGCATGTGTGTTCTTTTCATAAACCACCACTAGAGTCATTGCACGTGTGTTCTTTTCATAAAACATGGATCCACCAGGGTCATTGCATGTGTGTTATTTTCATAAACCACATGGATCTACTAGAGTTCATTGCATATGTGTTCTTTTCATAAACCACATGGTTCCACCAGTCTCATTGCATGTGTGTTGTTTTCATAAACCATATCTAGAGTTTATTGAATGTATGTTATTTTTATAAACCACATGGATCCACTAGTGTCATTTCATGTGTGTTCTTTTCATTAACCACATGGATCCACTAGTGTCATTGCACGTGTGTTCTTTTCATAAACCACATCTAGTGTCATTGCATCTGTGTTCTTTTCATAAACCGTCATTGCATTTGTATTCTTTTCATAAATCACATGGATCCACTAGTGTCATTGCATGTGTGTTCTTTTCATAAACCACATGGATCCACTAGTGTCATTGCATGTTATTTTTTCAAAAACCACATGGATCCACCAGAGTCATTGCATGTGTGTTCTTTTCATAAACCACATGGATCCACTAGTGTCATTGCATTTCTGTTCTTTTCAAAAACCACATGGATCCACCAGTGTCATTGCATATGTGTTCTTTTGATAAACCACATCTAGAGTCATTGCATGGGTGTTCTTTTCATAAACCACCACTAGAGTCATTGCATGTGTTTTCTTTTCATAAACCACATGGATCCACTAGAGTTCATTGCATTTGTGTTAATTTTATAAACCACATGGATCCACTAGAGTTAATTGCATGTGTGTTCTTTTCATAAACCACATGGATCCACCAGTGTCATTGCATGTGTGTTCTTTTCATAAACAACCACTAGAGTCATTGCACGTGTGGTCTTTTCATAAAACACGGATCCACCCGTGTCATTGCATGTGTGTTCTTTTCATAAACCACATGGATCCACTAGAGTTCATTGGATGTGTGTTCTTTTCATAAACCACCACTAGAGTCACTATCTGTGTGTTCTTTCATAAACCACATCTAGAGTCATTGCATGTGTGTTCTTTTCATAAACCACATGGATCAAATAGAGTTCATTGCATATGTGTTCTTTTTCATAAACCACATGGATCCACCAGTGTCATTGGATGTGTGTTCTTTTCATATACCACATGGATCCACCTATGTCATTGCATGTGTGTTCTTTTCATAAACCATATCTAGAGATCATTGATGTGTTTTATTTTCATAAACCACATGGATCCACTAGTGTCATTGCATGTGTGTTCTTTTCATTGACCACATGGATCCACCAGTGTCATTGCATGTGTGTTCTTTTCATAAACCACATCTGGAGTCATTGCATGTGTGTTCTTTTAATAAACCACATGGATCCACTAGTGTCATTGCATTTGTATTCTTTTCATAAACCACATGGATCCACTAGTGTCATTGCATGTGTGTTCTTTTCATAAACCACATGGATCCACCAGAGTCATTGCATGTGTGTTCTTTTCATAAACCACATGGATCCCTAGTGTCATTGCATGTGTTTTTTTATAAACCACATGGATCAACCAGAGTCATTGCATATGTGTTCTTCTCCTAAACCACCACTATTGTTCATTGCATGTGTTCTTTTCATAAACCACATGGATCGACCAGTGTCATTGCATGTGTGTTCTTTTCATAAACCACCACTAGAGTGATTGCATGTGTGTTCTTTTCATAAACCACATGGATCCACAAGAGTTCATTGCATTTGTGTTAATTTAATAAACCACATGGATCCACTAGAGTTCATTACATGTGTGTTCTTTTCATAAACCACATGGATCCACCAGTGTCATTGCATGTGTGTTCTTTTCATAAACCACCACTAGAGTCATTGCACGTGTGTTCTTTTCATAGAACATGGATCCACCAGGGTCATTGCATGTGTGTTATTTTCATAAACCACATGGATCTACTAGAGTTCATTGCATATGTGTTCTTTTCATAAACCACATGGTTCCACCAGTCTCATTGCATGTGTGTTGTTTTCATAAACCATATCTAGAGTTTATTGAATGTATGTTATTTTTATAAACCACATGGATCCACTAGTGTCATTTCATGTGTGTTCTTTTCATTAACCACATGGATCCACTAGTGTCATTGCACGTGTGTTCTTTTCATAAACCACATCTAGTGTCATTGCATCTGTGTTCTTTTCATAAACCACATGGATCCACTAGTGTCATTGCATTTGTATTCTTTTCATAAATCACATGGATCCACTAGTGTCATTGCATGTGTGTTCTTTTCATAAACCACATGGATCCACTAGTGTCATTGCATGTTTTTTTTTCAAAAACCACATGGATCCACCAGAGTCATTGCATGTGTGTTCTTTTCATAAACCACATGGATCGACTAGTCTCATTGCATTTCTGTTCTTTTCAAAAACCACATGGATCCACCAGTGTCATTGCATATGTGTTCTTTTGATAAACCACATCTAGAGTCATTGCATGGGTGTTCTTTTCATAAACCACCACTAGAGTCATTGCATGTGTTTTCTTTTCATAAACCACATGGATCCACTAGAGTTCATTGCATTTGTGTTAATTTTATAAACCACATGGATCCACTAGAGTTAATTGCATGTGTGTTCTTTTCATAAACCACATGGATCCACCAGTGTCATTGCATGTGTGTTCTTTTCATAAACAACCACTAGAGTCATTGCACGTGTGGTCTTTTCATAAAACACGGATCCACCCGTGTCATTGCATGTGTGTTCTTTTCATAAACCACATGGATCCACTAGAGTTCATTGGATGTGTGTTCTTTTCATAAACCACCACTAGAGTCACTATCTGTGTGTTCTTTTCATAAACCACATCTAGAGTCATTGCATGTGTGTTCTTTTCATAAACCACATGGATCAAATAGAGTTCATTGCATATGTGTTCTTTTTCATAAACCACATGGATCCACCAGTGTCATTGGATGTGTGTTCTTTTCATATACCACATGGATCCACCTATGTCATTGCATGTGTGTTCTTTTCATAAACCATATCTAGAGATCATTGATGTGTTTTATTTTCATAAACCACATGGATCCACTAGTGTCATTGCATGTGTGTTCTTTTCATTAACCACATGGATCCACCAGTGTCATTGCATGTATGTTCTTTTCATAAACCACATCTGGAGTCATTGCATGTGTGTTCTTTTAATAAACCACATGGATCCACTAGTGTCATTGCATTTGTATTCTTTTCATAAACCACATGGATCCACTAGTGTCATTGCATGTGTGTTCTTTTCATAAACCACATGGATCCACCAGAGTCATTGCATGTGTGTTCTTTTCATAAACCACATGGATCCCTAGTGTCATTGCATGTGTTTTTTTATAAACCACATGGATCAACCAGAGTCATTGCATATGTGTTCTTCTCCTAAACCACCACTATTGTTCATTGCATGTGTTCTTTTCATAAACCACATGGATCGACCAGTGTCATTGCCTGTGTGTTCTTTTCATAAACCACCACTAGAGTGATTGCATGTGTGTTCTTTTCATAAACCACATGGATCCACAAGAGTTCATTGCATTTGTGTTAATTTAATAAACCACATGGATCAACTAGAGTTATTGCATGTGTGTTCTTTTCATAAACCACATGGATCCACCAGTGTCATTGCATGTGTGTTCTTTTCATAAACCACCACTAGAGTCATTGCACGTGTGTTCTTTTCGTAAAACATGGATCCACCAGGGTCATTGCATGTGTGTTATTTTCATAAACCACATGGATCTACTAGAGTTCATTGCATATGTGTTCTTTTCATAAACCACATGGTTCCACCAGTGTCATTGCATGTGTGTTGTTTTCATAAACCATATCTATAGTTTATTGAATGTATGTTATTTTTATAAATCACATGGATCCACTAGTGTCATTTCATGTGTGTTCTTTTCATTAACGACATGGATCCACTAGTGTCATTGCACGTGTGTTCTTTTCATAAACCACATCTAGTGTCATTGCATCTGTGTTCTTTTCATAAACCACATGGATCCACTAGTGTCATTGCATTTGTATTCTTTTCATAAATCACATGGATCCACTAGTGTCATTGCATGTGTGTTCTTTTCATAAACCACATGGATCCACTAGTGTCATTGCATGTTTTTTTTTCAAAAACCACATGGATCCACCAGAGTCATTGCATGTGTGTTCTTTTCATAAACCACATGGATCGACTAGTCTCATTGCATTTCTGTTCTTTTCAAAAACCACATGGATCCACCAGTGTCATTGCATATGTGTTCTTTTGATAAACCACATCTAGAGTCATTGCATGGGTGTTCTTTTCATAAACCACCACTAGAGTCATTGCATGTGTTTTCTTTTCATAAACCACATGGATCCACTAGAGTTCATTGCATTTGTGTTAATTTTATAAACCACATGGATCCACTAGAGTTAATTGCATGTGTGTTCTTTTCATAAACCACATGGATCCACTAGTGTCATTGCATGTGTGTTCTTTTCATAAACAACCACTAGAGTCATTGCACGTGTGGTCTTTTCATAAAACACGGATCCACCCGTGTCATTGCATGTGTGTTCTTTTCATAAACCACATGGATCCACTAGAGTTCATTGGATGTGTGTTCTTTTCATAAACCACCACTAGAGTCACTATCTGTGTGTTCTTTTCATAAACCACATCTAGACTCATTGCATGTGTGTTCTTTTCATAAACCACATGGATCAAATAGAGTTCATTGCATATGTGTTCTTTTTCATAAACCACATGGATCCACCAGTGTCATTGGATGTGTGTTCTTTTCATATACCACATGGATCCACCTATGTCATTGCATGTGTGTTCTTTTCATAAACCATATCTAGAGATCATTGATGTGTTTTATTTTCATAAACCACATGGATCCACTAGTGTCATTGCATGTGTGTTCTTTTCATTAACCACATGGATCCACCAGTGTCATTGCATGTGTGTTCTTTTCATAAACCACATCTGGAGTCATTGCATGTGTGTTCTTTTAATAAACCACATGGATCCACTAGTGTCATTGCATTTGTATTCTTTTCATAAACCACATGGATCCACTAGTGTCATTGCATGTGTGTTCTTTTCATAAACCACATGGATCCACCAGAGTCATTGCATGTGTGTTCTTTTCATAAACCACCACTAGAGTCATTGCACGTGTGTTCTTTTCATAAAACATGGATCCACCAGGGTCATTGCATGTGTGTTATTTTCATAAACCACATGGATCTACTAGAGTTCATTGCAGATGTGTTCTTTTCATAAACCACATGGTTCCACCAGTGTCATTCATGTGTGTTGTTTTCATAAACCATATCTATAGTTTATTGAATGTATGTTATTTTTATAAACCACATGGATTCACTAGTGTCATTTCATGTGTGTTCTTTTCATTAACCACATGGATCCACTAGTGTCATTGCACGTGTGTTCTTTTCATAAACCACATCTAGTGTCATTGCATCTGTGTTCTTTTCATAAACCACATGGATCCACTAGTGTCATTGCATTTGTATTCTTTTCATAAATCAGATGGATCCACTAGTGTCATTTCATGTGTGTTCTTTTCATAAACCACATGGATCCACTTGTGTCATTGCATGTGTGTTCTTTTCATAAACCACCACTAGAGTCATTGTATGTGTGTTCTTTTCATAAACCACATCTAGAGTCATTGCATGTGTGTTCTTTTCATAAACCACATGGATCCACCAGTGTCATTGCATGTGTGTTCTTTTCATAAACCACATGGATCCACTAGAGTTCATTACATATGTGTTCTGTTCATAAACCATATGGATCCACCAGTGTCATTGCATGTGTGTTCTTTTCATAAACCACATGGATCCACCCGTGTCATTGCATGTGCGTTATTTTCATAAACCATATCTAGAGTTCATTAAATGTGTGTTGTTTTCATAAACCACATGGATCCACTAGTGTCATTGCATGTGTGTTCTTTTCATTAACCACAAGGATCCACCAGTGTCATTGCATGTGTGTTCTTTTCATAAACCACATCTAGAGGCATTGCGTGTGTGTTCTTTTCATAAACCACATGGATCCACTAGTGTCATTGCATGTGTATTCTTTTCATAAACCACATGGATCCACTAGTGTCATTGCATCTGTGTTCTTTTCATAAACCACACGGATCCACCAGAGTCATTGCATGTGTGTTCTTTTCATAAACCACATGGATCCACCAGTGTCAATGCATGTTTTTTTATAAACCACATGGATCAACCAGAGTCATTGCATGTGTGTTCTTTTCATAAACCACATGGATCCACCAGTGTCATTGGATGTGTTTTTTTTCAAAAACCACATGGATCCACCAGAGTCATTGCATGTGTGTTCTTTTCATAAACCACATGGATCCACTAGTGTCATTGCATTTCTGTTCTTTTCAAAAACCACATGGATCCACCAGTGTCATTGCATATGTGTTCTTTTGATAAACCACATCTAGAGTCATTGCATGGGTGTTCTTTTCATAAACCACCACTAGAGTCATTGCATGTGTTTTCTTTTCATAAACCACATGGATCCACTAGAGTTCATTGCATTTGTGTTAATTTTATAAACCACATGGATCCACTAGAGTTATTTGCATGTGTGTTCTTTTCATAAACCACATGGATCCACCAATGTCATTGCATGTGTGTTCTTTTCATAAACCACCACTAGAGTCATTGCACGTGTGGTCTTTTCATAAAACACGGATCCACTAGTGTCATTGCATGTGTGTTCTTTTCATAAACCACATGGATCCACTAGAGTTTATTGGATGTGTGTTCTTTTCATAAACCACCACTAGAGTCACTGTATGTGTGTTCTTTTCATAAACCACATCTAGAGTCATTGCATGTGTGTTCTTTTCATAAACCACATAGATCCACCAGTGTCATTGCATGTGTGTTCTTTTCATAAACCACATGGATCAAATAGAGTTCATTGCATATGTGTTCTTTTCATAAACCACATGGATCCACCAGTGTCATTGGATGTGTGTTCTTTTCATATACCACATGGATCCACCAGTGTCATTGCATGTGTGTTCTTTTCATAAACCATATCTAGAGATCATTGATGTGTTTTATTTTCATAAACCACATGGATCCACTAGTGTCATTGCATGTGTGTTCTTTTCATTAACCACATGGATCCACCAGTGTCATTGCATGTGTGCTCTTTTCATAAACCACATCTGGAGTCATTGCATGTGTGTTCTTTTAATAAACCACATGGATCCACTAGTGTCATTGCATTTGTATTCTTTTCATAAACCACATGGATCCACTAGTGTCATTGCATGTGTGTTCTTTTCATAAACCACATGGATCCACCAGAGTCATTGCATGTGTGTTGTTTGCATAAACCACATGGATCCAGCAGTGTCATTGCATGTGTTTTTTTATAAATCACATGGATCAACTAGAGTCATTGCATGTGTGTTCTTTTCATAAACCACATGGATCCACCAGTGTCATTGCATGTGTTTTTTTCAAAAACCACATGGATCCACCAGAGTCATGGCATGTGTGTTCTTTTCATAAACCACATGGATCCACCAGTGTCATTGCATGTGTGTTCTTTTCAAAAACCACATGGATCCACCAGTGTCATTGCATCTGTGTTCTTTTCATAAACCACATCTAGAGTCATTGCATGTGTGTTCTTTGCATAAACCACCACTAGATTCATTGCATGTGTGTTCTTTTCATAAACCACATGGATCCACCAGTGTCATTGCATGTGCGTTCTTTTCATAAACCACAACTAGAGTTATTGCATGTGTGTTCTTTTCATAAACCACATGGATCCAGTAGAGTCATTGCATGTGTGTTCTTTTCATAAACCACATATGGATCCACTAGAGTCATTGCATCTGTGTTTTTCTCCTAAACCACCAGTTGAGTCATTGCATGTGTGTTCTTTTCATAAACCACATGGATCCACTAGAGTCATTGCATGTGTGTTCTTTTCATAAACCACATATGGATCCACTAGATTCATTGAATGTCTGTTCTTCTCCTAAACCACAACTAGAGTTCATTGCATGTGTGTTCTTTTCATAAACCACATGGATCCACCAGTGTCATTGCATGTGTGTTCTTTTCATAAACCACCTATAGAGTCATTCATGTGTTTTATTTTCATAAACCACATGGATCCACTAGAGTTAATTGCATTTGTGTTAATTTCATAAACCACATGGATCCACTAGAGTTAATTGCATGTGTGTTCTTTTCATAAACCACATGGATCCACCAGTGTCATTGCATGTGTGTTCTTTTCATAAACCACCACTAGAGTCATTGCACGTGTGTTCTTTTCATAAAACACGGGTCCACTAGTGTCATTGCATCTGTGTTCTTTTCATAAACCACATCTAGAGTCATTGCATGTGTGTTCTTTGCATAAACCACCACTAGAGTCATTGCATGTGTGTTCTTTTCATAAACCACATGGATCCACTAGTGTCATTGCATGTGCGTTCTTTTCATAAACCACAACTAGAGTCATTGCATGTGTGTTCTTTTCATAAACCACATATGGATCCACTAGATTCATTGCATGTCTGTTCTTCTCCTAAACCACAACTAGAGTTCATTGCATGTGTGTTCTTTTCATAAACCACATGGATCTACCAGTGTCATTGTGTGTGTGTTCTTTTCATAAACCACCTATAGAGTCATTGCATGTGTTTTCTTTTCATAAACACATGGATCCACTAGAGTTCATTGCATTTGTGTTAATTTCATAAACCACATGGATCCACTAGAGTTAATTGCATGTGTGTTCTTTTCATAAACCACATGGATCCACCAGTGTCATTGCATGTGTGTTCTTTTCATAAACCACCACTAGAGTCATTGCACGTGTGGTCTTTTCATAAAACATGGATCCACCAGTGTCATTGCATGTGTGTTCTTTTCATAAACCACATGGATCCACTAGAGTTCATTTGATGTGTGTTCTTTTCATAAACCACCACTAGAGTCACTGTATGTGTGTTCTTTTCATAAACCATATCTAGATTCATTGCATGTGTTCTTTTCATAAACCACATGGATCCACCAGTGTCATTGCATGTGTGTTATTTTCATAAACCACATGGATCCACTAGAGTTCATTACATATGTGTTCTGTTCATAAACCATATGGATCCACCAGTGTCATTGCATGTGTGTTCTTTTCATAAACCACTTGGATCCACCAGTGTCATTGCATGTGTGTTATTTTCATAAACCATATCTAGAGATCATTGAATGTGTTTTATTTTCATAAACCAGATGGATCCACTAGTGTCATTGCATGTGTGTTCTTTTCATTAACCACAGGGATCCGCCAGTGTCATTGCATGTGTGTTCTTTTATAAACCACATCTAGAGTCATTGCATGTGTGTTCTTTTAATAAACCACATGGATCTACTAGTGTCATTGCACTTGTATTCTTTTCATAAACCACATGGATCCACTAGTGTCATTGCATGTGTGTTCTTTTCATAAACCGCATGGATCCACCAGAGTCATTACATGTGTGTTCTTTTCATAAACCACCACTAGAGTCACTTTATGTATGTTCTTTTCATAAACCACATCTAGAGTCATTGCATGTGTGTTCTTTTCATAAACCACATGGATCCACCAGTGTCATTGCATGTGTGTTCTTTTCATAAACCACATAGATCAAATAGAGTTCATTGCATATGTGTTCTTTTCATAAACCACATGGATACACCAGTGTCATTGGATGTGTGTTTGTCACATCCCAAATTTTGGATTTGGTCTTGCATATCATTCATTGCCTCGCATCATATCTTTCCATGCATTACCGTCGAGTAGAGAGGATCGACGAAACGCTATTTGCAAAACCCCGTTTTTGTTTCGCTTCGAGGTTCCTGCGGGGAGCTTTAGAGGGACTTGCAACAACCACCCCTGTAGGTTCGAGCTTTCGCTCAAACTTCGACTGAAGGTTGTTCCCCTCGACGATACGAACCCGTAGGCGCGAAAATCGCTCCAATCGGAGTTCGTATGCAAAAGACTCGGACGTTTTAGTAAACAGCCGGAAAACGGTCCGAAAATCCGGACAGATTTCCGAAACGGAGTCCAACTGCGGACCGATTCGGTTCAGGATTTTTTTTCTTTTTTTTTTCTGCGCGCGAGGGACGTCTTAAGGCAGGCCCCACCCTGCCTTGGTTCCCGTGCCCACCAACCCCGCCTCCCACGTACGCGATCTCCTCCCTGGCGCCGCCATCGCCCAGGCGCTCGCCGCCACCGCCGCTTCTCCTCGCCTCCGCCGGCCACCCCTCCGCCGTCGGCCATCGCCGCGTCTGTTGTCGGGTTCGTCTCGCCGCCCTCTTTCCGTTCCCGTGCTCCACGCCTCCATCCGCCGCCGCCAACTGCGCCCTGCAGATCGCCGCGTACGCGCACGCGTTTATTATTCCGGGAGCCGTAGTTGACCGTGTGTGTACTTGCAGGAGTTTCCACGCTGCCGAAACCGACCGTCGCCGCCGTCCGGAGCTCGCCTGAGTTCGATTCGCCGTCCGTTTCCGGTAAGACAGCAGCCACCGTCAGATCTCAGATCAGCGGCTTAGATCGTTCGTTGACTGGTCAGCATCCCAGGCGTTGACTAGTCAGACGCCCAGTCAGCGCTCAGTCATCAGACCAGTTGACCATTCAAACAGACACTGTTGACTGGGTCAATTTCGTTAATCCTATTAGTTGGCAGATTCCGGTAGGATCTTGTAAATTGCGTAGAAATTAAACCGCTTGGCCAAAAATTGCAAATAAAATATGCGCGAGTTCAGTGAGTCGTGTAGAATCTCGATGTAGCTTTGGTTCAGACTTTTACTGTCAGGTTTAGTACAGTTTAATCAAACTAGTTAGTGGCCTTTTCGGAGTAATAAATTCGTAGTAAAAGTTTCGTAGCTCCGAAAATCGCATATGATATGTCCCTGAACTCGTATGAACGAGGGGAATCTCATCGCGATATAAAAAGATAGGCTTATAGTAAAAACTTCGGCAGTATTTGTCTAATGGCTTTCTGCAGTGTTTTAATTACTCGGGATGTTTTATAACTCCTTTTTGAGTAATTCCAATTGGTACTGTTTCTTATCGGCGATGCCTATGCGGTAGAATTTTTCCAGGATTTTACAAACAGTATACTACCGGCAGTGAATTATTTAAGTTCTAGCTCTAGTAGAGATCTCTACTTTTGGTTAATAGTTTTCCTAGAGCCAAATCTATTTTCCATGCATGTATTCGGTAGTAATATGTATTAGTATTATGTGGTGCAGCTGTAGCACCAATTCACTTGCCGTTCTTGCATTCATGCATCATCTTTGTTGCATATGTTTGTGAATTGTTTGTTTATGAATGCAATTGTGTCGTGTAGATTGTGTGGAGTGCAACCCTTGCTCGTGTTTGGATTGTTCCTCCGACCGCTTCAATCAAGGCAAGTAGATGCTACTTTGTTCATGATATCGTCCTACTATTTTCAATGCATTGTCGTGTATTTTGTAGTTGCATGAGTAGGATGATACTATCGCTATGCTATGTCCTATATTGTGGTAGGGCTTTCCTTGTAGATAAACCACCGTTGTAGATGTGCTTAGCCATGCTATGTTGAACGAGGGCTGGGTTACATTATTGATACTTGTTTTCTCAAAGTATTGGTTTGTGAAAACTAAAACAACTTAATCAATGAATCTCCTGGGTGTGATGGTATTGATAAGTTTTGGTGGTTTCATTGCGGAAAGGCACCCAGGTATCAAGAGAGAATGATTGGCTTCTTTATTGTGTAGCTTACGTGTACAACCATGTGCCAATAATAAAATGGGCGGTTGGTTGGACTTAGTAGGTTGTGGTAACTCGAACCCGCGTATCCAGAGATGTAGAATTTTGGTAGGTTGGACCGGTGCGCGTCGGGATTGAGGAACTACTTCCCGAACAGTCTCTTCTTGGTCTTCTCCCTATCATCACCCAAAATGAGAGTGATGGTACGAGCTGGGCTGGCCAAGTCACATGGGTAAAGTGTACTAACCTCTGCAGAGTGTATAATCTAATCGATTAGCCGTGTCCCCGGTTATGGACAACTGAGTTGCTTGATATTGATTCCATGACATGTTTCTCGCTCATTCTAATTTCACAATTGCTTTAATCTTGTTGGGTTAACTTAATTGGAATCTTTTCAAAGAAAATTCAAAACTGTTTATGAAAGTAGGACAAAGTTATTTGCAAATGCAAGCCAGACACAGCTCCACTTGCCAAATATGCATGTAGATGTTAGTATTATTGTCTCCATTTACTAGCTCTACCTGCCATACATTCCATGTATTGACCCTTCGGGGCTGTTGCGTTTTATGCTGCAGGTTATTCCGATTCTGATTGATCGTTATAGGCCACGGTACTCCACTCGGCACTTGTTCACTTGTGGGCAATTTGAAGAATGGAGGATTTAATCGTTTATGTTGCTACCTGAATAATTTGA
This sequence comes from Avena sativa, assembly GCA_916181665.1. NCBI lineage: Eukaryota > Viridiplantae > Streptophyta > Magnoliopsida > Poales > Poaceae > Avena > Avena sativa. Next base: position 335,720,518 of record OV702289.1, read on the forward strand.
GCTAGCTTGTGCTAAGCTTTTATTGTAATAATGGTACTCTGGATCTTCGTTATCTATGATACACGGATATTTTGCTATGTTATCTATCTTACTCTATTGTGGGCCAATGAACCGATCCAGGGATTGGCATGTCACATAGAGGCCACGGTCTTTTCAGAACCGGGGTGTCACAGGATGGTATCAGAGCCCGTGTGTCGACTGTAGGATCGTGACCTAGAATTGGATTAGGAAGCCATAGATTTATTAAAGCCTATATTAACTCTATCTTTCATGTTATGCCTTTCACCCTCGTAAATTCTTACCATATGCTATTCTCACACTTTCCTCTTTTACTTGATAGATGGGAGAAGTCAGGACTGAGTATGCCACCATGGAGTCACCAAGGCCCTTTGCAAGGCAGTTAGCTCAGCTCTCGCAGTCATTGGGATTGCCACTGCCCATGTTCAAGGGAAGAAGGCTGTACACCTATGGATATGGAGAGGATGCATGGGAGATCACTACCTTCATATTCAGAGATGCCGCCTTGCCAAACCCCGTGCATTTGATCTACACAAAGACATACTGCAACTGGGGACTTGGAATCAACTTGGCCATACATGAAGCCCTGTCTCGCCAGTGCCATCAAGTCCGACACCTACTACCGGCAGATTCACCCTACCGTGACTATGGAAGACGTGATGAAGATTGGAACATTGTGGTTACCCCGGGCGACAGGAACAACATGCCGCCCCGTCGGAGGCACATAGAGGACATGGAAAGGGAGAATGGAGCTCTAGCAGAGAAGGTGAGGATGATAAAGGAGATTGCAGATTTTACTAGCAATGGTATGGTGGTCCAAGGACAGGAGATTGACACTTTGCATGAAGCTGTGGGAGTTCTGGAGAATGCCCTGATAGCCAGAGATGCAACCATAGCACATCTTCATGGTACTGTGCAGGAGAACACCCAGAACATACAGCAACTGCAAGGGACAGTCCAGGAAAGGGATCAAACTATTGAAGCTATGACAGCCCAGATTGCCGCTCTCCAAGCACAGCTGAATCCACCCTCTGATGATGACAATGGAGATGATGGCAACAATGGGGATGATGATGACAGTGGAGATGATGATGATGAGGACAAGGATGATGATGATGGAGACGATGATGGTGGAGGAGATGAAGTTGTTGCAGTTGCAGCTGAGGATGAAGAACAAGAGGAGGATCCAGAAGAGGTGGAGTTTGACGTTTCAAGTGATGGTTCAGGAGAGGTGTACACTCCGCCGCCATGGTTGTACCACGAGCCGAAGCGCCAACGCATGACCGCAAGGACCTACCTCAACCTCTTCAAGAAGTAGATAGAAGTCCACCAATTAGTCCTCGTTAGGCGAAATCGTTAGAATTATTCTCGATCGTTGTGATACTTAGTTCGTGTTAGTGTAAGAGTGTTTAGATGATTATTTGTGTACTCCAATATCCCAGGAATTATTTGTGCAAAATTATATGAAAGAGTTATGGCAATTTGGTTACTATCTGTGTTGTTTTCGCTGCAGTTTTTCTGCTGATACAGCAGTACTGCACGATTTTTCATATTTTTCTGGTAACTCGGAAAAATCTGAAACAAATTGGGCTGATGCGGAACTTCCTGTTCTATATGCACAAAAATTGGCTTAATTTTCTGACGAGTTTGAGTCAGGCGGAAAAATTCGCGAACACAGCAGAACTGTTCTGTCAGAATTGCTGTTTTGTCGTTTTGATGCTCAACTGTTTAGTTAACCATTGCCAACTCTTGCAAAACTATTTCAGTAGATATATACTGCTAGGATAACACCTGGGATGTTGCTGTACTGCTTGTTTGATGATGTGTTGCTTGCTTGTGATTGTCTGCAATTGTTTGTTGTTGCTTGACCATATGCATGGGTAGAATCCTATTACCGTAGTTGATTCTTTCTAAACTTACCTGTGCTGAACAGCAGATGCCTCCCCGCCACCAACCCACTGAGTTGGAGCAGCTCATGGCAGCTCCGGCACAGCTGACCCAAGTGATGACCCAGTTCATGGCAAATCAGAACAACAACAATGGAAACAATCAGCCTCAGGGAGATGCTCTCACCAGATTTCTGAGGTTAAGGCCAGCTAAGTTCTCTACTGCAACGGAACCAATGGTTGCTCTCGACTGGTTGCGTTCAGTCAACAAGGATCTAGTAACTGTTGGATGCACTGATGCTGAGAAGGTGAGGTTTGCCGCTCACCTACTGGAGGGACCAGCCGCTTCTTGGTGGGACACATTTCAGATCACCCACCCTCTGAATACCGTGACTTGGGCTATGTTTGAGGAAGGTTTCAGGACCGACCACGTGTCTTCAGGAGTTCTGAGCCTGAAGATGAAAGAGTTCTGCAACTTGCGCCAAACCAATCGCACCGTGGCCGAGTACATTGAGGAGTTCAACAACCTGTCCCGTTATGCACCTGAGGATGTTGACACTAATGCAAAAAGGAGGGAGAGATTCCTGGATGGCCTCAGTGATGAGCTTTCAGTGCAGCTACTGGTGGTTTATTGCCCCACTTTCCAGGAGCTTATGGACAAGGCCAGGATCCTGGAAGGGAAGCACAAGCAGGTGGAAAGCCGCAAGAGAAAGAACAACAATCACCACTCTGGCTCACACCACAAGTCTCGCACTTCATATGATGGATACTCCAAGCATGGAGGAAGTGACCATGGGAGCCATGACCGCCACCACCATGGAGGCAATGGGCATCGTCATGACAACCATAGGAGCAGCCACCACAGCCAGAAGGGAGGACACTCTCACCACTCTGGAGGACACGGAGGACATGACCGCAACCGTGATCGCAATTTTGTGAAGAAGGATCTAAGTGAGGTGACATGCTTCAAGTGTAAGCAGAAGGGACACTATGCTGACAACTGTGCGGAGAGGAAGGGACTCAAGCCAACCAACAATGAGAAGGCCATAGTGAACCACATGAATGTGGAAGAGATTCCAGACGAGCCTGACCTTGTGATTGGTAAGTTTCCAATCAACACTTACCCTGCACTTATACTTTTCGATACTGGTGCATCGCATTCATTCATATCAAGAGCATTTGTGGATAAGTATAAGTTACCTACTGAGTCTATGAAGAGGTCTTTTAGAGTGAGTTCACCTGGAGGAGATATGATAGCTAGTGCGGGATGCCGCAATTTAACTGTGAGGATTGGAACACACAACTTCATTGCACATTTGGTAGTGTTGGAATCACAGGGATTAGACGTTATTCTGGGTATGGATTGGATGTCTATGCATGAGGGACACATAGATTGTGCACAGCGAGCTGTTTCACTCAAAACCCAGGATGGTAAGAGGATTAGATTCAAGTCAGCCGCACGACCAGGAAGGTGTAAGCTGAATTCTCTTAAGGGGAGTTAGCATGGATACTGTGCCAGTGATTAGGGATTACCCCGACGTGTTTCCCGAAGAACTGCCAGGGATGCCACCTGACAGAGAAGTAGAGTTTCTTATCAACCTGATGCCGGGAACAGGACCAATAGCAAAGAAACCATATAAGATGGATGTGGATGAGCTGAAGGAATTGAAGAAACAGTTGAAGGAGCAGCTAGAAAAGGGATTCATTCAGCCTAGTGCGTCGTCATGGGGTGCACCTGTTCTGTTTGTGGAGAAGAAAGACAGCACCAAGATATTAGTGGTGGACTATCGCTCGCTGAATGAGGTAACCATCAAGAACAAGTACCCTCTGCCGAACATAAATGATTTGTTTGATCAACTGGAAGGAGCAAAGGTGTTCAGCAAGATTGATCTGCGATCAGGCTACTTTCAATTGAAGATCCGGAAGGAGGATGTACCAAAAACCGCCTTCACCACTAGGTATGGTTTATACGAGTATACAGTTATGTCATTTGGACTAACGAATGCCCCGGCATATTTCATGACCATGATGAACAAGGTATTTATGGAGTACTTGGACAAGTTCGTAGTGGTGTTTATTGATGACATACTGATATATTCCAAGGATAATGCTGAGCATGAGAAACATCTGCGACTGATTATGGAGAAACTGAGGGAACACCAGCTGTATGCCAAATTCAGCAAGTGTGAATTCTGGCTTAACACTGTTGGGTTTCTTGGACACGTAGTGTCAGGAGAAGGAGTCGCTGTTGATCCAAGCAAAGTGACTGCAGTAACTGAGTGGGAAGCACCCAAGAATGCAGGAGAGATTCGAAGCTTTTTGGGACTTGCTGGATATTATAGGAGGTTCATTGAAAACTTTTCCAAGATTGCTAAGCCGATGACTGAATTTCTGAAGAAGGAGAGAAAGTTTGAATGGACGGATGTGTGTGAAGCTAGCTTTCAGGAACTGAAGCGTCGACTAGTGACTGCGCCTGTTCTGTGTTTACCAGATCTTCAGAAGGATTTCCAAGTGTACTGTGATGCTTCTCGACAGGGACTTGGGAGTGTGCTGATGCAAGATGGGAGAGTAGTGTCTTATGCCTCGCGACAACTCAAGCACCATGAGCGGAATTACCCCACACACGACTTGGAGTTAGCGTCAGTGGTTCATGCGCTCAAGGTATGGAGGCATTACTTAATGGGAAAGCACTGTGATGTGTACACCGACCACAAGAGCCTGAAGTACATATTTACACAGAAGGAGCTGAACATGAGACAAAGGAGATGGTTGGAACTTATCAAGGACTATGATATGAATCTACAATACCACCCAGGAAAGGCCAATGTAGTAGCAGATGCTCTGAGCCGAAAGGTTTATGCCAATGGATTGACAATTGGTGAATTGCCTGAGGATTTGTGCAAGCAATTCAAGGACCTTAGACTGGAGGTAGTATCTGAAGGATATTTGGCTACAATGGAAGTCCAACCAACGCTTCAGGACAGAATCAGGAAGGCTCAAGTGGGAGACAAAGAGATAGATGAAGTTAAGGAAAAGATGAAGGAAGGTCGAGCAAGGGAATTCCGCGAGGATGAGCAAGGTACCTTGTGGTATGGAGATCGTTTGTGTGTGCCCAACGATCCGGAGTTAAGGAAGTTGATTACGCAGGAAGCTCATGACTCGCCGTATTCCATACATCCGGGCAATACGAAGATGTATATGGATCTAAAGGACAGATTCTGGTGGAACAACATGAAGGGAGACATCGCAGAGCATATTGCCCTATGTGATGTATGTAGCCGAGTGAAGGCGGAACACCAGAAACCAGCAGGACTGCTACAGCCTTTGCCCGTGCCGGATTGGAAATGGGATAGAGTGGGAATGGACTTTATCACAGGACTGCCCAGGACCAGGTCTGGATATGACTCTATTTGGTGGTCGATCATTTGACCAAGGTAGCCCACTTTATACCAGTGAAGACGACCTATACAAGTGCAAGGTTGGCCACGATTTACATGGACAAGATTGTGTGCCTACATGGAGTTCCCAAGAGTATCGTATCTGATAGAGGCACCCAATTTACCTCACACTTCTGGCGCCAGCTGCACGAGTCACTTGGTACTAGATTGGAGTTTAGCACAGCGTTTCACCCACAGACTGATGGACAGACCGAGAGGGTGAATCAGATTTTGGAAGACATGCTAAGAGCTTGCGCCTTGGCTCATGGTTCTAGTTGGGATGAGAATTTGCCGTATGCTGAGTTTTCCTACAACAACAGCTATCAAACCAGCATCAAGACGTCGCCGTTCGATGTGCTGTATGGGAAACGGTGCCGAACACCATTGCTATGGGATGGAGTAGGAGAACGTCAGTTGTTTGGACCTGATTTGATCAAGGACGTTGAGGAGAAGGTCGCCTTGATTAGGGACAGGCTGAAGGTAGCACAATCAAGGCAGAAGAGCTACGCTGACGCCAAGCGCAAGGAAGTGGTATATGAGATAGGTGATAGAGCATACCTCAGAGTATCGCCACTTCGTGGAATCAAGAGATTTGGTATTAAGGGTAAGTTGGCACCTTGATTTATTGGACCGTATCGGGTCTTAGCACGCAAAGGAGAAGTTGCTTATCAGTTGGATTTGCCAGAGGCTCTATCTGCTGTTCACAACGTGTTCCACGTATCCCAGCTGAAGAAGTGCCACCCGGAGATGGTGGATACACCATTGAGAGACACTGTACCGCTAGAAGAGGTTCAGCTTGAGAACGACTTGACCTATGAGGAGAAACCGGTCAAGATTCTGGAGACAGCAGAACGGACTACCCGAACCAAGACAATCAAGTTTTGCAAAGTACAGTGGAGCCACCACACCGAAGAGGAAGCTACTTGAGAGCGTGAAGATGACATCCGAGAGGACTACCCACACCTATTTGCTAGCCGCGCCGAATCTCGAGGACGAGATTCATCTTAAGGGGGTTAGTCTTGTCACATCCCAAATTTTGGATTTGGTCTTGCATATCATTCATTGCATCACATCATATCTTTCCATGCATTACCGTCGAGTAGAGAGGATCGACGAAACGCTATTTGCAAAACCTCGTTTTTGTTTCGCTTCGAGGTTCCTACGGGGAGCTTTAGAGGGACTTGCAACAACCACCCCTGTAGGTTCGAGCTTTCGCTCAAACTTCGACTGAAGGTTGTTCCCCTCGACGATATGAACCCGTAGGCGCGAAAATCGCTCCAATCGGAGTTCGTATGCAAAAGACTCGGACGTTTTAGTAAACAGCCGGAAAACGGTCCGAAAATCCGGACCGATTTCCGAAACGGAGTCCAACTGCGGACCGATTCGGTTCAGGATTTTTTTTTTCTTTTTTTTCTGCGCGCGAGGGACTACTTAAGGCAGGCCCCACCCTGCCTTGGTTCCCGTGCCCACCAACCCCGCCTCCCACGTACGCGATCTCGTCCCTGGTGGCGCCGCCATCGCCCAGGCGCTCACCGCCGCCGCCGCTTCTCCTCGCCGCCGCCGGCCACCCCTCCGCCGTCGGCCATCGCCGCGTCTGTTGCCGGGTTCGTCTCGCCGCCCTCTTTCCGTTCCCGTGCTCCGCGCCTCCATCCGCCGCCGCCAACTGCGCCCTGCAGATCGCCGCGTACGCGTACGCGTTTATTATTCCGGAAGCCGTAGTTGACCGTGTGTGTACTTGCAGGAGTTTTCACGCCGCCGGAACCGACCGTCGCCGCCGTCCGGAGTTCGATTCACCGTCCGTTTCCGGTAAGACAGCAGCCATCGTCAGATCTCAGATCAGCGGCTTAGATCGTTCGTTGACTGGTCAGCATCCCAGGCGTTGACTAGTCAGACGCACAGTCAGCGCCCAGTCATCAGACCAGTTGACCAGTCAAACAGACACGGTTGACTGGGTCAATTTCGTTAATCCTATTAGTTGGCAGATTTCGGTAGGATCTTGTAAATTGCGTAGAAATTAAACCGCTTGGCCAAAAATTGCAAATAAAATATGCACGAGTTCAGTGAGTCGTGTAGAATCTCGCTGTAGCTTTGGTTCAGACTTTTAATGTCGGGTTTAGTACAGTTTAATCAAACTAGTTAGTGGCCTTTTTGGAGTAATAAATTCGTAGTAAAAGTTTCGTAGCTCCGAAAATCGCATATGATATGTCCCTGAACTCGTATGAACGAGGAGAATCTCATCGTGATATAAAAATATAGGCTTACAGTAAACACTTCTGCAGTATTTGTCTAATGGCTTTCTGCAGTGTTTTAATTACTCGGGATGTTTTATAACTCCTTTTTGAGTAATTCCAATTGGTAATGTTTCTTATCGGCGATGCCTATGCGGTAGAATTTTTCCAGGATTTTACAAACAGTATACTACCAGTAGTGAATTATTTAAGTTCTAGCTCTAGTAGAGATCTCTACTTTTGGTTAATAGTTTTCCTAGCGCCAAATCTATTTTCCATGCATGTATTCGGTAGTAATATGTATTAGTATTATGTGGTGCAGCTGTAGCACCAATTCACTTGCCGTTCTTGCATTCATGCATCATCTTTGTTGCATATGTTTGTGAATTGTTTGTTTATGAATGCAATTGTGTCGTGTAGATTGTGTGGAGTGCAACCCTTGCTCGTGTTTGGATTGTTCCTCCGACCGCTTCAATCAAGGCAAGTAGATGCTACTTTGTTCATGATATCGTCCTACTATTTTCAATGCATTGTCGTGTATTTTGTAGTTGCATGAGTAGGATGATACTATCCCTATGCTATGTCCTATATTGTGGTAGGGCTTTCCTTGTAGATGAACCACCGTTGTAGATGTGCTTAGCCATGCTATGTTGAACGAGGGCTGGGTTACATTATTGATACTTGTTTTCTCAAAGTATTGGTTTGTGAAAACTAAAACAACTTAATCAATGAATCTCCTGGGTGTGATGGTATTGATAAGTTTTGGTGGTTTCATTGCGGAAAGGCACCCAGCTATCAAGAGAGAATGATTGGCTTCTTTATTGTGTATCTTACGTGTACAACCATGTGCCAATAATGAAATGGGCGGTTGGTTGGACTTAGTAGGTTGTGGTAACTCGAACCCGCATATCCAGAGATGTAGAATTTTGGTAGGTTGGACCGGTGCGCGTCGGGATTGAGGAGCTACTTCCCGAACAGTCTCTTCTTGTTCTTCTCCCTATCATCACCCAAAATGAGAGTGATGGTACGAGCTGGGCTGGCCAAGTCACATGGGTAAAGTGTACTAACCTCTGCAGAGTGTATAATCTAATCGATTAGCCGTGTCCCCAGTTATGGACAACTGAGTTGCTTGATATTGATTCCATGACATGTTTCTCGCTCATTCTAATTTCATAATTGCTTTAATCTTGTTGGGTTAACTTAATTGGGATCTTTTCAAAGAAAAGTCAAAACTATTTATGAAAGCAGGACAAAGTTATTTGCAAATGCAAGCCAGACACAGCTCCACTTGCCAAATATGCATGTAGATGTTAGTATTATTGTCTCCATTTACTAGCTCTACTTGCCATACATTCCATGTATTGACCCTTCGGAGCTGTTGCGTTTTATGCTGCAGGTTATTCCGATTCTGATTGATCGTTATAGGCCACGGTACTCCACTCGGCACTTGTTCACTTGTGGGCAATTTGAAGAATGGAGGATTTAATCGTTTATGTTGCTACCTGAATAATTTGAGCTAGCTTGTGCTAAGCTTTTATTGTAATAATGGTACTCTGGATCTTCGTTATCTATGATACACGGATATTTTGCTATGTTATCTATCTTACTCTATTGTGGGCCAATAAACCGATCCAGGGATTGGCATGTCACATAGAGGCCACGGTCTTTTCAGAACCGGGGTGTCACAGTGTTCTTTACATATACCACATGGATCCACCAGTGTCATTGCATGTGTGTTCTTTTCATAAACCATATCTAGAGATCATTGATGTGTTTTATTTTCATAAACCACATGGATCCACTAGTGTCATTGCATGTGTGTTCTTTTCATTAACCACATGGATCCACCAGTGTCATTGCATGTGTGTTCTTTTCATAATCCACATCTGGAGTCATTGCATGTGTGTTCTTTTAATAAACCACATGGATCCACTAGTGTCATTGCATTTGTATTCTTTTCATAAACCACATGGATCCACTAGTGTCATTGCATGTGTGTTCTTTTCATAAACCACATGGATCCACCAGAGTCATTGCATGTGTGTTCTTTTCATAAACCACATGGATCCACCAGTGTCATTGCATGTTTTTTTTCAAAAACCACATGGATCCACCAGAGTCATGGCATGTGTGTTCTTTTCAAAAACCACATGGATCCACCAGTGTCATTGCATTTGTGTTCTTTTCAAAAACCACATGGATCCACCAGTGTCATTGCATCTGTGTTCTTTTCATAAACCACATCTAGAGTCATTGCATGTGTGTTCTTTGCATAAACCACCACTAGAGTCATTGCATGTGTGTTCTTTTCACAAACCACATGGATCCACCAGTGTCATTGCATGTGCGTTATTTTCATAAACCACAACTAGAGTTATTGCATGTGTGTTCTTTTCATAAACCACATGGATCCAGTAGAGTCATTGCATGTGTGTTCTTTTCATAAACCACATATGGATCCACTAGAGTCATTGCATGTGTGTTTTTCTCCTAAACCACCAGTTGAGTCATTGCATGTGTGTTCTTTCCATAAACCACATGGATCCACTAGAGTCATTGCATGTGTGTTCTTTTCATCAACCACATATGGATCCACTAGATTCATTGCATGTGTGTTCTTCTACTAAACCACAACTAGAGCTCATTGCATGTGTGTTCTTTTCATAAACCACATGGATCCACCAGTGTCATTGCATGTGTGTTCTTTTCATAAACCACCTATAGAGTCATTGCATGTGTTTTCTTTTCATAAACCACATGGATCCACTAGAATTCATTGCATTTGTGTTAATTTCATAAACCACATGGATCCACTAGAGTTAATTGCATGTGTGTTCTTTTAATAAACCACCACTAGAGTCATTGCACGTGTGGTCTTTTCATAAAACGCAGATCCACCAGTGTCATTGCATGTGTGTTCTTTTCATAAACCACATGGATCCACTAGAGTTCATTGGATGTGTGTTCTTTTGATAAACCACCACTAGAGTCACTGTATGTGTGTTCTTTTCATAAACCACATCTAGAGTCATTGCATGTGTGTTCTTTTCATAAACCACATGGATCCACCAGTGTCATTGCATGTGTGTTCTTTTCATAAACCACCTATAGAGTCATTGCACTTGTGGTCTTTTCATAAAACACGGATCCACCAGTGTCATTGCATGTGTGTTCTTTTCATAAACCACATGGATCCACTAGAGTTCATTGGATGTGTGTTCTTTTCATAAACCACCACTAGAGTCATTGTATGTGTGTTCTTTTCATAAACCACATCTAGAGTCATTGCATGTGTGTTCTTTTCATAAACCACATGGATCCACCAGTGTCATTGCATGTGTGTTCTTTTCATAAACCACATGGATCAAATAGAGTTCATTGCATATGTGTTCTTTTCATAAACCACATGGATACACCAGTGTCATTGGATGTGTGTTCTTTTCATATACCACATGGATCCACCAGTGTCATTGCATGTTTGTTATTTTCATAAACCATATCTAGAGACCATTGATGTGTTTTATTTTCATAAACCACATGGATCCACTAGTGTCATTGCATGTGTGTTCTTTTCATTAACCACATGGATCCACCAGTGTCATTGCATGTGTGTTCTTTTAATAAACCACATCTACAGTCATTGCATTTGTATTCTTTTCATAAACCACATGGATCCACTAGTGTCATTGCATTTGTATTCTTTTCATAAACCACATGGATCCACCAGAGTCATTGCATGTGTGTTCTTTTCATAAACCACATGGATCCACCAGAGTCATTGCATGTGTGTTCTTTTCATAAACCACATGGATCCACCAGTGTCACTGCATGTGTTTTTTTATAAACCACATGGATCAACCAGAGTCATTGCATGTGTGTTCTTTTCATAAACCACATGGATTCACCAGTGTCATTGCATGTGTTTTTTTTCAAAAACCACATGGATCCACCAGAGTCATGGCATGTGTGTTCTTTTCATAAACCACATGGATTCACCAATGTCATTGCATTTGTGTTCTTTTCAAAAACCACATGGATCCACCAGAGTCATTGCATGTGTGTTCTTTTCATAAACCACATGGATCCACCAGTGTCATTGCATGTGTTTTTTTATAAACCACATGGATCAACCAGAGTCATTGCATGTGTGTTCTTTTCATAAACCACATGGATCCACCAGTGTCATTGCATGTGTGTTCTTTTCAAAAACCACATGGATCCACCAGTGTCATTGCGTCTGTGTTCTTTTCATAAACCACCACTAGAGTCACTCTATGTGTGTTCTTTTCATAAACCACACCTAGAGTCATTGCATGTGTATTCTTTTCATAAACCACATGGATCCACCAGTGTCATTGCATGTGCGTTCTTTCCATAAACCACAACTAGAGTTATTGCATGTGTGTTCTTTTCATAAACCACATGGATCCAGTAGAGTCATTGCATGTGTGTTCTTTTCATAAACCACATATGGATCCACTAGAGTCATTGCATGTGTGTTTTTCTCCTAAACCACCAGTTGAGTCATTGCATGTGTGTACTTTTCATAAACCACATGGATCCACTAGAGTCATTGCATGTGTGTTCTTTTCATAAACCACATGTGGATCCACTAGATTCAATGCATGTCTGTTCTTCTCCTAAACCACAACTAGAGTTCATTGCATGTGTGTTCTTTTCATAAACCACATGGATCTACCAGTGTCATTGCATGTGTGTTCTTTTCATAAACCACCTATAGAGTCATTGCATGTGTTTTCTTTTCATAAACCACATGGATCCACTAGAGTTCATTGCATTTGTGTTAATTTGATAAACCAAATGGATCCACTAGAGTTAATTGCATGTGTGTTCTTTTCATAAACCACATGGATCCACCAGTGTCATTGCATGTGTGTTCTTTTCATAAACCACCACTAGATTCATTGCGCGTGTGGTCTTTTCATAAAACACGGATCCACCAGTGTCATTGCATGTGTGTTATTTTCATAAACCACATGGATCCACTAGAGTTCATTGGATGTGTATTCTTTTCATAAACCACCACTAGAGTCACTATATGTGTGTTCTTTTCATAAACCATTTCTAGAGTCATTGCATGTGTGTTCTTTTCATAAACCACATGGATCCACCAGTGTCATTGCATGTGTGTTATTTTCATAAACCACATGGATCCACTAGATTTCATTGCATATGTGTTCTTTTCATAAACCACATGGATCCACCAGTGTCATTGGATGTGTGTTCTTTTCATAAACCACTTGGATCCACCAGTGTCATTGCATGTGTGTTCTTTTCATAAACCATATCTAGAGATCATTGAATGTGTTTTATTTTCATAAACCAGATGGATCCACTAGTGTCATTGCATGTGTGTTCTTTTCATTAACCACATGGATCCACCACTGTCATTGCATGTGTGTTCTTTTCATAAACCACATCTAGAGTCATTGCATGTGTGTTCTTTTAATAAACCACATCGATCCACTAGTGTCATTGCACTTGTATTCTTTTCATAAACCACATGGATCCACTAGTGTCATTGCATGTGTGTTCTTTTCATAAACCACATGGATCCACCAGAGTCATTACATGTGTGTTCTTTTAATAAACCACATGGATCCACCAGTGTCATTGCATGTGTTTTTTTATAAACCACATGGATCAACTAGAGTCATTGCATGTGTGTTGTTTTCATAAACCGCATGGATCCACCAATGTCATTGCATGTGTGTTCTTTTCATAAACCACATGGATCCACTAGTGTCATTGCATTTGTGTTCTTTCCAAAAACCACATGGATCCACTAGTGTCATTGCATATGTGTTCTTTTCATAAACCACATCTAGGGTCATTGCATGTGTGTTCTTTTCATAAACCACCACTAGAGTCATTGCATGTGTGTTCTTTTCATAAACCACATGGATCCACCAGTGTCTTTGCATGTGCGTTCTTTTCATAAACCACAACTAGAGTTATTGCATGTGTGTTCTTTTCATAAACCACATGGATCCAGTAGAGTCATTGCATGTGTGTTCTTTTCATAAACCACATATGGATCCACTAGAGTCATTGCATGTGTGTTTTTCTCCTAAACCACCAGTTGAGTCATTGCATGTGTGTTCTTTTCATAAACCACATGGATCCACTAGAGGCATTGCATGTGTGTTCTTTTCATAAACCACATATGGATCCACTAGATTCATTGCATGTGTGTTCTTCTCCTAAACCACAACTAGAGTTCATTGCATGTGTGTTCTTTTCATAAACCACATGGATCCACCAGTGTCATTGCATGTGTGTTCTTTTCATAAACCACCACTAGAGTCATTGCATGTGTTTTCTTTTCATAAACCACATGTATCCACTAGAGTTCATTGCATTTGTGTTAATTTCATAAACCACATGGATCCACTAGAGTTCATTGCATGTGTGTTCTTTTCTTAAACCACATGGATCCACCAGTGTCATTGCATGTGTGTTCTTTTCATAAACCACCACTAGAGTCATTGCACGTGTGTTCTTTTCATAAAACACGGATCCACCAGTGTCATTGCATGTGTGTTCTTTTCATAAACCACAGGGATCCACTAGAGTTCATTGGATGTGTATTCTTTTCATAAACCACCACTAGAGTCACTATATGTGTGTTCTTTTCATAAACCACATCTAGAGTCATTGCATGTGTGTTCTTTTCATAAACCACATGGATCCACCAGTGTCATTACATGTGTGTTCTTTTCATAAACCACATGGATCCACTAGAGTTCATTGCATATGTGTTCTTTTCATAAACGACATGGATCCACCAGTGTCATTGGATGTGTGTTCTTTTCATAAACCACTTGGATCCACCAGTGTCATTGCATGTGTGTTCTTTTCATAAACCATATCTAGAGATCATTGAATGTGTTTTATTTTCATAAACCACATGGATCCACTAGTGTCATTGCATGTGTTTTCTTTTCATTAACCACATGGATCCACCACTGTCATTGCATGTGTGTTCTTTTCATAAACCACATCTAGAGTCATTGCATGTGTGTTATTTTAATAAACCACATGGATACACTAGTGTCATTGCACTTGTATTCTTTTCATAAACCACATGGATCCACTAGTGTCATTGCATGTGTGTTCTTTTCATAAACCACATGGATCCACTAGAGTCATTGCATGTCTGTTCTTTTCATAAACCACATATGGATCCACTAGATTCATTGCATGTATGTTCTTATCCTAAACCACAACTAGAGTTCATTGCATGTGTGTTCTTTTCATAAACCACATGGATCCACCAGTGTCATTGCATGTGTGTTCTTTTCATAAACCACCTATAGAGTCATTGCATGTGTTTTCTTTTCATAAACCACATGGATCCACTAGAGTTCATTGCATTTGTGTTAATTTCATAAACCACATGGATCCACTAGATTTAATTGCATGTGTGTTCTTTTCATAAACCACATGGATCCACCAGTGTCATTGCATGTGTGTTCTTTTCATAAACCACCACTAGAGTCATTGCACGTGTGGTCTTTTCATAAAACACAGATCCACCAGTGTCATTGCATGTGTGTTCTTTTCATAAACCACATGGATCCACTAGAGTTCATTGGATGTGTGTTCTTTTCATAAACCACCACTAGAGTCACTATATGTGTGTTCTTTTCATAAACCACATCTAGAGTCATTGCATGTGTGTTATTTTCATAAACTACATGGATCCACCAGTGTCATTGCATGTGTGTTCTTTTCATAAACCACCACTAGAGTCATTGCATGTGATTTCTTTTCATAAACCACATGGATCCACTAGAGTTCATTGCATTTGTGTTAATTTCATAAACCACATGGATCCACTAGAGTTAATTGCATGTGTGTTCTTTTCATAAATCACATGGATCCACCAATGTCATTGCATATGTGTTATTTTCATAAACCATATCTAGAGATCATTTAATGTGTTTTATTTTCATAAACCACATGGATCCACTAGTGTCATTGCATGTGTGTTCTTTTCATTAACCACATGGATCCACCATTGTCATTGCATGTGTGTTCTTTTCATAAACCACATCTAGAGTCATTGCATGTGTGTTCTTTTAATAAACCACATGGATCCACTAGTGTCATTGCACTTGTATTCTTTTCATAAACCACATGGATCCACTAGTGTCATTGCATGTGTGTTCTTTTCATAAACCACATGGATCCACTAGTGTCATTGCATGTGTGTTCTTTTCAAAAACCACATGGATCCACCAGTGTCATTGCATCTGTGTTCTTTTCATAAACCACATCTAGAGTCATTGCATGTGTGTTCTTTGCATAAACCACCACTAGAGTCATTGCATGTGTGTTCTTTTGATAAACCACATGGATCCACAAGTGTCATTGCATGTGCGTTCTTTTCATAAACCACAACTAGAGTTATTGCATGTGTGTTCTTTTCATAAACCACATGGATCCAGTAGAGTAATTGGATGTGTGTTCTTTTGATAAACCACATATGGATCCACTAGAGTCATTGCATGTGTGTTTTTCTCCTAAACCACCAGTTGAGTCATTGCATGTGTGTTCTTTTCATAAACCACATGGATCCACTAGAGTCATTGCATGTGTGTTCTTTTCATAAACCACATATGTATCCACTAGATTCATTGCATGTGTGTTCTCCTAAACCACAACTAGAGTTCATTGCATGTGTGTTCTTTTCATAAACCACATGGATCCACCAGTGTCATTGCATGTGTGTTCTTTTCATAAACCACCTATAGAGTCATTGCATCTTTTTTCCTTTCATAAAACACATGGATCCACTAGAGTTCATTGCATTTGTGTTAATTTCATAAACCACATGGATCCACTAGAGTTAATTGCATGTGTGTTCTTTTCATAAACCACATGGATCCACCAGTGTCATTGCATGTGTGTTCTTTTCATAAACCACCACTAGAGTCATTGCTGTGTGGTCTTTTCATAAAACAAGGTTCCACCAGTGTCATTGCATGTGTGTTCTTTTCATAAACCACATGGATCCACTAGAGTTCATTGGATGTGTGTTCTTTTCATAAACCACCACTAGAGTCACTGTATGTGTGTTCTTTTCATAAACCACATCTAGAGTCATTGCATGTGTGTTCTTTTCATAAACCACATGGATCCACCAGTGTCATTGCATGTGTGTTCTTTTCATAAACCACCACTAGAGTCATTGCACGTGTGGTCTTTTCATAAAACACAGATCCACCAGTGTCATTGCATGTTTGTTATTTTCATAAACCACATGGATCCACTAGAGTTCATTGGATGTGTGTTCTTTTCATAAACCACCACTAGAGTCACTGTATGTGTGTTGTTTTCATAAACCACATCTAGAGTAATTGCATGTGTGTTCTTTTCATAAACCACATGGATCCACCAGTGTCATTGCATGTGTGTTCTTTTCATAAACCACATGGATCAAATAGAGTTCATTGCATATGTGTTATTTTCGTAAACCACATGGATACACCAGTGTCATTGGATGTGTGTTCTTTTCATATACGACACGGATCCACCAGTGTCATTGCATGTGTGTTCCTTTCATAAACCATATCTAGAGATCATTGATGTGTTTTATTTTCATAAACCACATGGATCCACTAGTGTCATTGCATGTGTGTTCTTTTCATTAACCACATGGATCCACCAGTGTCATTGCATGTGTGTTCTTTTCATAAACCACATGGATCAAATAGAGTTCATTGCATATGTGTTATTTTCGTAAACCACATGGATACACCAGTGTCATTGGATGTGTGTTCTTTTCATATACGACACGGATCCACCAGTGTCATTGCATGTGTGTTCTTTTCATAAACCATATCTAGAGATCATTGATGTGTTTTATTTTCATAAACCACATGGATCCACTAGTGTCATTGCATGTGTGTTCTTTTCATTAACCACATGGATCCACCAGTGTCATTGCATGTGTGTTTTTTTCATAAACCACATCTGGAGTCATTGCATGTGTGTTCTTTTAATAAACCACATGGATCCACTAGTGTCATTGCATTTGTATTCTTTTCATAAACCACATGGATCCACTAGTGTCATTGCATGTGTGTTCTTTTCATAAACCACATGGATCCACTAGTGTCATTGCATGTGTGTTCTTTTCAAAAACCACATGGATCCACCAGTGTCATTGCATTTGTTTTTTTATAAACCACATGGATCAACCAGAGTCATTGCATGTGTGTTCTTTTCATAAACCACATGGATCCACCAGTGTCATTGCATGTGTTTTTTTTCAAAAACCACATGGATACACTAGAGTCATGGCTTATGTGTTCTTTTCATAAACCACATGGATCCACCAGTGTCATTGCATTAGTGTTCTTTTCAAAAACCACATGGATCCACCAGTGTCATTGCATCTGTGTTCTTTTCATAAACCACATCTAGAGTCATTGCATGTGTGTTCTTTGCATAAACCACCACTAGAGTCATTGCATGTGTGTTCTTTTCATAAACCACATGGATCCACCAGTGTCATTGCATGTGCGTTCTTTTCATAAACCACAACTAGAGTTATTGCATGTGTATTCTTTTCATAAACCACATGGATCCAGTAGAGTCATTGCATGTGTGTTCTTTTCATAAACCACATATGGATCCACTAGAGTCATTGCATGTGTGTTTTTCTCCTAAACCACCAGTTGAGTCATTGCATGTGTGTTCTTTTCATAAACCACATGGATCCACTAGAGTCATTGCATGTGTGTTCTTTTCATAAACCACATATGGATCCACTAGAGTCATTGCATGTCTATTCTTCTCTTAAACCACAACTAGAGTTCATTGCATGTGTGTTCTTTTCATAAACCACATGGATCCACCAGTGTCATTGCATGTGTGTTCTTTTCATAACCCACCTATAGAGTCATTGCATGTGTTTTCTTTTCATAAACCACATGGATCCACTAGAGTTCATTGCATTTGTGTTAATTTCATAAACCACATGGATCCACTAGAGTTAATTGCATGTGTGTTCTTTTCATAAACCACATGGATCCACCAGTGTCATTGCATGTGTGTTCTTTTCATAAACCACCACTAGAGTCATTGCACGTGTGGTCTTTTCATAAAACACGGATCCACAAGTGTCATTGCATGTGTGTTCTTTTCATAAACCACATGGATCCACTAGAGTTCATTGGATGTGTATTCTTTTCAGAAACCACCACTAGAGTCACTATATGTGTGTTCTTTTCATAAACCACATCTAGAGTCATTGCATGTGTGTTCTTTTCATAAACCACATGGATCCACCAGTGTCATTGCATGTGTGTTATTTTCATAAACCACATGGATCCACTAGAGTTCATTTCATATGTGTTCTTTTAATAAACCACATGGATCCACCAGTGTCATTGGATGTGTGTTCTTTTCATGAACCACTTGGATCCACCAGTGTCATTTCATGTGTGTTCTTTTCATAAGCCATATCTAGAGATCATTGAATGTGTTTTTTTTCATAAACCACATGGATCCACTAGTGTCATTGCATGTGTGTTCTTTTCATTAACCACATGGATCCACCACTATCATTGCATGTGTGTTCTTTTCATAAACCACATCTAGAGTCATTGCATGTGTGTTCTTTTAATAAACCACATGGATCCACTAGTGTCATTGCACTTGTATTCTTTTCATAAACCACATGGATCCAATAGTGTCATTGCATGTGTGTTCTTTTCATAAACCACATGGATCCACCAGAGTCATTGCATGTGTGTTCTTTTCATAAACCATTTGGATCCACCAGTGTCATTGCATGTGTTTTTTTATAAACCACATGGATCAACCAGAGTCATTGCATGTGTGTTCTTTTCATAAACCGCATCCAACCACCAGTGTCATTGCATGTGTTTTTTTTTAAAAACCACATGGATCCACCAGAGTCATTGCATGTGTGTTCTTTTAATAAACCACATGGATCCACTCGTGTCATTGCATTTGTGTTCTTGTCAAAAACCACATGGATCCACCAGTGTCATTGCATATGTGTTCTTTTCATAAACCACATCTAGAGTCATTGCATGTGTGTTCTTTTCATAAACCACCACTAGAGTCACTGCATGTGTGTTCTTTTCATAAACCACATGGATCCACCAGTGTCATTGCATGCGCGTTCTTTTCATAAACCACAACTAGAGTTATTGCATGTGTGTTCTTTTCATAAACCACATGGATCCAGTAGAGTCATTGCATGTGTGTTCTTTTCATAAACCACCACTAGAGTCATTGCACTTGTGTTCTTTTCATAAAACATGGATCCACCAGTCTCATTGCATTTGTGTTATTTTCATAAACCACATGGATCTACTAGAGTTCATTTCATATGTGTTCTTTTCATAAACCACATGGTTCCACCAGTGTCTTTGGATGTGTGTTCTTTTCATAAACCACATGGATCCACCAGTGTCATTGCATGTGTGTTCTTTTCATAAACCATATCTATAGTTCATTGAATGTATGTTATTTTCATAAACCACATGGATCCACTAGTGTAATTTCATGTGTGTTCTTTTCATTAACCACATGGATCCACCAGTGTCATTGCACGTGTGCTCTTTTCATAAACCACATCTAGTGTCATTGCATGTGTGTTCTTTTCATAAACCACATGGAACCACTAGTGTCATTGCATTTGTATTCTTTTCATAAATCACATGGATCCACTAGTGTCATTTCATGTGTGTTCTTTTCATAAACCACATGGATCCACTTGTGTCATTGCATGTGTGTTCTTTACATAAACCACCACTAGAGTCATTGTATGTGTGTTCTTTTCATAAACCACATCTAGAGTCATTGCATGTGTGTTCTTTTCATAAACCACATGGATCCACCAGTGTCATTGCATGTGTGTTCTTTTCATAAACCACATGGATCCACCAGTGTCATTGCATGTGTGTTCTTTTCATAAACCTTATGGATCCACCAGTGTCATTGGATGTGTGTTCTTTTCATAAACCAATGGATCCACCAGTGTCATTGCATGTGTGTTATTTTCATAAACCATATCTAGAGTTCATTGAATGTGTGTTGTTTTCATAAACCACATGGCCCACCAGTATCATTGCATGTGTGTTCTTTTCATTAACCATATCTATAGTTCATTGAATGTATGTTATTTTCATAAACCACATGGATCCACAAGTGTCATTTCATGTGTGTTCTTTTCATTAACCACATGGATCCACTAGTGTCATTGCATGTGTGTTCTTTTCATAAACCACATCTAGTGTCATTACATGTGTGTTCTTTTCATAAACCACATGGATCCACTAGTGTCATTGCATTTGTATTCTTTTCATAAATCACATGGATCCACTAGTGGCATTGCATGTGTGTTCTTTTCATAAACCACCACTAGAGTCATTGTATGTGTGTTCTTTTCATAAACCACATCTAGAGTCATGGCATGTGTGTTCTTTTCATAAACCACATGGATCCACCAGTGTCATTGCATGTGTGTTCTTTTCATAAACCACATGGATCCACTAGAGTTCATTGCATATGTGTTCTCTTCATAAACCATATGGATCCACCAGTGTCATTGGATGTGTGTTCTTTTCATAAACCAATGGATCCACCAGTGTCATTGCATGCGTGTTATTTTCATAAACCATATCTAGAGTTCATTGAATGTGTGTTGTTTTCATAAACTACATGGATGCACTAGTGTCATTGCATGTGTGTTCTTTTCATTAACCACAGGGATCCACCAGTGTCATTGCATGTGTGTTCTTTTCATAAACCACATCTAGAGTCATTGCATGTGTGTTCTTTTCATAAACCACCAGTAGAGTGATTGCATGTGTGTTCTTTTCATAAACCACGTGGATCCACCAGTGTCATTGCATGTGCGTTCTTTTCATAAACCACAAATAGAGTTATTACGTGTGTGTTCTTTTCATAAACCACATGGATCCAGTAGAGTCATTGCATGTGTGTTCTTTTTGTAAACCACATATGGATCCACTAGAGTCATTGCATGTGTGTTTTTCTCCTAAACCACTAGTTGAGTCATTGCATGTGTGTTCTTTTCACAAACCACATGGATCCACTAGAGTCATTGCATGTGTGTTCTTTTCATAAACCACATATGGATCCGCTAGATTCATTGCATGTCTATTATTCTCTTAAACAACAACTAGAGTTCATTGCATGTGTGTTCTTTTAATAAACCACATGGATCCACTAGTGTCATTGCACTTGTATTCTTTTCATAAACCACATGGATCCACTAGTGTCATTGCATGTGTGTTATTTTCATAAACCACATGGATCCACCAGAGTCATTGCATGTGTGTTCTTTTCATAAACCACATGGATCCACCAGTGTCATTGCATGTGTTTTTTTATAAACCACATGGATCAACCAGAGTCATTGCATGTGTGTTCTTTTCATAAACCGCATGGATCCACCAGTGTCATTGCATGTGTTTTTTTTCAAAAACCACATGGATCCACCAGAGTCATTGCATGTGTATTCTTTTCATAAACCACATGGGTCCACTAGTGTCATTGCATTTGTATTCTTTTCAAAAACCACATCGATCCACCAGTGTCATTGCATATGTGTTCTTTTCATAAACCACATCTAGAGTCATTGCATGTGTGTTCTTTTCATAAACCACCACTTGAGTCATTGCATGTGTGTTCTTTCCATAAACCACATGGATCCACCAGTGTCATTGCATGTGCGTTCTTTTCATAAACCACAACTAGAGTTATTGCATGTGTGTTCTTTTCATAAACCACATGGATCCAGTAGAGTCATTGCATGTGTGTTCTTTTCATAAACCACCACTAGAGTCTTTGCACTTCTGTTCTTTTCATAAAACATGGATCCACCAGTCTCATTGCATGTGTGTTATTTTCATAAACCACATGGATCTACTAGAGTTCATTTCATATGTGTTCTTTTCATAAACCACATGGTTCCACCAGTGTCTTTGGATGTGTGTTCTTTTCATAAACCACATGGATCCACCAGTGTCATTGCATGTGTGTTCTTTTCATAAACCATATCTATAGTTCATTGAATGTATGTTATTTTCATAAACCACATGGATCCACTAGTGTCATTTCATGTGTGTTCTTTTCATTAACCACATGGAACCACCAGTGTCATTGCACGTGTGCTCTTTTCATAAACCACATCTAGTGTCATTGCATGTGTGTTCTTTTCATAAACCACATGGAACCACTAGTGTCATTGCATTTGTATTCTTTTCATAAATCACATGGATCCACTAGTGTCATTGCATGTGTGTTCTTTTCATAAACCACATGGATTCACTTGTGTCATTGCATGTGTGTTCTTTTCATAAACCACCACTAGAGTCATTGTATGTGTGTTCTTTTCATAAACCACATCTAGAGTCATTGCATGTGTGTTCTTTTCATAAACCACATGGATCCACCAGTGTCATTGCATGTGTGTTCTTTTCATAAACCACATGGCTCCACTATTGTTCATTGCATATGTGTTCTGTTCATAAACCATATGGATCCACCAGTGTCACTGGATGTGTGTTCTTTTCATAAACCAGTGGATCCACCAGTGTCATTGCATGTGTGTTATTTTCATAAACCATATCTAGAGTTCATTGAATGTGTGTTGTTTTCATAAACCACATGGATCCACTAGTGTCATTGCATTTGTATTCTTTTCAAAAACCACATGGATCCACCAGTGTCATTGCATGTGTGTTCTTTTCATAAACCACATCTAGAGTCATTGCATGTGTGTTCTTTTCATAGACCACCACTAGAGTCATTGCATGTGTGTTCTTTTCATAAACCACATGGATCCACCAGTGTCATTGCATGTGCATTCTTTTCATAAACCACATGGATCCACCAGTGTCATTGCATGTGTGTTCTTTTCATAAACCATATCTATAGTTCATTGAATGTATGTTATTTTCATAAACCACATGGATCCACTAGTGTCATTGCATGTGTGTTCTTTTCATTAACCACAGGGATCCACCAGTGTCATTGCATGTGTGTTCTTTTCATAAACCACATCTAGAGTCATTGCATGTGTGTTCTTTTCATAAACCACATGGATCCACTAGTGTCATTGCACTTGTATTCTTTTCATAAACCACATGGATCCACTAGTGTCATTGCATGTGTGTTCTTTTCATAAACCACATGGATCCACCAGAGTCATTGCATGTGTGTTCTTTTCATAACCACATGGATCCACCAGTGTCATTGCATGTTTTTTTATAAACCACATGGATCAACCAGAGTCATTGCATGTGTGTTCTTTTCATAAACCGCATGGATCCACCAGTGTCATTGCATGTGTTTTTTTTCAAAAACCACATGGATCCACCAGAGTCATTGCATGTGTGTTCTTTTCATAAACCACATGGATCCACTAGTGTCATTGCATTTGTATTCTTTTCAAAAACCACATGGATCCACCAGTGTCATTGCATATGTGTTCTTTTCATAAACCACATCTAGAGTCATTGCATGTGTGTTCTTTTCATAGACCACCACTAGAGTCATTGCATGTGTGTTCTTTTCATAAACCACATGGATCCACCAGTGTCATTGCATGTGCATTCTTTTCATAAACCACATGGATCCACCAGTGTCATTGCATGTGTGTTCTTTTCATAAACCATATCTATAGTTCATTGAATGTATGTTATTTTCATAAACCACATGGATCCACTAGTGTCATTTCATGTGTGTTCTTTTCATTAACCACATGGAACCACCAGTGTCATTGCACGTGTGCTCTTTTCATAAACCACATCTAGTGTCATTGCATGTGTGTTCTTTTCATAAACCACATGGAACCACTAGTGTCATTGCATTTGTATTCTTTTCATAAATCACATGGATCCACTAGTGTCATTGCATGTGTGTTCTTTTCATAAACCACATGGATTCACTTGTGAGATTGCATGTGTGTTCTTTTCATAAACCACCACTAGAGTCATTGAATGTGTGTTCTTTTCATAAACCACATCTAGAGTCATTGCATGTGTGTTCTTTTCATAAACCACATGGATCCACCAGTGTCATTGCATGTGTGTTCTTTTCATAAATCACATGGATCCACTAGAGTTCATTGCATATGTGTTCTGTTCATAAACCATATGGATCCACCAGTGTCACTGGATGTGTGTTCTTTTCATAAACCAATGGATCCACCAGTGTCATTGCATGTGTGTTATTTTCATAAACCATATCTATAGTTCATTGAATGTGTGTTGTTTTCATAAACCACATGGATCCACTAGTGGCATTGCATGTGTGTTCTTTTCATTAACCACAGGGATCCACCAGTGTCATTGCATGTGTGTTCTTTTCATAAACCACATGGATCCACTAGTGTCATTGCATTTGTATTCTTTTCATAAACCACGTGGATCCACTAGTGTCATTGCATATGTGTTCTTTTCATCAACCACATGGTTCCACCAGTGTCATTGGATGTGTGTTCTTTTCATAAACCGCATGGCCCACCAGTGTCATTGCATGTGTGTTCTTTTCATAAACCATATCTATAGTTCATTGAATGTATGTTATTTTCATAAACCACATGGATCCACAAGTGTCATTTCATGTGTGTTCTTTTCATTAACCACATGGATCCACTAGTGTCATTGCACGTGTGTTCTTTTCATAAACCACATCTAGTATCATTACATGTGTGTTCTTTTCATAAACCACATGGATCCACTAGTGTCATTGCATTTGTATTCTTTTCATAAATCACATGGATCCACTAGTGTCATTGCATGTGTGTTCTTTCATAAACCACCACTAGAGTCATTGTATGTGTGTTCTTTTCATAAACCACATCTAGAGTCATGGCATGTGTGTTCTTTTCATAAACCACATGGATCCACTACTGTCATTGCACTTGTATTCTTTTCATAAACCACATGGATCCACTAGTGTCATTGCATGTGTGTTCTTTTCATAAACCACATGGATCCACTAGAGTCATTGCATGTGTGTTCTTTTCATAACCACATGGATCCACCAGTGTCATTGCATGTTTTTTTATAAACCACATGGATCAACCAGAGTCATTGCATGTGTGTTCTTTTCATAAACCGCATGGATCCACCAGTGTCATTGCATGTGTTTTTTTTCAAAAACCACATGGATCCACCAGAGTCATTGCATGTGTGTTCTTTTCATAAACCACATGGATCCACTAGTGTCATTGCATTTGTATTCTTTTCAAAAACCACATGGATCCACCAGTGTCATTGCATATGTGTTCTTTTCATAAACCACATCTAGAGTCATTGCATGTGTGTTCTTTTCATAGACCACCACTAGAGTCATTGCATGTGTGTTCTTTTCATAAACCACATGGATCCACCAGTGTCATTGCATGTGCATTCTTTTCATAAACCACATGGATCCACCAGTGTCATTGCATGTGTGTTCTTTTCATAAACCATATCTATAGTTCATTGAATGTATGTTATTTTCATAAACCACATGGATGCACTAGTGTCATTGCATGTGTGTTCTTTTCATTAACCACAGGGATCCACCAGTGTCATTGCATGTGTGTTCTTTTCATAAACCACATCTAGAGTCATTACATGTGTGTTCTTTTCATAAACCACATGGATCCACTAGTGTCATTGCATTTGTATTCTTTTCATAAACCACGTGGATCCACTAGTGTCATTGCATATGTGTTCTTTTCATCAACCACATGGTTCCACCAGTGTCATTGGATGTGTGTTCTTTTCATAAACCGCATGGCCCACCAGTGTCATTGCATGTGTGTTCTTTTCATAAACCATATCTATAGTTCATTGAATGTATGTTATTTTCATAAACCACATGGATCCACAAGTGTCATTTCATGTGTGTTCTTTTCATTAACCACATGGATCCACTAGTGTCATTGCACGTGTGTTCTTTTCATAAACCACATCTAGTATCATTACATGTGTGTTCTTTTCATAAACCACATGGATCCACTAGTGTCATTGCATTTGTATTCTTTTCATAAATCACATGGATCCACTAGTGTCATTGCATGTGTGTTCTTTCATAAACCACCACTAGAGTCATTGTATGTGTGTTCTTTTCATAAACCACATCTAGAGTCATGGCATGTGTGTTCTTTTCATAAACCACATGGATCCACTACTGTCATTGCACTTGTATTCTTTTCATAAACCACATGGATCCACTAGTGTCATTGCATGTGTGTTCTTTTCATAAACCACATGGATCCACTAGAGTCATTGCATGTGTGTTCTTTTCATAACCACATGGATCCACCAGTGTCATTGCATGTTTTTTTATAAACCACATGGATCAACCAGAGTCATTGCATGTGTGTTCTTTTCATAAACCGCATGGATCCACCAGTGTCATTGCATGTGTTTTTTTTCAAAAACCACATGGATCCACCAGAGTCATTGCATGTGTGTTCTTTTCATAAACCACATGGATCCACTAGTGTCATTGCATTTGTATTCTTTTCAAAAACCACATGGATCCACCAGTGTCATTGCATATGTGTTCTTTTCATAAACCACATCTAGAGTCATTGCATGTGTGTTCTTTTCATAGACCACCACTAGAGTCATTGCATGTGTGTTCTTTTCATAAACCACATGGATCCACCAGTGTCATTGCATGTGCATTCTTTTCATAAACCACATGGATCCACCAGTGTCATTGCATGTGTGTTCTTTTCATAAACCATATCTATAGTTCATTGAATGTATGTTATTTTCATAAACCACATGGATGCACTAGTGTCATTGCATGTGTGTTCTTTTCATTAACCACAGGGATCCACCAGTGTCATTGCATGTGTGTTCTTTTCATAAACCACATCTAGAGTCATTGCATGTGTGTTCTTTTCATAAACCACATGGATCCACTAGTGTCATTTCATGTGTGTTCTTTTCATTAACCACATGGAACCACCAGTGTCATTGCACGTGTGCTCTTTTCATAAACCACATCTAGTGTCATTGCATGTGTGTTCTTTTCATAAACCACATGGAACCACTAGTGTCATTGCATTTGTAATCTTTTCATAAATCACATGGATCCACTAGTGTCATTGCATGTGTGTTCTTTTCATAAACCACATGGATTCACTTGTGTCATTGCATGTGTGTTCTTTTCATAAACCACCACTAGAGTCATTGTATGTGTGTTCTTTTCATAAACCATATCTAGAGTCATTGCATGTGTGTTCTTTTCATAAACCACATGGATCCACCAGTGTCATTGCATGTGTGTTCTTTTCATAAACCACATGGATCCACTAGAGTTCATTGCATATGTGTTCTGTTCATAAACCATATGGATCCACCAGTGTCACTGGATGTGTGTTCTTTTCATAAACCAATGGATCCACCAGTGTCATTGCATGTGTGTTATTTTCATAAACCATATCTAGAGTTCATTAAATGTGTGTTGTTTTCATAAACCACATGGATCCACTAGTGGCATTGCATGTGTGTTCTTTTCATTAACCACAGGGATCCACCAGTGTCATTGCATGTGTGTTCTTTTCATAAACCACATCTAGAGTCATTGCATGTGTGTTCTTTTCATAAACCACATGGATCCACTAGTGTCATTGCATTTGTATTCTTTTCATAAACCAAATGGATCCACTAGTGTCATTGCATATGTGTTCTTTTCATCAACCACATGGTTCCACCAGTGTCATTGGATGTGTGTTCTTTTCATAAACCGCATGGCCCACCAGTGTCATTGCATGTGTGTTCTTTTCATAAACCATATCTATAGTTCATTGAATGTATGTTATTTTCATAAACCACATGGATCCACAAGTGTCATTTCATGTGTGTTCTTTTCATTAACCACATGGATCCACTAGTGTCATTGCACGTGTGTTCTTTTCATAAACCACATCTAGTATCATTACATGTGTGTTCTTTTCATAAACCACATGGATACACTAGTGTCATTGCATTTGTATTCTTTTCATCAATCACATGGATCCACTAGTGTCATTGCATGTGTGTTCTTTCATAAACCACCACTAGAGTCATTGTATGTGTGTTCTTTTCATAAACCACATCTAGAGTCATGGCATGTGTGTTCTTTTCATAAACCACATGGATCCACCAGTGTCATTGCATGTGTGTTCTTTTCATAAACCACATGGATCCACTAGAGTTCATTGCATATGTGTTCTCTTCATAAACCATATGGATCCACCAGTGTCATTGGATGTGTGTTCTTTTCATAAACCAATGGATCCACCAGTGTCATTGCATGCGTGTTATTTTCATAAACCATATCTAGAGTTTATTGAATGTGTGTTGTTTTCATAAACTACATGGATGCACTAGTGTCATTGCATGTGTGTTGTTTTCATTAACCACAGGGATCCACCAGTGTCATTGCATGTGTGTTCTTTTCATAAACCACATCTAGAGTCATTGCATGTGTGTTCTTTTCATAAACCACATGGATCCACTAGTGTCATTGCACTTGTATTCTTTTCATAAACCACATGGATCCACTAGTGTCATTTCATGTGTGTTCTTTTCATAAACCACATGGATCCACCAGAGTCATTGCATGTGTGTTCTTTCCATAACCACATGGATCCACCAGTGTCATTGCATGTTTTTTTATAAACCACATGGATCAACCAAAGTCATTGCATGTGTGTTCTTTTCATAAACCGCATGGATCCACCAGTGTCATTGCATGTGTTTTTTTTCAAAAACAACATGGATCCACCAGAGTCATTGCATGTGTGTTCTTTTCATAAACCACATGGATCCACTAGTGTCATCGCATATGTGTACTTTTCATAAACCACAGGGATCCACCAGTGTCATTGCATGTGTGTTCTTTTCATAAACCACATCTAGAGTCATTGCATGTGTGTTCTTTTCATAAACCACATGGATCCACTAGTGTCATTGCATTTGTATTCTTTTCATAAACCACATGGATCCACTAGTGTCATTGCATTTGTGTTCTTTTCATAAACCACATGGATCCACCACTGTCATTGCATGTGTGTTATTTTTATAAACCACATGGATCTACTAGAGTTCATTGCATATGTGTTCTTTTCATAAACCACATGGTTCCACCAGTGTCATTGGATGTGTGTTCTTTTCATAAACCGCATGGACCCACCAGTGTCATTGCATGTGTGTTCTTTTCATAAACCATATCTATAGTTCATTGAATGTATGTTATTTTCATAAACCACATGGATCCACAAGTGTCATTTCATGTGTGTTCTTTTCATTAACCACATGGATCCACCAGTGTCATTGCACGTGTGTTCTTTTCATAAACCACATCTAGTGTCTTTACATGTGTGTTCTTTTCATAAACCACATGGATCCACTAGTGTCATTGCATTTGTATTCTTTTCATAAATCACATGGATCCACTAGTGTCATTGCATGTGTGTTCTTTTCATAAACCACCACTAGAGTCATTGCATGTGTGTTCTTTTCACAAACTCTAGTGGATCCACTAGAGTTCATTGTATGTGTGTTCTTTTCATTAACCACATGGATCCACCAATTTCCTTGGATGTGTGTTCTTTTCATAAACCACCACTAGAGTCATGGCATGTTTGTTATTTTCATAAACGACATGAATCTACCAGTGTCATTGGATGTGTTTTCTTTTCATAAACCACATGGATCCACTAGTGTCATTGCATATATGTTCTTTTCGTAAACCACATCTAGAGTTATTCCATGTGTGTTCTTCTCTTAAACCACCACAAGAGTAATTGCATGTGTGTTCTTTTC
Source organism: Avena sativa (assembly GCA_916181665.1). NCBI lineage: Eukaryota > Viridiplantae > Streptophyta > Magnoliopsida > Poales > Poaceae > Avena > Avena sativa. The sequence goes on from OV702289.1 coordinate 335,750,943, forward strand.
ATAAACCACATGGATCCACTAGAGTTCATTGCATGTGTGTTCTTTTCATAAACCACATGTATCCACCAGTGTCATTGCATGTGTGTTCTTTTTATAAACAACATTGATCCACCAGTGTCATTGCATGTGTGTTCTTTTCATAAACCACAACTAGAGTCATTGCATGAGTGTTCTTTTCATAAACCACATGGATCCACCAGTGTCATTGCATTTGTGTTCTTTTCAAATACCACATGGAACCACGACTAGAGTCATTGCACGTGTGTTCTTTCCATAAACCACATGGATCCACTAGTGTCATGCTATGTGTGTCCTTTTCATAAACTACATGGATCCACCAGTGACATTGCATATGTGTTCTTTTCATAAACCACATCTAGAGTCATTGCATGTGTTTTCTTCTCCTAAACCACCACTAGAGTCAATCCATGTGTGTTCTTTTCATAAACCACATGGATCCACTAGAGTTCATTGCATGCGTGTTCTTTTCATCAACCACATGGATCCACCAGTGTCATTGCATGTGTGCTATTTCCATAAACCACCACTAGAGTCATTGCATGTGTGTTCTTTTCATAAACCACATGGAGCCACCAGTGTCATTGCATGTGTGTTATTTTCATAAACCACCACTAGTGTCATTGCATGTGTGTTCTTTTCATAAACCACATGGTTCCACCAGTGTCATTGCATGTGTGTTCTTTTCATAAACCACATGGATGCACTAGAGTTTATTGTATGTGTGTTATTTTCATAAACCACATGGATCCACCAGTGTCATTGGATGTGTGTTCTTTTCATAAACCACCACTAGTGTCATTGCATGTGTGTTCTTTTCATAAACCACATGGATCCACTAGTGTCATTGGATGTGTGTTCTTTTCATAAACCACATGGATCCACCAGTGTCATTACATGTGTGTTCTTTTCATAAACCACATCTCGATTCATTGCATGTGCGTTCTTCTCCTAAACCACCATTAGAGTCATTGCATGTGTGTTCTTTTCATAAACCACATGGATCCACTAGTGTCATTGCATTTGTATTCTTTTCATAAACCACGTGGATCCACCAGTGTCATTGGATGTGTGTTCTTTTCATAAACCACAACTATAGTCATTGCATGTGTGTTCTTTTCATAAACCACATGGATCCACTAGAGTCATTGCATGTGTGATATTTTCATAAACCACATATCGATCCACTATAGTCATTGCATTTGTGTTCTTCTCCTAAACCACCACTAGAGTTCATTGCATGTGTGTTCTTTTCAAAAACCACATGGATCCAACAGTGTCATTGCATGTGTGTTCTTTTCATAAACCACCACTAGAATCATTGCATGTGTGTTCTTTTCATAAACCACATGGATCCAGCAGTGTCATTGCATGTGTGTTCTTTGTATAAACCACCAGTAGAGTCACTGCATGTGTGTTATTTTCATAAACCACCACTAGGGTCATTGCATGTGTGTTCTTTTCATAAACCACATGGATCCACCGGTGTCACTGGATGTGTGTTCTTTACACAAACCACCAGTAGAGTCATTGCAGGTGTGTTCTTTTCATAAACCACATGGATCCACCAGTTTCATTGCAGGTGTGTTCTTTTCATAAACCACATGGATCCAGCATTGTCATTTCATATGTGTTCTTTTCATAAGTCACATGGATCCACCAGTCTCATTGCATTTGTGTTCTTTTCAAAAACCACATGGAACCACCACTAGAGTCATTGCATGTGTGTTCTTTTCATAGAGCACATGGATCCACTAGTGTCATTAGATGTGTGTTCTTTTCATAAACCACATGATCCACCAATGTCATTGCATGTGTGTTCTTTTCATAAACCACATCTAGAGTCATTGCATGTATGTTCTTCTCCTAAACCACCACTAGAGTCATTGCATGTGTGTTCATTTCATAAACCACATGGATCCACTTGAATTCATTGCATGTGTGTTCTTTAAATAAACCACATGGATCCACCAGCGTCATTGCATGTGTGTTCTTTTCATAAACCACCACTAGAGTCATTGCATGTGTGTTCTTTTCATAAACCACATGGATCCACCAGTGTCATTGCATTTGTGTTCTTTTCAAAAACCACATCGATCCACCAGTTCCATTGCATGTGTGTTCTTTTCATAAACCTCATCTAGAGTCATTGCATGTGTTTTATTTTCATAAACCACCACTAGAGTCATTGCATGTGTGTTCTTTTCATAAACCACATGGATGCACTAGATTCATGACATGTGTGTTCTTTTCATAATCCACATTGATCTACTAGTGTCATTACATTTGTGTTCTTTTCAAAACCACATGGATCCACTAGTGTCATTGCATGTGTGTTCTTTTCATAAACCACCACTAGAGTCATTGCATGTGTGTTCTTTTCATAAACCACAACTAGAGTCATTGCATGTGTGTTCTTTTCATAAACCACATGGATCCACCAGTGTCATTGCATGTGTGTTCTTTTCATAAACCACATGGATCCACTAGAGTCATTGCTGAAGGGAATGTGCCCGAGAGGCAATAATAAAGTGTTTATTATCTTATTCCTTGTTTATGATAAATGTTTATTTTGCATGCTATAATTGTATTAATTTGGAAACGTTAATACATGTGTGTTTAATAAACAAAAGGAAAGTTCCTAGTTATGCCTCTCTTATAAACTAGCTCGTTGATTAACAAGATGATCAAGGTTTCCTGATCATGGACATTGGATGTCGTTAATAACGAGGTCACAACATTGGTGGAATGATGTGATGAACATTCATACGAAGTATAGCATTACGATCAAAGTCATTATATTTATATTTCTATAACATCATACGAAGTAATCTTAGTCCTTAGACCATGAGATCATGTTAATTTCTAACATCGGAAGAGTAACTTGATAACATCAAACATCACACCGTAAAAGGGTGACTATAAAGGTGGGTTCAGATACTCCGAAGGTGTTATGTTGAGGCTCATGGATCAAGAATGGAATTTGTCAATCTCGATGATGGATAGATATACTCTAGGACCCCTCGGTGATATCACATTAAGATAGCTTGCAAGCAAGTGATGTGATCACTAGAATGTTATATCACGGGAACGAGAAAAGAGTCCATGTCAGTAATGAGATCAAACTAGGTATTTGGATGTCGATGATCGAATCTCGGACATGTAATAAATCGCGAGACAAATGAATTTAGTTACGACGTTAAAGGTTCACAATATCACAAGAGTCATCGTTGAATATGTGGGAGTCAGTACGGATCTCCAGGTCCCGCTGCTGATTATTGATCGGAGAGGGGTATCGATCATGTCTGCGTTATTCGTGAACCGTAGGGTGACACACTTAAGGGATACTGACACCATTTAGAGAAAATATCTTTAAGATAAAGATTTAAGAAAGCGCTGGAATTATTTCAATAGACACCGAAACTGTTTCGGGTGAAATTGCTGAAATTGGTTCTTCATATGATATTGAAATGTTGCAGGGGATTTTATGTAAATGTTTTTTAATTAAAGTAATTAAAAAAATTCTTAATAAAATAAATAAAATAGTTTTATTTAATGAGAGCTTGTATTAAATTTGGTGGAAATTTAATGCATGTGAGTGGAAGTGTGAGTGGAGGCATATTTATGTGAGTGGAGCATCCACCACATGAATGATGGAAGAGGTGGTGATGGGGATATGCCAAAGGGGGTATGCCTAGAAGGACGTTTCGATTGGGCTGAAAGGCCTAAGAGTGCGCCTGGAGGGTGGCTACTGGACAACAACGGAAGGAGAAGCCAGGTGACTGGCGACTGGAGGCCTAGGAGCGTAATAGAAGCCTAGTCGGATTAGGTCAAAACCTCCGGATCCTTATCTTGTTCGGTTGTAAACTGCAAACCCTAGCGAGGTGCCTCATATATAAACCTCCCTTGGGTATCTTAGAGACTCACTTTCCATCAGACACCCCCTCAAGCGACTCGCATCATAGTTGCCGAGCTCGCCACCCCTGTAACTCGCTCTCTGATAATCTAATCTAGCAGGAGTAGGTCTTTACCCTTCGAGGGGCAAACCTGGGTAAACCCATGTGCATCCGCCCCCATCTCGCACCGCAGATGGCCGCCAACTCTTCCTCACGAAACACTCAATCGCTGCCAGTGGCAGCGACTGCCGTGGCCATTTCCACGACAGTGGCGCCCACCGTGGGGAATAGCGGGACTGGCCTGAGTTCTGCGGCGAGACCCTACTCGCCGATCGATCGGACGCTCTCCACCGGCCGCATGATTGACATCGGCGGGATCTTATAGATCCTGCCCAGCAGCTACATCCCGGCGTCACGCCCGGTCACTCACGGCGCCGTGATGCCGGTCGGCTCCATCAACCTCTTCGTCGGCTTCACCGACACGGTCGACCCAGCTGCAATGGTGATCATCGGCGGATCGCCGCGGCATCGCGACCTGCTTTCGGAGGAGCAGGTCCACTCCATCAGGAGCCTCGTCACCGAGTACGACTTGGCCACCAGCGACGCGGTCGAGACCAATGCCGCCACCAACGACGACGCCCTAAACGACGACGCCGACTCCGCGACGCCTGCCTCAGTCGACGGATCCATCAAAGCCGCATCACGAGAGGACTCCATCACGCGAGTCTCCAACCCCGAGGACTTCGAGGATTCCTCCATCCAGGGGATCTTCGACTCCGATTCAGGCTCGGAGTCCCCCGAGGATTTTCGTGCCAGATCCAATCGCTTCAACGCGATCTACATGGCGGGCAGCACGGCTGCCCCGCCAGATCCGTTCGCCACGCCGATCCCGCCGACTGTGACGGCCACGGAGTTGGAGCAAGCCCGCCTGCGGCTCGCGGAGGCACAACGCAACGAACTCGCCGAGCGCGAGAAATACCGCCTCGAACGAGAGACAGCGTGGGAGCTGTCGCTCTATCACCAGCGCCGCATCAGGTTCCCGCCTGAACTCCAACGTCCAGGGCCGCGTCCTGAACTTCAACGACGAGAGCGACCCCGCACGCGCCGCCGAGAGCGAATACTATGAGAACACGCCGCCAAGCGGAAGCAACCCCGCGAGACCACCACCCGGTGCACCGGCAACCGGAGCCCCTCCACCACCCATGGGCCATGCGCCCCCGCCGGACCAACCGCGGATCATGATCTCGCCTCAAGCCCGCGACGCCAATGGGCTACCATTATACTCCACCCCGATGGAGAACGTCGTCGCGGCCGACGCTGCAATCACCAACCTCAATGTCCAAGGCGACGGCGCGCTACAGATCCAGTACGCCAAGGCCCTACTCGTCAGGGCCATCGAGCAACAAGCTGCGGGAGTCGACCCGCGGGGACGGATGTACTCCCGCTCATCAGCAAGTAGGGCGGCATCAAGCGGCCACCCCACCATGGCCAATGCATTAACTTTCCCACCACCGCAGCCCCTGGCGAACCAACCGTAGGCCGCCAATCCCGCGCTGTCCACCAACGAGCCGCGACCGGCGAATAACACGGTCGCCGCCAACGGGGAGCCCATTGATGCCCGCACGAACATCATCAACAACCAGGCGTGGCGGTCGCGCAAGCCCAACGACCTAAGGCACACTCTCACCAACCACGGCGACCCGGAACCAAGAGGCTCACTCAGTCGAGTCGGGCCGCAATGCTTTAGGCCCATGATTCGCGGGGAAAAATACCCCGCCATCTTCAAGGAGATCGAAAAGTACGACCCGACGTACGATCCTGCCGTCTGGCTGGACACATACCTCATGGCAATGGAAATCGCAGGCCACACTGACCTGCTCGCCGCTGATGATGGAGGGTGTGACCCGGCAATGGATCAACACGCTCCCTGCTGACAGCATTGATTCCTAGGAAGAAATGCGGGACGCCTTTGTCAGGCACTTCGAGGGCTCCTACACCCACGCCACCACCATAGAGGACCTGGAGCGATGCATCCAGGGACAACGCGAGTCGACTCGTCGCTGGATCCAAAGATGGCAAGAACTATGGATAAACGCCTCTGGCATCCACCTAGACATGGTGATACACTGCTTCAAGAACGCGTGCCGGTAGGAACTCCTAGTCGCTAAGATCAAGAGGGTCTACTAGACGCTCGACAACATCCCCGACCTCCTCAAGATCGCCAAGCGCTATGCGGAGTAAGACCCCAACCAAGACTCCGATGACGAGTCGGGAGGAATACGCCGCACCAGCATCCACGACAGCGGGCGCCTACGTGACATGTGCTACAGCAACACCCGCATCACCGGCAAGCGCCGCATGGACGGGCGAGTCGACTTTGTTGCCAACACCGGCTACGGCCAGCGCGACTCCAAGAACTACCGCCGGGACAGAGGAAACTACCGCAACAGCGGGAACTACCGTGCCAACTACACAACGAGGCTGAAATTCGACCCTGTCGCCCTGCTCAATCTGCACTGCATCTACCATAGCAGGGAGGGGAAACCAGCCACCCACACCACCGCTGATTGCCACTCTCTCAAAGAGATCGATAAGGCGAGACGAGCAAGGGAGGACCCCAACAACAACCCATCCCGGGACAACGGGAACGGCGGCGGCTTTGGCACCACCGTCGGCTTGCTACACACCTTCACTAGACTCGACACCAAGCGCGAGAGAAAGGTCCTCGCCCACGCGGTCGCCGTCAATGCGGTGACTCAGGTCGACATCCCGCGCTTCCTCAACTGGTCCGAACAGAGTATCACTTGGAGTCGCCAGGACCACGCCCCCAGAATCGAGTACCCAAGGCGAGTCGCCCTGGTAGTCAGGCCCAAAGTGGCCAACTACTGGCTACCCAAGACATTAATGGACGGCGGGAGCTCCATCAACATCATGTACCTGGACACGTTCAAGAGGCTATAACTCCCAGAGTCGGGAATCCAGCCGACCCTGACAACCTTCCACGGTATCGTCCCCAGTCGGAAGGCATACCCGATCGAAAAGTGACGCTGCCAGTCACCTTCGGCACACCAGCAAACTACCGCACCGAGCAAATCGAATTCGAGCTGGTGAACTTCCGCAGCCCCTACCACTGCATGCTGGGACGCCAGACGTTTGCCAAATTCATGGCGACCCCCACTACGCGTACAACATGATGAAGCTCCCTAGGCCAAGCAGCATCATCACCGTCCACGGCGACCCTGACATGGCCATGGAATGCGAGGACAAAGGCGCCGAGCTCGCCGACACCGTCATTGCCGCGGAGACCGACCACGCGGAGGAGCTCGCGAAAAACGCGGGCAACATCAACAAGAACGACCCTACCATCCTGAAGAAGCCAACCGCCGTGAATTCCACGTTCGAGGCAACCACGCACACCCGCACCGTCGAGCTCGTCCTCGGCGACTCCAGCCAGAAGGTCACCATTGGGGCGCACATGAGCCCCGCATAGGAAAGCGCGCTCATTGAGTTCCTCCGTGAGAACCGCGACATCTTCGCATGGAAGCCATCTGACATGCCAGGTGTCCCGAGGGAACTCGCTGAGCACAAACTAAATGCTGACCCCAAAGTGCGACCAGTAAAGCAGTCGCTACGGCCCTTCAATGAAGAGCGTCGTCGAGCAATCGCCGAAGAAATTCAGCGCCTGCTAGCCACATGATTCATCCGGCCAATCAAATACTCCAAGTGGTTGGCAAACCCAGTCCTAGTTCTAAAAAAGAACAACACATGGAGAATGTGCATCGACTACACCAACCTTAACAACGCCTGCCCGAAGGAGGAGTTCGTCCTACCGCGCATCGATCAGATCATCGACTCTACCGCGGGATTGAAGTCGTTGTGCTTCCTTGACGCTTACTCTGGTTATAACCAGAACAAGATGGCGATCGAGGACGAGGAGAAGACGGCGTTCATTATGCCATTCGACGCCTTCTGCTACACGGCCATGACGTTCGGGCTCAAGAACGCAGGCGCCACATACCAGAGGTGCATGCAGGAGTGCCTAGCGAGCCAAATTGGCCGCAACATTCACGTCTACATCGATGATGTGGTGGTAAAATCCACCCGCCAGGACGACCTGCTTGCCGACCTAGCCAAAACCTTCGCAAACCTGCGGAGGTACAACATCAAGCTGAACCCCAGAAAATGCACCTTCGGTGTCCCCACCAAGATCGACACCATCACGTGACTTGGGAAACCAGAGAAGCTCCTGTACCTCCACTACTGGTCGGTCCATTTTGACAGCTCCAAGAACGCCGACGGCGCAGGGGCTAGGGTCATACTGACCTCTCCCAAAGGAGACAAGCTCCGCTACGTGCTCCACCTCAACTTCAAACCCTACACCAACAACATGGCAGAATATGAGGCCCTCCTTCACGGCATGAGAGCCGCCAAGGAGATAAAGGTCAACCGCCTACGATGCTATGGCGACTCCGACCTAGTCGCCGGCCAAGTCGCCGGGATGTGCGACGCCGTCTCCCCAATAATGATCGCGTACCGCCAAGCTATCGACCAGTTAGGAGGACACTTCAACGGCTACTCCGTGGAGTGGATCGACAGGCGCAAAAACGAGGAGGCAGACGCCCTCTCCCGCATCGGATCAACCCGACAAGCGCCACTAGTAGGTGTATTCCTCGACATCATCCACAAACCGTCGGTCAGCCCACCAAAATAGATCGACGTCGGGATCCCACTGCAACCAGAACCGGCCTTAGTCGCCATGGTTGTGGAGCGTAGCGACTGGACAGCACCATACGTCGCCTTCCCGGAACACAAGCTCCTACCAAGCAATGAGACGGAGGCGCGAATGATCGTGCGTCGCTGCAAATCCTTCGTCATCATCAACGGCGAGCTCCACAGACGCAGCGTGACCGGCGTGTTCCAGCGCTGCGTACAGCCAGAAGAAGGCCGCAAGATCCTCCAGGACATTCACGCCGGCGGCTGCGGCCATCACGCTGGCGCCAAGTCGCTAGTCGCCAAGGCCATGCGACACGGTTTCTACTGGCTCACCGCACACGCCGATGCCACCAACATGGTCCAATGATGCGTCGGTTGCCAGAAGTACGCCCACCAGACGCACCTCCCTGGCTCGGCACTCAAGACCATCCCCATCACGTGGCCATTCGCCATATGGGGCATGGACATGGTAGGCCCGTTCAAGAAGGCCCCGTCTGGCTTCACTCACCTCCTAGTCGCAGTCGACAATTTCACCAAATGGGTCGAGGCCAAGCCAATAAAAAAGTGCGACGGCAAGATGGCCACCAAGTTCCTACACGAGCTCATCTACCGGTACGGCTACCCACACAGCATCATAACAGACAATGGCACCAACTTCGCCAAGGGGGCCATGGCAGAATTCTGTGAAGAACATGGCATACAACTCGACCTCGCATCAGTCGCCCACCCAGAGTCAAATGGCCAAGCAGAACGCGCCAACCAAAGCGTCCTCCACGGGCTCAAGCCGTGACTTCAGGTGCCCCTCGAGCGCACCCCAGGATGCTGGGTCGACGAGCTCCCCTCTGTGATATGGGGGATCCGCACCTCCGTCAATCGCTCCACCGGGTTCATGCCCTTCTTCATGGTGTACGGCGCCGAGGCCGTTATGCCAACAGACCTAGAGCACGACTCACCTCAAGTCGCCAACTACGTTGAGGCGGCCAACGAGATTGCCCGCCAAGACAGCATCGATCAACTCGATGAGGCACGCGACCTGGCTCGCTCCCGCACCACCATATACTAGCAAGGACTCCGCCGCTACCACAGCCGCCGAGTGCGAACTCGCACCTTCCCGAAAGGCGACCTGGTCCTAAGACTGGCCCAAGACAAGAAGGGCATGCACAAACTCTTCCCTCCATGGGAGGGGCCGTTCGCCATAGGCCGAGTCCATGGAAATGATGCCTACTACCTCATCGACATACGGGGTGATGGCCAGCTGGAGGTAGGAAGGCCATGGAATGTAAACCTCCTCAGAAAGTTCTATACTTAGAACCCCGCATTGTACTCCACTGGCATATATAATGAAATTCATCCGGATCGCACAAATTGTGTCCACTCGCCATATTCTTATGTCACTCGCACTCGTACATATTAGCAATACGCTACTTATGGAAGTCAACCTCTGGTCGAGCGACCGACACGGCTAAGTAGTGCGGCACAAGGGCACCAGAAGTATTCAGGCCTTGGGTCGTCCACGAAAACACCAACCTGGAGCCGCCATTGGAGTCGCCTAGCCCGACTGGCCCACCGGGCCAAGACAACTGGTACACGCTTCTCACAGCGACCTGTCCCTCCCATCCTCGTGCAAAGCGACTCGAACGGTTAAGTACCATGCACGGGGACCTTGCAAAACAGGAACCACCACGCGGCTCGGGAACACACCAAGTAAGAGAGCTTCCTAGTACTCGCTAAGCGACTGGCTCTCCGGGCCAGGGGAGGAGACGCGTTACAAACAACGCATTCACAACCTGCAAAAGGAACATGACCAACGTAGCCGGGTACCACGCTCGGGGACTCGCTTACAAGTCAGTCCAACTCGCGCTCGGGGACTCGCTTACAAGTCAGTCCAATTCGCGCTCGGGGACTCGCTTACAAGCCAGCCCTACTCGCCACTCAGAAGACGCGAGAGAGAAAAAACAATATACAAAAGTATACAATCGAGTTATACCCCATTAAAGGGCGGACGCGCTCGGGGACTCGCTCAACCAAAAAAACACCGCACAATCCTAGTCGCAATACAAGTCGATTGACTCCCCTTGGCATATATTGCAAAATATTTTACAGCATTCGCCACTTGGCATACTTCACAAATTGGACAACTACATTGTTTACTCCACAGGCCCTGATGAAGAAGCAGCGCCACCCCCCTTGACACGAACAAAAGGTTGCCACGGGTTCGTCAGATACGTCGTCAACGACTTCGACAATGACGACCGGAAGGGCTGATCCGACTTCATGTCGTGGTGCTCCGGCTCGGGGTCGCCAGGTGCCAACACCATCTCCTGGTACAGCAGCAGATCCCCCATCACCAAGACCCGATCGGCGTAAGGAGCGGCCTTCACGGTCAGCTTCAGCACCTCCGACACCTCTACCGTGCCGGTCGCCAATGGGTAGCCACTCGTCACATCGTCAAGGTCGAAGTCGTCGGGGAAGTGGGCGAGACCTAAGCTCAATGCTGTGGTGGCCCCACGCCTGAACGCTGAGTGCGTCATCCACTCCATGACAACAGGCACCTCCTCTAGATAGCGCCACACATCCGTAAGCCCCCCAGGAATAACTTCGGTGGGGGACATGCCCTGAAGAGCTGCTTGGACGCACAACGCCAAAGCCGTGGCCGCGTTCACCACGGCAGTCACGCACTTTGAAGCATTGTAGGTCTGCACCACCAGATCGCTTTGGCATATCACAGCTGCAAAATCAGGTGTCAGTGAAACTATGAAAACCTCCAATCAGGGACTCGACAAATGAGTCAAGCAAAGACGGAGACTCACCAAGGAGTTTGCGGCAGTTCTCCGTGACATGCTTCTCCAGGGCGGTTTGCTTGTTGTGCAGCCCCACGATCATGGAATCCGTGGCTTTGCGTTCTTCCTTAGCCGCAGCAACAGCAGCCTTTGCTCGTTCCTCCGAAGAAACTGAGGCCGCTCTCGCCTCCTCCAAGTCTTGGACCAGGGAGGCTATTCGTCCATTCGCCGTGTCCAGCTCGGTGACTGGGACATACCCCTCACGGTCCTTGGAAATCGCAGCCGGGAAATCATCTGCAAGAGAAACCATCAGCATGCTATACACCACTAGCTCACACCTGACAGAAGAAAATAAAAACAAACAGATACTCACCAGCAGTTTCCTGAAGCCGCTGGTTCGCCTCTTGAGCTTCACGCAAGTCATGCTCCAAGTGCTCTCTCGTGGCCTGCCGATCGGTCGACTCCCTTTGCAATCCCTCCAAACAAACAACACACCTCAGCATTTGACAAAACAAAACCCAATTCCTAGCCGCTGAAATTCACCGACCAGGAACTCGGGGAGTGGAGATGGAGAAAGAAACTCAATTCCTAGCCGCTGAAATTCAGCGACTAGGTATTCGGGGACTGGAGAGGAGCAAGAAGTTCAGTTCCCAGCCGCTGAAATTCAGCGACTTGGAACTCGGGGACTGGACATACCTGAATAGCTGCGCCGAGCATCCTGTGAAGTTCTCTGGCGTCAGTCTACAGGATCGTGAAGGAAGTGTGCCCGCGACGGGACCCAATGTCTGCATCCACGATCTCTGGACTTTGCGGAGACAGAGTATCCGCCACACCTAGAAACCCCCTCGCCATGAAGCGCGGGAACGTCGCCGACGCTCTGGCGGGGGCACTGGTTGTCGGGGCCGACGCTTCCGGCACGGACACGGCCAGTACCGGTTCCGATTGCGCCGCCACCACCTCTTCGGCGACTGATGCAGCTTTGGGCTCCACGACGCTGTCCTTGGCTATGGCGTCGTCGGCGCCCCCCTTCTGCTTCTTCGCGCCCTCCGCGGTCGCAACATCTCTAGCGGACTTTCTCTTCTTGGGGAGGTCGCTCTCTCCCGTAGGGGCGGCCAGTGGAATCTTCTTGGCCCCCGACCTGCACGAGTTCCCATAGTCAACATAACGACAATACAAAAAGAGCGAGGCGAATCGGGATGAAGGAGCAGTACTCACTTAGCGACCGGAAGAACGCGAAGCCCGGTACTGATATGGGTGGGCTTGTCCAACTCGGGGCCCAACTTGCGGGTGAGCCCCCTCTCGAAGACGTCTGAAGCCCATGAAACCGCGGGCTTCCTCGACGATGAAGCCGCAGTCGCCAGGATCTCTGGCTCCGAAGCGGCCGCCCTTGACGTCTACGGCGACTTGGATGTCATCGCTTCAGCCGCTTCTTGGCTTGGAACCCCCGAGACCATCGGCGCAATCCCCGCCAGGGGAACCTCTACCACCACCTCAGTGTCCTCGCCCTCTAACCCCTTCGTCGGGATCGCGCCTTTTGGAGCCTTGTGCGAGTCTTCAGAGGAATCTTCGTCATCGGAGTCGTCATCTGACTGGAACACCGCCGATTTGGATGGTGACGTTGGCCCCTTCGCTGGTGACTTGGGCTTGCGTGCGGGCTTTGACGACGTAGCAGTACGCTGGGACGTGTGCTCCTGCGCGACCTCGCCGCCTACGTCGTGTTCGTCCAGGCTGCGTCTCGCCTCAAACTCACGTTACTTCTGCATGCGGGTCTTGCGAGCCACAGGCGCTGGAGGAGGAACCTCCTCCTCCTCCCGTCGCTGTCGGAAGAATCTCCCTCGGAGTCTTCCTCCAACTCCTGGGAAACCTCTTTTTGAGTGGAGGGAGCCAACCCTCCAACACCTGAAAAAGCTGAGAACCACCGCGAATGAAACACCAAACGCGGAGACTGAGGACTGAAATACGGACACAGCGACTGGGAAGAGAACTTACTGTGGGGGCTTCATTCTAAACAGGAGTGTACGGGGCGACCCCGACCGCCACACTGGTGAACTCGGCATCGGTGATCTTCTTCAGGGCGGCCTTGTAGTCCTCGGCCTCCCATGATTTCGTGCTGGTTTGGGATGGATCATGCTTCCCGCCGTACTCGTACATCCAGTGTGGCCGAGCCGCCAGCGGAACCAGGCGCCGCCCGAGCCAGTAGTTGTAGAGGTTGATCGGAATCAACCCCTGGTCCTTCAGCTTCTGGATCTGGTCCATCATTTCCGTGACGGCCATCCGCTGATCTTCGGGAAGCTTCTTCGGCACCAACCGGCGAGGCTCGCTCCTCTCGGCGATGAATTCGGGAAGAGCCACCTCGCCGGAGGGAGTGGCCTCTTTGACGTAGAACCAGCTCTTCTTCCACTCGCTGGCGGCCTTCTTCGGCAGGAGGAGCTTGACGAAATTGGCCTTTGGCTTCAGTTGGAACGTGACGCCACCTGTGGCCAACATCAAGCCACCAGACGCCTCGCGCCCGATGCGGCCGTGGAAGAGTTCCAGCCACAGCGGGAAGTACGGCCTACAGCCGAGGTAGCATTCGCAGAAGGCGACGAAGATCGCTAGCTGCTCGATGTTGTGCGGACCAAGATCTGATGGTTTGATCGCGTAGTACGCGCAGAAGCGGCAGGAGAAGAGTGAAGTAGGGAATCCCAGACCCCTCTCAAGATGACTGGGGAAGCAGATGAATTCGCCGGGTCGCGGCTTTGGCTCGGTCTCGAAGGAGGGCGGAACCCGCTAGTTCCCCTTGTGGAGTACTCCGGCGTCCTCGAAAGATTTAAGCTGGGCTGTGGTACACTTGGATTTCCCCCATGAGCCTTTGGGAGGCGCCATCGGGTAGGATGTGGAATCGCACGACGCGGAAAGGACAAGTCGGGAGAATATAGGCAGAGAGATTGGAGAAAGGAAGAACGAATGAGGAAGAATGAAGAATGCGGAGAAGGTATGCAAAGCTGAACCATCACTCCCCTTATATGGGAGCGCCACCCGCCAAAATTGGGATAGCCGTTACTCATGGTAATTGCGCCTAAGTTACCGTTGGAAATTCCAATGGATAGTTTGACCAAATTTGATGGTCCAACTCCTTTATTTCACCCGCTACCCGCCAGTCTTTTCCACTCGCCGAAACAACGACTTGGTGGAAGTAATGCTCATTGGGGCAGTGAATGGAAACATGGGGAAATTCTCCTTGGTTCTGATGGGTTCCATCGCCGACTCGACTGGACGCCCAAATTGGGCTCGCCTACTCCGAACACCGAAAGGACGCCTGCGCCTGCATCAACGATGGCCTCGAGGACTACTGATGGGGATATGCCAAAGGGGGTATGCCCAGCAGGACGTTCTGATTGGGCCGAAAGGCCTGAGAGTGCGCCTGGAGGGTGGCTACTAGACAACAACGGAAGGAGAAGCCCGGCGACTGGCGACTGGAGGCCCAAGAGCGTAACAGAAGCCTAGTCGGATTAGGTCAAAACCTCCAGATCCTTAACTTGTTCGGTTGTAAAATGTAAACCCTAGCGAGGTGCCTCATATATAAACCTCCCTAGGGTATCTTAGAGACTCATGTTCCATCATACACCCCCTCAAGAGACTCGCAGCATAGTTGTCGAGCTCTCTACCCCTGTAACTCGCTCTCTGATAATCTAGTCTAGCAGGAGTAGGTCTTTACCCTCCGGGGGGCCGAACCTGGGTAAACCCACGTGCATCCTCCCCCATCTCGCACCGCAGATGGCCGCCAACTCTTCCTCACGAAACACTCAATCGCTAACAGTGGCAGCGACTGCCGTGGCCATTTCCACGACAGGTGGGGCACCACCATGGCTGCCATGCCATGGCCCTTTGGCTGTCCCCCTCTTCCCTATAAAAGGACCCCTCTCCTCCTCACAACACACACCTCCTCGTGAAGGATCGATCTCCCCCTCTAGTTATTCCCCATGGTCTCGGATTAGCGAGATACATGTTCCGGTGGCTTTATCTGGAAAGGAGTTGCTGCTTCGGCTGCTTTGCTGGAGCGAGGGACAGAGGTTGTCGGGGTACCGGATGTTTGTGTGATCACGGATGTACCACTGCTTTGTGGTGCTAGACTTGGTGGTGCTGGACTTGCTGGAGCTGGATCTGATGGACGTGTTGGAGCCGGACCTGCTGGACTTCATCACGATCTTGAGATCGGCAAGTGTACGACTACATCATCCACGAGTTCCATATCATTAACAAAGCTTTGTTTTCTTTGAGGGTAAGTTTGCTATGGATGTATATCCACCCGTTGCTTGTATCTAATAGATAGATCTTGGCGATAGTTCCCATCGTAGGAAATTTTTTGTTTTCTATGCTGCGAACCCAACAGTGGTATCAGAGCCTGATCTATGCGTAGGTGCTTTGCATGGGTAGTCCACATATGTTTATATGTGGGCGATGATGTTCATGTTATTGCATCTTTCATGTATTTTGGATATTGGTGGCATAGTGGGATGAAGCGGCCCGGACCAACTTTACATGTCATCGCACATGAGACCGGTTCCACGACTGACATGCAACTAGTTTTGCATAAGTGGCTAGCGGGTGTCTGTCTCTCCTACTATAGTCAATATCTGATTTACAACAAGTTGCTAATAACTTAGTTATCATCGTTGTGGTTCCATGTTTGTAGGTAAGACATGTTCTATCTCCAAAAGCCCTAAGCCACGTAAAACTTGCAATGGATAAATTAGAGGCGTCTAGTTTAGATTGTTGTTGGGCTAGTGTCATAATATGGTAATATGTTTTTGACAAAAACAGTAGGGAAGGCCCCTACTATGTCATTTTATAAATTTTATAATGTACAAAGGGTTGAGCCAGGCTCAAGTCCATGTTACAGATGTTTTACATTCATAGCGTGTCAAGCCACTGTTGCATACCTTCCTTGAGACTAGGCTTAGCTCTATGCATAGTCAAGGTGAAGGTTGCCTTAAAAAAAGAAATACATCTAGTGATGGAAGGATTAAGGTCCCTGAAATATAACCATTTCTTTGCTCCAATATACTCCAGCATCCAGTGATGATAAATTCCATAAGAAAATTGGGGTTGAATCTATTTCCAGCATCATTGATCATCTGATGAATATCCATATCTGTGTTCCATTCAAGTCCCAAGGCCCACCAAAACCCTTGGCTGAAGCTGCATTCAAAAAATAGATGTAGCAGGGTTTCCTGAGGACAGGTGTCACATATTACACAATCATTGAATTCCATAAAGAAGTTCTTTCTTGCCATTAAGTCTTTGGTGTTTAATCTCATATTCAGTAGTAGCCAGGCAAAAAATTTGTGTCTTGGGAGACAACATGATTTCCAAATATCAAGTATGGGCTTTGGTGTTGGGTGTGCCCCAATCAGTGTTCTGTAGATTTTTCTGGTTTTGAAAGTCTCACCCCAGGAAAAGTACCATGAATCATGGTCATCAGTGTGGTTTATGCTTCTGATATTCTCCAACATAATAATAAATTCCTCATGAGCAATGATGGATAAGGGGAGTTGAAAGAGGTCATACAAATCATTTTCTGTTGCAGAGATGGCCTTGGCCATGGTCAAGGTATCATTGTGGTAGAAAGAGTGCAGGTGTGGGTATTTATCTTCAAAGCATTCACCTTTCCATAGATCCTTCCATAGTAGCATAGATTTTCCATTGCCAATATTGCATTGAGTCAGATCTATGTAAATATCAACATAATTCATACAATCTCTCCACCAGAATGATCCAATATGATTCATTGAATGTGGGGCAGTGTCTCCTTGGTAGTAAGCTTTCCAAATGAGATCAACCCACGGTATATCAGCCCTGTTGTAGAATTTATGAATATTTTTCAGTAAAAGGGCCTGATTTTGTACCCTGAGGTTTATGACACCTAAACCTCCTTGTTCTTTTGGTCTACATACCTAATCCCATTAAGCAAGACATTTGCCATGTCGATGGATATCTTTCCCTGCCCAAAGGAACTGTCTGCCACCTTTTTCAAAATGGGTAAAAATTGTTATGGGGACTTTAAAAGAGCACATGGCATGGATGGGCATAGAATTTAATACAGAATTCAATAATGTGAGTCTTCTTGTATATGACATGAGAGAAGACAGACTAGAAAGCTTTCTGTCAAATTTGGAAACAATGGGCATCAGGCTATCAATAGATGGTCTAGTGGTACCAAGTGGGAGACCCAGGTAGGTGAAAGGTAAACTCTCCAATTTGCATCCAAAATCAGATGCCAGTTGACATGCATACTCCACTATTACATTGATAGGTACCAGGGTGGATTTATCATAGTTTACCTTGAGCCCTATCATATTGCTGAATTGTTGGAGTCTGGTCTTGGGGTTATTAAGTTGCAAGCTATCAGCAGGCATAATCAGCAGGGTGTCATCCGCATATTGGATAATAGGATATTTTTGTCCATAATCATTATTAAGTGGCAGGCTGATTTCATTTCTGTGCCAGGCATCATTGACAATTTCTTGTAATAATTCAACTGTGCAGACATATAGAAGGAGGGATAAGGGGTCTCCTTGTCTGACACCTCTTTTGCAACATATTTTTTCCCTGGAACACCATTTATTAACACTGAGGTGGAGGCAGAGAACAATATAGATCTTACCAGGGAAATCCATTTGGGGCCAAAACCTTTGGCATTCAGCATATTAATAATTGCATTATACTCAATCTTATCAAATGCGTTCTCATAATCAATCTTCAGAATAATAATGGGTTTCTTAGACACATGGCAGATGTGAAGATATTCAAAAGCCCATCCCAGACAATCATGGATATTTTTACCTTTAATAAAGCCATACTGATTATTATGGATAATGGGTTTGATAACCTTTTAGAGTCTATTGGCCATA
The DNA here is from genome assembly GCA_916181665.1 of Avena sativa. NCBI lineage: Eukaryota > Viridiplantae > Streptophyta > Magnoliopsida > Poales > Poaceae > Avena > Avena sativa. The sequence goes on from OV702289.1 coordinate 335,769,243, forward strand.
ATCTTGGTGATGAATTTAAGTGGAAGTCTAACCAGAGAAATGGGTCTATAGTCATTCATAGTCTCAGGATCATTGATCTTGGGGATAAGAGTAACAAAGGCAGTGTTGATGGCATTCAAATTCACTGATTCATCATAGAAATCTTGTACCAGTTTTACAAAATGTTCTTTGATAATATTCTATCATTTCTTAAGGAATTTCCCATTGAATCCATCAAGACCAGGTGCTTTGTCAGAAGGAAATTCATTGACCACAGATTCAATTTCTTCATTTGTGAAAGGAGCATCTAGGTGAAGAAGGTCATGAGGTAAAATCAAATCATCAAGGTTGATGTCATTAGTAATATTTTCACATGTGCCAAGTCTGTGCTTGTAAGATTGCCAAATTGCAGCAGCTTTAAGTTCATGCTTAGTCAGAACCAGGTTGTCTTCAGACTTGATATGAGTGATGAGATTCCTCCTAAAGTTTTGAGTTGCCACAAAATGGAAAAATTTGGTGTTCTCATCTCCCAATTTGGCCCATCTAAATTTAGCCCTTCTTTTCCAATAGATTCTTTTAGCCTCTAGGATCTTATTGGTATGTTCCATCAAAATCCTTTTAAATTTTTTCTCATGTAGAGCAAGTGGTCTCTGATCTTCAATTCCTTCAAGTAAAGATAGGATAAATGTGCAGTTCTCAATAGTCTGATTTAAGTTTGAATGTTTTTTGCTCCATTTTTAAGGCTAACTCTGAGATGTTTGAATTTGCAGTTGATAGCAAGGGCAGCATCACTGATATAAGGAGCTGAGTTCCAGAGGGTATTCACAGTATCATAAAAACCATCAAATTCTAGCCAATTGTTCTCAAATCTGAATAATTGTGCTTTAGGAATGGTAGTTCCCACTTGGATACTGATGGGTGTATGATCAGAGCCAATTCTGGAGAGAGGATGAGCCATAGTGTTGGGGAATGTAGTAGTCCATAAAGGGCATCTAAAAATCCAATCTAGCTTTTCTAGGAGAGGGGGATCTTGCATGTTACTCCATGTGAATGCTCTACCTTTCAGTGGTACTTCTACAAGATCATGAGATTGGATGGCATTGTTGAAAAGCATCATATTATGAGCATCTCCACCTTCTCTGTTTCTATCATCAGGACTTCTAATGAGGTTGAAATCACCCACTAACATCCAGAAAGGATAATTGGAGGTATCAATATTATGCATCCAATTGAAAAATTCTGCTCTGTGTTCATTGTGTGCAGGTCCATAAATATTGGTCAGGATCCAAGTGATACCAGAGTTCTTACAAGTGAGAGCCATTGTTAAATGGAATTTCGATTGATTAAGAAGCTCTCCATAAAAAGGCTACCATTCCAAATAGTAATCAATCCTCCAGAATTACCAAGTGAAGGAGAAAAAGCAAAGTGAGAGAATCTCCTGGGACAGAATTTCCTTAAATAGGAATGCTCAAAATCTTGCCTTTTAGTTTCTTGGAGGCAAATAACATCACAATTGCTAGAGTTTACTTTTTCTCTAAGTTGATCATGTCTCAGATCAGAATTGATGCCTCTAACATTCCAGTCAAGAATCATCCAACTTCTATTCATAATTCAACAAGTGAGGGTTCCACAGATTCTGATCAACATAGTTAACCAGGTTTTTATCGGGGATAGCTGGCAGATCAGAAGTAAATATAAAAAGCACCTTGGACCCAGATTGATAAACCCACAAAAGAGGAGAGTATGTATAAAACAAAAAAGGGGAAATAGAAACATCCAGGCACTTAAACAGATATAGGGATATGGTTCTGCTCATCATGAAGTGCTTATTACATGCCAGATAGTATCAAGTAGATATAGTTGATGAAACATAAAACTGTGTGTCATTAGACATATATGACACACATTATTACATGTAGTAGGGTGAGGTGACATTAGACACATTCAGAGAAGAGCTTGTCCTCAGAAATCTCACTAGGAGAGATCTGGCATTGGTTGATACCAATGGACTGAATGGTGTCAACAGGAAGGACAGGTGGGGGAGCATCTTGGTCCATAATCACAACCTCATGAGGATGAGCTTTGCTTTTGGCCACCTTCCTGGATTTGCCTAAGGCATTGATCAGAGTAGAATTATCTTTCTCCTGGGCTTTGACTGCAGCTTCTTTGTTTTTATATCCCTTAGATTGGTTGGCAATCCTTTTACTGCGTCTGACAGCAGTCACATCCTTTGGAGCCACCTGGGAGATACTGTCTTCAAAGGCAGCAGATGAAGTACCAGTAGATGTATCCAATGAGGTTTGCACATCATCTTCAAAAATTTCAGTAATACATACTGTAACACCCTCGGAATCGGCCCTATGCAAGTTTTAGCGAATCCCGCCAAACCCGCATAGAAACGATTCAAAGGTGCCCTCCAGGCACTTTCGTGCGGGTGGAAAACGAAGTAATATCATTACACAATAGTCCTCGATGGACCCACAAAACATATATATACAACAGCGACTCAAAGAGTCAAGAATACAGATTTATAGTACAAAGATCCAAATCACCTTGAAATCGATACAACGTCCGAGTACGGACAAGATGCAAATTGGGATAAGAGCCCTGAAGAATAACCAATGGCGTCCATAACCCTGCCCAGGCCAAGCCGGAAGTGTAACCCTGCTAACGACGTCGATCTCAAAACCTTCTTAAAGAAAAGGGGTGCCGACAAAGGGCAAAGGAAAAAGAGAGCGGTCAGTACTGAGCCCAGTACACGGCGAGACTAGAATTCGGCGGTCCTTGCCTACATAGGTATGGTGGACTGAACTGAGCGGCAGCGCGGCATGCACTAAACAACCTATAGAGACTCGAGATAACTGTAGGCTATCAGAGAGGGATAAGAAAGACCTATTCGGAACCAACCTAATTCTACCACCAAACATACCCATCCTGGTATTTCCCCCTCGAGACCAAACGAGGAAGTCAACCGAGGAACTCACACAGTTGGCAGTTGTATTTATTCCGTTATCGTTGTAGCAATTACTAGTCATGTATAGATAGTCATCCTGATATAATAAGCAGTGGACACTTTTAGTTAACCATTTCGTTGTAGTTGCGACACTTACTAGTCAGATACGATTAGCATGAGATATCCCAAACCCAGCAGTTGTTGGTACTTTTATTTAGCCATTCCGTTGTAGTGAAGCTGATTACTAGTCATATCGGATACAAGTCAAATTATAACAGTAAACTTTAGTTATAGTTGTCTATGATCGAGAGCGGTGCTCCAAGTCGTCCATAACCGCGGACACGGCTTTTCGAAAAGATTAAACCCTGCAGGGGTGCACCAAAGTATCCACACGCACTTCGACCCTTTTTGCCAGATCAGTTAACATACAACCATCGGTATGTCGGCGGGGCCTAAGTCATGACGTTTCCTAGACCCAAAGCAAGTACATGGGGGCCACCCCACTAAGCTACCCGTAACAAAGTCGGCCGGTCTCCGAGACGGACTCAGGGTTTGCGTCAATGGATGTAAACGACTGGGAACCCGAAAGTGTGACTGGGCTTGTCGATACCGCGAAAACACTCCGCAATCCTAAACAGTACAGGTGCTCCACGCACAATCTTAAATAAAGCAGTAAAGCATGGCATAAGTACAGGATAGTAATAAAGCCCCAAACTACTTGTGGCCCCCGGTACAGTACTTTGAAATCAGGTACTAATCGATAGGGGTGCCCACACACCCCACCTGTGGTTAGCGCGCTCGATCTCGGAACAGGTGTCAAGAACTCGGGGTCCTACGGGACACCAGTGAGCGGTTAAAAACCAAATATTGTCTATTACCCACCGGTGCCTCTGCATTTACCTACTTCAATTTTAGTTATTAAACAATAATTAAAGCCATGATCATCTCCAACAATAAACATGCGGCAATACTCCAACAACTGAGGTACTTGACGACACGCAACAGCACTTGAGCAAGCGACTACGACGGGCAAGTCCAACTATCTACCAAACAACAGGTAATAGGATGTGTCCAAGGCAATATAAGGCTGCAAGGGATATCAAGGGCACGAAAACTAGAGCATCGCTACACAGATAGAAGGGGGGATAAGGGGTCTCCTTGTCTGACACCTCTTTTGCAACATATTTTTTCCCTGGAACACCATTTATTAACACTGAGGTGGAGGCAGAGAACAATATAGATCTTACCAGGGAAATCCATTTGGGGCCAAAACCTTTGGCATTCAGCATATTAATAATTGCATTATACTCAATCTTATCAAATGCGTTCTCATAATCAATCTTCAGAATAATAATGGGTTTCTTAGACACATGGCAGATGTGAAGATATTCAAAAGCCCATCCCAGACAATCATGGATATTTTTACCTTTAATAAAGCCATACTGATTATTATGGATAATGGGTTTGATAACCTTTTAGAGTCTATTGGCCATAATCTTGGTGATGAATTTAACTGGAAGTCTAACCAGAGAAATGGGTCTATAGTCATTCATAGTCTCAGGATCATTGATCTTGGGGATAAGAGTAACAAAGGCAGTGTTGATGGCATTCAAATTCACTGATTCATCATAGAAATCTTGTACCAGTTTTACAAAATGTTCTTTGATAATATTCTATCATTTCTTAAGGAATTTCCCATTGAATCCATCAAGACCAGGTGCTTTGTCAGAAGGAAATTCATTGACCACAGATTCAATTTCTTCATTTGTGAAAGGAGCATCTAGGTGAAGAAGGTCATGAGGTAAAATCAAATCATCAAGGTTGATGTCATTAGTAATATTTTCACATGTTCCAAGTCTGTGCTTGTAAGATTGCCAAATTGCAGCAGCTTTAAGTTCATGCTTAGTCAGAACCAGGTTGTCTTCAGACTTGATATGAGTGATGAGATTCCTCCTAAAGTTTTGAGTTGCCACAAAATGGAAAAATTTGGTGTTCTCATCTCCCAATTTGGCCCATCTAAATTTAGCCCTTCTTTTCCAATAGATTCTTTTAGCCTCTAGGATCTTATTGGTATGTTCCATCAAAATCCTTTTAAATTTTTTCTCATGTAGAGCAAGTGGTCTCTGATCTTCAATTCCTTCAAGTAAAGATAGGATAAATGTGCAGTTCTCAATAGTCTGATTTAAGTTTGAATGTTTTTTGCTCCATTTTTAAGGCTAACTCTGAGATGTTTGAATTTGCAGTTGATAGCAAGGGCAGCATCACTGATATAAGGAGCTGAGTTCCAGAGGGTATTCACAGTATCATAAAAACCATCAAATTCTAGCCAATTGTTCTCAAATCTGAATAATTGTGCTTTAGGAATGGTAGTTCCCACTTGGATACTGATGGGTGTATGATCAGAGCCAATTCTGGAGAGAGGATGAGCCATAGTGTTGGGGAATGTAGTAGTCCATAAAGGGCATCTAAAAATCCAATCTAGCTTTTCTAGGAGAGGGGGATCTTGCATGTTACTCCATGTGAATGCTCTACCTTTCAGTGGTACTTCTACAAGATCATGAGATTGGATGGCATTGTTGAAAAGCATCATATTATGAGCATCTCCACCTTCTCTGTTTCTATCATCAGGACTTCTAATGAGGTTGAAATCACCCACTAACATCCAGAAAGGATAATTGGAGGTATCAATATTATGCATCCAATTGAAAAATTCTGCTCTGTGTTCATTGTGTGCAGGTCCATAAATATTGGTCAGGATCCAAGTGATACCAGAGTTCTTACAAGTGAGAGCCATTGTTAAATGGAATTTCGATTGATTAAGAAGCTCTCCATAAAAAGGCTACCATTCCAAATAGTAATCAATCCTCCAGAATTACCAAGTGAAGGAGAAAAAGCAAAGTGAGAGAATCTCCTGGGACAGAATTTCCTTAAATAGGAATGCTCAAAATCTTGCCTTTTAGTTTCTTGGAGGCAAATAACATCACAATTGCTAGAGTTTACTTTTTCTCTAAGTTGATCATGTCTCAGATCAGAATTGATGCCTCTAACATTCCAGTCAAGAATCATCCAACTTCTATTCATAATTCAACAAGTGAGGGTTCCACAGATTCTGATCAACATAGTTAACCAGGTTTTTATCGGGGATAGCTGGCAGATCAGAAGTAAATATAAAAAGCACCTTGGACCCAGATTGATAAACCCACAAAAGAGGAGAGTATGTATAAAACAAAAAAGGGGAAATAGAAACATCCAGGCACTTAAACAGATATAGGGATATGGTTCTGCTCATCATGAAGTGCTTATTACATGCCAGATAGTATCAAGTAGATATAGTTGATGAAACATAAAACTGTGTGTCATTAGACATATATGACACACATTATTACATGTAGTAGGGTGAGGTGACATTAGACACATTCAGAGAAGAGCTTGTCCTCAGAAATCTCACTAGGAGAGATCTGGCATTGGTTGATACCAATGGACTGAATGGTGTCAACAGGAAGGACAGGTGGGGGAGCATCTTGGTCCATAATCACAACCTCATGAGGATGAGCTTTGCTTTTGGCCACCTTCCTGGATTTGCCTAAGGCATTGATCAGAGTAGAATTATCTTTCTCCTGGGCTTTGACTGCAGCTTCTTTGTTTTTATATCCCTTAGATTGGTTGGCAATCCTTTTACTGCGTCTGACAGCAGTCACATCCTTTGGAGCCACCTGGGAGATACTGTCTTCAAAGGCAGCAGATGAAGTACCAGTAGATGTATCCAATGAGGTTTGCACATCATCTTCAAAAATTTCAGTAATACATACTGTAACACCCTCGGAATCGGCCCTATGCAAGTTTTAGCGAATCCCGCCAAACCCGCATAGAAACGATTCAAAGGTGCCCTCCAGGCACTTTCGTGCGGGTGGAAAACGAAGTAATATCATTACACAATAGTCCTCGATGGACCCACAAAACATATATATACAACAGCGACTCAAAGAGTCAAGAATACAGATTTATAGTACAAAGATCCAAATCACCTTGAAATCGATACAACGTCCGAGTACGGACAAGATGCAAATTGGGATAAGAGCCCTGAAGAATAACCAATGGCGTCCATAACCCTGCCCAGGCCAAGCCGGAAGTGTAACCCTGCTAACGACGTCGATCTCAAAACCTTCTTAAAGAAAAGGGGTGCCGACAAAGGGCAAAGGAAAAAGAGAGCGGTCAGTACTGAGCCCAGTACACGGCGAGACTAGAATTCGGCGGTCCTTGCCTACATAGGTATGGTGGACTGAACTGAGCGGCAGCGCGGCATGCACTAAACAACCTATAGAGACTCGAGATAACTGTAGGCTATCAGAGAGGGATAAGAAAGACCTATTCGGAACCAACCTAATTCTACCACCAAACATACCCATCCTGGTATTTCCCCCTCGAGACCAAACGAGGAAGTCAACCGAGGAACTCACACAGTTGGCAGTTGTATTTATTCCGTTATCGTTGTAGCAATTACTAGTCATGTATAGATAGTCATCCTGATATAATAAGCAGTGGACACTTTTAGTTAACCATTTCGTTGTAGTTGCGACACTTACTAGTCAGATACGATTAGCATGAGATATCCCAAACCCAGCAGTTGTTGGTACTTTTATTTAGCCATTCCGTTGTAGTGAAGCTGATTACTAGTCATATCGGATACAAGTCAAATTATAACAGTAAACTTTAGTTATAGTTGTCTATGATCGAGAGCGGTGCTCCAAGTCGTCCATAACCGCGGACACGGCTTTTCGAAAAGATTAAACCCTGCAGGGGTGCACCAAAGTATCCACACGCACTTCGACCCTTTTTGCCAGATCAGTTAACATACAACCATCGGTATGTCGGCGGGGCCTAAGTCATGACGTTTCCTAGACCCAAAGCAAGTACATGGGGGCCACCCCACTAAGCTACCCGTAACAAAGTCGGCCGGTCTCCGAGACGGACTCAGGGTTTGCGTCAATGGATGTAAACGACTGGGAACCCGAAAGTGTGACTGGGCTTGTCGATACCGCGAAAACACTCCGCAATCCTAAACAGTACAGGTGCTCCACGCACAATCTTAAATAAAGCAGTAAAGCATGGCATAAGTACAGGATAGTAATAAAGCCCCAAACTACTTGTGGCCCCCGGTACAGTACTTTGAAATCAGGTACTAATCGATAGGGGTGCCCACACACCCCACCTGTGGTTAGCGCGCTCGATCTCGGAACAGGTGTCAAGAACTCGGGGTCCTATGGGACACCAGTGAGCGGTTAAAAACCAAATATTGTCTATTACCCACCGGTGCCTCTGCATTTACCTACTTCAATTTTAGTTATTAAACAATAATTAAAGCCATGATCATCTCCAACAATAAACATGCGGCAATACTCCAACAACTGAGGTACTTGACGACACGCAACAGCACTTGAGCAAGCGACTACGACGGGCAAGTCCAACTATCTACCAAACAACAGGTAATAGGATGTGTCCAAGGCAATATAAGGCTGCAAGGGATATCACGGGCACGAAAACTAGAGCATCGCTACACAGATAGCAATAGATCAACAGGAGGGAATAAATACTATAAAAGTAAGATAGGTAGAAAGGGGGAGATGCTCGCCTGAAAACATTGTCGAAGGTTTATCCGAAGATCGTGTCGACACTCGCATCAACTCATCGGCCTAGTCCGTGAAGAAGCAAAGCACTAGAGAAAACACCGGATGCACTATTTAATACTACGGCAAAAGATCGAGCATGATGCATGTATGCTGTATGACATGGCAAGGATGCGATGCAATTATACCATATTAAGTGGGACCGGGGTCCCGACAATTTATTACATGGTTCATGTTGTTTAGATACCCCGCAATTTAAATGTTGTATTCACAAGACAAAACATGGCATCGGTTTGCTACACAAATTTAAATGGGGCCAATATGAGACTAGATTAGCCGGCATATGGCCTCCATATTTAATTTAGGTGAATCGTCGAAACACCCCCAAACACCCCACAATATGTATGCAAGCATGAACGATTATATGCAACAAGTATGATATGTCAATTTATAAAATAGAGGCTCGGGAGGGGTCACACATTGGTCCGAAGATCTTGGGGGTTCGGGGTTCGGGCGCTGGGATCGGTCTTCGGATCGGGGCATCGGGGTACTCGAGTCCGTGTGGGTGATCTTGTCGTTCCGTGTAGACGACCTTGACATCGTGGTGGCCGATGGAGAACTTAACGAATGTCGTAAATTCTTCTGGTTCCGTGATGTAGTTCTTACCGGGCTTCTCGGAATCACTTGGGTTCATCTTCAAGTGTCGTTCTTCGAAATAGGAGACGATCTTGGATTTACAAGCCTCGGGAGTACTTGTCGGATTCCTGGACTCAACATTGGATCGGTCATCTGAATCAACTAGCACCACACAACCAATCCCACACACCATTATAGGCATACCACAACGCTGTGTCAACCACCTCGTTACCACTTCAACATCACCAACTCACCACATCCTTGAGGCAGAACAGAAAACAACAGGGGCAGAACGAGGCGACAGAGGCGACGCTGGGCGACGAGAGCACAGAACAGCGTCAAAGTTGAGGCCTCCGCCAATGGTACTCAACAGCAGGAAACATAGGGAATCGGGGCAGAGAGGTGGCAGCGTTCCTGGGTGAGCCGCTGGCGAGGTCGGGGTGGAAAGGCTCGAAGCAGGGGGTCGTCACAACGCTGGCGGGAGGGAGAGGCACAGCGGACCTGAAGGGCGACAGCGAGGTGCAGCTGATGCTAGGGCGGTGCCACGCGGAGGTCGAGGCTGGCGCGCGGCCAAGGCGGGCGACTGGGCCTCAACGAGGCGCCGACGAGGAGCCGTCCAGAGACAAAGGAAAGGGGCGCCCAGAAGCACGACGAGGAGCCCGACGGCGGCGGGTCGCGGACGAGCCGCCGGGAGGAAGGATACAGGCCGCAGGGAGCCCGAGGTGACGCAGGTGGCGACGGAGCGGCTCGGCGGCGCTGTAGGGAGGCGCAGGAGGACGGCCCCGGGGTCGGGGAGGAGAGAGGGGTCGCTGGCGGCGGCGGTTTCCTGCGGGGTCTGGGGCGAGCGAGGAAGGAGGAGGTGGGGCGGAGCAAGATGAGTGGGCGAGAATCACGAGAGTGGGGTGGGGCCAGGAGGAGCGGGGCTGGTCGCGGGAGCTCCAGGAAGGGGGAACTGGCGACGGCGGCGCTCTGGGGTTGCGAGCAAGGTGGGCGTCGGGGAAGATGGGGTTGCGGGGTGAAGGGGAGAGAGAGAGGGACCCGCGGGGCAGGGTCCACATGGGTCAGATGGGTGTGGAGGCGTGTGTGGCGACGGGGTCAGGAGAGAGTGGCGGCGGGTGTGGGGAGTAGAGGGATGGGGTGTGGACGGTTTGGTTAGCTAGGGTTTGGGGAGGGTTAGGGTTTCGTTTTGGCTAGGTTTAGACGAGGGTTTCTTTTGGGACGGGTAGTAGGTGGTCTGACCGGTTGGGCTTTTGGGCCGGCCGGCTGGACTGCCTCCCCAAAATAATAGTTTTTGTTATTTCTTTTATTTTAAAATAAACTTTTGTAAATAGTTTTACATAAATAAAAGATCCGGCTGGACCGACGGTTTTGGTTTGAACAAAGAGGGGAGGATATTAATATAGAAAACAAAGTAGGTCTTTTAGCAAAATAGTTTTAATCAATTAGATGCATGCTGATGTCATGATGATGCACAAGTATTTCTAACACGCGATTTTCTAGTACTGGATTTACCCGGGGTGCTACAATTCGACACCACTAACAATGGATCTCGCCCTCGAGATCCGCCTCATGGTACCGGGAAGAAGGGCGGCGATCTGAATCTTCTCGCATCGTGTAGATCCTCGCGACACCACTAACAAGAGGTCGTTATCCGTGATCGTCGAGAGAACACTCCGGGAAACAAAGGCGAAGGTAGAGGTATCAACCAATCAATCCACCTCTAACTTCGATAGAAAGAGAGAACCGATGCATTCTCATCCACTTCAATGTACACAAGAGAATAGAGTGAGTAGTCGGCATGGGGGCCAATCCATCACGCACCCAAACTATTACTCTGCACAATCAGTAGAAAAGCGTGCAACCATTCTCGGAATCAGACTAAAGATCTCGACAATCGAGGTTCAGAAACAAAGGAGTGATGCAGACTCTGCATCGGATCTGGCGTAGATGATGTCATCGCGTCGGAAAACACCGGAAGGCCCAAGAAGGAACAGAGAGAAGTCAAACAGATGAAGGATTCCTCGGATTGCATGAAGACCAGATGTAGCAACACCGTTACCAAAGGAGGAAGCGAAACCCTGAAGGTGCGATGGAACCCAACCACGAGAAATCCTGGACTCGAAGAGAGAGAAGAGAGCGGATTCAAAACACGCAGAGGTGAGAGGAGAGCGGCAGAGGGGTAAGGAGTAAAATCATACCTAATCAGAACTATCCAACCGATTTTGCAAAAATAGTTTTGACACTCTACTTCGGCCGTTAGCTAGGTTATCCTACAGGCTGGACTTGTGGGGTATCGCAACTGCTGGGCTCTGATACCACTTTGTAACACCCTCGGAATCGGCCCTATGCAAGTTTTAGCGTATCCCGCCAAACCCGCATAGAAACGATTCCAAGGTGCCCTCCAGGCACTTTCGTGCGGGTGGAAAACGAAGTAATATCATTACACAATAGTCCTCGATGGACCCACAAAACATATATATACAACAGCGACTCAAAGAGTCAAGAATACAGATTTACAGTACAAAGATCCAACTCACCTTGAAATCGATACAACGTCCGAGTACGGACAAGATGCAAATTGGGCTAAGAGCCCTAAAGAATAACCAATGGCGTCCATAACCCTGCCCAGGCCAAGCCGGAAGGGTAACCCTGCTAACGACGTCGATCTCAAAACCTGCTTAAACAAAAGGGGTGCCGACGAAGGGCAAAGGAAAAAGAGAGCGGTCAGTACTGAGGCCAGTACACGGCGAGACTAGAATTCGGCGGTCCTCGCCTACATAGGTATGGTGGACTGAACTGAGCGGCAGCGCGGCATGCACTAAATAACCTATAGAGACTCGAGATAATTGTCGGCTATCAGAGAGGGATAAGAAAGACCTATTCGGAACCAACCTGATTCTACTACCAAACATACCCATCCTGGTATTTCCCCCTCGAGACCAAACGAGGAAGTCAACCGAGGAACTCACACAGTTGGCAGTTGTATTTATTCCGTTATCATTGCAGCAATTACTAGTCAGGTATAGATAGTCATCCTGATATAATAAGCAGTGGGCACTTTTAGTTAACCATTTCGTTGTAGTTGCGACACTTACTAGTCAGATACGATTAGCATGAGATATCCCAAACCCAGCAGTTGTTGGTACTTTTATTTAGCCATTCCATTGTAGTGAAGCTGATTACTAGTCATATCGGATACAAGTCAAATTATAACAGTAAACTTTAGTTATAGTTGTCTATGATCAAGAACAGTGCTCCAAGTCGTCCATAACCGCGGACACGGCTTTTCGAAAAGATTAAACCCTGCAGGGGTGCACCAAAGTATCCACACGCACTTCGACCCTTTTTGCCAGATCAGTTAACATACACCCATCGGTATGTCGGCGGGGCCTAAGTCATGACGTTTCCCATACCCAAAGCAAGTACATGGGGGCCACCCCACTAAGATACCCGTAACAAAGTCGGCCGGTCTCCGAGACGGACTCAGGGTTTTCGTCAATGGCTGTAAACGACTGGGAACCCGAAAGTCTGACTGGGCTTGTCGATACCGCGAAAACACTCCGCAATCCTAAACAGTACAGTTGCTCCACGCACAATCTTAAATAAATCAGTAAAGCATGGCATAAGTACAGGATAGTAATAAAGCCCCAAACTACTTATGGCCCCCGGTACAGTACTTTGAAATCAGGTACTAATCGATGGGGGTGCCCACACACCCCACCTGTGGTTAGCGCTCTCGATCTCGGAACAGGTGTCAAGAACTCGGGGTCCTACGGGACACCAGTGAGCGGTTAAAAACCAAATATTGTCTATTACCCACCGGTGCCTCTGCATTTACCTACTTCAATTTTAGTTATTAAACAATAATTAAAGCCATGATCATCTCCAACAATAAACATGCGGCAATACTCCAACAACTGAGGTACTTGACGACACGCAACAGCACTTGAGCAAGCGACTACGACGCGCAAGTCCAACTATCTACCAAACAACAGGTAATAGGATGTGTCCAAGGCAATATAAGGCTGCAAGGGATATCACGGGCACGAAAACTAGAGCATCGCTACACAGATAGCAATAGATCAACAGGAGGGAATAAATACTATAAAAGTAAGATAGGTAGAAAGGGGGAGATGCTCGCCTGAAAACATTGTCGAAGGTTTATCCGAAGATCGGGTCGACACTCGCATCAACTCATCGGCCTAGTCCGTGAAGAAGCAAAGCACTAGAGAAAACACCGGATGCACTATTTAATACTACGGCAAAAGATCGAGCATGATGCATGTATGATGTATGACATGGCAAGGATGCGATGCAATTATACCATATTAAGTGGGACCGGGGTCCCGACAATTTATTATATGGTTCATGTTGTTTAGATACCCCGCAATTTAAATGTTGTATTAACAAGACAAAACATGGCATCGGTTTGCTACACAAATTTAAATGGGGCCAATATGAGACTAGATTAGCCGGCATATGGCCTCCATATTTAATTTAGGTGAATCGTCGAAACACCCCCAAACACCCCACAATATGTATGCAAGCATGAACGATTATATGCAACAAGTATGATATGTCAATTTATAAAATAGAGGCTCGGGAGGGGTCACACATTGGTCCAAAGATCTTGGGGGTTCGGGGTTCGGGCGCTGGGATCGGTCTTCGGATCGGGGCATCGGGGTACTCGAGTCCGTGTGGGTGATCTTGTCGTTCCGTGTAGACGACCTTGACATCGTGGTGGCCGATGGAGAACTTAACGAATGTCGTAAATTCTTCTGGTTCCGTGATGTAGTTCTTACCGGGCTTCTCGGAATCACTTGGGTTCATCTTCACGTGTCGTTCTTCGAAATAGGAGACGATCTTGGATTTACAAGCCTCGGGAGTACTTGTCGGATTCCTGGACTCGACATTGGATCGGTCATCTGAATCAACAAGCACCACACGACCAATCCCACACACCATTATAGGCATACCACAACGCTGTGCCAACCACCTCGTTACCACTTCAACATCACCAACTCACCACATCCTTGAGGCAGAACAGAAAACAACAGGGGCAGAACGAGGCGACAGAGGCGACGCTGGGCGACGAGAGCACATAACAGCGTCAAAGTTGAGGCCTCCGCCAATGGTACTCAACAGCAGGAAACATAGGGAATCGGGGCAGAGAGGTGGCAGCGTTCCTGGGTGAGCCGCTGGCGAGGTCGGGGTGGAAAGGCTCAAAGCAGGGGGTCGTCACAACGCTGGTGGGAGGGAGAGGCGCAGCGGACCTGAAGGGCGACAGCGAGGTGCAGATGATGCTAGGGCGGCGCCACGCGGAGGTCGAGGCTGGCGCGCGGCCAAGGCGGGCGACTGGGGCTCAACGAGGCGCCGACGAGGAGCCGGCCAGAGACAAAGGGAAGGGGCGCCCAGAAGCACGACAAGGAGCCCGACGGCGGCGGGTCGCGGATGAGCGGTCGGGCGGAAGGAGACAGGCCGCAGGGAGCCCGAGATGACGCAGGTGGCGACGGAGCGGCTCGGCGGCGCTGTAGGGAGGCGCAGGAGGACGGCCCCGGGGTCGGGGAGGAGAGAGGGGTCGCTGGCGGCGGCTGTTTCCTGCGGGGTCTGGGGCGAGCGAGGAAGGAGGAGGTGGGGCGGAGCGAGATGAGTGGGCGAGAATCACGAGAGTGGGGTGGGGCCAGGAGGAGCGGGGCTGGTCGCGGGAGCTCCAGGAAGGGGGAACTGGCGACGGCGGCGCTCTGGGGTTGCGAGCGAGGTGGGCGTCGGGGAAGATGGGGTTGCGGGGTGAAGGGGAGAGAGAGAGGGACCCGCGGGGCAGGGTCCACATGGGTCAGATGGGTGTGGAGGCGTGTGTGGCGACGGGGTCAGGAGAGAGTGGCGGCGGGTGTGGGGAGTAGAGGGATGGGGTGTGGACGGTTTGGTTAGCTAGGGTTTGGGGAGGGTTAGGGTTTCGTTTTGGCTAGGTTTAGACGAGGGTTTCTTTTGGGCCGGGTAGTAGGTGGTCTAACCGGTTGGGCTTTTGGGCCGGCCGGCTGGACTGCCTCCCCAAAATAATAGTTTTTGTTATTTCTTTTATTTTAAAATAAACTTTTGTAAATAGTTTTAGATAAATAAAAGATCCGGCTGGACCGACGGTTTTGGTTTGAACAAAGAGGGGAGGATATTAATATAGAAAACAAAGTAGGTCTTTTAGAAAAATAGTTTTAATCAATTAGATGCATGCTGATGTCATGATGATGCACAAGTATTTCTAACACGTGATTTTCTAGTACTGGATTTACCCGGGGTGCTACACATACAGTAGAAGAGGCTGGCACATGGGTGCTGTTGCATAGAGTTTCAGAAGGCACTTCCTCTGTTTACCAATTTCAGTATCCACATCAAGAATTTGGAAACCAGCACCATGGATACATGAGATATCTGTGTTTCCCAGAGTTGTGTGTGCATTCTTAACCATGTCAGATAGCAGACCATGGATAGCATTGAAAGAGTCCACATCTTCCATCATTGGTTCAAGTTCAGCAATATGGTCAGCATGTGCGGGACTGAGCTGGGGAGGGGTTGCAATCATTGGTTCAATATCAGCAGCAAGTGCAGCATTTCCATATGGTATTGCAACATTGGGGATCTCAGGTGCAACATTGGTTGGTTCTTCAGGAACATGATCTTGTACCATATCATCCCAGTGTCCAACAAATGGTTGGGGCATGTGGTGTGGGTTACCACCATCAGGTGGAAGAGGATCCTCATCACCACCAAGTCCATCAATCACTCTAGCCTGCAGAATGTAAATCACCACAGTCCAGGAATGACCATGTCCTTCATCACTAGTATTATCCCCTAGGACCAGGCTAATAGGTATTTCAAGCATATCTGGCACTCTGATCTTAACTAGGACTCTAGCTCTGTTAGAATAATCTCTGTTCCAGACTCGAAATTTCCAAAATTCACTTACAGATTCTCTAACTTTATCAACTAGCCATGCATCTTGGGGGAAATTAACCATCATCAGCCAAACATCATGTGTAAAAGTCATGTTCCTATGGTTCAGTCCTCTGTTATGGGGAATCACCCTAAGAATGCTGTCTCCAACAGAGAAAGGACTATGCTCAATAGCAGTATCCCTAGCGCAAGTGTCAGAGAACTGTACCAGAGCGGCACCCATGGCAGACCTAGAGAAATTGTGAATGTTGAGGCCGCGGTCGTTGAAGTAGTTCCTGATCAGGTGAGCATCTGTGGTGAACTACTTAGGGTCCGAGGGAGGCTCGAGGATGACAATGGCCATGTCATCGCACCGAAGCAGGGCATCTCCACTGAAAATGTGAAAACCTCGACGTCGGCGATGGATGTAGGGCTGGATGACTTCAGCTCCAGGTGGTAGGTGGGGGTTGGGGTCGCAGGGGTAGTTCGCAATTGTTGTGGAGGAGAGGGGAAGGTTGCAGGAGTGAGATTGCAGTGGCGACGATGGCGAGGAAAAAACAGGGCTTTCCTGGAGAGTGGAGGGGTCAAGGAGCACTGTTTCCGAAGTCGTAACGACAAGCCCTCTTTCAGTGGAGATGATATGCTCAGGTCGATTTTGTTTAATGCGACAAACCTAAGATTTACGCTTACGGATATAACAATATTTCCTAATGTGCCCATATCCATAACAACTTTTGCAGCAAAGTTGAGATGAACATTCTTGGCTTGTGTGGCCCATCGCAAGGCACCAGGAGCAGATAACATGCGCCGGATTGAGTGGGAGTGTTGGGCTGACTGAACCAGTGGGCTGAATCTCACAAGAGTTTGAGAGAGTCTCCGGGCGGGAAATTGGCGTCCGATCCGAGGAGATCGGATCACGTAGCGAATTTGCCGATGATCTTGCCACGTAGATTCTCCTCCGATGAGAGGCTAACGGCGTGGAGTTGGCTCCGGTGAGACGAGATCTCCGGCGAGAAACCATAGTCCAATTCATCTCTTGTTCATGAAACCAATCCACCGATTCTTTGATCCAATTCGGACCCCCATAACCCCATAGAGAGAAATAGCATTTAAAATCCGGGCATTCGAAGTATCTGAGTTTGTAGATCATGAAACCCACAGCTTTAGAGAATACTTCAAATTTAAAAGTCTGATCACGAACCAAATAGACATGAAATCCAAATTTACTTCCACCAAGGCATGATTGGAGGGCAATGCAAACATTGTCTAGATCAAGTCGAAAGTTGGCTCGGCCAAAAGAGACCACAAGGGTAAAACCAGATCTAGGAGATGGGGATTGCACACAGGTGGAAAAGGAAGATCGAAGCTGCAATTCAAGTCCCGTGCCATGGGAGAAATCCAGAGTATCACCGAGAGCGCTAGGATCCATTGCATGGGGTATTTAGAGAGAATCGCCATAGATCACCAGGGGGAGCGCCAGAGAGAGGGTGGGTGAGGTGGTCGCCATTCGGTAGGTGAAAAATTGATATGGTAATGTTGTAAGTAGATGTATGGTAGATACCCTTACAAAACACCTAACGTGTAAGTTCCATAGACCTTGACCTTACACACAAAGGAATGATAGAGATCATACCACGATGCACATGATGGTGATCAACTGCATGGACCATATCATCCCACTTTTCACATATGATGTTTGCATATTATAAGATGATCCCTCATTTAAATATCAAGATAAAATGTGTTCTTCCTTAAGTATGCACCGTTCTATGGATCGTGTTTCGAGACATCACATGATGATCGGGTGTAGTCGACTCTACATTTTCATACAACGGGTATAAGACAGTTTTACACATGCGAGTACTAAGTTTCTTACTTGGCGAACCTAGCATGTACAGACATGGCCGCGGAACACGGACCGAAAGGTTAAGCATGAGTCATATAGTTGATGTGATGCCCATATTGATGCTCGCCTTTGAAGCTACACTGACTCACGTGATGATCGGACTTGGTGTAGTGGATTTGGTTCATGTAATCACCAAAAAGGCACGAGGGATGTTGTTTTTGAGTGGGAGTCCATTTCTAATTTGGATTAGTTGAACTCAATTTGTCATAAACTAAATCGAAGTGAATTTGCATAATTTTTTGTAGTCATTGGCATTTGTTTACTACCTTATGCTTTGTTTTAATTGAGATAATAGAACTATAGAATTCTGGATATTTACTTTACGAACTGGTATCGTATTTTTTTGAATGACAATTTAAAGTTTAGAAGTCCTATTGCAAACTTTCATCAAACTCTATTTACTCCATGAAGTTTAATAAGTAGTATTAAATCAAGAGTAAGAATTCCAATGTTAGTATCTAAAGTATCATGTTTGCATCCATGATTATTGATATTCAAAAGTTGTTTTAATATCAAGATTATCTAGGAGCTGAAAAATTGTTTCAGAAACCATCATGTGTGGAAGATATTGTGATATCTGAAACAATGTTTTTGGTTGCATTATGATAGAGTATAATTTAGTACATATTCTCATATTGTATGAGAATTTGTGAAGGATTGAGATGCTAGGCATCCGGATCTCCCAAAAGGTTTTGCGAACTAACATTATACTCGCGATTCTTCCTTATAGGATATAGTAGCTTGATCATGAAAGTTGTTATGATAAGGATGAATAGAAGATGTAAGTAAAATGTTTACTACACTAATAGATTACTAAAGAATGGATTTTTGAAAGAACACCAAACATTTGATGATGGTGATCCATTTCAAAGTGCAAGTCCAAAGGTATTAGTATTTGGCTATATACACTTTGTACTATGTGTCATGTGAATGACACCACTATTGATGTTGATAGATTCTTTTAAAAGAAAAGGAATTGTTGAAAGAGAAACGATAAAATATCTGGCAGAAAAGAAAAGGTTGGAGATGTCCAACTTAGGTATATGGAAGATATACATGTTATGGCTATATTCCTTGCTTGTTAAACAATGTGGTTCTTAGGTATTGGATACTGGTATTGGATACCGAATTGGTTGGTGTGAAGTGTCATACAGAACAACACAATTCATGAACTACAATGACCTAAGTAACTAGCAAGAGAATAAGTGATGATGTTCATCGAAAACAAATAAAGTGTTATTGTGTTTTTCGTTGTCGTCAAACCTAGCCTTCAAGATTTGTTTTAATAATTGTTATTTTGTTCTGGTATTACGAGAACAATGGTTGTTCAAATAATTACCGTATTCCATAAAGGATGGATGGACTTTTACAAGTCTTGTTGGAGAAATCACATCCATAAACAATATTGCTAAAATGTCATAAGACAGATGATTGGAAGATCATATTGGAAAGTAAACATGAAGAAACTCCATGTTGATGGATTTTTGGAGTCTTTTGATTTTGATCAATTGACGCTTGTGAAACTTTCCTCGAGATAATTAAAACTCCGTTCATAGGCCAAAGAGGAACGGATGACTAGCTTATTGGAAATTGTGCATGCTGATGTGTGTAGTCCATTATGTGTAGCCATATGCTATGGATCTTTTTGCTTCATATGCTTTCTCCAGAAATTTGAGTGAATATATCTATATATTTACTTAATAAGGAAGAAGTATGAAACATTTGAAAATTGTTCAAATACTTTCAAGATGAAGTGAAAAATCATTGTAACAAGAAAATAAAAGAGTTTATGATTTGATCATAAAGGAAGATATTTGAGTTACAGGTTTAGCAAAACACCTAAGATTTCAGGAATTGTTCCATGAATTTGCATTTCCCGATAAACCACGTGAGTATGGTATGTTCGAGAGATCAAATCAAACCTTGTTTGACATGGTAAGATCAAAGGTGTCATTTATATAACTGCCATTATGTTTTAAGGATTAAAGCTTTAGAGACTACCGCTTTTACACTTAAAAGAGCACCATCGTGATCCGTTGAAATGACACCATATGAGTTATGGTTTGGGATAAAACCTGAATTGTCTTTTCTTAAATTTTGGTATGCTATGCATAAGTAAAATTTTTACAACCAAAGTCGGATAAGCATGTCTTTGTGGGTTATCCCAAAGAATTTGTTGGGAATTCCTCCATAACACCGAGGACAAAAGAGTTTGTCGCTTGGAACATCAAGTTTCTTGAGAAGGAATTTTTCGTGAAAAGTTAAGTGGGAGGACAATAGAACTTTGATAAGGTTGTGGAACCTTAGCTATATGTGTGAAGTAGCGCAGCGCCGGAAAGTGTCCCGGTGGTGGCCACAATTCTCATGGCTCCCATGATTACAAAGGGTGTGATCTTGGAGATTAGAGTTCCTATTTAACCATGTGGGTCGGTAAGAATCAAATAGTAAGATCTGAAACATAAGTCGTTATTGTTTTGACAATGATGAACCGACTGCATGCAAAGAAGCGATGATGGACCCTGACTCCAAAAAATGACTAGAAGACATACAATCCGTGATAGTATCCATACACGAGAAATCAAGTTTCTAAACATGGAAGACCCTCTAGAAAGGCGCGAAGCCTATCGGTCGTGTTTGGATCTATAAAGAAATAGACATGAATGTTTAACATCTATGAAATAGTCGACATGTTGGAAAGAAGTTTACGACAATGTTCAAGGAGTTGACTATGACAAGATTTGATCTTTCATAGCGATATTTAGTCTTGACAGATTAATGTACCAACACTACATATAATTTGGTATATGGTAGTTGAATAGACAAAACAAGGTTCTTCTAATAGAATGGTTACCTAGGATGTGTACATGACACCGTCCGAAGGGTTTTGTTAACTCAAAGGGTACTAAAAGGGCATGCAAACTTCAATAGTTGAAGTGAGCATAATGGAGTTGGAATCTTCACCATGATTAAAATGTTAAAGGAGATTAATTTCATCGGAGTTGATGAAGATGCTTGCATTTGCAAGAAATTAAGTGGGAGCACTGAGACAAATTTCCAATACATTATGCAGAGTACATATTGTTGATTGGAAATGATTTATCTTTTATTGACACAAGTTAAGAATTTCATTAAAATAGGATTTCGATGAAAGACTTGGGCAAAACCGGAATATTTGGCATCAATGTCTATATGGATAGATTGAGGCGCTAATATGGTTATGCCAGACGTACATATATGAGATATTGAAAGGGTTCAATATGGAAACAACAAGAAAGGTCTTGCTGCATGGAAAGGATTGTATCAAGATTCAAGTGTTTCGACACATGGTGAGTAAAATCACATGAATATTTTGATCGATTATATCGTGATATGTATATATCCAGATATGTCCTATGCTCTAAATGTTATGAGCACATACCAGAATGATTCATAAGATGATGATTGGATGATAGTAAAGATATTCTTATGAGCTTTGGAAGAACTAAGAATATATCATGTATAAGTGACAAATAGTTAAAGGTAGTTCTTTGTAAGGTGTTACATTGATACTAGTTTTGTCACAATATACAAATTAAATTTATCTCAATTTAGACTATGGGTGGCACAATGTAATGGAGAGGATGTTCCATGATGGATTTGGATGAGTTCCAAAGTTGACACATTGTGATGGATACTACAACAAAAGGCTAAGTATGAAGGAAATATGCCCTGAGAGGCAATAATAAAGTTGTTATTATGCATTCCTTATATATGATAGATGTTTATTTTGCATGCTAGAATTGTATTGATCAGAAACATCAATACATGTGTGTTTAATAAATAAAAAGGGTTCCTAGTTATGCCTCTCTTATAGACTAGCTTGTTGATTAACAAGATGATCAAGGTTTCCTGATCATGGACATTGGATGTTGTTAATAACAAGGTCACACCATTGGTGGAATGATGTGATGAACATTCATCTGAAGTATAGCATTATGATCAAGTCATTATGTTTATATTGCTATAACATCATACGAAGTAATCTTTATCCTTAGACCATGAGATCATGTTAATTGCTAACACCGGAAGAGTATCTTGATAACATCAAACATCACACCATAACAGGGTGACTATAAAGATGGGTTCAATACTACGAAGGTGTTATGTTGAGGCTCATGGATCAAGAGTGGAATTTGTTAATCCCGATGACGGATAGATATACTCTGGGCCCTCTCGGTGATATCACATTGAGATAGCTTGCAAGCAAGTGATGTGATCACTAGAATGTTATATCACGGGAACGAGAAAAGAGTGCATGTCGGTAACGAGATCAAACTAGGTATGGAGATACCGATGATCGAATCTCAGACATGTAATATATCGCGAGACAAAGGGATTTAGTTACAAGCGTTAAAAGTTCTCATGATCACAGAAGTCATCGTTGAATGTGTAGGAGTCAGTACGGATCTCCAGGTCCCACTGCTGATTATTGATTAGAGAAGGGTCTCGATCATGTCTGCATTATTCGCGAACCGTAGGTTGACACACTTAAGAGTTACGAGACACCATTTTGGAGCACATATGTTTCAGACGAAAGAACTGCAAAGCGCAGGAATTGTTTCAATAGAAACCGAAAATTGTTTTGGGTGAAATTGCAGAAAGTGGTTCTGCATGTGATATTGAAATATTGCAAGGGGCTATATGTGAATGTTTGTTAATTAAAGTAATTAACAAAATTCTGAATAAATTTAATAAAAGAGTTTTCTTAAATGAGAGTGCATTAAACTTGGAGAATTTTAATGCATTTAAAGTGGAGTCTTTAAAAGGGAATGTGAAGAGTCATTTTAATGTGGAGGGGTTACCACCACATGAATGGGGGAGGTGTGGGGTCACCCCCATGCGCCGTCCATGGAGAGGAGGGGCACCCCCTCCTCCTATAAAAGGCCATCCATTCCCTTCTTCATCCACACACCTCCTTGTGAAGGATCTCTCTCTCCCTCTAGAATTATTCCCCCATGGTCTCGGATTAGCGAGATACATGTTCCTGGTGGCATTTCGTCTGGAAGGAGTTGCTGCTTCCGCTGGATCGCTGGAGCGAGGAGGTGGAGGTTGTCCGGTGCCTTGAACGTGTGTGCGAGTACGGATGCGCTGCTGAGTTGTGGCGCTCGGACTTACTCACGATCTTGAGATCGACAAGTGTACGACTACATCAACCACGAGTTCCTACTCATTAACAAAACTCGTTGTCTTCGAGGGTAAGTTCTTGTTGGATGTATGTCCACCCGTTTCTTTGTACCTAGTAGATAGATCTTGGCGTGTAGTTCTCATCGTAGGAATTTTTTTGTTTTCTATGCTACGGACCCAACAGTGGTATCAGAGCCTGATCTATGCATAGGTGCTTTACACGGGTAGTACACATATGTTTATATGTGGGCGATGATGATCATGTTATTGCATCTTCTATGTATTTTGGATATTGGTGGCATAGTGGGATGAAGCGACCCGGACCAACCTTACATGTCATCGTACATGACACCGGTTCCACGACTGACAGGTAACTTGTTTTGCATAAGTGGCTGGCGGGTGTCTGTCTCTCCTACTATAGTCAATATCTGATTTACAACGAGTTGCTAATAACTTGGTTATCCTCGTTGTGGTTCATGTTCGTAGGTGAGAACGGTTCTATCTCCGAAAGCCCTAAGCCACGTAAAACTTGCAATTGATAAATTAGAGGCGTCTAGTTTAGATCGTTGCTGGGCTAGTGTATTGATATGGTATTGTTGTAAGTAGATGTATGATAGATACTCTTACAACACATTCAACGTGTAAGTTCCATAGACCTTGGCCTTACACACAAAGTAATGATAGAGATCATACCACGATGCAAATGATAGAGATCAAATGCATGGACCATATCATCTCACTTTACACATTAGATGTTAGCATCTTATACTGCTAGTTTGGCGCTTTTGGTAGCATTGTAAGATGATCCCTCTTTTAGATATGAAGATAAAATGTGTTCTTCCTTGAGTATGCACCGTTCTATGAATCGTGTTTTGAGACATCACGTGATTATCGGGTGTACTCGAATCTACGCTTTCATAGGAACGGGTGTAAGACAGTTTTACACAAGCGAATACTAAGGTTCTTACTTGGAGAGCCTAGCATGTACAGACATGGCCTCGGAACACGGACCGAAAGGTTAAGCATGTGTCATATAGTTGATATGATGCCCATATAGATGCTCGCCTTCGAAGCTACATCAACTCACGTGATGATCGGACTTGGTGTAGTGGATTTGGTTCATGTAATCACCAAAAGGACACGAGGGATGTCGTTTTTGAGTGGGAGTTCATTAGTAATTTGGATTAGTTGAACTCAATCTATCATAAACTTAGTCTAAATAAACTTTAGAAATTCTGTTGTAGATGGCACCACCTGCTTTTAATTTCAATGTGTTCATGGAGAAAGAGAAACTTGTTGCGAATGGTAGCAACTTCACCAACTGGGCTATG
Source organism: Avena sativa (assembly GCA_916181665.1). Classification (NCBI taxonomy): domain Eukaryota; kingdom Viridiplantae; phylum Streptophyta; class Magnoliopsida; order Poales; family Poaceae; genus Avena; species Avena sativa. The sequence goes on from OV702289.1 coordinate 335,793,759, forward strand.
AATTTGAGGATTCTCCTCACTGCTGCACAAAAGCAATATGTGCTAGATGCGCCGCTAGGCCCCCCACCAGCTCCTGATGCCCCTGACAAGGAAAAGAATGTCTATGTGACTCGTCAGGAGGACCACAACTTAGTTCATCGCGACATATTGTATGGGCTAGAGCCAGAACTTCGAAAGTGTTTCGAAAATAGCAATGCCTTTAATACCATGGGACAATTGAAAATGATTTTCGATACCCATGCTGCCATAGAGAGTTATAATGCTACTGAAAAGTTCTTTAGATGCATGATGGAGGAGAACAGCTCCGTTAGTGAGCATGTACTCAAAATGTCTGGGTATGCCGATAAGCTTGTGTCCTTGGGAATAACGATTCCCATTGACTTGGGCATACATTGTGTTCTCCAATCTCTGCCACCTAGCTACAAGAGCTTCGTGATGAACTATAATATGCAGGGCATGAATAAGACTCTTCTCGAGCTTCTGTCAATGCTTAAGACTACAGAAGTGGAGATTAGGAAAGAACATCAAGTGTTGATGATCAATAGGACCACCGGTTTCAAGAAGGACAAGAAAGGCAAGCACAAGGGAAAGAAGGGTGGCAAATCTGTTATCGCGCCTGAAAAGAATCCCCGAGCTGGCCCTAAGTCTGATACCGAGTGCTACTATTGCAAGGGGACTGGCCATTGGAAGCGCAACTGCCCCAAGTATTTGGTGGACAAGAAGTCCGGCAAGGCAAACAAAGGTATATGTTATATACATGTTATTGATGTGTACTTGACTAGTACTCGCAGTATCACCTAGGTATTTGATGCTAATATATGTAACTCGGTTCAGGGGCTATGGAACAAGCGACAACTAGCAAGGGATGAGGTCAGGATGCGGGTCAGCAATGGATCAAAAGTTGATGTGATCGCCGTCGGGACGCTACCTCTCCATATGCCATCGGGATTAGTTATAAACCTAAATAATTGTTATTTGGTGTCTGCACTAAGCATGAACATTGTATCCGGATCATGTTTGATGCAAAGTGGTCATTCCTTTAAATCTGAAAACAATGGTTGTTCGATTTATAAGAATGATATCTTCTATGGTCATGCACCTATGTTGAATGGTTTATTTCTGATGGATCTCGATAGTAATATTATGCACATTCATAATGTTAATGCTAAAAAGATTAAACTTGATGATGATATATCTGCATATATGTGGCACTGCCATCTAGGTCATATTGGTGTTAAACGCATGAAGAAACTCCATTCTGATGGCCTTATGGGATCACTTGATTTTGAATCATTTGATACATGTGAGCCATGCCTTATGGGCAAGATGACTAGAACGCCGTTTTCTGGTTCAATCAAACGGGCGACAGATTTATTAGAAATAATACATACTGATGTGTGTGGACCAATGAGTGTGTCGGTGCGAGGTGGATATCTTTATTTTGTTACTTTCACGGATGATTTGAGTAGATACGGGTATATCTATTTGATGAAACACAAGTCTGAAACTTTTGAAAAGTTCAAAGAATTTCAGAATGAAGTGGAAAATCATCGTAATAGAAAGATCAAATTTCTATGGTCTGACCATGGAGGAGAGTATCTAAGTTACGAGTTTAGCACACACATGAAAGAGTGTGGAATAGTTTCACAACTCACGCCTGCCGGAACACCACAACGTAATGGTGTGTCGGAACATCGTAATCGTACCTTATTGGATATGGTTCAATCTATGATGTCTCTGACTAACTTGCCACTGTCATTTTGGGGTTATGCACTGGAAACAACTGCATTCACTTTAAATCGGGCACCATCTAAATCCGTTGAAACGACACCATATGAATTATGGTTTGGAATCAAACCTAAGGTGTCATTTCTTAAAGTTTGGGGATGTGATGTTTATGTGAAGAAACTTCAACCGGATAAACTCGAACCCAAAGGGGAAAATGCGTCTTCATTGGATACCCTAAGGAAACAATTGGGTATACCTTCTATCATAGATCCGAGGGCAAGGTTTTTGTTGCCAAGAATGGATCCTTTCTTGAGAAGGAGTTTCTTGCGAAAGGTGTGAGTAGTCGGAAGGTAGAACTCGAAGAGGTTATTGAACCTTCTCTTCATGAAATGGCGAGTAGCGCAGCACCAGAAGTTGTTTCGGAGTTGACTTCACCTAATGAAGAGAGAGCTAATGATATTGATCATGAAACTCCGAAAGAGGACACTACCGAACCTCACAGGTCAAGCAGGACACGTGCAGCTCCTGAACTGTATGGCAATCTTGTTGTGAATTTCATGGTTGATGAAATGGATGACCCTGCGACGTATGAAGAAGCGACGATGAGCCTGGATTCCAACAAATGGCTAGAAGCCATGAAATCCGAGATGGAATCCATGTAAGAGAACCAAGTTTGGACCTTGGTGGATTTACCTCATGATCGAAAGGCCATTGAGAATAAATGGATTTTCAAAAGAAAAACTGATGTTGATGGTAATGTGACCATCTATAAGGCTCGACTTGTCATAAAGGGGTTTCGACAAATTCAAGGAGTTGACTACGATGAGACATTCTCTCCCGTAGAGATGCTTAAGTCAGTTAGGATTATGTTAGCAATTGCTGCATATTGCGATTATGAAATATGGAAGATGGATGTCAAAACTGTGTTCCTTAATGGTAATATTTAAGAAGAGTTGCATATAATACAACCTAAGGGTTTTGTCGATCCTAAGGATGCTAATAAGGTATGCAAACTTCAGCGATCCATCTATGGACTGAAGCAAGCATCCCGGAGTTGGAATCTCCGCTTTGATGAGGTGATCAAAGAGTTTGGATTTGGCCAAACTTATGGAGAGGCTTGTATTTACAAGAAAGTGAGTGGGAGCAATGTGGAATTTCTGATATTATATGTGGATGACATATTATTGATTGGAAATGATATAGATCTTTTAAACAGTGTTAAAAGTTATCTAAACAGCAAATTTTTGATGAAAGACCTTGGTGAAGCGTCATATATATTAGGCATTAAAATCTATAGAGATAGATCAAGGCACCTAATTGGGCTATCGCAAAGTACATACCTTGATAAGATATTAAAGAAGTTTAATATGGACGAAAGTAAGAAGGGGTTCTTACCTATGTTGCAAGGCAAGACATTGAGTAAGACTCAAAGTCTAGCTACGGCGGAAGAAAGAGAGATGATGGATAAGATCCCCTATGCCTCGGCCATAGGCTCTATAATGTATGCCATGCTATGTACAAGACCGGATGTGGCACATGCTATTAGTTTGACTAGTAGGTACCAATCTGATCCAGGTTCGGAACACTGGATAGCGGTCAAGAATATCCTCAAGTACTTGAGAAGAACTAGGGATATGTTTCTTATATACGGAGGTGAATAAGAGCTAGTCGCTAAGTGTTATGTCGATGCTAGCTTTGACACCGATCCGGATGACTCTAAGTCTCAATCCGGATACGTTTTTCTCTTGAACGGAGCAGCAGTTAGTTGGAGGAGTTCCAAACAACCTGTGGTGGCGGGATCAACGACGGAGGCGGAATATGTTGCTGCTTCAGAAGCAGCGCAAGAAGCGGTTTGGATGAAAGAGTTCATTACGGAACTAGGTGTGGTTCCTAGTGTATTGGACCCGATGGTGATCAATTGTTACAACAATGGAGCCATAGCCAACGCAAAGGAACCGAGGTCTCACCAGAATTCCAAGCATATTAAGCGCCGGTTTCACTCCATCCGCGAGCATGTCAAGGATGGAGATATAAAGATTTGTAAAGTACACACAGACCTAAATGTAGCAGATCCGTTGACTAAAGCTCTCCCTAGGGAAAAACATGATCAACACCAGAACTCCATGGGTGTTAGATTTATCACTATGTGAACTAGATTATTGTCTCTAGTGCAAGTGGGAGGCTGAAGGAAATATGCCCTGAGAGGCAATAATAAAGTTGTTATTATGTATTCCTTATATATGATAGATGTTTATTTTGCATGCTAGAATTGTATTGATCAGAAACATCAATACATGTGTGTTTAATAAACAAAAAGGGTTCCTAGTTATGCCTCTCTTATAGACTAGCTTGTTGATTAACAAGATGATCAAGGTTTCCTGATCATGGACATTGGATGTTGTTAATAACAAGGTCACACCATTGGTGGAATGATGTGATGAACATTCATCCGAAGTATAGCATTACGATCAAGTCATTATGTTTATATTTCTATAACATCATACGAAGTAATCTTTATCCTTAGACCATGAGATCATGCTAATTGCTAACACAGAAAAAGTATTTTGATAACATCAAGCATCACACCGTAACAGGGTGACTATAAAGATGGGTTCAGTACTACGAAGGTGTTATGTTGAGGCTCATGGATCAAGAGTGGAATTTGTCAATCCCGATGACGGATAGATATACTCTGGGCCCTCTCGGTGATATCACATTGAGATAGCTTGCAAGCAAGTGATGTGATCACTAAATGTTATATCACGGGAACAAGAAAAGTGTGCATGTCGGTAACGACATCAAACTAGGTATGGAGATACCAATGATCGAATCTTGGACTTGTAATATATCGCGAGACAAAGGGATTTAGTTACAAGCGTTAAAGGTTCTCACGATCCCAGAAGTCATCGTTGAATGTGTAGGAGTCAGTACGGATCTACAGGTCCCGCTGCTGATTATTGATCGGAGAAGGGTCTCGATCATGTCTGCATTATTCTCGAACCATAGGGTGACACACTTAAGAGTTACCGGACACCATTTTGGAGCACATATGTTTCAGATGAAAGAATTGCAAAGCGCAGGAATTGTTTCAATAGAAACCGGAAATTGTTTCGGGTGAAATTGCAGAAAGTGGTTCTGCATGTGATATTTAAATATTGCAAGGGGCTATATGTGAATGTTTGTTAATTAAAGTAATTAACAAAATTCTGAATAAATTTAATAAAAGAGTTTTATTAAATGAGAGAGCATTAAACTTGGAGAATTTTAATGCATTTAAAGTAGAGACTTTAAAAGGGAATGTGACTGCTAGAGCCATTGCATGTGTGTTCTTTTCATAAACCACATGGATCCACCAGTGTCATTGCATTTGTGTTCTTTTCAAAAACTACATGGATCCACCAGTGTCATTTGATGTGTGTTCTTTTCATAAACCACATGGATCCACCAGTGTCATTGCATGTGTGTTCTTTTCATAAACCACAACTAGAGTCATTGCATGTGTGTTCTTTTCATAAACCACATGGATCCACCAGTGTCATGGAATGTGTGTTCTTTTTCTAAACCACATATGGATCCACTAGAGTCATTATATGTGTGTTCTTCTCCTAAACCACCACCAGAGTCATTGCATGTGTGTTCTTCTCCTAAACCACCACTAAAGGTCATTGCATGTGTGTTCTTTTCATAAACCACATGGATCCACCGGTGTCATTACATGTGTGTTGTTTTCATTAACCACCACTAGAGTCATTGCATGTGTGTTTCTTTCATAAACCACATGGATCCACCAGTGTCATTGCATGTGTGTTCTTTTCATAAACCACATGGATCCATTAGAGTTCATTGCACGTGTGTTCTTTTCATAAACGACATCTAGAGTCATTGCATATGTGTTCTTTTTATAAACGACCACTACAGTCATTGCATGTGTGTTCTTTTCATAAACCACATGGATCCACCAGAGTCATTGCATGTGTGTTCTTTGCATAAACCACATGGATCCACTAGAGTTCATTGCATGTGTGTTCTTTTCATATACCAAATGGATCCATCAGCGTCATTGCATGTGCGTTCTTTTTCATAAACCACCACTAGAGTCATTGCAAGTGTGTTCTTTTCGTAAACCACCACTAGTGTCATTAGATTTGTGTTCTTTTCAAAAACCACATGGATCCACCAATGTCATTGCATGTGTGTTCTTTTCATAAACCACATATAGAGTCATTCCATGTGTGTTATTTTCATAAACAACCATTAGAGTCATTGCATGTGTGTTCTTTTGATAAACGACATGGATCCACTAGAGCCATTGCATGTGTGTTATTTTCATAAAACACAACTAGAGTCATTCCATGTGTGTTCTTTTCATAAACTGCATGGATCCACTAGTGTCATTGCATGTGTGTTCTTTTCATAAACCACATGGATCCACTAGAGTTCATTGCATTTGTGTTCTTTTCCTAAACCACATGGATCCACTAGAGTTCATTACATTTGTGTTCATTTCATAAACCACAACTAGAGTCATTCCATGTGTGTTCTTTTAAGGAACCACATGGATCCACCAGTGTCATTTCATGTGTGTTATTTTCATAAACTACATGGATCCACTAGTGTCATTGAATGTGTGTTCTTTTTCTAAACCACATATGGATCCACTACAGTCATTACATGTGTGTTCTTCTCCTAAACCACCACTAGAGTCATTGCATGTGTGTTATTTTCATAAACCACATGGATTCACCAGAGTCATTGCATGTGTGTTCTTTTCATAAACCACATATGGATCCACTAGAGTCATTGCATGTGTGTTCTTCTCCTAAACCACCACTAGAGTTCATTGCATGTGTGTTCTTTTCATAAACCACATATGGATCCACTAGAGTCATTGCATGTGTGTTCTTTTCATAGCCCATGTTTAGAGTCATTGCATGTGTGTTATTTTCATAAACCACATGGATACACCAGTGTCATTGGATGTGTGTTATTTTCATAAACCACATGGATCCACTAGAGTTCATTGCATGTGTGTTCTTTTCATAAACCACATGGATCCACCAGTGTCATTGGATGTGTGTTATTTTCATAAACCACCACTGGATTCATTGCATGTGTGTTCTTTTCCTAAACCACATGGATCCAGCAATGTCATTGGATGTGTGTTCTTTTAGTAAACCACCACTAGAGTCATTGCATGTGTGTTATTTTCATAAACCACATGGATCCACCTATGTCATTGGATGTGTGTTCTTTTCATAAACCACATGGATCCACCAGTGTCATTGCATGTGTGTTCTTTTCATAAACCACAACTAGAGTCATTGCATGTGTGTTATTTTCATAAACAACCATTAGACTCATTGCATGTTCGTTCTTTTCATAAACCACATGGATCCACTAGAGTCATTGCATGTGTGTTCTTTTCAAAGACCACCACTAGAGTCATTGCATGTGTGTTATTTTCATAAAACACAACTAGAGTCATTCCATGTGTGTTCTTTTCATAAACTGCATGGATCCACTAGTGTCATTGCATGTGTGTTCTTTTCATAAACCACATGGATCCACTAGAGTTCATTGCATTTGTGTTCTTTTACTAAACCACATGGATCCACTCGAGTTCATTGCATTTCTGTTCATTTCATAAACCACAACTAGAATCATTGCATGTGTGTTCTTTTCAGGAACCACATGGATCCACCAGTGTCACTTCATGTGTGTTATTTTCATAAACCACAACTAGAGTATTTGCATGTGTGTTCTTTTCATAAACCAATTGGATCCACTATTGTAATTGAATGTGTGTTCTTTTTCTAAACCACATATGGATCCACTAGAGTCATTGCATGTGTGTTCTTCTCCTAAACCACCACTAGAGTCATTGCATGTGTGTTCTTCTCCTAAACCACCACTAGAGTTCATTGCATGTGTGTTCTTTTCATAAACCACATGGATCCACCAGTGTAATTGCATGTGTGTTCTTTTCATAAACCACATGGATCCATTAGAGTTCATTGCACGTGTGTTATTTTCATAAATGACATCTAGCGTCATTGCATATGTGTTGTTTTCATAAACCACCACTAGTGTCATTGCATGTGTGTTCTTTTCATAAACCAGATGGATCCATCAGAGTCATTGCATGTGTGTTATTTTCATAAACCACATGGATCCACTAGAGTTCATTGCATGCGTGTTCCTTTCATAAACCAAATGGATCCATCAGCGTCATTGCATGTGCGTTCTTTTCATAAACCACCACCAGAGTCATTGCATGTGTGTTCTTATCGTAAACCACATGGATCCACTAGTGTCATTGCATTTGTGTTCTTTTCAAAAACCACATGGATCCACCAGTGTCATTGCATGTGTGTTCTTTTCATAAACCACATATAGAGTCATTACATGTGTGTTATTTTCATAAACAACCATTAGACTCATTGCATGTGTGTTCTTTTCATAAACCACATGGATCCACTAGCGTCATTGCATGTGTGTTCTTTTCAAAGACCACCACTAGAGTCATTGCATGTGTGTTATTTTCATAAAACACAACTAGAGTCATTCCATGTGTGTTCTTTTCATAAACTGCATGGATCCACTAGTGTCATTGCATGTGTGTTCTTTTCATAAACCACATGGATCCACTAGAGTTCATTACATTTGTGTTCTTTTACTAAACCGCATGGATCCACTCGAGTTCATTGCATTTCTGTTCATTTCATAAAGCACAACTAGAGTCATTGCATGTGTGTTCTTTTCAGGAACCACATGGATCCACCAGTGTCACTTCATGTGTGTTATTTTCATAAACCACAACTAGAGTATTTGGATGTGTGTTCTTTTCATAAACCAATTGGATCCACTAGTGTAATTGAATGTGTGTTCTTTTTCTAAACCACATATGGATCCACTAGAGTCATTGCATGTGTGTTCTTCTCCTAAACCACCACTAGAGTCATTGCATGTGTGTTCTTCTCCTAAACCACCACTAGAGTTCATTGCATGTGTGTTCTTTTCATAAACCACATGGATCCATCAGTGTCATTGCATGTGTGTTCTTTTCATAGCCCACGTCTAGAGTCATTGCATGTGTGTTATTTTAATAAACCACATGGATACACCAGTGTCATTGCATGTGTGTTCTTTTCATAAACCACATGGATCCACTACAGTTCATTGCATGTGTGTTCTTTTCATAAACCACATGGATCCACCGGTGTCATTGGATGTATGTTCTTTTCATAAACCACCACTAGAGTCATTGTATGTGTGTTCTTTTCATAAACCACATGGATCCACTAGTGTCATTGCATGTGTGTTCTTTTCATAAACTACATGGATCCACGAGAGTCAATGCATGTGTGTTCTTTTCATAAACCACATGGATCCACCAGTGTCATTGCATTTGTGTTCTTTTCAAAAACCACATGGAATCACCACTTGAGTCATTGCATGTGTGTTCTATTCATAAACCACATGGATCCACCAGTGTCATTGCATGTGTGTTCCTTTCATATACCACCAGTAGTGTCATTGTACGTGTGCTGTTTTCATAAAACATGGATCCCCCCGTGTCATTGCACGTGTGTTCTTTTCATAAACCACATGGATCCACTAGAGTTCATTGGATGTGTCTTATTTTCATAAACCACCACTAGAGTCATTGTATGTGTGCTCTTTTCATAAACCACATATAGAGTCATTGCATGTGTGTTCTTTTCATCAACCACATGGATCCACCAATGTCATTGCATGTGTTTTATTTTCATAAACCACATGGATCCATTAGAGTTCATTGCATATGTGTTCTTTTCATAAACCACATGGATCAACCAATGGCATTGGATGTGTGTTCTTTTCATAAACCACATGGATCCACCAGTGTCATTGCATGTGTCTTCTTTTCATAAACTACATTGATCCACCAATGTCATAGCATGTCTGTTCTTTTCATTAACCACATCTATAGTCACTACATGTGTGTTCTTGTCCTAAACCACCACTAGAGTCATTGCATGTGTGTTCTTTTTCATAAACCACATGGATCCACTAGAATTCATTGCATGTGTGTTCTTTTCATAAACCACATGGATCCGCCAGTGTCATTGCATGTGTGTTCTTTTCATAAACCACCCCTAGAGTCATTGCATATGTGTTATTTTCATAAACCACATCGATCCACCCATGTCATTGCATGTGTGCTAATTTCATAAACCACCACTAGAGCCATTGCATGTGTGTTGTTTTCATAAACCACATGGATCCACCAGTGTCATTGCATGTGTGTTCTATTCATAAACCACATGGATCCACTAGATTTCATTTCATGTGTGTTCTTTTCATAAACCACATGGAGCCACCAGTGTCATTGGATGTGTGTTTTTTCACAAAGCACCACTAGAGTCATTGCATGTGTGTTCTTTCCATATACCAAATGGATCCACTAGTATCATTAGATGTGTGTTCTTTCCATAAACCACATGGATCCACCAGTGTCATTGCATGTGTGTTATTTTCATAAACCACACCTAGAGTCATTGCATGTGTGTTCTTCTCCTAAACCACCTCTAGAGTCATTCCATATGTGTTATTTTCATAAACCAAATGCATCCACTAGATGTCATTGGATGTGTGTTCTTTTCATCAACCACATGGATCCACCAGTGTCATTGCATGTGTGTTCTTTTCATAAACCACAACTAGAGTCATTGCATGTGTGTTCTTTTCATAAACCACATGGATCCACCAGTGTCATGGAATGTGTGTTCTTTTTCTAAACCACATATGGATCCACTAGAGTCATTATATGTGTGTTCTTCTCCTAAACCACCACCAGAGTCATTGCATGTGTGTTCTTTTCATAAACCACATGGATCCACTAGTGTCATTGCATGTGTGTTCTTTTCATAGCCCACGTCTAGAGTCATTGCATGTGTGTTCTTTTCATAAACCACATGGATACACCAGTCTCAATACATTTGTGTTCTTTTCATAAACCACATGGATCCACTAGAGTTCATTGCATGTGTGTTCTTTTCATAAACCACATGCATCCACCAGTGTTATTGGATGTGTGTTCTTTTCATAAACCACCACTAGAGTCATTACATGTGTGTTCTTTTCCTAAACCACATGCATCCACTAGTGTCATTGGATGTGTGCTCTTTTAATAAACCACAACTAGAGTCATTGCATGTGTGTTATTTTCATAAACCAAATGGATCCACTAGATTTAATTGCATGTGTGTTATTTTCATAAACCACATGGATCCGCATGTGTCATTGGATGTGTGTTCTTTTCATAAACCATATTGATACACCAGTGTCATTGCATGTGTGTTCTTTTCATAAACCACAACTAGAGTCATTGCATGTGTGTTCTTTTCATAAACCACATGGATCCACCAGTGTCATGGAATGTGTGTTCTTTTTCTAAACCACATATGGATCCACTAGAGTCATTATATGTGTGTTCTTCTCCTAAACCACCAAAAGAGTCATTGCATGTGTGTTCTTCTCCTAAATCACCACTAGAGTTCATTGCATGTGTGTTCTGTTCATAAACCACATGGATCCACCAGTGTAATTGCATGTGTGTTCTTTTCATAAACCACATGGATCCATTAGGGTTCATTGCATGTGTGTTATTTTCATAAACGACATGTAGAGTCATTGCATATGTGTTTTGTTCATAAACCACCACTAGAGTCATTGCATGTGTGTTCTTTTCATAAACCACATGGATCCACGAGAGTCATTGCATGTGTGTGTTTTTTATAAACCACGTGGATCCACTAGAGTTCATTGCATGTGTGTTCTTTTCATAAACCAACTGGATCCATCAGCGTCATTGGATGTGCGTTCTTTTCATAAACCACCACTAGAGTCATTGCATATTTGTTCTTTTTGTAAACCACATGGATCCACTAGTGTAATTGCATTTGTGTTCTTTTCAAAAACCACATGGATCCACCAGTGTCATTGCATGTGTGTTCTTTTCATCAACCACATATAGAGTCATTGCATGTGTGTTATTTTCATAAACAACAATTAGAGTCATTGCATGTGTGTTCTTTTCATAAACCACATGGATCCACTAGAGTCATTGCATGCTTGTTCTTTTCAAAGACCACCACTAGAGTCATTGCATGTGTGTTATTTTCATAAAACACAACTAGAGTCATTCCATGTGTGTTCTTTTCATATACTACATGGATCCACTAGTGTCATTGCATGTGTGTTCTTTTCATAAACCACATGGATCCACTAGTGTCATTGCATGCTTGTTCTTTTCAAAGACCACCACTAGAGTCATTGCATGTGTGTTCTTTTCATATACTGCATGGATCCACTAGTGTCATTGCATGTGTGTTCTTTTCATAAACCACATGGATCCACTAAAGTTCATTGCATTTGTGCTCTTTTCCTAAACCACATTGATCCACTAGAGTTCATTGCATTTGAGTTCATTTCATAAACCACAACTAGAGTCATTGCATGTGTGTTCTTTTAACGAACCACATGGATCCACCAGTGTCACTTCATGTGTGTTATTTTCATAAACCACAACTAGAGTATTTGCATGTGTGTTCTTTTCATAAACCACATGGATCCACTAGTGTCATTGAATGTGTGTTCTTTTTGTAAACCACATATGGATCCACTAGAGTCATTGCATGTGTGTTCTTCTCCTAAACCACCACTAGAGTGAGTGCATGTTGTTCTTTTCCTAAACCACATGAATCCACTAGAGTCATTGCATGTTGTTATTTTCATAAACCACATATGGATCCACTGGAGTCATTGCATGTGTGTTCTTATCCTAAACCACCACTAGAGTTCATTGCATGTGTGTTCTTTTCATAAACCACATGGATCCACCAGTGTAATTGCATGTGTGTTCTTTTCATGAACCACATGGATCCATTAGGGTTCATTGCATGTGTGTTATTTTCATAAACGACATGTAGAGTCATTGCATATGTGTTTTGTTCATAAACCACCACTAGAGTCATTGCATGTGTGTTCTTTTCATAAACCACATGGATCCACGACAGTCATTGCATGTGTGTGTTTTTTATAAACCACATGGATCCACTAGAGTTCATTGCATGTGTGTTCTTTTCATAAACCAACTGGATCCATCAGCGTCATTGGATGTGTGTTCTTTTCATAAACCACCACTAGAGTCATTGCATGTTTGTTCTTTTTGTAAACCACATGGATCCACTAGTGTAATTGCATTTGTGTTCTTTTCAAAAACCACATGGATCCACCAGTGTCATTGCATGTGTGTTCTTTTCATCAACCACATATAGAGTCATTGCATGTGTGTTATTTTCATAAACAACAATTAGAGTCATTGCATGTGTGTTCTTTTCATAAACCACATGGATCCACTAGAGTCATTGCATGCTTGTTCTTTTCAAAGACCACCACTAGAGTCATTGCATGTGTGTTATTTTCATAAAACACAACTAGAGTCATTCCATGTGTGTTCTTTTCATATACTACATGGATCCACTAGTGTCATTGCATGTGTGTTCTTTTCATAAACCACATGGATCCACTAGAGTCATTGCATGTTTGTTGTTTTCAAAGACCACCACTAGAGTCATTGCATGTGTGTTCTTTTCATATACTGCATGGATCCACTAGTGTCATTGCATGTGTGTTCTTTTCATAAACCACATGGATCCACTAAAGTTCATTGCATTTGTGTTCTTTTCCTAAACCACATGGATCCACTAGAGTTCATTGCATTTGAGTTCATTTCATAAACCACAACTAGAGTCATTGCATGTGTGTTCTTTTAACGAACCACATGGATCCACCAGTGTCACATCATGTGTGTTATTTTCATAAACCACCACTAGAGTCATTGCATGTTTGTTCTTTTTGTAAACCACATGGATCCACTAGTGTAATTGCATTTGTGTTCTTTTCAAAAACCACATGGATCCACCAGTGTCATTGCATGTGTGTTCTTTTCATCAACCACATATAGATTCATTGCATGTGTGTTATTTTCATAAACAACAATTAGAGTCATTGCATGTGTGTTCTTTTCATAAACCACATGGATCCACTAGAGTCATTGCATGCTTGTTCTTTTCAAAGACCACCACTAGAGTCATTGCATGTGTGTTATTTTCATAAAACACAACTAGAGTCATTCCATGTGTGTTCTTTTCATATACTACATGGATCCACTAGTGTCATTGCATGTGTGTTCTTTTCATAAACCACATGGATCCACTAGAGTCATTGCATGTTTGTTGTTTTCAAAGACCACCACTAGAGTCATTGCATGTGTGTTCTTTTCATATACTGCATGGATCCACTAGTGTCATTGCATGTGTGTTCTTTTCATAAACCACATGGATCCACTAAAGTTCATTGCATTTGTGTTCTTTTCCTAAACCACATGGATCCACTAGAGTTCATTGCATTTGAGTTCATTTCATAAACCACAACTAGAGTCATTGCATGTGTGTTCTTTTAACGAACCACATGGATCCACCAGTGTCACATCATGTGTGTTATTTTCATAAACCACAACTAGAGTATTTGCATGTGTTTTCTTTTCATAAACCACATGGATCCACTAGTGTCATTGAATGTGTGTTCTTTTTCTAAACCACATATGGATCCACTAGAGTCATTGCATGTGTCATCTTCTCCTAAACCACCACTAGAGTGAGTGCATGTGGGTTCTTTTCCTAAACCACATGAATCCACCAGAGTCATTGCATGTTGTTATTTTGATAAACCACATATGGATCCACCGGAGTCATTGCATGTGTGTTCTTATCCTAAACCACCACTAGAGTTCATTGCATGTGTGTTCTTTTCATAAACCACATGGATCCACCTGTGTCATTGCATGTGTGTTCTTTTCATAGCCCACGTCTAGAGTCATTGCATGTGTGTTCTTTTCATAAACCACATGGATACACCAGTCTCAATACATGTGTGTTCTTTTCATAAACCACATGGATCCACTAGAGTTCATTGCATGTGTGTTCTTTTCATAAACCACATGCATCCACTAGAGTTCATTGCATGTGTGTTCTTTTGATAAACCACCACTAGAGTCATTACATGTGTGTTCTTTTCCTAAACCACATGCATCCACTAGTGTCATTGGATGTGTGTTCTTTTAATAAACCACCACTAGAGTCATTGCATGTGTGTTATTTTCATAAACCAAATGGATCCACTAGATTTAATTGCATGTGTGTTATTTTCATAAACCACATGGATCCGCCTGTGTCATTGGATGTGTGTTCTTTTCATAAACCACATTGATACACCAGTGTCATTGCATGTCTGTTCTTTTCATAAACCACAACTAGAGTCATTGCATGTGTGTTCTTTTCACGAACCACATGGATCCACCAGTGTCACTTCATGTGTGTTATTTTCATAAACCACAACTAGAGTATTTGCATGTGTGTTCTTTCATAAACCACATGGATCCACTAGTGTCATTGAATGTGTGTTCTTTTTCTAAACCACATATGGATCCACTAGAGTCATTGCATGTGTGTTCTTCTCCTAAACCACCACTAGAGTGAGTGCATGTGGGTTCTTTTCCTAAACCACATGAATACACCAGAGTCATTGCATGTTGTTATTTTCATAAACCACATATGGATCCACCAGAGTCATTGCATGTGTGTTCTTATCCTAAACCACCACTAGAGTTCATTGCATGTGTGGTCTTTTCATAAACCACATGGATCCACTAGTGTCATTGCATGTGTATTCTTTTCATAGCCCACGTCTAGAGTCATTGCATGTGTGTTCTTTTCATAAACCACATGGATACACCAGTCTCAATACATTTGTGTTCTTTTCATAAACCACATGGATCCACTAGAGTTCATTGCATGTGTGTTCTTTTCATAAACCACATGCATCCACCAGTGTTATTGGATGTGTGTTCTTTTCATAAACCACCACTAGAGTCATTACATGTGTGTTCTTTTCCTAAACCACATGCATCCACTAGTGTCATTGGATGTGTGTTCTTTTAATAAACCACAACTAGAGTCATTGCATGTGTGTTATTTTCATAAACCAAATGGATCCACTATATTTAATTGCATGTGTGTTATTTTCATAAACCACATGGATCCGCATGTGTCATTGGATGTGTGTTCTTTTCATAAACCACATTGATACACCAGTGTCATTGCATGTGTGTTCTTTTCATAAACCACAACTAGAGTCATTGCATGTGTGTTCTTTTCATAAACCACATGGATCCACCAGTGTCATGGAATGTGTGTTATTTTTCTAAACCACATATGGATCCACTAGAGTCATTATATGTGTGTTCTTCTCCTAAACCACCAAAAGAGTCATTGCATGTGTGTTCTTTTCATAAACTACATGGATCCACTAGAGACATTGCATGGGTGTTCTTTTCACAAACCACATATGGATCCACAAGTCATTGCATGTGTGTTCTTCTCCTAAACCACCACTAGAGTTCATTGCATGTGTGTTCTGTTCATAAACCACATGGATCCACCAGTGTAATTGCATGTGTGTTCTTTTCATAAACCACATGGATCCATTAGGGTTCATTGCATGTGTGTTATTTTCATAAACGACATGTAGAGTCATTGGATATGTGTTTTGTTCATAAACCACCACTAGAGTCATTGCATGTGTGTTCTTTTCATAAACCACATGGATCCACGAGAGTCATTGCATGTGTTTTTTTATAAACCACATGGATCCACTAGAGTTCATTGCATGTGTGTTCTTTTCATAAACCAACTGGATCCATCAGCGTCATTGGATGTGCGTTCTTTTCATAAACCACCACTAGAGTCATTGCATGTTTGTTCTTTTTGTAAACCACATGGATCCACTAGTGTAATTGCATTTGTGTTCTTTTCAAAAACCACATGGATCCACCAGTGTCATTGCATGTGTGTTCTTTTCATCAACCACATATAGAGTCATTGCATGTGTGTTATTTTCATAAACAACAATTAGAGTCATTGCATGTGTGTTCTTTTCATAAACCACATGGATCCACTAGAGTCATTGCATGCTTGTTCTTTTCAAAGACCACCACTAGAGTCATTGCATGTGTGTTATTTTTATAAAACACAACTAGAGTCATTCCATGTGTGTTCTTTTCATATACTACATGGATCCACTAGTGTCATTGCATGTGTGTTCTTTTCATAAACCACATGGATCCACTAAAGTTCATTGTATTTGTGTTCTTTTCCTAAACCACATGGATCCACTAGAGTTCATTGCATTTGAGTTCATTTCATAAACCACAACTAGAGTCATTGCATGTGTGTTCTTTTAACGAACCACATGGATCCACCAGTGTCACTTCATGTGTGTTATTTTCATAAACCACAACTAGAGTATTTGCATGTGTGTTCTTTTCATAAACCACATGGATCCACTAGTGTCATTGAATGTGTGTTCTTTTTCTAAACCACATATGGATCCACTAGAGTCATTGCATGTGTGTTCTTCTCCTAAACCACCACTAGAGTGAGTGCATGTGGGTTCTTTTCCTAAACCACATGAATCCACCAGAGTCATTGCATGTTGTTATTTTCATAAACCACATATGGATCCACCGGAGTCATTGCATGTGTGTTCTTATCCTAAACCACCACTAGAGTTCATTGCATGTGTGTTCTTTTCATAAACCACATGGATCCACTAGTGTCATTGCATGTGTGTTCTTTTCATAGCCCACGTCTAGAGTCATTGCATGTGTGTTCTTTTCATAAACCACATGGATACACCAGTCTCAATAAATGTGTGTTCTTTTCATAAACCACATGGATCCACTAGAGTTTATTGCATGTGTGTTATTTTCATAAACCACATGCATCCACTAGAGTTCATTGCATGTGTGTTCTTTTCATAAACCCCCACTAGAGTCATTACATGTGTGTTCTTTTCCTAAACCACATGCATCCACTAGTGTCATTGGATGTGTGTTCTTTTAATAAACCACCACTAGAGTCATTGCATGTGTGTTATTTTCATAAACCAAATGGATCCACTAGATTTAATTGCATGTGTGTTATTTTCATAAACCACATGGATCCGCCTATGTCATTGGATGTGTGTTCTTTTCATAAACCACATTGATACACCAGTGTCATTGCATGTGTGTTCTTTTCATAAACCACAACTAGAGTCATTGCATGTGTGTTCTTTTCATAAACCACATGGATCCACCAGTGTCATGGAATGTGTGTTCTTTTTCTAAACCACATATGGATCCACTAGAGTCATTATATGTGTTTTCTTCTCCTAAACCACCACCAGAGTCATTGCATGTGTGTTCTTTTCATAAACCACATGGATCCACTAGAGACATTGCATGGGTGTTCTTTTCACAAACCACATATAGATCCACAAGTCATTGCATGTGTGTTCTTCTCCTAAACCACCACTAGAGTTCATTGCATGTGTGTTCTGTTCATCAACCACATAGATCCACCAGTGTAATTGCATGTGTGTTCTTTTCATAAACCACAAGGATCCATTAGATTTCATTGCACGTGTGTTATTTCCATAAACGACATCTAGAGTCATTGCATATGTGTTCTTTTCATAAACCACCACTAGAGTCATTGCAGGTGTGTTCTTTTCATAAACCACATGGATCCACCAGAGTCATTGCATGTGTGTTATTTTTATAAACCACATGGATCCACTAGAGTTCATTGCATGTGTGTTCTTTTCATAAGCCAAATGGATCCATCAGCGTCATTGCACGTGCGTTCTTTTCATAAACCACCACTAGAGTCATTGCATGTGTGTTCTTTTCGTAAACCACATGGATCCACTAGTGTCATTGCATTTGTGTTCTTTTCAAAAACCACATGGATCCACTAGTGTCATTGCATGTGTGTTCTTTTCATAAAACACATATAGAGTCATTGCATGTGTGTTATTTTCATAAACAACCTTTAGAGTCATTGCATGTGTGTTCTTTTCATAAACCACATGGATTCACTAGAGTCATTGCATGTGTGTTATTTTCATAAAACACAACTAGAGTCATTCCATGTGTGTTATTTTCACATACTACATGGATCCACTAGTGTCATTGCATGTGTGTTCTTTTCATAAACCACATGGATCCACTAGAGTTCATTGCATTTGTGTTGTTTTCCTAAACCACATGGATCCACTAGAGTTCATTGCATTTGAGTTCATTTCATAAACCACAACTAGAGTGATTGCATGTGTGTTCTTTTCAGGAACCACATGGATCCACCAGTGTCACTTCATGTGTGTTATTTTCATAAACAACAACTAGAGTATTTGCATGTGTGTTCTTTTCATAAACCACATGGATCCATTAGTGTCATTGAATGTGTGTTCTTTTTCTAAACCACATATGGATCCACTAGAGTCATTGCATGTGTGTTCTTCTCCTAAACCACCACTAGAGTCATTGCATGACTGTTCTTTTCATAAACCACATGGATCCACCAGAGCCATTGCATGTGTGTTATTTTCATAATCGACATATAGAGACATTGCATGTGTGTTATTTTCATAAAAAACCATTAGAGTCATTGCATGTGTCTTCTTTTCATAAACCTCATGGATCCACCAGTGTCATGGAATGTGTGTTCTTTTTCTAAACCACATATCGATCCACTAGAGTCATTATATGTGTGTTCTTCTCCTAAACCACCATCATAGTCATTTCATGTGTGTTCTTTTCATAAACCACATGGATCCACTAGAGACATTGCATGGGTGTTCTTTTCACAAACCAAATATGGATCCACAAGTCATTGCATGTGTGTTCTTCTCCTAAACCACCACTAGTGTTCATTGCATGTGTGTTCTTTTCATAAACCACATGGATCCACCAGTGTCATTGCATGTGTGTTCTTTTAATAAACCACCACTAGAGTCATTGCATGTGTGTTCTTTTCATAAACCACATGGATCCACCAGTGTCATTGCATGTGTGTTCTTTTCATAAACCACATGGATCCATTAGAGTTCATTGCACGTGTGTTATTTTCATAAATGACATCTAGAGTCATTGCATATGTGTTCTTTTCATAAACCACCACTAGAGTCATTGCATGTGTGTTCTTTTCATAAACCACATGGATCCACTAAAGTTCATTGCATGTGTGTTATTTTCATAAACCACTTGGATCCATCAGCGTCATTGCATGTGCGTTATTTTCATAAACCACCACTAGAGTCATTGCATGTGTGTTCTTTTTGTAAACCACATGGATCCACTAGTGTCATTGCATTTGTGTTCTTTTCAAAACCACATGGATCCACCAGTGTCATTGCATGTGTGTTCTTTTCATAAACAACATATAGAGTCATTGCATGTGTGTTATTTTCATAAACAACCATTAGAGTCATTGCATGTGTGTTCTTTTCATAAACCACATGGATCCACTAGAGTCATTGCATGTGTGATTTTCAAAGACCACTACTAGAGTCATTGCATGTGTGTATATTTTCATGAAACACAACTAGAGTCATTGCATGTGTGTTCTTTTATAAACCACATGGATCCACTAGTGTCATTGCATGTGTGTTCTTTTCATAAACCACATGGATCCACTAGAGTCATTGCATGTGTGTTCTTTTCAAAGACCACTGGATTGCATGTGTGTTATTTTCATAAAACACAACTAAACTCATTCCATGTGTGTTCTTTTATAAACCGCATGGATCCACTAGTGTCATTGCATGTGTTTTTTTTTTCATAAACCACATGGATCCACTAGAGTTCATTGCATTTGTGTTCTTTTACTAAACCACATGGATCCACTAGAGTTCATTGCATTTGTGTTCATTTCATAAACCACAACTAGAGTCATTGCATGTGTGTTCTTTTTAGGAACCACATGGATCCACCAGTGTCGCTTCATGTGTGTTATTTTCATAAACCACAACTAGAGTAATTGCATGTGTGATCTTTTCATAAACCACATGGATCCACTAGTGTCATTCAATGTGTGTTCTTTTTCTAAACCACATATGGATCCAATAGAGTCATTGCATGTGTGTTTTTCTCCTAAACCACCACTATAGTCATTGCATGTGTGTTCTTTTCATAAACCACATGGATCCACCAGAGTCAATGCATGTGTGTTCTTTTCATAAACCACATGGATACACAAGTGTCATTGCATGTGTGTTATTTTCATAAACCACATGGATCCACTAGAGTTCATTGTATGTGTGTTATTTTCATAAACCACATGGATCCACCAGTGTCATTGGATGTGTGTTCTTTTCATAAACCACCACTAGAGTCATTGCATGTGTGTTCTTTTCATAAACCACCACTAGAGTCATTGCATGTGTGTTCTTTTCATAAACCACATGGATCCACCAGAGTCAATGCATGTGTGTTCTTTTCATAAACCACATGGATACACAAGTGTCATTGCATGTGTGTTATTTTCATAAACCACATAGATCCACTAGGGTTCATTGTATGTGTGTTCTTTTCATAAACCACATGGATCCACCAGTGTCATTGGATGTGTGTTCTTTTAATAAACCACATGGAACCACCAGTGTCATTGCATGTGTGTTCTTTTCATAAACCACATGGATCCACCTATGTCATTGCATGTGTGTTCTTTTCATAAACCACCACTAGAGTCATTGGATGTGTGTTCTTTTCATAAACCATATGGATCCACCAGTGTCATTGGATGTGTGTAGTTTTCATAAACCACCACTAGAGTCATTGCATGTGTGTTATTTTCATAAACCACATGGATCCACCAGTGTCATTGCATGTGTGTTCTTTTCATAAACCACATGGATCCACTAGAGTTCATTGCATGTGTGTTCTTTTCATTAACCACATGGATCCACCAGTGTCATTGGATGTGTGTTCTTTTCATAAACCACATGGATCCACCGGTGTCATTGCATGTGCGTTCTTTTCATAAACCACAAGTAGAGTCATTGCATGTGTATTCTTTTCATAAACCACATGGATCCACCAGTGTCATTGCATTTGTGTTCTTTTCAAAAACCACATGGATCCACTAGTGTCATTGCATGTGTGTTCTTTTCATAAAACACATATAGAGTCATTGCATGTGTGTTATTTTCATAAAAAACCTTTAGAGTCATTGCATGTGTGTTCTTTTCATAAACCACATGGATTCACTAGAGTCATTGCATGTGTGTTATTTTTATAAAACACAACTAGAGTCATTCCATGTGTGTTCTTTTCATATACTACATGGATCCACTAGTGTCATTGCATGTGTGTTCTTTTCATAAACCACATGGATCCACTAAAGTTCATTGTATTTGTGTTCTTTTCCTAAACCACATGGATCCACTAGAGTTCATTGCATTTGAGTTCATTTCATAAACCACAACTAGAGTCATTGCATGTGTGTTCTTTTAACGAACCACATGGATCCACCAGTGTCACTTCATGTGTGTTATTTTCATAAACCACAACTAGAGTATTTGCATGTGTGTTCTTTTCATAAACCACATGGATCCACTAGTGTCATTGAATGTGTGTTCTTTTTCTAAACCACATATGGATCCACTAGAGTCATTGCATGTGTGTTCTTCTCCTAAACCACCACTAGAGTGAGTGCATGTGGGTTCTTTTCCTAAACCACATGAATCCACCAGAGTCATTGCATGTTGTTATTTTCATAAACCACATATGGATCCACCGGAGTCATTGCATGTGTGTTCTTATCCTAAACCACCACTAGAGTTCATTGCATGTGTGTTCTTTTCATAAACCACATGGATCCACTAGTGTCATTGCATGTGTGTTCTTTTCATAGCCCACGTCTAGAGTCATTGCATGTGTGTTCTTTTCATAAACCACATGGATACACCAGTCTCAATACATGTGTGTTCTTTTCATAAACCACATGGATCCACTAGAGTTTATTGCATGTGTGTTCTTTTCATAAACCACATGCATCCACTAGAGTTCATTGCATGTGTGTTCTTTTCATAAACCCCCACTAGAGTCATTACATGTGTGTTCTTTTCCTAAACCACATGCATCCACTAGTGTCATTGGATGTGTGTTCTTTTAATAAACCACCACTAGAGTCATTGCATGTGTGTTATTTTCATAAACCAAATGGATCCACTAGATTTAATTGCATGTGTGTTATTTTCATAAACCACATGGATCCGCCTATGTCATTGGATGTGTGTTCTTTTCATAAACCACATTGATACACCAGTGTCATTGCATGTGTGTTCTTTTCATAAACCACAACTAGAGTCATTGCATGTGTGTTCTTTTCATAAACCACATGGATCCACCAGTGTCATGGAATGTGTGTTCTTTTTCTAAACCACATATGGATCCACTAGAGTCATTATATGTGTGTTCTTCTCCTAAACCACCACCAGAGTCATTGCATGTGTGTTCTTTTCATAAACCACATGGATCCACTAGAGACATTGCATGGGTGTTCTTTTCACAAACCACATATAGATCCACAAGTCATTGCATGTGTGTTCTTCTCCTAAACCACCACTAGAGTTCATTGCATGTGTGTTCTGTTCATCAACCACATAGATCCACCAGTGTAATTGCATGTGTGTTCTTTTCATAAACCACAAGGATCCATTAGATTTCATTGCACGTGTGTTATTTCCATAAACGACATCTAGAGTCATTGCATATGTGTTCTTTTCATAAACCACCACTAGAGTCATTGCAGGTGTGTTCTTTTCATAAACCACATGGATCCACCAGAGTCATTGCATGTGTGTTATTTTTATAAACCACATGGATCCACTAGAGTTCATTGCATGTGTGTTCTTTTCATAAGCCAAATGGATCCATCAGCGTCATTGCATGTGCGTTCTTTTCATAAACCACCACTAGAGTCATTGCATGTGTGTTCTTTTCGTAAACCACATGGATCCACTAGTGTCATTGCATTTGTGTTCTTTTCAAAAACCACATGGATCCACTAGTGTCATTGCATGTGTGTTCTTTTCATAAAACACATATAGAGTCATTGCATGTGTGTTATTTTCATAAACAACCTTTAGAGTCATTGCATGTGTGTTCTTTTCATAAACCACATGGATTCACTAGAGTCATTGCATGTGTGTTATTTTCATAAAACACAACTAGAGTCATTCCATGTGTGTTCTTTTCACATACTACATGGATCCACTAGTGTCATTGCATGTGTGTTCTTTTCATAAACCACATGGATCCACTAGAGTTCATTGCATTTGTGTTGTTTTCCTAAACCACATGGATCCACTAGAGTTCATTGCATTTGAGTTCATCTCATAAACCACAACTAGAGTGATTGCATGTGTGTTCTTTTCAGGAACCACATGGATCCACCAGTGTCACTTCATGTGTGTTATTTTCATAAACCACAACTAGAGTATTTGCATGTGTGTTCTTTTCATAAACCACATGGATCCATTAGTGTCATTGAATGTGTGTTCTTTTTCTAAACCACATATGGATCCACTAGAGTCATTGCATGTGTGTTCTTCTCCTAAACCACCACTAGAGTCATTGCATGACTGTTCTTTTCATAAACCACATGGATCCACCAGAGCCATTGCATGTGTGTTATTTTCATAATCGACATATAGAGACATTGCATGTGTGTTATTTTCATAAAAAACCATTAGAGTCATTGCATGTGTCTTCTTTTCATAAACCACATGGATCCACCAGTGTCATGGAATGTGTGTTCTTTTTCTAAACCACATATCGATCCACTAGAGTCATTATATGTGTGTTCTTCTCCTAAACCACCATCATAGTCATTTCATGTGTGTTCTTTTCATAAACCACATGGATCCACTAGCGACATTGCATGGGTGTTCTTTTCACAAACCAAATATGGATCCACAAGTCATTGCATGTGTGTTCTTCTCCTAAACCACCACTAGAGTTCATTGCATGTGTGTTCTTTTCATAAACCACATGGATCCACCAGTGTCATTGCATGTGTGTTCTTTTAATAAACCACCACTAGAGTCATTGCATGTGTGTTCTTTTCATAAACCACATGGATCCACCAGTGTCATTGCATGTGTGTTCTTTTCATAAACCACATGGATCCATTAGAGTTCATTGCACGTGTGTTATTTTCATAAATGACATCTAGAGTCATTGCATATGTGTTCTTTTCATAAACCACCACTAGAGTCATTGCATGTGTGTTCTTTTCATAAACCACATGGATCCACTAGAGTTCATTGCATGTGTGTTAT
This sequence comes from Avena sativa, assembly GCA_916181665.1. Lineage (NCBI taxonomy): Eukaryota > Viridiplantae > Streptophyta > Magnoliopsida > Poales > Poaceae > Avena > Avena sativa. The sequence continues at coordinate 335,818,758 of OV702289.1, forward strand.
TTTCATAAACCACTTGGATCCATCAGCGTCATTGCATGTGCGTTATTTTCATAAACCACCACTAGAGTCATTGCATGTGTGTTCTTTTTGTAAACCACATGGATCCACTAGTGTCATTGCATTTCTGTTCTTTTCAAAACCACATGGATCCACCAGTGTCATTGCATGTGTGTTATTTTCATAAACAACATATAGAGTCATTGCATGTGTGTTATTTTCATAAACAACCATTAGAGTCATTGCATGTGTGTTCTTTTCATAAACCACATGGATCCACTAGAGTCATTGCATGTGTGATTTTCAAAGACCACTACTAGAGTCATTGCATGTGTGTATATTTTCATGAAACACAACTAGAGTCATTGCATGTGTGTTCTTTTATAAACCACATGGATCCACTAGTGTCATTGCATGTGTGTTCTTTTCATAAACCACATGGATCCACTAGAGTCATTGCATGTGTGTTCTTTTCAAAGACCACTGGATTGCATGTGTGTTATTTTCATAAAACACAACTAAACTCATTCCATGTGTGTTCTTTTATAAACCGCATGGATCCACTAGTGTCATTGCATGTGTTTTTTTTCATAAACCACATGGATCCACTAGAGTTCATTGCATTTGTGTTCTTTTACTAAACCACATGGATCCACTAGAGTTCATTGCATTTGTGTTCATTTCATAAACCACAACTAGAGTCATTGCATGTGTGTTCTTTTTAGGAACCACATGGATCCACCAGTGTCGCTTCATGTGTGTTATTTTCATAAACCACAACTAGAGTAATTGCATGTGTGATCTTTTCATAAACCACATGGATCCACTAGTGTCATTCAATGTGTGTTCTTTTTCTAAACCACATATGGATCCAATAGAGTCATTGCATGTGTGTTTTTCTCCTAAACCACCACTATAGTCATTGCATGTGTGTTCTTTTCATAAACCACATGGATCCACCAGAGTCAATGCATGTGTGTTCTTTTCATAAACCACATGGATACACAAGTGTCATTGCATGTGTGTTATTTTCCTAAACCACATAGATCCACTAGGGTTCATTGTATGTGTGTTCTTTTCATAAACCACATGGATCCACCAGTGTCATTGGATGTGTGTTCTTTTAATAAACCACATGGAACCACCAGTGTCATTGCATGTGTGTTCTTTTCATAAACCACATGGATCCACCTATGTCATTGCATGTGTGTTCTTTTCATAAACCACCACTAGAGTCATTGGATGTGTGTTCTTTTCATAAACCACATGGATCCACCAGTGTCATTGGATGTGTGTAGTTTTCATAAACCACCACTAGAGTCATTGCATGTGTGTTATTTTCATAAACCACATGGATCCACCAGTGTCATTGCATGTGTGTTCTTTTCATAAACCACATGGATCCACTAGAGTTCATTGCATGTGTGTTCTTTTCATTAACCACATGGATCCACCAGTGTCATTGGATGTGTGTTCTTTTCATAAACCACATGGATCCACCGGTGTCATTGCATGTGCGTTCTTTTCATAAACCACAACTAGAGTCATTGCATGTGTATTCTTTTCATAAACCACATGGATCCACCAGTGTCATTGCATGTGCGTTCTTTTTATAAACTCTAGTGGATCCACTAGAGTTCATTGCATGTGTGTTCTTTTCATAAACCACTTATGGAACCACTAGAGTCATTGCATGTGTGTTCTTCTCCTAAACCACCACTAGAGTTCATTACATGTGTCTTCTTTTCATACACCACATGGATCCACCAGTGTCATGGAATGTGTGTTCTTTTTCTAAACCACATATGGATCCACTAGAGTCATTATATATGTGTTCTTCTCCTAAACCACCACCAGAGTCATTGCTTGTGTGTTCTTTTCATAAACCACATGTATCCACTAGAGTCATTGCATGGGTGTTCTTTTCACAAACCACATATGGATCCACAAGTCATTGCATGTGTATTCTTCTCCTAAACCACCACTAGAGTTCATTGCATGTGTGTTCTTTTCATAAACCACATGGATCCATTAGAGTTCATTGCACGAGTGTTATTTTCATAAACGACATCTAGAGTCATTGCATATGTGTTATTTTCATAAACCACCACTAGAGTCATTGAATGTGTGTTCTTTTCATAAACCACATGGATCCACCAGAGTCATTGCATGTGTGTTATTTTCATAAACCACATGGATCCACTAGAGTTCATTGCATGTGTGTTCTTTTCATAAACCAAATGGATCCATCGGCGTCATTGCATGTGCGTTCTTTTCAAAAACCACCACTAGAGTCATTGCATGTGTGTTCTTTTCGTAAACCACATGGATCCTCTAGTGTCATTGCATTTGTGTTCTTTTCAAAAACCACATGGATCCACCAGTGTCATTGCATGTGTGTTCTTTTCATAAACCACATGGATCCACTAGAGTCATTGCATGTGTGTTCTTTTCAAAGACCACTGCTAAAGTCATTGCATGTATGTTATTTTCATAAAACACAACTAAACTCATTCCATGTGTGTTCTTTTATAAACCGCATGGATCCACTAGTGTCATTGCATGTGTTTTTTTTCATAAACCACATGGATCCACTAGAGTTCATTGCATTTGTGTTCTTTTACTAAACCACATGGATCCACTAGAGTTCATTGCATTTGTGTTCATTTCATAAACCACAACTAGAGTCATTGCATGTGTATTCTTTTTAGGAACCACATGGATCCACCAGTGTCGCTTCATGTGTGTTATTTTCATAAACCACAACTAGAGTAATTGCATGTGTGATCTTTTCATAAACCACCTGGATCCACTAGTGTCATTGAATGTGCGTTCTTTTTCTAAACCACATATGGATCCAATAGAGTCATTGCATGTGTGTTTTTCTCCTAAACCACCACTAGAGTCATTGCATGTGTGTTCTTTTCATAAACCACATGGATCCACCAGAGTCAATGCATGTGTGTTCTTTTCATAAACCACATGGATACACAAGTGTCATTGCATGTGTGTTATTTTCATAAACCACATGGATCCACTAGAGTTCATTGTATGTGTGTTATTTTCATAAACCACATGGATCCACCAGTGTCATTGGATGTGTGTTCTTTTCATAAACCACCACTAGAGTCATTGCATGTGTGTTCTTTTCATAAACCACATGGATCCACCAGTGTCATTGGATGTGTGTTCTTTTAATAAACCACATGGAACCACCAGTGTCATTGCATGTGTGTTCTTTTCATAAACCACATGGATCCACCTATGTCATTGCATGTGTGTTCTTTTCATAAACCACCACTAGAGTCATTGGATGTGTGTTCTTTTCATAAACCACATGGATCCACCAGTGTCATTGGATGTGTTTAGTTTTCTTAAACCACCACTAGAGTCATTGCATGTGTGTTATTTTCATAAACCACATGGATCCACCAGTGTCATTGCATGTGTGTTCTTTTCATAAACCACATGGATCCACTAGAGTTCATTGCATGTGTGTTCTTTTCATTAACCACATGGATCCACCAGTGTCGTTGGATGTGTGTTCTTTTCATAAACCACATGGATCCACCGGTGTCATTGCATGTGCGTTCTTTTCATAAACCACAACTAGAGTCATTGCATGTGTATTATTTTCATAAACCACATGGATCCACCAGTGTCATTGCATGTGCGTTCTTTTCATAAACTCTAGTGGATCCACTAGAGTTCATTGCATGTGTGTTCTTTTCATAAACCACTTATGGAACCACTAGAGTCATTGCATGTGTGTTCTTCTCCTAAACCACCACTAGAGTTCATTACACGTGTCTTCTTTTCATACACCACATGGATCCACCAGTGTCATGGAATGTGTGTTCTTTTTCTAAACCACATATGGATCCACTAGAGTCATTATATATGTGTTCTTCTCCTAAACCACCACTAGAGTCATTGCTTGTGTGTTCTTTTCATAAACCACATGTATCCACTAGAGTCATTGCATGGGTGTTCTTTTCACAAACCACATATGGATCCATAAGTCATTGCATGTGTATTCTTCTCCTAAACCACCACTAGAGTTCATTGCATGTGTGTTCTTTTCATAAACCATATGGATCCACCTGTGTAATTGCATGTGTGTTCTTTTCATAAACCACATGGATCCATTAGAGTTCATTGCACGAGTGTTATTTTCATAAACGACATCTAGAGTCATTGCATATGTGTTATTTTCATAAACCACCACTAGAGTCATTGAATGTGTGTTCTTTTCATAAACCACATGGATCCACCAGAGTCATTGCATGTGTGTTATTTTCATAAACCACATGGATCCACTAGAGTTCGTTGCATGTGTGTTCTTTTCATAAACCAAATGGATCCATCGGCGTCATTGCATGTGCGTTCTTTTCAAAAACCACCACTAGAGTCATTTCATGTGTGTTCTTTTAATAAACCACATGGATCCACTAGAGACATTGCATGGGTGTTCTTTTCACAAACCACATATGGATCCACAAGTCATTGCATGTGTGTTCTTCTCCTAAACCACCACTAGAGTTCATTGCATGTGTGTTCTTTTCATAAACCACATGGATCCACTAGTGTCATTGCATGTGTGTTCTTTTAATAAACCACCACTAGAGTCATTGCATGTGTGTTCTTTTCATAAACCACATGGATCCACCAGTGTCATTGCATGTATGTTCTTTTCATAAACCACATGGATCCATTAGAGTTCATTGCACGTGTGTTATTTTCATAAATGACATCTAGAGTCATTGCATATGTGTTCTTTTCATAAACCACCACTAGAGTCATTGCATGTGTGTTCTTTTCATAAACCACATGGATCAACCAGATTCATTGCATGTGTGTTCTTTTCATAAACCACATGGATCCACTAGAGTTCATTGCATGTGTGTTATTTTCATAAACCACTTGGATCCATCAGCGTGATTGCATGTGCGTTCTTTTCATAAACCACCACTAGAGTCATTGCATGTGTGTTCTTTTTGTAAACCACATGGATCCCCTAGTGTCATTGCATTTGTGTTCTTTTCAAAACCACATGGATCCACCAGTGTCATTGCATGTGTGTTCTTTTCATAAACGACATATAGAGTCATTGCATGTGTGTTATTTTCATAAACAACCATTAGAGTCATTGCATGTGTGTTCTTTTCATAAACCAAATGGATCCACTAGTCATTGCATGTGTGTTCTTTTCAAAGACCACTACTAGAGTCATTGCATGTGTGTATATTTTCATGAAACACAACTAGAGTCATTCCATGTGTGTTCTTTTATAAACCGCATGGATCCACTAGTGTCATTGCATGTGTGTTCTTTTCATAAACCACATGGATCCACTAGAGTTCATTGCATTTGTGTTCTTTTACTAAACCACATGGATCCAATAGAGTTCATTGCATTTGTGTTCATTTCATAAACCACAACTAGAGGCATTGCATGTGTGTTCTTTTTAGGAACCACATGGATCCACTAGTGTCACTTCATGTGTGTTATTTTCATAAACCACAACTAGAGTAATTGCATGTGTGTTCTTTTCATAAACCACATGGATCCACTAGTGTCATTGAATGTGTGTTCTTTTTCTAAACCACATATGGATCCACTAGAGTCATTGCATGTGTGTTCTTCTCCTAAACCACCATGAGAGTCATTGCATCTGTGTTCTTTTCATAAACCACATGGATCCACCAGAATCAATGCATGTGTGTTATTTTCATAAACCACATATGGATCCACTAGAGTCATTGCATGTTGGGGGGATACCCCCGGGTAGGGTCACTCTAGGGTATAAGGGTCGAGTTAGCCGAGGTTCAGCAAGGTCAAAGCGAATGCTGGCCGAGTCACCTCAAGGCAGGCCGGATCACGGAGTAACCCGGACCAAGGGGGTCGCCTAATGTTGTCTCATCCGACTTAAGGTGTAAGTCGGAAATGCTTGTCTAACTTATATGCAGGAACAGGTGTAGCCGGATCTACTATGATCCGGATCCTCGCTTAGCTTCTAGGAGAAGGAAGGAATCTCTCTGGTCAAAAAAGAAGGTCCGGTACATACTGGATGAGCGAGTAAAGCAAGGCCAGGAACACCGGGTCGTGGCCGACAAGGGTGACGACGCTCACGTCGGCTGACGCGGGCGCCGCAGAGGCTACGTCGCTAAAGCATGTGTGACACGGGGGAAAAGCACCCCGGTCGGGTTACCACTTTGGGAGGGGGCATATTCTTAGGAATATGCCTCCACGTAAGCCCTAGGCCAGGATTGAACCTCCTCTATATAAGGGGGTTGGGGTTCTGGTAGGGGGGGTTGGCAGAATTCTAGTTGGTTGAGCACTAGTTGGTTTGGTGATTCCTTAGGGAAAGTAGATCTAGGCAAGAGTAAGAGAGCTCCTTCTTCCTCCTCTCGCCAATACAGCTCAAGGAGCACTTGTAATCCTGAAGATATAGCAATACAAACTTCTGTGTAGAGAATCACTCTACTATCCCTCCCTGGATTCCCCTAGCGCACATTAGTCCCCACCTTTAGCCTATCCATGGCATCTGCCGTGACACCACCACGACAGTTGGCGCCCACCGTGGGGCTAGCGGCGCTAGCAGGGTGAAGATCCGGACGGGAAACTTCATCGGCACCGGCGAACGCATCGTCTCCGGGCTTGTTCAGCGTTTTCGAGCGTTCGATTTCGTCAGCGACAACGCTGGCTGCTTCGGCACGCGCCCGCTTCCGCGCAACGGCCTCTTCGTCAAGCTCAGCGCGCACAAGGTCTACGTTGATGTGGACGTCTCGAGCGTTCATCTGCGTAGCGTCGTCGATGCGGGGGAACCACCCCTCACTGTGGCTCGCGGGGCGCGTATCGCTCGCTCCCCGGACCATGCGGAGGTGATGATGACTGCGCCAGGTGCAGGCGCGAGCAAGGATCCAGCGCCAGACCCGGAGGTAACACCTAAGGCACCGAGGAAAGGTAGAGGACCTCCACTAGAGAGGCCTGAGAACGTACTGAGGGAAGCTATGGATAGCTTGGCTAACCCGGTAGCAGTGGTGGTAGATCCGGCTCAGGCGCAGGCCGAGCTAGAGGAAACTCGGCAAAAGATACTTGAGGGCGCAAAGAAAATAGCCGCGGCTCAGCATTCGCTGAACATGACACTGCGTGAGTATGCAAAGGCAAACAAGGTTGATGCAGTAAGGGTAAAAGGGAAAAATCTCATAAGTGAGATGAACAGAGAAGGTTATGATGGAGCAGAAGGGTCGGAAAACTATCTGTCTGTGGGGTTGCCGATGTATAGTACCCTGACGAAAAACCTCAGAGCAGCAGATGCGGCTGCATCCGAGCTAGAGGGTCTGACGGGTGAGGCCCGTCAAAGACAGCAAGACAGGGTTAACGAGCTGGTCCGGATCACGAACAGGAAGAACGAGGAGCTGCTGAGAGCTAACCCGGAGAGAGCTGGGGCTTCCAAGATCGTCCATTCGGTGATGGGTAACCCGGAGAAATCCGCTGGAGCCGCATCATCGCCTCATGGCGGTCCAAGGAGAGAAGAGGTAGTAACCTCGGCCAGACGGAACAAACAGATCGTCCAGTACGACCCAACGCGTGCGGGAAAAGAAAAAGAGATGCGGAAAAATGATGATAGACGGAGTGTGAGCCGAGGTGAAGCTGGCCGAGGTAATCACGACCAAGGCAATGCCGGTCAAGGGAACGCTGCCAACAGCGATGCCGGACAGCGCAACTCCGCAGGAGCAGGACAACCGCAGCGGCGGAATATACCGAGGCAAGAGCAAAGCGCTGGCCAAGGTATGCAGCAGAAAGGTGCGCAACAAGAGCAACACCGATACAACGATGGTGATTCGGAGATGATGAACGCAGGGTACCCCAGACCGGACTATCATGTGATAGGGTCAAGATTGGGAAGCAGGGACTTAATGCCGGATGACACCAGGTTAAAACTGGATCGCCTGTATAGGTCGGAACAGATTGAATGTCAAGGTCCTCCGGGTCCAGCGTGCTTTGGACCCCGGATCATGAAGGAACCACCGGTACCAAACTTCCAGTTACCCAGAGGCACGAAGACGTATGACGGCAGTACTAAGCCGGAGGATTGGCTGATAAACTATGCTACGGCGGTGCAAATTGCAACTGGCAACTTGAGATGGGCTGTGCGTTACGTGCCCTAGATGTTGGAAGGCCCGGCCAGAGTATGGTTGAATAATTTGCCACCCGGAAGCATCAACTGCGGGATAGATTTTGAAGAAATGTTTATCAGCAACTTCTCAAGTACGTACCAGAGGCCGAATAGACCGCAGACCCTGGCAATGTGCAAGCAAAGACCTAACGAGACGAATCGTGAATTCTTGACCCGGTGGTGCACTGTGCGAAACTCGTGTGAGGGTGTCATAGAATCACAGGCCATAGCGTGGTTTGCGCAAGGGTGCAGATACGGCAGCGAGCTATGGATGAAGTTGCAAAGGAAAATGCCAGTTACGCTGGCAGAGATGATCTGGATTGCTGATTCATATGCATTGGGCGATCCGACTCAACCTAGGCTCGCGTCAAACGAGTCAAGCGAAGAATACTATCAAAGGGATGGAGCCGGGTCATCCCGGAGGAATGATTACAGAGGAAAGAGGAGAGATGATAGACCGGATCATCGTTACAGCTCGCAACAAGTTGCAGTTGTGAATCAAGATCAACCCGGAGGAGGGAGTAACCAACGCTAGAGAACTGGAGGGCAGTGGACCCCAAGAAGTGATGGCAAGAAAACATGGACTCCGGAACAGAAGAAACAGTGGCAGGAAAAGAAAGACCGTCTGAGGTATACCTATGAGTCGATGCTGGACCAGCCGTGTAAGTTTCATACGCCAAATCCGAATAGCCCGGCGGGTCACACGACGAGGCAATGTGAGTGGATGCGAAAGATAGAGCAAGGTGGTTCGGGGAATGCTCAGGCACCCCGGAACGATCAACCTCGGCAGGAGTTACCCTGACAGCAATTGCTCTCCGGAGCGAACACGCAGCAGCTAATGTTGCCTCCTCCTCCGCCGAGGTATGACAACAATGAGAGAAGGGATGCAGTGCATCAGGTGGAAAATCCGCAACAACCGGACCAGAGGTACCCTAGAAACGAGGGAAGGAATGAGTACAGGGAACATCACCAGAGTTATTGTGTGTTCATGACTGAGGAAACAGATAGAAAGAGCTTGCAGCACCGTCATATGGAGGTCAATGCGGTCATGCCAGCAGTGACGAGGTACATGCCTTGGTCGGACCAGGAAATCACCTGGAACATCAAAGATCATCCTAAACTTATGCTGAGCCTAGGTTCGTATGCGCTAGTGCTAGATCCGACATTCATTGGACCAAACATCAATGTGAGGTTCTCCAAGGTTTTGATTGATAATGGCAGTAGCATTAACATCATGCATGCGGATACGATGCGCAAGTTGGGCATCTCGGAGAACATGCTCCAGGCTACGAGAACAACTTTCCATGGCATTGTACCAGGAATTTCTTGTGAGCCCATAGGCAAGGTCCGGGTCGACATGTTATTCGGCACAAGGGATAACTGCCGAACTGAAAATTTGGAGTTCGAAGTGGTGAACTTGGAAAGTGCATATCATGCGTTACTCGGAAGACTAGCATTGAACAAATTCATGGCAAGCTGTCACGTTAGTTACCTGAAGATGAAGTTGCCCGGGCCAAATGGAGTGATTACCATTGATGGAGATTTCCGACGTTCCATGGAGTGTGCTTCAGCCGGGTCTAACCTAGCCGAGTCACTCGTGATTGCGCGAGAGAAAAGAAAAATCCAAGAGGTGGCGGCATTAGCTCAGTCCGCGCAGCAGTATATGCCGGCGTTAAGTAACCCGCATGGCAGCGTTTCATTTCAAGCCGCAAAGGACACCAAGAAGATTCCAGTTGATAACATGTTTCCGGAGCGCACTGTAACAATTGGTGTCGGGTTAACTGACAAATAGGAAAGCGAGCTCGTCAACTTCCTCCGTGAGAATCGGGATATTTTTGCTTGGTCCACACAGGACTTGCAAGGTGTTCCGAGGGAGTTGGCCGAGCACTCTTTGAACGTGAGACCCGGAGCGAGGCCGGTGAAGCAACCTCTCCGCCGCTTCGACGAGGATAGGAGAAAAGTCATTAGAGACGAGATAGCTCGGTTACTAGCAGCAGGATTTATCATGGAGGTACTATATCCGGATTGGCTCTCTAATCCGGTGCTGGTAGAAAAGAAGAAGGACGATCCGAACGTAGCAGTAGTTTGGCGCATGTGCATCGATTACACGAACCTGAACAAGACGTGTCCAAAAGATCCATTTCCACTGCCGAGGATAGATCAGGTCATAGACTCAACCGCGGGATGGGAACTGTTGTCATGCATTGATGCATATTCTGGCTTCCACCAGATACCTCTGAACCCGGATGATCAAATAAAAACGGTGTTTATTACCCCGTACGGGGCTTACTGCTATCGCACTATGCCGTTTGGTTTAGGTAATGCAGGTGCAACGTACCAGAGATGTATGCAAAAATGTTTGCACGACCAAATAGGTCAAAACATACAAGTATACGTGGATGATGTGGTTATCAAGACCAAGGAAAGCACAACGCTCCTTGACGACATAAGACAAACATTCACGAACTTGAGAAGGTTCCAGATGAAGCTTAACCCGGAAAAATGTACCTTCGGTGTCCCGGCTGGAAAGTTACTCGGATTTCTCGTCTCTAGCCGAGGTATCGAGGTTAATCCAACTAAGATCCGAGCCATCGAACGAATGGAGCTGCCGAAGTGTCTTAACGATGTCCAGAAGTTCACTGGATGCCTGGCGTCGTTGAGTCGGTTAGGAGAAAAGGCACTGTCTCTCTACCAACTCATGAAAAGTCAGATAAATTCGTTTGGACGCCATAGACCGATGAAGCTTTTGCCCACTTGAAAAAGATGTTGGCCACTGTGCCAGTGTTAGCCTCTCCACTATCAAAAGAACCAATGTTGCTCTACGTAGCCGCAACCAACCAAGTTGTAAGTGTAGTAATCGTAGTGGAACGCAATGAAGAGGGTAAGTCGGTTCAGAGGCCAGTGTATTACCTGAGCGAGGTATTGTCTGCCTCAAACCAGAACTACCCGCACTTTCAAAAGGTGGCATACGTTGTCTATATGGCGACGAAGAAGTTAAAGCATTACTTTGAGGAGCACCCCATCAAAGTAATATGTGAAGCTCCCATATCCGAGATAATGGGTAACAAGGATGCGAGTGGCAGAATCGCAAAATGGGCAATTGAGCTAGCCCCTTATGCACCCCAATACGACAGAAGAGAAGCGATCAAATCTTAGGCTGTGGCGGACTTTTTCGTGGATTGGGCCGAGGTACAATACGAACCACCGCCACCAGATCCGAATTACTGGAGGATGCACTTTGACGGGTCGAAAACCAAAACCAGATTAGGCGCCGGGGTTGTGCTTACCTCGCCAAAGAAGGATCAGCTAAAGTATGTATTACAGATCCATTTCGCGGCATCGAACAATGTCGCTGAGTATGAGGCTCTTGTGCATGGGCTCAAAGTGGCAAAGGAGATTGGCATACGTCGGATAATATGCTTTGGCGACTCGGACCTAGTGGTGCAGCAGGTGTCCGGAGTGTGGGACGCCCTGGATCCAAACATGGCACTATACAAATTTCACGTGCAGAAGATATCTGGTTACTTCGAGGGGTGTGAATTTCACCATGTACCCCGGGCAGAAAACGAGGCTACCGACATGTTGTCAAAGCTCGGATCGACCAGACAGGCGATTCCACCGGGTGTAGCATTGGAACACCTCAGAAAACCATCTATCAGGCCGTCCCCAGGAACCGACTCGATCTATGTCCCGAAAAATACGGAATCCGGAGCTGAGCCCATGGACATTGACATGTGAGGTGGTACGCGAGACCCGGGGACTGCGTCAGCAAACCCGGGGATTACCTCGCTAGACCCGGGGACTGCTCAGCGTGATCCGGCTGAAGTTATGCCGGTGGATCAGATGGAAATTGATGAGGAGATATTCCCTCCAGGAGCCATACCAGCTTGGGCACTGCCTATATTCCAATTCCTGAAAGACGGAACGTTACCCGCTGAGGAGGTGTTAGCCAGGCAAACTCAGAGGAGAGCAAAAGCATACACAATCATCAATTCCGAGTTATACAAACGCAGTGTAACTAATGTCCTCCAACGATGCGTTGACCCGGAAGAAGGGCTTTACATCCTCCGAGATATACACCAAGGAGAATGCGGGCATCATGCCTCATCCCGAGCCTTGGTGGCAAAGGCGTTCTGGCATGGATTCTACTGGCCAAGTGCCTTGGAACAAGCAGAAGATCTGGTGAGAAAATGCAATGGTTGTCAGAGGTACGCCACCAAGACACATATGCCTATGTCAGAACTCAAGACCATACCAATTACGTGGCCATTTGCTGTATGGTGCTTGGATATGGTTGGCCCGTTCAAACCGGCGAGAGGAAACATGACACACATTTTGGTCATGGTGGACAAGTTTACAAAATGGATTGAAGTGAAACCTATAAGAAAATGTGATGGAGCTACGGTCGTGACATTTCTCAAAGACATCATCTTGAGATACGGTTATCCACACAGTATTATAACTGATAATGGAACAAATTTTGCGGAAGGAGCATTTGCGCGCTTCTGCCGAGATAAGAAGATCTGACTCGATGTCGCCTCGGTAGCCCACCCCGCATCGAACGGACAAGTGGAAAGATCCAACAGATTAGTATTATCCGGGATAAAACCCCGGCTTATTGAGCCGCTGCAAAGATCAGCGGGGTGCTGGATAGAAGAACTACCAGCAGTACTGTGGAGCTTAAGAACAACTCCGAATCGATCAACAGGCTATACGCCATTCTTTCTGGTATATGGGGCAGAAGCTGTATTACCAGCCGACATAGAGCATGATTCACCTAGGGTCACCCAATACACAAAAGCCGAAGTGCAAGAAGCCCGGCAAAATGATGTTGATCTGCTGGAAGAAGTGAGAGAACTGGCACTGTCCAGATCCGCCATATATCAGCAAAATCTCCGACGCTATCATAGCCGGAAAGTGTGCCCCCGAGTCTTCCAGGAAGGCGATCTGGTGCTCCAGTTGGTACAACGTACTACTGGCATGCATAAATTATCCCCCCCATGGGAAGGGCCATTCATTGTGAGCAAAGCATTGCACAATGATTCTTACTATCTCATAGATGCAAAGCCACAGGAAAAGAACAAGGGGAACAGGTCCGAAGAGGAATCCAAGCGACCGTGGAATGTAGCACTACTTCGTCCCATCTACACTTAGCTAACAAGTGTATGTATCCGAGTCATCTCATATGTCGGTATGTATGTCGGCAATGAGCTTATCAATGAAATAGCAGCGCCTCGAGCAGTAACTCGGGGACTGCCTTAATAATATTTGTTGCAATTTCTTATGCGGTAGCTGGAATAAGTCGTTCTATTTAACCCGGATTAGTAATGTGTGAGCACCAAAAACCCAACCCTTCGACTTGCTGCTGTCCAACAAGAATTGGCTTCATGGCAAGCAAGGGAACAAGTTCGAATTGTGTAGCACATGAAAAACGACTAAGGAAACGAGTTTATTCGAGCTAACGTTTGTTTTTTTGGACTAACCCTGTTTTTATTTTCAAGTTATTATGCTGAATTATTTTGAGCCAAGCCTCAAAGTTTCTAAGTATTGTTAAAACAATTTTTGAAGCTCGGATTCGTAAGTCGTAAAACCGAATCAAGGTAGACACGGACCGAGCCAGAGAATTGGACGAACAAGAAAGTGAAACTCGGGGACTATGCCCAAGTTAATCCGGCATAAAAACGTAGTAGAAAAATATCACATATCCAGCATACAATTGCACCCGGCATACCGGGGATCTGATAAATTTTCGAGTTTTTTAGAACTAAGGAGCAGCAGGAGGAGCAGGTTCGGCGTCGTCGTCGATGTCTTCAATATCTGAAGCATCATCTTCCCCGCCCTCATCCGACCCATCTTCAACATTCTCATCCTGCTCGTCCCCAGCGGATTCCAGGAAGCTCGGCCCTTCGATCCAGTCATGAATAGGAGAGTATTCAACGAGGCTGTAGGCGCAAGCCTAGCGCCGAGCTACCCACTCCAGATCATCGGTCCATCTGGATCTGGTGCGCCGGCGTGTGAGGAGGCTAAGGTCGATCTTCTCGTACCATGTAAGAATATGATGAAGGATGGTGTCAGCTGCAGCGCGACCAGCAGATTCTCTCCAGAGGTTAAGCTGGGTCTCAACTTCCATTAATTTCTCGACGAGAGTTGTGATGGTCTCCGGGCTACTCTCTCCGGGCCAGAACGTATTGAAGATGCGCACTGCAACGTCGAGGATATCCTTGCCATAATTCTTGATGGTTTCCACGCGAGAGGACAAGCTGACCAATAGGTCCTCCATGTCCAAGGGAATGTTCTCACCATCAGGAGCAATGGGGGTATCCCTCTCTCGGTGAAACCTGGCAACAGCAGCGCTTGCAATGGCGGTACCCTCCAGAAAGTGATCTGGAAACAAGGCAAAGGGAGAAGGTAAAGGAAAGACATATGAGGTAACCCGTAGAAGTACGTCGGATAAGGGAAATGAACTTACGAGAAATATGGCTATGGATCCGGGTCAACTCCTTGATGCAAGCATCGCGTCTTTTGCATAGTTGCTCAAGCTCAGCGTTAGCCGACTCAAGCTGGACGTCGGATTCTCTGAGTAGGTCCTGGCCCTTAGAGATCTGGAGAGTAAGGCGCTCACATTCTTCGGTGAAGTCCTGGCCAACCTTTTGGAGCTCAGTTCGGTGCTGGGCCTTCATCTTCTCCATCTCAGTTTTAAGTTTGGCAATCTCGTCATTTTTAGTCCGGAGGAGAGCAAGTTCATCATTCTTCTTCTTCAGCTTATCTTGATGTTGCCCTGCTTGTTCGAGAAAATGCAGCATCATATCAGGCACGGGCACACTATCCTCAAGCGATGCTGAAATAATATGTTGACCGGCAAAGCCGAGGAGTGAATGTTTGCCAAGCCAAGGAGAAGAAGAAATGGAGAACACAACAAGGTCAGACAAAAGAGGACATACCCCGGATTTCCTCCAAGTTCTTCCGCATAATTTTGTTCTCAGCCTCCACCCTAGCTGCAAAAACCGAATGAGGAAATTAGTTCGGCGGAAGAAAGTGAAGGAAAACAGAGAGGTGCTGAGGGAGAAAATTACCCCTCTTTTCATGCTCTGCGCCAAGTGCAACATGTTTTGCGCGCAGGATCTTGTGGGTATCAAGCAGGCGTTGAAATTCGGCGCTCCGACGATTAGTAGTTACCTGAAAGAAGTACAGAAGTGTAAAATTAGTTTGGTGCATATTCGAAGTGTACAAGATCCGGGCCAAGTGGAACTTAACCCGGCTCTAGGTGTGTGCATATTCGAAGTGTGCAAGATCCGGGCCAAGTGGAACTTAACCCGGCTCTAGGTGTGTGCATATTCGAAGTGTGCAAGATCCGGGCCAAGTGGAACTTAACCCGGCTCTAGGTGTGTGCATATTCGAAGTGTGTAAGATCCGGGTCAAGTGGAACTTAACCCGGCTCTAGGTGTGTGCATATTCGAAGTGTGTAAGATCCGGGTCAAGTGGAACTTAACCCGGCTCTAGGTGTGTGCATATTCGAAGTGTGTAAGATCCGGGTCAAGTGGAACTTAACCCGGCTCTAGGTGTGTGCATATTCGAAGTGTGCAAGATCCGGGCCAAGTGGAACTTAACCCGGCTCTAGGTGTGTGCGTATTTGAAGTTTACATGCAGCTACGTTGATTTTCTAATGAGCATCCGGCCGAGTTACAAGCTACTCCACCGGAGGCTCGGGGACTAATGGTTATTATCTACAGAATGTAAAGGAGAAACGACATACCTCCATCATTCGCCCCGCGAGGTTAATTGCCTTGGCGGCAGTATTCATCTGGGCAGAAAATTCTGCGGGGCCGAACTTTTCAGGGAGATCGTCGTTGTAGACGAACTCCGCCTTATTCCAGTTCATGACGAACTCGATAAGGCTCGGAGGGTACCGTTCGCTAGTGGGCATGTGGGGTGCCACCAAGCCCTTTGCATGAGCTTCCTTCCTCTCAATTAGGGCAAGAGCTGGGCTGGTGTGCAGAACCATCTGCTACGCATCTGTTGGCTCGGCAGGAACATCCAGCGCTGCTAGTAATTTCTTCGGAAGCATCGACGACAAGGTTCACTGCCCGGCCTTGACGGATGTAGACTTGGCAGTATCCGGAGCCTTCTTGCCTTTAGCTTGCTGGGAAGAAGTAACCACGGTAGATTTCCCTTTGGAAGCTGCTGGAATAGTTCCTCGTCGAGGCTGAGATGACTCGGACGAGGCAGAAGAACTTGGAACTGGAGCTGCTGTGGGTTTCCTGGCTGCCGGGACAGGTGCTGGCTCGGAAGCTGGTACTGGAGCTGCTGCTGGTGCTGGTGTTGCGGTAGACTTGGTGGTTGCTGGTTGCGGCAATGCCGAAGTGGTGGACACCGTTGCCTCGGCCGAACCGACCCCTCCCGCTCCAAAGTCGCGTTCCTCTTGATGAGGTACTGCGGAACCCGGAGCAGCCGCAGAGCCCTCCGGAATAGGGCTCAGCGGGCGTGACTCATCGTCACGAGGAGGGGAAGGACCGGACCAAAGGGGAGAAGAGATGCTCGATCCGCTCTGAGGGACCTCCACAGGCGGCCTGAAAAAGAGAATAAGGTCAGGTGTGAAATTACCGCGATGCAAGGAAAAATGAGTTGCGCAGTGAAAAACGACTTACGCATCCGAGGTCTCGGCCTCCTTGGCTTTCCGGGCACTTCGTGCCGGGGCTTTGCCTGCTCGCTTGGAGGCAGTCTTGTCTCCGGCCTTCTTTTGCCTTTTGGTGGGCTGAGAAGGTTCGGAGGAAGAACTTGATGCGGATCCGCGCTTCTTTTTCGACGCCACCGGAACCGGCTCGCCCGTGGCAAGTGGAGGATCCTCGTGGATATGCCCACCGGGGTTAGCTGATGCCGAAAAGGCAAAAGAAAGAGGGACAGCCTCAACGGGTTCAATCACGTTGATATCCGAGTCATCCTCATCATCGGGCCAATCTCTAAGAGAAGAGAATTTACCGCTGGGACGTTTGGTGGCGTCGGTCATAGGGAGGAACATCTCCTGGTCCGGCTCCTCCTCATCCGGGATCTCTCGGTCCGGCGCCCACTTAAGGGTCGGATCCGTGCCATCCTCGAGAGTTTGCTGGAGAAACAACTGAGAAAAAGCACAAAGAGAAGAGTCGAAAATATGACAAAAACCGACACATACTTGATCCGAAATAAGTTTACCCCGCGAAGCTTACCGCGGGAGGGAGCCTGTCATGGTAGTAATGCTCGATTCCCCACGTCCATTCAGCGGAGAAATCCTTGTGAGTGGTGAACAGAGCCTTGACCCGGCGGAAGATCTCTATGTTGCTCAATTCGAAGGAGGAGGTTCGGTTGGGGACTCTACTTGTGGGTGCGCCTCTGGAGGGGAGAGATTCGGTTGTGCACGAACGTGATCATAGCATCCTCGTTGCACAATACGAGCTTCTTCAGCTCCGCGAACCTCTTGTTGACTTGGTTGGCCAGAGCTATAGGTTTCTTGGGGACCTCCTCCCAGAAATCCGTGTCAGGTAGACCCGGAGCGTAGGGCAGCAACCGAATCAAGTCTTCGGTACCCTTGTTCCGGACATAGAAGAAGGTTCGGGCCCATCCTTTGCAGGAGTCAAGCCCGGTGACCCGGGGAAAGATTGAAAATCTCCGGGGCGAGATGGAGGCAGCTCCGAACTGGGTGAGCTGCTTGTCCTCCGACTCAACGTGGATGTTGGGGACGACGTTGCGACGAAGACCGAAGAACCGGATCCACAGCTCCTTCATGGGCCATAGTCCGGTGTAGCCCTCGATCGTAGAGACAAAGGCGGAAAGAGAGGTGATGGCGTTTGCTGGGAGATGGTGCGGCTGCAGGTGATACGTCCTGACCCAATCCTGGAAGAAGTCGCTCACCGGGAGACCAAATCCCCGTTGGAAATGGGATAGGAATACAACGAACTCACCCGGATTGGGTGAGGGGGCCAGTTCCGAGGAGGGGAGACGAGCGGCGACGCCGGCGGGAATACGTCTGGTCCGGTAGAGCCAGTCAATGTCGTCTTGACAGACCCACGAACCGGCCCACGCGTCGCGGTCCGCCGCGCCGGCATCCTCCTCCATCTCCTACTCAGCGACGACGAGCTCCTCCTCCATCATTTCGTATTCGCTGTCCTCGCTGGAGCTAGCGGCGACGGGGATCTGTGGCCTGGATTGGCGAGGACCCGTGGCTAAGCAGTTGCGCAGCGGTGGCTGCGAAGCAGAAGCACGGGGAGAGTGCGGCGGCGGCGTTGCTGCTAGAAGCACCGGCAGCGGCGTGGTCGCGAGGAAGACGAAGGGGAAAATGCGACGGGCAAAGGGGCGCGGAGGTGGAAAAATGCTAAGGGACGCGCCCCTCTCCTATTTAACTACCCCCAGTGATCTATGAGTGGGATCGTGCTGCGCCGACGAGCCACATGTTGTGGCCGTGTATCACCGACATCAGCCAATCAGAGAGAAGCCACACAGGGGGCCACAGAGTAGAAGTGATCCCATGACGCGACGTGCTGTTGCGGTAAACGAGGAGGCAGGCGTGACATGACCCACACACAGTGAAACTGACAATTACTGCGGCGGTTACTGTGCAGGCCCTTAAAATAAGACAAGGTAATGATTAGCCTCCACATGGGTTGGCGTATGAGAGAAGGAAACAGGGCCCGGATCAAGCCATGATAACCATGGGATCCGAGCCAAGGTGGTAACCCGGCCGGCAAGTGAAAACTTGGAACGTGTGAAGGGAACGTAAATCCATATAATCCGAGATAAGGAGCTAACTCGGAATTAAACGTCCGACGCTCGAACATAAATGAACCTGATGTGGCCTTAGCGGCCGAGGCAGCTAAGACCGCACCAGCTTCGGGGACTAATGTTGGGGGGATACCCCCGGGTAGGGTCACTCCAGGGTATAAGGGCCGAGTTAGCCGAGGTTCGACAAGGTCAAAGTGGATGCTGGCAGAGTCACCTCAAGGCAGGCCGGATCACGGAGTAACCCGGATCAGGGGGGTCGCTTAACGTTGTCTCATCCGACTTAAGGAGTCAGTCGGAAATGCTTGTCTAACTTATATGCAGGAACAGGTGTAGCCGGATCTACTATGATCCGGATCCTCGCTTAGCTTCTAGGAGAAGGAAGGAATCTCTCTGGTCAAAAAAGAAGGTCCGGTACGTACTGGATGAGCGAATAAAGCAAGGGCAGGACCACCGGGTCGTGGCCGACAAGGGTGACGACGCTCACGTCGGCTGACGCGGGCACCATAGAGGCTACGTCGCTAAAGCATGTGTGACGCGGGGGAAAAGCACCCCAGTCGGGTTACCACTTTGGAGGGGCATATTCTTAGGAATATGCCTCCACGTAAGCCCTAGGCCAGGACCGAACCTCCTCTATATAACGGGGGTTGGGGTTCTGGTAGGGGGGGTTGGCAGAATTCTAGTTGGTTGAGCACTAGTTGGTTTGGTGATTCCTTACGGCAAGTAGATCTAGGCAAGAGTAAGAGAGCTCCTTCTTCCTCCTCTCCCCAATACAGCTCAAGGAGCACTTTTAATCCTGAAGATATAGCAATACAAACTTCTGTGTAGAGAATCACTCTACTATCCCTCCCTGGATTCCCCTAGCGCATATTAGTCCCCACCTTTAGCCTATCCATGGCATCTGCCGTGACACCACCACGACATTGCATGTGTGTTCTTCTCCTAAACCACCACTAGATTTTATTGCATGTGTGTTCTTTTCATAAACCACATGGATCCACCAGTGTCATTGCATGTGTGTTATTTTCATAAACTAGATGGATACACCAGTGTCATTGCATGTGTGTTATTTTCACAAACCACATGGATCCACTAGAGGTCATTGCATGTGTGTTCTTTTCATAAACCACATGGATCCACAAGTGTCATTGGATGTGTGTTCTTTTCATAAACCACCACTAGAGTCATTGCATGTGTGTTCTTTTCATAAACCACATGGATCCACTAGTGTCATTGGATGTGTGTTATTTTAATAAACCACATGGAACCACCAGTGTCATTGCATGTGTGTTCTTTTCATAAACCACATGGATCCACATGTGTCATTGCATGTGTGTTCTTTTCATAAACCACCACTAGAGTCATTGGATGTGTGTTCTTTTCATAAACCACATGGATCCACCAGTGTCATTGGATGTGTGTAGTTTTCATAAACCACCACTAGAGTCATTGCATGTGTGTTCTTTTCATAAACCACATGGATCCACCAGTGTCATTACATGTGTGTTCTTTTTATAAACCACATGGATCCACTAGAGTTCATTGCATGTGTGTTCTTTTCATTAACCACATGGATCCACCAGTGTCATTAGATGTGTGTTATTTTCATAAAGCACCACTAGGGTCATTGCATGTGTGTTCTTTTCATAAACCACATGGATCCACCTGTGTTATTGCATGTGTGTTATTTTCATAAACCACCACTAGAGTCATTGCATGTCTGTTCTTTTTACAAACCACACGTATCCAACAGTGTCATTGCATGTGTGTTCTTTTCATAAACAACAACTAGAGTCATTTCATGTGTGTTCTTTTCATAGACCACATGGATCCACCAGTGTCATGGAATGTGTGTTATTTTTCTAAACCACACAGATCCACTAGTGTCATTGGATGTGTGCTCTTTTCATAAACCACATGGATCCACCAGTGTCATTGCATGTGTGTTCTTTTCATAAACCACTACTAGAGTCATTCCATGTGTGTTCTTTTCATAAACCACAGCTAGAGTCATTGCATGTGTGCTCTTTTCATAAAACCACATGGATCCACTAGAGTTCATTGCGTGTGTTTTCTTTTCATAAACCACATGGATCCATTAGAGTTCATTGCATTTGTGTTCTTTTCATAAACCACATGGATCCACTAGAGTCATTTGCATGTGTGTTCTTTTCATAAACCACATGGATACACCTAGGCCATTTGCATGTGTGTTCTTTTCGTAAACCACATGGATCCTATCCTGAGGAGAGCCCTAACATTAGCCCCCACTGGTGGCTGTTTGATCGAGTCTTCTAGAAGGCACGCCCCAAGACACTTGTTCTGCATCATGATTGTTACATACTGTTCGATCGGGGTGCTTGGAAGATTGCGATGTTTCTTTGTAAGAGTGATCCGCGAGAAAACTGTTCTGCGACATGATTGGCCACACTTACCGTCCGCTTACTATGGACAAACTGGCAATACCGTTTGTTCCCACTTGCTAGTGTCACGCGTTCCTTGGGCCCACCTGCCAGTGTCACGTCCAATTTACTTCTCTTCTTTCCCCTGGAAGCCTCTTTCCCCACCTGCACGCAAATGGCACAGACACAATTTGTTATCCCCTCGTACTCCCGTCTACCGCCGGCATGCTGCCCTCCCCGACCAGCATGCAGGATATCTATGAATAAATAAATGGAGCTTGCAAGTATGAATAATGGTGTATGATTATGAACAATTATATTCTCTCTTATTCATCTTATTAAGTTAAGCAGTTCATTTGGGCCAGGTGCAAAAATTTAAGCCACAAACTGTGTTTCTATGTTCTGTGCATCAAATACCACGAATGTTGGTGTTACCTACAATTTTATCTACACATTCTACACATTCACGTGCTCCTAGGGATAATTATATATAATGAGGTTATGATTTTACTTCTAGTATCATCCTACACATTCGCTTGCTCCTAGGGGTCATACGTTGGTGTGCATGTCCGTTGCCCATAATTAGTGCACGTGCACAGGCGCAGGTGCGTGCCCGTGTCAGTTTGATCAAACGTGGTTGCGGTTGTGGTGGTTGTGTGCATGCCGTCGTCTCGTTTCCAGACGCTTCGCTAGGCTTTCACAGGCGTTTTTTTAAATGCGTGTCTCTGGAACTACTTCCTCTGCCAGTTAATGGGACCGAGACCACACGAACGACATCATCCATGGCCGGCAAGAAGCAGAAGGACTCACCATGGGCTAGTCTCCCTGAGGGACTCGTCTAGAAGATAGTTGGCATCTTCCTTTCGACGGACGACTTTGACTACTATGCGGCCTTCCAGCCAATATGCAACGCCTGGCGCGGCTGCAGGGAGGAGCGCTTTATGCCAGCCAACTAGATTTTTCTAGAGCACCAGTTGTCGGAGGAGTATGAGGTAGATGATGACACCATCATGTTGCTGAATGTGAGAACTAGCCTCCTGATATGTCCATTTTTCACCACTATTCTATATCATAATTTACTGTTATTCATTGATATATTTCATATTAAGAGATGATACTTATGTTATTTCATCTGTTTTTGCATAGTTGATGACTTTTGGCGGATGGGAACGTTGAAGTCAGGATTCTTATGGAAAAGGCACTGTTTGGAGGCGAAACTCGTGAAGATCAGAAAATCCTAGAAAATACATGGAAAATCCTATTTTTCCATAAGATGAAGGATTTTAGAAGGGGAAGCCGAGATGGGACATAGGGTGCCCACACCACCACCTGGCGAAGGCTACCCTAGGCCGTGCCACCAGGTGGTATGGCCACCCTGGCCCACCTCTGGCTCTCCCCTTTAGCATATATTATCCCCATGAAACCCCAAGACTCGGGAGAGCAACCACAGAAAGATTTCGCCGCCTCTATGGGGCAGAAAACTTCAGAGAGAGAAAGAGCTCTCCGACAGGCAGAAATCTGGCGGGGAAATTCCTTCCTGGAGAGGGGAGATCGTCACCATCAACACCACCATCAAGCTGGAAGTCATCGGGATCATCATCATCATCTCCACCAGCACCATCATCACCACTCTATACCGCTGTAACAATTGGGTTGAATCTTCCATAGTTCTTAGGGGAAACTTTCCCAGTGTTGATTACTTGTTGTAGTTGATGCTATTGAGTGGAACCATTCAATTATTATTATGTTCAGATTGTTACTTATCATTATTTCATCTCTGATCTTGATGAATATTATGTCTTGTGAGTAGTTCGTTTAGTTCTTGAGGACATGGGAGAAGTCATGTTGTTAGTAGTGGAATTGTGTTGAGAAAGATTCAATAGTTTGTCATTTAAGTTGTGGTGTTATTCTTCTAGTGGTGTCATGTGAACATCGACTACATGACACTTCACCTTTATGGGCCTAGGGGAATGCATTGTGTATTTGGCTACTAATCGTAGGGGTTGCCGGAGTGACAGAAACCTAAACCCCCGTTAGGAATTCTTTGCACAAGGGAGTTTAGGATCTCAGAGTTTAAAACTGTGGTTATGTTTTTATCTTAATTACTTTCTTGTACTTGCGGATGCTTGCAAGGGTTTTAATCACAAGTATGTATTAGTCCTAGGAAGGTCAGTACATTAGCACAGGTTCACCCACACAACACTTATCAAACTAAAGAAGATTAATCAACTATATGAAATGAAAGCACTTGACGATAACCCCATGTGTCCTCGAGAACGTTTGGTCATCTTAAGTAATTCAACCGTCTTGTCCTTTGCTAAAGAAAGGATTGGGCCACTTGCTTCATCTATTATTATTGTCTTTTGTTTACTCGGAATTGATTTATCTGCATTATCAAAAACACCTAAAAATCACTTTGCTAATATTTACAGAGAATTCCTGCTCCAAGCCACTCGTCAACACCTTCTGCTCCTCGTTGGGTTCAACACTCTTACTTATCAAAAATACTGCGATACACCCCCTATACTTGTGGGTCATCAAGACTATTTTCTGGCGCCGTTGCCGGGGAGTGAAGCGCTACTAGAGAGTGGAACTGGTAAAGGAAACTTCTACTGTGAGTATTGTTTATTTCTGTTAGTTACTTTATTTCAATATGGATAATTCACTTAGTTTCTTATTTCGTAATGCTACTACCACTGCTAAGGTAGTAGATGAACCTACACCTGCTAAAAATGATACTTTTAAAATACGTACAAGAATAATGGATTGTGTTATGGATAACTACTATTTTGGAGATGGAACTGTCCATACCGGTGATCATTTGCTCTTTATATACGAATTATGCGGGTTGTTCAAGTGTGCATGTATTAGAACAGATCAAGTCAAGAAGAAGTTATTCTCATTATCACTGAAAGGAAGAGCTGAGGAATGGTACAAGCTGCTGAAGAATGGTCAAGATCTTGAATGGGAGGAAGTTGTACCTCTCTTTTATTCAAAATTGTATCCTCCTAGTGAGATTCATAAAGATCGGAATCAAATATACAACTTTTGGCCTCTTGAGAGAGTACAGCTTAAGTTTGGGTGAGATTGAAGTTACTAATGCTCAAATGTCCTATTCATGAGCTCACTAACAATATTATTATCAATAACTTTTATGCAAGGCTTTCTCTTCATGATAAGGATCTATTGTATGCTTCTTGTGGTGGATCATTTACACACATGGAAGAAGAAGCTAAATGGGATCTTCTAGACCGTACAAGACAATGCTGAAGCATGGGAGAATGATAAAGGAAGAAAGTCAGGTATAAATTATGATTATGAATGCATTAAATATTTTATGGGAACTGATGACTTTCATAATATTAGTAATGCTTATGGTCTAGACTCTCAAGTTATTGCACATTGTTTGAAGGCTTTTGCTTCATATATTGAAATTCCAAAAAGAGAATGGAACAAGTATCATGCACCATATAAGGATATTGTTGATTATGTTCCTGCTAGAAGTACTAAAGTTTGCACTATTGGTCGTATTTTTCCTGAACCTTATATCGAGAAAATGCCTTTCTCGGATAAAGTAAAGGAGCACTCTATGATAACTAGTGTACTTAATAAAAGTACGAAGAGAGATGTTAAGCCTGATGAACAAATAACCATTGAATCTGCAGTAGCAATTGTGAAAGACCTTGTCACTAAAAGAGTAGAGGATGGACACATTATTTTCTGTGAAGATGCTTCTAATATTGTCTCACATCCTAATAGAACTAGAAAAGCTAGTGTCCATGTGCTTTCTGTTAGAATTGGTGATCATTGCTATTATGGTTTATGTGATATTGGTGCAAGTTCAAGTGCTATTCCTTATGAGCTTTACAAAGAAATTATGCATGAAATAAGTCATTGCAAACTAGAAGAAATTGATGTGGTTATTCACCTTGCAAACAGAGAGACCATCTCTCCCATTGATATTGTAAGAGATGTGGAAGTTCTTTGTGGTAAGATTAAATATCCTGCTGATTTTCTAGTACTTGGTTCAGCTGCTAGTAAAACCTATCCTATCATTTTTGGTAGACCTTTCTTGAACACGTGTGGAGCCATTATAGACTATAAAAAGGGAGAAAATTTTAACTAAATTTGATGGGGAATCTTATGAGTTTAATTTTTTGAAATTTGCTAAAGTCCCTTATGAAAATGGAACTCCTAATGAGGATTTTAGTGTTGAACAACTTTCTTCTATTTCTCTTGCTTTAAACAATGCTTTGCAGCAATTTATGGAACACCACGAAAGTGAGATCTTCATGGAAGAAAGAAATGAGATTGACGAGATTCTCTGTCGTCAACCTAAGATGCTTAAACATAACTTTCCTGTGGAAGATTTGGGTACCACATTGCCACCTAAAAAGGATCCGGTTTTTGGTATGAAACCTTTACCTGACAATCTTAAATATGCTTACATTGATGATAAAAAAATATATCTTGTTATTACTAGTTCTAAACTTTTAGGGAAGGAAGAGGCAAGATTATTGGAAGTATTGAAGAAACATTGAGGAGCTATGGGCTATACACTTGATGATTTAAAAGGGATTTCTCCTACTATATGTGAGCATGCTATCAATATAGAACCCGATGCAAAACCAGTGGTGGAACATCGACGTCGTTTAAATCCTAAGATGAAGGAAGTGGTAAGAAACGAGCTGGTATTATTTATCCTATTGCTCATAGTGAATGGGTTAGTCCTGTTCATTGTGTCCCTAAGAAAGAGGGAATTACTGTTGTGCCTAATGAGAATAATGAGCTTATCCCCCAAAGAATATTAGTAGGTTATAGGATGTGCATTAACTTTAGAAAGGTTAATAAAGTTACTAAGAAAGATCATTACCCACTGCCTTTTATTGATCAAATGTAAGAAACATTGTCTAAAAAGACCCATTTTGCTTTCTTGATGGATAGTCTGGGTTCTCTCAAATTGCTGTTAAACAACAAGATCAAGAAAAAACTAGTTTTACATGCCCTTATGGAACATATGCTTATAGGTGAATGCATTTTGGTTTGTGTAATGCTCCTACCACTTTTCAAAGGTGCATGTCTGCTATCTTTCATGGTTTTTGTGAAGAAATTGTGGAAGTATTCATGGATGATTTTTTCGTCTATGGAACTTCTTTTGATAATTGTCTGCACAACCTTGATAATGTTTTGCAGAGATGTGAAAAAACTAATCTTGTTCTTAATTGGGAGAAATGCCACTTCATGGTCAATGAAGGAATTGTCCTTAGACATAAAATTTCCGAAAGAGGCATTGAAGTTGACAGAGCCAAAGTTGAAGCAATTGAGAAAATGCCCTATCCTAGGGACGTCAAAGGTATTCGTAGCATCCTTGGTCATGCTGGTTTCTATAGAAGGTTTATTAAAGATTTCTCCAAGATATCAAAACCCCTTACTAATCTTCTCCAAAAAGATATACCCTTTATTTTTTATGATGATTGTAAGGAAGCTTTTGAAACTCTAAAGAAAGCTTTAACTACCACTCCTATTGTCCAACCACCTGATTGGAACTTATCCTTTGAGATCATGTGCCATGCTAGTGATTTTGCTGTAGGTGTTGTTCTTGGGCAACGAATAGATAAAAAGTTAAATGTTATCCATTATGCTAGTAAGACTCTTGACGCTGCTCAAAAGAATTATGCTACTACTGAAAAAGAATTCTTAGATGTTGTTTTTGCTTGTGATAAGTTTAGACCTTATATTGTTGATTCAAAATTTACCATTCATACTGATCATGCTGTTATTAAGTACCTTATGACGAAGAAAGATGCTAAGCCTAGGCTTAATAGATGGGTGTTGCTTTTACAAGAATTTGACCTACATATTGTAGATAGGAAAGGTGCTGAAAATCCTGTTGCTGATAATTTATCTCATTTGGAAAACATCTCCTTTGATCCTATGCCTATTAATGATAGTTTCCCAAATGAACAGTTGGCTGCAGTAGGGGTAAGTTCACGTGAGAGTCCTTGGTATGCTGATTATGCTCACTTTATTGTTTCCAAGTATTTGCCTCCAACTTTTACAGCACAGCAAAGAAGGAAGTTTTGTTACCATTTGAGGCATTATTTTTGGGATGACTCACATTTATATAAAGAGGGAGTAGATGGTATTATGTGAAGATGTGTTCCAGAATTTGAACAAAAGGAGATATTGCGGAAATGTCATGGTAGTGCCTATGGAGGACATCAAGCAGGAGATAGAACCGCATAAAAGGTTCTACAATCAGGTTTTTACTGGTCTACCCTTTTCAAAGATGCAAGAAAATTTGTCTTATCATGTGATGAATGTCAACGAGTTGGTAATATTTCTAGACACAATGAAATGCCTATGAATTACTCTCTTGTTATTGAACCATTTGATTTCTAGGGATTTGACTTTATGGGTCCTTTTCCCCCTTCAAAAGGTTATACTCATATTCTTGTTGCTGCTGACTCTGTTACTAAATGGGTAGAAGCCATACCTACGAAAAGTGCTGATGGTGAGACCTCTTTGAAAATGCTTAAGGATATTATCTTTCCTAGGTTTGGAGTTCCTAGATATCTTATGACTGATGGAGGTTCTCATTTCATTCATGGTGGTTTCAGAAAGACCCTTGTTAAATATAATGTTAATCATAGAATTGTGTCAGCTTATCATCCCCAAACTAGTGGGCAAGTAGAATTATCAAATAGAGAAATTAAATCCATCTTGCAAAAGACTATTAATAGATCTAGAAAAAATTGGGCTAAAAAGTTGAATGATGCTTTATGGGCTTATAGAACTTCTTATAAAAATCCTATGGGGATGTCTCCTTACAAAATGGTTTATGGGAAAGCTTGCCACCTGCCTTTAGAATTAGAACACAAAGCTTATTGGGAACTGAAAGAACTTAGTAGAGACTTCAAACTTGCTGGTGAGAAAAGGTTATTTGACTTACGTTCGTTAGACGAGTGGAGGAGTGAAGCATACGAAAATGCTAGACTATTTAAACAAAACGTTAAAAAATGGCATGACAGGAGAATTCTTAAGAGAGAGTTCCATGTTGGTGAGAAGGTTCTATTGTATAGGTCTCGTCTCAGATTTTTTGCAAGAAAACTACTCTCAAAATGGGAAGGACCATTTGTTGTTGAAGAGGTGTATCGTTCAGGTGCAATTAAAATTTCTTCCCTAAAAGATAACACTACACAAGTGGTGAATGGTCAGAGACTCAAGCACTATATCTCTGGAGATTCTTACAATGAAGACATTGATGCTATTCAAATGGTAACTTCGGAAATTTTTATCAAAGACCAAGTTCAGAGACCTTCAGAGTCTGTTTTCGAATAGGTAACAGTTCTGGTAAGAAAAGGTCTACGAAAAATTTGTCAATTTATATTTTTGCAATTTTTATCTAACATGGAAAGTAATGAGTCGAAAAAGGGACGGAAACGGAGCCTGACCACCCCGTGGCGCAGGCCCACCTGGCCGCGCCACCAGGGGGTGTGGCCACCCTAGAGCCCGTCTCCGACCCGTTTTCTCCTAGTACCTTTTTTTTGTTGTAAAACTTCATAATATATAATCCCCCGGATCCCCCGAGGTTTGTATATCGTGTTCTCGTTGTGTTTTCGTTTTGATCTATTTCTGACAAGTAGAGTCTCAGTTTTGGATCCACAATGTCCTCCTCTGGGTCAGCCAAGGAAGATTCCTCCACGGACGTCATCAACCCTTACATGCGTGAGTTGAAGATTCATCCCAAGGAGTTGTTGCTCGAAGATGGGAAGGTACAGATAAAAGAGGTTCAGGGCCCTAAAGGTGTAGGTAGTCTGGAGGACAGGATGGAAGAACTGGAGCAAGAAGTCTTTAGGTACAAGAAGATGGCGGAACATGAAGTGGATATCATCCATAAGATTAGTTTCGAACTCATCGCCGACGACCACAACGAGACTGCTAAGCTTAAGGATGAAATTCTCTCGCTCCACCGAAGAACCAACCAACTGCAAGCACAGCTCTACGACGTGCAAAATCAAAATTGTGAGTATGAGGTTAGGTTTAAACACATAAGTGCTGCTGCTAGTTTCAGGATGTCTTTTGTTGATGGGGAACCCTTACCTTGGAAGTCGGACGACAACAAGAGAACACCACCACCGCCGAAGGAGTAATTCGTCATTAGGTTTTGGCATCCCCTTGTTTTGTTCCAAACTTGGGGGAGTGTCGTGGTATCATATCACTATCTTTTATCTTTTTACCTTTTTAGTAGAGTCATATCATGAATAGAGAAGTTATCGTATAGGATGGTTTGCATTATGGAAGTGCCCCCCTCTCATTAGTTATTATGTATCCCTTGGTGTGAGTTGCCGATATGGATTATTAATGAGAAGTTATATCATTTACGCTTTTGCATATTTTATTTAATTTTCAATTACTATTACATGATTGATCTTGTTTTTAGTATTGGTATCACTTTGGGATCGTTAAGTAAATTTATTTGGTTTTGGCAAACCTGGCTCGGTCAGTAGCAACACTATTATGAGAATTGAATGAAAAAGATAAAAGTACTCTTAAGAAATATAATTTCATCATCTTTCTTTCTTGATTGGCTCATAAGCTTAGTATTCTCTAGTTAAGATCTGTTGTGCTTCCAAGGAAGATTGCATGTTTGTTTTTATCACTTGTATGTTTGTTTGTTTCCTTCAACTCTTATACTTCTTACCCAGCCTTGCTAGCCAAAAACCTGTACTGAGAGGGAATGCTTCTCGTGCATCCAATCCTTAAACCAAAAACCTATGCCATTTGTGTCCACCATACCTACCTATTATTACTATTGCTATTCCAAGTAAATTCAAGTTTTTATCTACCTTCCGAATTAAACTAGTTATGTGAAAATTAGTGATTAAAGCTCTCACAAACTTGATGGCACACTTTACTTTCTTGCACTTAATAAACTTGAACCATTGTACCCATCTATGTTGCGTATATGCTTGCGCTTTGTGAGTTGTGAATTAGCAGAACCATGTTACCACGGGGAACGCTTCCAACATTGCACTTTATTTAGTTGATATCATGTTCTTTTGCTTATGGATCCCGGTGGTGTGAAACGAAAGGGGAGCTTGTAAGGCTCATGCTGTTCGTATATGTGTTTGAGAAATGCTTGGGCGGCTGGTCTAAGCCATGCCTAATCATGGTGGAAACCTGCAGCATAACCATAGTGAGCAATCTATGAAGCATCCCTTATATATAAAAAACCCTATACAAATAGGAAATAAAAAAGAGAGAAAGAAAAGAAAAAAAAGATACCTATGCAAATAGGAAATAAAAGGATGATGAGATGCTCATTGTCTACTTGCCTTGTCATTTTGATATGGGGATTCTTCCGTATCATCGGGCAAGGGGTACCCTATTGGCGGTTCTCTATGATATACATGTACTTACAATGACAAGAACTTACCTATGACTAAACTTGAGTAGCATGAGAAACGATACTCATAAAACTAAGGGGCATGAGATTTTTAGCTTATTACTTGTCAAGCATATCCTCATATTTGATCACTTTAACCTTAATCACCTAAAGATGCTTATGATAGGGGCAATGAGAGCTGAAAGCTAATAAGTACCATAATTTTTGGAAGCTCTTTATGAAACTTGAAATCCCTGCTTCCCTCTGTGAAGGGGCCTATCTTTTACTTTTTAGTTGAGTCAATAAACCTATTCCTTTTTTATCTCAGCAAGCATTTTGAGTTGTTGTGTTTCATTCATGCATATGATGATTCATTCAATCATGTTCCTTATGTTCCTTGTTTTGCACACTGCTCCTATCTTAGTGAGTACTACTTTGAAAGCTATCATTGAAAACCCCTTTATGTTTGAACTCCTGCGAATTGTTAACTATTCTTTGACCAATAGCAAAGTTTTCCATTACCAATTATGATTTACTTTATGTATCTTTATTTTGTTTCCTTTACTTATTACAAGTTAAGGTATATAATAGTGAGTTGTCTTCTATTATGATTTGTGTATTGATGAATGTGATGCTTCTTGTTCGTATTCTTTTATCGACTCTTCACTCCATATACCTGAGGTCATGTTTATTGAGCTCAGTTTTTGCTTGGGGACAAGCGAAGTCTAAGCTTGGGGGGAGTTGATACATCCATTTTGCATCACTATTCTATATCATAATTTACTGTTATTCATTGATATATTTCATATTAAGAGATGATACTTATGTTATTTCATCTGTTTTTGCATGGTTGATGACTTTTGGAGGATGGACAGCTGAAGTCAGGATTCTAATGGAAAAGGCACTATTTGGAGGCGAAATTCGCGAAGATCAGAAAAACCCAAAAAAATACATGGAAAATCCTATTTTCCAGAAGACGAAGGATGCCGGAAGGGGGAGAAGGGATGGGCCACAAGGGGCCCACACCACCCCTGGCGCGGGCTACCCTAGGCCGCGCCACCGGGTGGTGTCACCACCCTGTCCCACCATTTTATCTCCTCTTTGGCATATATTATCCCCACGAAACCCTAAGACCCGGGAGAGCAACAACAAAAAGATTTCGCCGCCACCACGGGGCAGAAAACTACAGAGAGAGAAA
This sequence comes from Avena sativa, assembly GCA_916181665.1. Lineage (NCBI taxonomy): Eukaryota > Viridiplantae > Streptophyta > Magnoliopsida > Poales > Poaceae > Avena > Avena sativa. Next base: position 335,850,671 of record OV702289.1, read on the forward strand.
GAGCTCTCTGGCAGGCAGAAATCTGCTGGGGAAATTCTCTCCCGGAGAGGGGAGATCATCGCCATCAACACCACCATCAAGCTGGACTTCATCGGGATCATCATCATCATCTCCCTTATCATCTCCACCAGCACCATCATCACCACTCCATACCGCTGTAACAATTGGGTTGAATCTTGCATAGTTCTTAGGGGGAACTTTCCTAGTGTTGATTACTTGTTGTAGTTGATGCTATTGAGTGGAACCATTGAATTATTGTTATGTTCAGATTGTTACTTATCATTATTTCATCTCTGATCTTGATCCATATTATGTCTTGTGAGTAGTTCGTTTAGGTCTTGAGGACATGGGAGAAGTCATCTCGTTAGTAGTGGAATTGTGTTGAAAAAGATTCAATAGTTTGTTATTTAAGTTGTGGTGTTATTCTTCTAGTGGTGTCATGTGAACGTTGACTACATGACACTTCACCTTTAAGGGCCTAGGGGAATGCATTGTGTATTTGGCTACTAATTGTAGGGGTTGCTGGAGTGACAGAAACCTAAACCCCCGTTAGGAAACCTTTGCACAAGGGAGTGTAGGATCTCAAAGTTTAAAGATGTGGTTAGGTTTTTATCTTAATTACTTTCTTGTACTTGTAGATGCTTGCAAGGGGTTTAATCACAAGTATGTATTAGTCCTAGGAAGGTCAGTACATTAGCACAGGTTCACCCACACAACACTTATCAAACTAAAGAAGATTAATTAACTATATGAAACGAAAGCACTTGACGATATCCCCATGTGTCCTCGAGAATGTTTGGTCATCTTAAGTAATACAACCGGCTTGTCCTTTGCTAAAGAAAGGATTGGGCCACTTGCTGCATCTATTATTATTGTCTTTTATTTACTCGCACTTTATTTATCTGCATTATTAAAAACCCCTAAAAATATGTTTGGTAAGTATTTACAAAGAATTCCTGCTCCAAGCCACTCGTCAACATCTTCTGCTCCTCGTTGGGTTTGACACTCTTACTTATCAAAAATACTGCGATACACCCCCTATACTTGTGGGTCATCACCGCCACCTTGAGAAGAAGATTAGCCGGCTTATTCGCAGGTGCTTTGTTCATATTCATCTGTAAATATGTGATCCTTTTTTTTGAATTCACCTCCTAAGCTATCTGTTTTTCAAGTTCTGTTTTTTCGTCTACTAGTTGGTTTACTTTGATTGAATCTCAGTATGTTTACCTTTACTGAATCTCTATTTCTCCTCTTGAAGGTACTTTTATGTGGGTAGCACATCTAGCGACCTGCTTGTGCTTGGACAAAGGGTGCAGCCGTACATGACCCAGCTGTACAACCCCTTCTCGGGCGCTATCAAGCGCCTGAGGGTGGAGATAGCGACCAAGCAGGTGGCTTCTGTCGTTGTGATGATGTTCCCGTCATTGATGGTGTTTACATCAAACCATCTGCACAACAACATTCGGTGGGCACATGAGTGCACGGAGGAAGGGAGACTCCCAGTCTTTGGCACAGGGTCATACTCGCCGTATGACTTTGCGGAACTCCAAAGCATGACTTCTTACGTCGATGATGTTTTTGTCGCAGACTGATACGAGTTTGTCCTCTTGACTATGCGTGGTGATGCTCATGGAGATGTCCAGCTACAGCGCTCCGCATGGACCCTGGAGATGCATCCCACCATTGCATTCCCTGTTTCGGGCTGCCAGTTCCCAGAGTATCGTTTTTACCTCGTTGAGTCCGACGGAGAGCTGTTGTTTGTTGTGAGTGTACCGGTCTATGGCGGCAGGCTAGTTGTTTACCGGGTTGATACCCAGAATCGTGACCTTCAGCCGGTCAGAGGCATCGGAAGTCGTTATCTCTTCGTTGCTGACAATCGGTGCGTCTGCATCGACAGCGCCAGGGTCCCCATGTTGGAGGCAGGCAGCATATACTATGCGGACCTATCCAAGATTAGATCTTACAACTTAGAGGCTCTTGCATGGGAAGAGGAGCCAAGGGTTGTATATGGGTATCGAGTAGGAGGATTACGGATCAATGACCATCCTTTTGAACACATAAGATTGCTGGCGGAGTATTACAGAATTTACGGGCATTTTGAGCTAGAGATGGTGCCGCCTTATGATGACGATGGTAACAACCACTAAGATTATGTGACACCCCCGCGATTAGGGCTAGACAAATCCTAGACCTCTGTCTGATATAATCCTAACCTAAATCTCGGAAGCATACAGAGAAAGAATCGGTATTATTACAGTGACCTTACGACACAAATTTATTACAACGAGATCATATCTGAGCAGAGAGCCAAATTATTACAAGCATAGGTCACTGACCATAAATATCAAACAACGGAAGGAAAATTATGCTATTAAGTATAGCAAACTTAAAAAATGATCTAAGAGGCTTGAAGCATAACGATGACGTCCAATTCCATAGATTCCAGGCTGCCGACCGGGAACCCCAAGCTACTCGTCGATGTCAATGCTATAACGAACTCATCTTCTATGGAACACTTACTTGCTGCAAAAGTATCAACAAAGCAAGGATGAGTACAGGGTGTACTCCGCAAGACTTATGGCTGGTGGGGTTACTTTGCATAAAGCTAAATTTCTTTGTAAAAGGAGAGACGAGAAGCTCGACTAAGTAGAACATTTGAAAGTGGATAAGAAAGCGATATCACTAGCTTTGATCTTCTCTTGATATCCACCAAATCTTTATTAGCTGAACCTAACAACTAGGATCACCCCCTCAATCCCCGAGGAAGCATCCTTAAGCACACCTCACATCTCTTGTAAAGTTTTACAATTAGGTTATTCTTCTCTATGATCTTAGAATCCATTCCCAAGTTGTCCATAACCGTGGACATGGATTTTCGAAAAGATTAATAACTCTGCAGGGGTGCACAACTTTACCCACACATACCAACTAATTATTAATGCCACTTAAGATTAGTCCTCTTCCTTGGAAGGCCGGCAGAGAGTGGTTGACCATGACCTTTGCCTTTCTTTCGCCGAGACCATGAGTCACACCATAAGGAGAGGCCACCATAACGGGTCATGTCCCAAAGTCGGTCCCGAGAGATGTGAACAGGGTTTGACATTATGGAGGCCGTGCCTCTCCCGTTCCCTTCCACGCTTACCTACATGTATGAATGCACCTCCTTCAAGAACGACTAGAATGCATATGTCGAATGGAACACCCAACTTATGTGACTCATGGAATCTACTAGGAAAGTTAGTTGGTCGAGGGGGTTTCTAGGCCCCCGTGTAGCCGTACGCTCATCTTGGTTCAAGAGGCAAGAACTCAGATCCTAGTGGTGGCAAGTATGGGACTTCAAAAACCACAACCCGACGTGGCCACCCATACAAGCCTTAGCATGTTTAACTTTCATCTCCGATCATACCACGTCATCCTATCCAACTAGGTTCATTCGCAACTCTGATTCATCAACCGGATGGACCAGCGGTAACAGCTAAGTATGGCTAACCACAACAGATATAATAGATCTAGCGAAGCTTATAAGCCAAACCCTAGTTACGCTAGGAGCAGTAAATCAGGGAGTATATTCTACAAAGGTAACATGCATTAGATAGGATTACTGTATCTATTGATAAAAGACTTTAGAATCGTATGCACATGGCAAGAATGAAATACTTTGAAAGCATAGGATTATATCGTGTGTGGGGCTATGGTTGCCTTTGCCTGTTGATACCCAACTAAGGAGATCTTCGGACTTGTGGTACTTGACTTGATTATAGCTAGCCAGATATTGATCTTCAAGCTTTGATGGGGTTGATCTCAGTCTTCGATCTCGATCTCGATATCGTATTCTACCAGGAAGAAGCAAACACTGGAAAGAAAGGGGAAACAATCAACACATGGCATAGATGCAATGCTCAAGCAAGGATGATGATATGACAAGTTAAAGTGTATTGAAAATGAAACCCTAGACAAGATCATCACTTTTTAAATTGGGTCCCTAGGGTTAAACCCTAGTATTTGGAAAGCCCCATATGCATATGAGAAGGTTTAAATGTTCTCCTAATTAAACTTGTCATGTAAGTTAATTAAAAATGCATTATTTTGGATCTATTGTGTATATCTTATTTTTTCTGAACATTTTGATATATTATACATATTTTTCTGACTTTTAATGAATTAGTTATGATTTTTCCCATTTTTAATCCATTTTTAAATCAATTTAAAACAATTAAACATTTTTTTGGATATTATATAAATTATTTTTCATCTGGCCCCACATGTTAGACTTTTATTAATTTCAGAAATTAATTCCAAAATGAATAAAACCCTGATAGACTGGGCCCACCTGTCATACTAATATTTACAGAAAATAATTTCAGAATTTATTAAAAGAAAAGAAAAGGGAATATTTCATCAGCATGATGAATTGCTAACGTTAGCCAAGGAGGAATTCCCAGATCCTCGATCGATCGATCGATCCAGATCTTGCAGGGTCGCTGGGTTGGTATAGCTGGGAAGAGTAGGCGATGTGGAGGCGAATGGTGGTGGCGCCGCTTGATTTTGGTCACCGGAGACATGCCGGCAATGAGCTCCTGGGACGGTGGCGGACGGTTCTTGGCACGGGTACGAACCAGGAAGAAAGAGAGGAAGAGCAGGGTAAAAGGGAACTCGGTGGCTTACCAGAAGCGCGTCAGGTATGACAGTGAGGTCCGTTGTGGCCGAAATCAGTGGCGTGCACGGCGTCCAAAGCTCGGGAGGGAGCTATCGATTGCGGCGCCTGGGCTTTCCTGGCTTGCGAGCTTGAACAAGGAGAACAAGGAAGAAGTCAATCTAGGTTTTCTTCTAGCAGCTCAAGGGGTACTTGTAGACGTCTGCGGCATCGGTAGCACGAATCATGGCAAGGCAGGCATCGCAACGCCGGTGGACATCGACGGCGACGATAGAGAGGTGCTTGTCCTTTTGGCGCAAGGTGAAAGATGACGAAAAGATTAGCCGAAGGGGTACTGGGCCTGGGGTGGGCCGCGTTCGGCTAGGCTGGTCCACATCAAAGGTTGTAGGAGTGACTGCTGCTTGCTGTTATGCGCTGCACGGCACGGGCGGTAGCAAAGGAAAGGAGCTAGGCTCGACCCAGCTAGATTAGGATTCCCTATTTTTCTGCTAAAACCTTTTGTTATTTCTATTTTCTTTTATCCCTTTTGTAAGTAAAATTCAAAAACTGTTTTGAATAATTTGAAAATACCAGAGCAGATTATAAAATATGAAAAACACTCTAGGGCCCTTCATACTATTTGGGCTCCATAACTTTTTGAATTTTTCAAATATTTTCAAAACCACCCTTTTGAATAAGTTTCAAAGAGAGATGAAACACTAGGGTTTTAGGGTTTTCTTCTTTCTCTTAATGCAAGATTTATCAAACCATGATATGCATGATATGCTCGTGGTGCACAAACAAACTGTAATTACTATTAGTATAACTAGGGGTGTTACAATTCTATCCCCCTTAACAGAATCTCGTCCTGATATTCCTAAGTAGGAAGATAGAAGGAATAGGGTTATACTAGACTTCGAAAATCTTCTCGAAGAGGTTGATCCATGCGACCATTATTGAATGAATGAAGTGCTTCATTTTCCTCGAGGTAGCTGCACACACTAAACAGGAGAGTGAAGGACACAGAACCACAAACAAAGTATCTCATGTTCAACTCGTGGATAGATATTTCATAACATCTCTAGAGCCAACAAGCATGAAACACATCGAGGTAAAGGAGGACACAAAAGGAAATGGTTTCAAGTTGTTAGTTAACTGGTCTTCATAAGGATTGAGACCATGGAGCTTCAGAAGAGTTTAAGCTTCTGAAAAGGAAAGCATACAATGGAAAGAACACGACCACAGACTTCGAAAGATGAACCTCTACTAGATGGCTTAAGTAGAGCTTCCAGGGATACAAAGATACGGAGAACCAAGTTGTTGAACTTTTTTTGATACAAAAGGATAACACTTAATTCAATAGAAGGTCAAGACAGAAATGTTTTTTTGTGAAGAGGACTCATAAGAGTCACAAGGAACATGTAACAAGAGAAACTTCTGATTATCAAAATCATAGTCACTCTATGAACACGTTAGAGAGACAGAAGGAAACTCTTTATTCATCCAGGTTTACCAAAATATTTGCCAGCGATCATGATATCACTTTACACCACTAAGATGAATATATTAGAAGGTTCCTGATGACACGAGGAAAAAGAAACTTCATTCTCAGAGTTCAGTTACTTGGCACAACAAGATGCTTGCCAACATAAAAGGGTTCGGAGGATCGATCGAGAGACATTTAGCAACACTTCTTTAAATGTTCTCCTTGATGTTCGAGAAGGTGAACATCAAGTAAAAGTCGGACTTCGGATACAAAGGAAACCATAAGCCCAACTCCTATAACAAGTCATAGAAGATGCCTCATGATGAGTGGCTGTTATAGCTGAATCAAGGAAATGTGGCAATAGGCCTTCCGACTAATTGTGTAAACTATTACATCAATTTTGCTGGATTTACAAAGAGACCAATGTCAAAACATTGATGAACACCAACCATCGTTGCTTCTTGAGATTCTACTCTGGTTAGGTGGAATAGATATTTCAGACTTAGCATGTCTGAATAGAAAGGGTGCAACATTTACCACAAAGGTAAAGTTACTAGAGTCTTAAGACATGGATTACAATGTCAAGCTCCAAAAGAATGAGCTAGGTTGCGGAACCCATGCATTAGCAAGTTATCAAAAGATAATTGCCCCTACATAAATTAATTGCAACAGAATACAAATGCATCCTTTTGGGGAACATTTAGGAAAATACTGAAGTTTGTAGGACTTCTTCTCTTCCATGACAATTCAGACAGTGGCTTTGAGTGCTTAAAGAATCTTCTCGAGATGGGAAGGTATCAACCTACCATATCAAGAATACTTCGCACATACTTGACTGACTTGAAATAATTCCCGAGGAAATAAAAATAACTCTTACTCAGATCCACGGCGACATCTTTCAACTATTGCACGTGAATCGGAGATGGTCACTTCTAACATCCAGAACATAAGCTTCGAGATAACATGGAGATGGTTCTCAAAGGTTTCCAACATTATTGCCAATTGTTCCATATGAATTATTGTCTAGCATGGAGAAGATAAGAGTGTCATCGATGGGCTCAATAACAAACTTATCAAGATACTCCAAGAAGAAGGTCTCATATATTGTATGAATAGGACATAGATATTGGTCAGATCAAAGAACATGAAGATGCCCAGGTGAAACATCACTATTAGGTACACCATCAAGATAGTCCCTGGGACTGAGTTTGATCTAACGATAGCCTGAATCAAATCAAAGGTGGGGACGATAACATTTCCACGAGGAAAACACTATCTTTATTCAGTGCAAACAAAACTAGACATCCCTTTAGGAGGAACAAGTCTGATAAAACTTTTGTCTTACAACTCTCCAAGTTGTTATTTAAGCTCAGTCAGCTAGTTCAGGGGTATCCAGTACAGATCCTTGGAAAAGGAGCTATTCAGGGAACTAGCTTGTTGAAGAACTTGACAACACGGTCATGTGGCAACATGGCGATACTTCTAGTAGACACCTAGAATATCACGAACCACCGATATGTCACCTAGTTCGAGAGGAACTTTCTTGGTAAGGCAAGAAGACATAGTCTCAGAGTTTCGGCACGAGCCTAACTCTTTAACCGAAGAGAGTGTACCGGAAACACGGACTTGGTAGCACAATCAAACTTCGCTTAGTGAAAGGGTTAACCAATCACACTAAGAATGACACAAATGTCCTTGAAATTGCAAAGCGATAAGAATTGCTAGGAATCTCAGATGACCACATTATTACGCACACGCATCATTCACGAGCACAAAAGCTTGGAGAAAGGGTGGGTAAATATGTGTAAGAGCATCACTTCATTAAGGGACTCATGAAACTCAGCACGACCTCTTAGTATAAAGGAGTGTGATACCTTAAGGTAGAACCGAGCACAAGCTAATCAATGCTTATCGATATACAGATTACAACACTTTCTTATGGTCCTAGATATGACAAGGTACTGGAGTTTGTTTCTCCTGGCATCCCGAAATGGTTTGTCTTGACAAACCACAATAGTATATTGCATCAGAAGACACCGATGCGCATTTACTACTTGGATACCAACTGGTAGACAAAGGTCAAAAAACAACAAGGGGAAAGAACATGCTTAGGATAAAATCCCGAGATGTAGATGCATAGATTAGAATTCTTCCAAAACCCAATGCAAGAAGGAAAAGTGTGGCAGAGTCATGAATATAGATATGATACTCACGAGGAGTACTCTTGTTGTGACCTATTTGGTTCCATTAAAGATAATATGCCATAGATAGTGGTAGGGGAAGTCCTCAATTATCGAGATTTAATCGCGACAAAGACCACAAGCTTGAAGACTAGAATTGTAGTACCAGCCATCCTGAGGTAATGTGTGAACATTAGCAACAGGGTCAAAGGAATGGATCTTGGGTTCAAGATTAGGTTCATGTATGAGATTCTCAACACCAGAATCTAGCACAATCTGGGACCTTTGGTTCAAGTCCAAGGGTTAAGACCCGAGAAAAGAAGTAATTGCTACTTGGGTGACACAGCATACACTGCAAGATAGTAATCACAAGGTAGCTTCCAAGAGAAGAAAATGACTTCTGAAGTACCCAATGAATAAAAAGGAGGCACACGAGGCAAAAGGAAACCTTGAAGCCTAGAACAGATCACTAAGGAACCATCAACATAATGTTATGGACCCATAAGGTAGAGAGTTCATGATGGAAAGGAATCTCTCAGCTGAAGCGGAGTAAAGGGAAATTAGGAACACACATAACTGACACTGGAGAACTCAATACTAGGTCAACGGGTTGAGAAACGACATGCCAAAAAGGCACCTAAGTTTTGAAAGACGAGACGAGATAGCGAAACTTTTTCAAAATCAATACAAGATAAGATCACCCAGAGTTAGAGAGAAACTGGATAAGGAGAAAAAGAAGCGTACTAGAGTTTTCGCAAATACTTTTCAACTTTCAAAATTGTTTTCGCAAACTCTAGACTCAACATCGACTAGTAGAAAGGTTTTCCTACAGTCAGTACTGCTCTGATACCAAGACCTGTGACACCCCCGGGATTAGGGCTAGACAAATCCCAGACTTTTGTCTGATATAAGCCTAACCTAAATCTCAGAAGCATACGGAGAAAGAATCGGTAATATTACCGTGACCCTACGACACAAAAGTTATTACAACAAGCTCATAACTAAGCATAGAACGAAATTATTACAAGAAGAGGTCACTGGGCATAAACATCAAACAATGGAAGGCAAAATATGCTATTAAGTATAGCAAACTTAACAAATGGCCTAAGAGGCCTGAAGCATAACGATGACGTCCCATTCCATAGATTCCAGGCTGCCGACCGGGAACCCCAAGCTACTCATCGATGTCGATGCTGTAATGAAATCATCTTCTATGGAACACTTACTTGCTGCAAAAGTATCAACAAAGCAAGGCTGAGTACAGGGTGTACTCCGCAAGACTTATGGCTGGTGGGGTTACTTTGCATAAAGCTAAATTTATTTGTAAAAGAGAGAGGAGAAGCTCGACTAAGTAGACCATTTGAAAGGGGATAACAAAGCGATATCACTAGCTTTGATCTTCTCTTGATATCCACCAAATCTTTATCGGCTGAACCTAACAGCTAGGATCACCCCCTCAATCCCCGAGGAAGCATCCTTAAGCACACCTCACATCTCTTGTCAAGTTTTATGATTAGGTTATTCTTCTCTATGATCTTAGAATCCATTCCCAAGTCGTCCATAACCGTGGACATGGCTTTTCAAAAATATTAATAACCCTGCAGGGGTGCACAACTTTACCCACACGTACCAACCGATTCTTAATGCCACTTAATATTAGCCCTCTTCCTTGGAAGGACGGTAGAGAGTGGTTGACCACGACCTTTACCTTGCTTTCGCCGGGACCATGAGTCACGCCCTAAGGAGATGCCGCCATAACGGGTCGAGTCCCGAAGTCGGTCGCTAGAGATGTGAACAGGGTTTGAGATTATGGAGGTCGTGCCTCTCCCATTCCCTGCCACGCTTACCTACCTGTATGAATGCACCTCCTTCACCTCCTTCAAGAACGACCAGAATGCATATGTCGAATGGAACGCCCGAACTATGTGACTCATGGAATATACTAGGCAGGTTAGTTGGTCGAGGGGGTTTCCAGGCCCCTGTGTCGCTATACGCTCATCTTGGCTCAAGAGGCAAGAACATAGATCCTAGTGGTGGCAAGTATGGGACTTCAAAAACCATAACCCGACGTGGCCTCCCATACAAGCCTTAGCATGCTTAACTTTCATCTCTAATCATACCACGTCATCCTGTCCAACTAGGTTCATTCGTAGCTCTGATTCATCAACCGGATGGACCAGCGGTAATAGCTAAGCATGGCTAAGCACAACAGATATAATAGCTCTAGTGAAGCTTATAAGCCAAACCCTAGTTATGCTAGGAATAGTGGATCAGGGAGTATAGGCTACAAAGGTAACATGCATTAGATTGGATTACTGTATCTATCGATAAAAGACTTTAGAATCGTATGCACATGGGAAGAATGAAATACTTTGAAAGCATAGGATTATATCATGTGTGGGGCTATGCTTGCCTTTGCTTGTTGATACCCAACTAAGGAGATCTTCGGACTTCTGGTACTTGACTTGATTATAGCTAGCCAGATATTGATCCTCAAGCTTTGATGGTTTTGATCTCAGTCTTTGATCTCGATCTCGATATCGTATTCTACCGGGAAAAAGCAAACACCGGAAAGAAAGGGGGAAACAATCAGCACATGGCATCGATGCAATGCTCAAGCAAGGATGATGATATAACAAGTTAAAGTGTATTGAAAATGAAACCCTATCAAGATCATCACTTTTTAAATGGGATCCCTAGGGTTAAACCCTAGTATTTGGAAAGCCCCATATGCATATGAGAAGGTTTAAATGTTCTCCTAATTAAACTTGTCATGTAAGTTGCTTAACAAAGCATGATTTGGTATCTATTGTGTAAATCTCATTTTTCTGAACATTTTGATATATTATACATATTTTTCTGACTTAAAATGAATTAGTTATGATTTTTCCCATCTTTTATCCATTTTTAAATGATTTTAAAACAATTAAACATTTTTTTGGATATTATATAAATTATTTTTCATCTGGCCCCACATGTCAGACTTTTATTAATTTCAGAAATTAATTCCCAAATGAATAAAACCAGGACAGACTGGCCCACCTATCATATTAAAATTTACAGAAAACAATTTCAGAATTGGTTAAAAAAAGAAAAGGGAATACTGCATCAGCATGATGCATTGCTGACATCAGCCAAGCAGGAACTCCCATATCCTCGATCGATCGATCTAGATCTTGCGGGTCGTTGAGTTGGTATAGCTGGGAAGAGTAGGCGACATGGAGGCAAATGGTGGTGGCGCCGCTTGATTTTGGTCGTCGGAGATATGCCGGCGACAAGCTCCTGTGGCGGTGGTGGATGGTGCTGCTCGTCCTCGAGTAGGTAAGTGATAAAAAAGAAAAGAATATTTTTTGAGGTGACATGCACCATCATAATCTTGATTAAAGTACTTGTAGAACATTGATAGTTGGGATCATAGTACTTTAACATAGTATGAAAGATATAGTTCTAACAATAAGACATAGCAACTATGTTGTAACATGAAAAGGTACAAACAAAAGATTCATGAATAACAATGCTTTGAAAGACGTTTGTTTATTTCACATATAGAAAACATAATAAGAATGGTATTCAGTTTGTCCCTCATAGTGTAGCAAAACATAAATGCATAGGACACCTTCAAAGTTCATAAGGGTGACTAGATACAAATAGTTTAAGAACAAGCAATATCAAAGTTATGAATCAATCAACAAGTCTTGAGACAATGCACCTTAAACTAAGAATGGCCACAATGCTTCTCAATAGGTGCATAAAGATAGAATATGGAGACTCAACATAAAAGTAAAAGAAAGGCCTTCATAGAAGGAAGCAGGGATTCAAGTCTCATAAAGAGCTTCCAAAAATTATGGTACTTATTAGCTTTCAGCTCTCATTGCCCCTATCATAAGCATCTTGAAGTGATTAAGGTTAAAGTGAACAAACTATGGAGTATATGATTGACAAAGTATAAGTTGGCAATCTCATGTCCCTTGAATACGAGGGCCGCTCCTCATGCTACTCAAGTTTAGTTACCAGTAAGTTCTTGTCATAGTAAGTATATGTGTATCATAGATAACCACCAACGGGGTACCCCTTGCACATGATACATGAGCTATCCCATAATCAAAATGACAAGGCAACCAAACAATGAGCATCTCAGCAATCTTCTTATTTACCATGGGAAATGGTGCTTTTTTCTCTCTTTCCTCTTTTCTCATCTCTTTTTTTCTCAATCTCTATCTCTTTTTTATAAGAAGAATGCTTCATAGATTGCTCACTATGGTGACGCTGCAAGTTTCTACCATGATTAGGCATGGCTTAGGCTAGCGGACCAGGCGTTTCTCTAACACACATACATAACTCCATGGACTTACAAGCTCCCCTTTCATTTCACACCGACAACATCCATAAACAAAAGAGCATGATATCAACTGGGTACAATGTACAAGTGCAATGTTGAAAGCGTTCCCCATGACAGCATGGTTCTGCTAATCCCCAACGTATAAGTGCAAGCATATACAACATAGATGACACAATGGTTCAAGTTTATTAGGGGCAAGAAAAGTAAAGTGTGCCATCAAGTTTGTGAGAGCTTTAATCACTAATTTTCACATAACAAGTTTAATTCAGAAGGTAGATAAAAACATGAATATAATTGGAATAACAAATGCTAATAGGTAGGTATGGTGGACTCTTTTGAATAACTTGGTTTTATTTGGAGTGGGATGCATGAGTAGCCTCCATACCAAGTCAACCCAAATAAAGCATCAAAGGAGAATACCACAATACTATGCTTTAATATGCTAGAACAATGCATGATTCTTTCAAGGCACATTAAGCAATCTCAATTGTTTATAACATGTCATGCTACAGGAAAAATCACTAAGCATAAAGCCAAAACAATATCAAGCATGACATGATAAAGTCTAAGTCACAGTCAAAAACAAACTCCTTTTATACCACTTAAGCATGAACTTTTCCTACTCTTTTCCAATCCAAACCAATCTTATTTGAAAACTAATGTATGAATGAGGGGGTCTAATAAATTTATTGAAGCAAACTAAGCAAACAAAAACTAAGAACAAAACGAAGACGCTCCAAGAACAACACAACTGTGCATGAAACAATAAAAATGAAGTGTTTGGACGAAACCTGAAATTTTTATTGATGAAGTAGGGGATGCCTTGGGCATCCCCAAGCTTTGACACTTGTAATTCTTGAATATTTCTTGGGGTGACATGGGTGGCATCCCCAAGCTTGAGATTTTGTCCATACTTCATCTTATCACATTACTCTTCCCTACACTTTAAAATTTCCTTCATACAAAACTTCACACAATTTTCATTAGCAACATTAGTGTACTCAAGATAATAAGTCTTTTGGTTAAGTTTCAACACAAGTAAAACTTTCATAAAAACAAAAGATACTGTAGCACTTCCTTTAAAAAGTTCAAATGATCAAAGAGAACTCAAAGGGAAGGAGATTAAGAGGCAAATGCAAATAATGGCAGAAATCTGTCAAAACAGACCAGCAGGTAAAAATCAATATGTTCTAAGACTTTCTGTTGCTCAAATCGAAAAGTGTTGAACTAAAAAAAGTTGGATAACAACCTGGGGCAGAAGCACATAAAATTACAGCTCTATCCGACATACAGATCTCTCTCACGAAATTTTACGGTGAAGCACAAAAATCTGTTTCGGGACAGGCTGGGTCACAACAAAGGTTGCGGGAGCGGCTACTGCTGGCTGTTATCCGCTGCGCGGCGCGGGAGGTAGGTAGAGGAAAGGAGCTGGGCTCGGCCTAGCTATGTTAGGATTCCCTATTTTTTTGCTAAAACCTTTTGTTCTTTCTATTTTCTTTTATCCCTTACATAAGTCAAATTCAAAAACTATTTTGAATAATTTGAAAATACTAGAGCAGATTATATAATATGAAAAACACTCCGGGGCCCTTCATACTATTTGGGCTCCATAACTTTTTGGATTTTTCAAATATTTTCAAAACCACTGTTTTGAATAAGTTTCAAAGAGAGAGATGAAATACTAGGTTTTTAGGGTTTTCTTCTTTCTCTTAATGCAAGATTTATCAAACCATGATATGAATGATATGCTCATGATGCACAAACAAACCCTAAATACTATTAGTATAACTAGGGATGTTACAGATTACTATGATGGCTATCCGTCAGATTGATGGATCGTGTGGGTCTGCTCCTGATGCATTCTCTTCAGCTCAGCTCTTTGTGTGTTCAGTTTTTTTAGTGAATGTCTATGAATTATGCAAGTTCTATGCGGTGCCTGTGTAATACAATGGATGTTCTCCCTGTTTCCAGAAGATCGTGTGTTGTACCTCTTACAATTTAACTGTTTTTTCATGTTCGTGTAGTAATTCTGATAGATGCTAGGTTTATAACAATCCTCAAACAACTTATAAATGCAAATTAGAACAGATTATTACAATCCTCAGTAAACTTGACTGTAATAAAATGAGGCCTAAAATTTGCACTCGCGCTAAACACAACCGAAATTGCAACCAGCCTAAACAATATCTAAACCCAGACCGCCCCTACTGTAAACAGCGGTAACACACCCGCAATTAGCCAGAACTACTTCTTCCTCGGTAGTAGGATCTGCCATCCTCCGTGCTACTCAGCTGGTCGATGGCGGAGGCGGGGAGCCTTCCAACGATGGCAGAGGCGTGCGGTGTTAGAGCTCGAGAACAACGAATGGGCGCAGCAATTTGGCACCGGAAGTAAAATGTCCGAAGGGAACATTCTTCTTGAAGGGTGGATTTCGACGCCGTTGGTGCTAGGGGAAAGGAGGGAGAGGATTTGTGAAATTGGTCAATGCACCAAGCCACTTAGTTCCTCGTTGACTAAGAGGTTGCCGCGTTGGCGCTCGCGTCACGGAAAGATTACTGCATGTGGGTCCCGACCGTCTACTTCATGGGGCAGTTTAACAGAATGTTTGAATTTGCTAGGTGTGAGATGAGTTTGCCTCGAAATGGCCCCTCTCGGTAGTTGGCAGCCCAACTTTGCAAAATGCGGCAATTTCAGGCAACTTAGGTACCACGATGCACTCGCCAGGGAACTTTCGGGCCGCAAACCAACAAGCCCCCAAGGGAGGCCCTAAGCCCGATATTGAGTGCTATTACTCCAAAGGGGCTGGTCACTAGAAGCGGAACTGCCTGAAGTACTTGGCAGATAAGAATGTCGGGAAAGTGAACAAAGTTATATGTGATATAAATGTTATTGATGTGTACCTAGCTAGTAGTCGAAGTAGTACCTAGGTATTTGATACTGGTTCTGTTGCTAATATATGTAACTCGAAACAGGGGCTAAGGAATAGTCGACCACTAGCGAAGGATGAAGTGGTTATGCGCGTAGGCAATGGATCGAAGGTTGATGTGATCGCCGTACGAAAAATGCCACTTTATCTACCATTGGGATTGACAATAAACCTAAATAATTGTTATTATGTGCCTGCGTTGAGCATGAAAATCATATCTGGATCATGTTTACAGCAAGACGGTTATTCATTTGTATCCGAGAACAATGGTTGTTCCTTTCATATGAATAATATCTTTTATGTTCATGCACCTATGTTGAATGGTTTATTTTTTTTGAATCTTGATATTAGCAATACACATGTTCATAATGTGAATGCCAAAAGAATCAAGTTGAATGATGATATTGCTACATATATTTGGCATTGCCGTTTAGGTCATATTGGTGTTAAACACATGAAGAAGCTCCATTCTGATGGACTACCGGAATCACTAGATTATGAATCATTTGAGACATGTGAGCCATGCCTTATGGGCAAGATGACTACAACTCCATTCTCTAGAACAATGGAACGAGCGATCGACTTATTGGAAATAATACATACTGATGTATGTGGTCCAATGAGTGTGTCTGCATGTGGAGGATATCGTTATTTTGTAACCTTCATTGATGATTTAAGTAGATATGGGTATATTTACTTAATGAAACACAAGTCTGAAACATTTGAAAAGTTCAAGTAATTTCATAGTGAAGTAGAAAATCATAGTAACAGAAAGATCAAGTTTCTACGATCCGATCATGGAGGAGAATATCTTGGTTATAAGTTTCGCACGCACATGAGATGATGTGGAATAGTTTCACAACTCACTCCCGCAGGAACACCACAATGTAATGGTGTATCCAAACATCATAATCGAACTTTATTAGATATGGTACGATCTATGATGTCCCTTACCGATTTGCCAATGTCATTTTGGGGTCATGCATTAGATACAACTGCATTTACTTTAAATAGGCCACAATCAAAATTTGTTGAAACGACATCATATGAATTATGATTTGGAAACAAACCTATGCTGTCATTTCTAAAAGTTTGGGGCTACGATGCTTATGTGGAGAAACTTCAGCCTCATAAGCTCGAACCCAAAGGAGAAAAATGCATCTTCATAGGATACCCAAAAGAAACAATTGGGTACACCTTCTATCACCAATCTGAAGGCAAGGTTTTTGTTGCCACGAATGGATCCTTTCTAGAAAAAGAGTTTCTCTCGGAAGGTGTGAGTAGTAGGAAGGTAGAACTCGGCAATGTTATTGAACCTTCTCTTTCCTGAAGTGGCGAGTAGCACAACAATGGAATATGTTCTAGTGTTGACTCCACCAGTGGAAGAAGGAAATGATGATGAGGTACCTCCCCCTTCTCATGAAACTCCGATATAGAGTACTACCAAACCTTGCAGGTGGGGCAGGATACATGCAGCTCCTGAACTATAGGGTGATCCAGTACTAAATTTCATGGTAGATGGAAGCGATGACCCTGCGATGTATGATAAAGCGATGATGATCCTGGATTCCAACAAATGGCTTGAAGCCATGCAATCCGAGATGGAATCCATGTACAAAAACCAAATTTGGACTTTGGTGGACTTACCTCATGACCGAAAGGCCGTTGAGAATAAATGGATTTTCAAAAGGAAACGGACGCTGACAGTAATGTGACTATCTATAAAGAACGACTTATCGTGAAGGGGTTCTGATAAATTCAAGGAATTGAATACGATGAGAGTTTCTAACCCGTAGCGATGCTAATGTCTGTTAGGATAATTTTAGCAATTGCTGCATTTTTCGATTATGAAATTTTGCAGATGGATGTCAAGATAGCGTTCCTTAATGGAAACATTGAGGAAGAGTTGTATATGATGCAACCTAAAGGTTTTGTTGATCCTAAGGATGCTAGCAATGTATGCAAACTTCAGCGATCCATTTATGGACTAAAGCAAGCATCCCAAAGATGGAATCTCCGCTTTGATGAAGTAATCAAAGGTTTTGGATTGGTCCAAACCGTAGGAGAAGCTTGTATTTACAAGAAAGTGAGTGGGAGCTCTTTAGAATTTCTAATATTATATGTGGATGACATATTGTTGATTGGAAATGATATATAACTTTTGAAAAGCGTAAAGGATTACTTAAATAGTATGTTTTCGATGAAAGATCTTGGTGAAGCTGCGTACATATTAGGGATCAAGATCTATAGAGATAAGGATTGTCAAAAAGTACATACCTTGACAAGAATTTCAAGAAGTTTAGAATAGATGAAAGTAAGAAGGGGTTCTTACCTATGTTACAAGGCACTATTTTGAGTGAGACTCAAACTCCAGCTATAGCAACACATAGAGAATTGATGGACCGTGTCTCCTATGCCTCAGACATAGGTTCTCTTATGTATGCTATGCTATGTAGAAGACCAAATGTGGCACATGCTATTAGTTTGACTAGCAGGTACCAATCTGATCCAAGTTTGGAACACTAGAAGGCAGTAAAGGATGTCTTTAAGTACTTGAGAAGAACTAAATACATGTTTCTCATATATGGCAGCGAAGAAGAGCTTGTCGCAAGGTGTTACATCGATGCTAGCTTCGACACCGATCCGGATGACTCTAAGTCACAATACGGATATGTGTTTTTAATGAATGGTCTAGTGGTGAGTTTGAGGAGCTCCAAGAAACCTATGATAGTGGGATCTACAATGGAGGCAGAACATATCTCTGCTTCAGAAGCAGTGGCGAAAGCAGTTTGGATGAAGGAGTTCATTTCTAAACTGGGTGTGGTTCCAAGTGCTTTGGATCCAATGGTAATATATTGTGACAACAATGGTGCCATATCCAATGCTAGGGAACCAAGGTCTCAAGAATTCCAAGCATATAAAGCACCGGTTTAACTCCATACGGGAACATGTTCAGGATGTCGATGTAGAGATTTGCATAGTAGACATGGATCTGAATGTGGAAGACTCATTGACTAAAGCTCTCCCAAGTGCAAAACATGATCAACACCAGAACTCTATGGGTGTTAGTTTATGACTATGTAAACTAGATTATTGACTCTAGTGCAAGTGGGAGACTAAAAGAAATATGCCCGAGAGGCAATAATAAAGTGATTTTATGCTATTCCAGGTTTATAACATATGTTTATTTTTTTATGCTATAATTGTGTTAATAGGAAACATTAATACATGTGTGATTTATAAATAGAAAAGGTTCCTAGTAAATCCTCTCTTAATACTAGCTTGTTGATTAACTAATGATCATAGGTTTCCTAATCATGAACATTGGATGTTGTTAATAACAGGGTTATATCATTGGAGAATGATATGATGAACAATCACTCAAAGTATATGTAACAATATGATCATGTCCTTAAGTTTATATTGTTATCACATTCGTAGTAAGTCAATGTCCTTAGACCATGAGATCACGTGAATCACTTTCACCGGAAAGGTACTTTGATTCCATCAAACATCACACCGTAACAGGATGATTATAAAGCTGTCGTCGGGTACTTGGAAAGTGTTAGTTGAGGCTCATAGATCAAGAGTGGGATTTTTCATCCAGATGATGGAGATATATACTCAGGGCCCTCTCGGTGATATCACATTGACATAGCTTGCAAGGAAGTGATTTGATCACTAGAATGTTATATCACATGAACGAGAAAAGAGTACTTGTCGGGAACGAGATTAAACAAGGTATGGATGATACCGAGTGATCGAATATCGGACAAGTAAAATATCGCGAGACAAAAGGAATTTGATTACAGCGAAATAGATTCAAACGATCATTGGATATTCGTGGAACTAGTGGGAGTCATTATGGATCTCCAGATCCTGCTAATGATTATTGATCGTAGAAAGTCTTGATCATGTCTACATTGTTCTCAAACCCGTAGGGAGACACACTTAAGGTTAGTCGACGCAACTCAGTGGATAGGGAACACAGGAGAAGATAATGGACATCGCAGGAATTTGTTCTGTCTAATATGCCAAAATGGTTTCAGGGTATCGAAACAAAGCAAGGGATCAAAATTATAATGTGTTCATTAAATTGAGTTGCATTAAAACAAGAGAATTAAAGTGCTTTAATGGAAAGACCTTTAGTTTTTGAGTGGAGAATAAATGGGAGAAAGTGGAGATTGAAATTATGTGAGTGGAGAGTCCATCCACATGAATGAGAGGATGGAGGGGCACCCTCTTGTCCGCCTGCCTAGGGAGGGGATTGCTCCCCCTCACCCTATAAAAGGAGGCGGAGACCTCCCCACTCTCACACTCACTTGATCATTCGCTCATATGCCATTTGGTTGGCATCTTCTCCCTCTTGCTAGCCTTGTCCATTTCCACTATAAAAGGTTCTTAGGTGAAACCCTGCTCGAGATCTTCCCCTCCACCATCTCTACCATGGCGTAGCAATGTTGGAGTTCCCGGGGATCCGCTACTTCCGCTGCCCGGCTGGAGCGAGGGTTCGGGAGTTATCAGCACATTGTATGTGTGACCGATTACGGAGGCGCTGCCCTCTTGTGGTGATGATCGTCGGCACGTCCTTGAGGACAGTCATGTACACTCTACATCATCCATGTTTTTTTGCGGGAACGTTATCCTACGTTACGGTCTTTGTGCGTGAGTCCATTTGAAACCGTTACATGTATCTCCTAGATATGATCTTGGTGGTTACAACCATAGGAATTTTTTGTTTTCTATGCAACAAACCCCATCACAATGCTTATCCCATTGTCCCCTCAAGGAGGAGACTATAGGTCTAGCATGAATTTTTGTCGCTAGAGGGGAATACCCTCACGAGCCACTCCGTAAGCCTCTCGAGGAGAAGACCACAGGGCAATGCTTATCCCGTTGGCCCCTCGAGGAGAGACTGTAGGTCTAGCACAAATTTTGTCCGCTAGAGGGGGATAACCTCATGAGCCGCCACGTAAGCCTTTCGAGGGGACGGCAGTAGGGCAATGCTTATCCCGTTGGCCCCTCGAGGAGGAGACCGTAGGTCTAGCGTGAATTTTGGCCGCTGGAGGGGGATACCCTCACGAGCCGCCCCATAAGCCTCTTGAGGAGAAGGCCGTAGGGAAAAATGTTTGCTGCTAAGGTTCCCTACAGGTGTCGCACGAGGTTTCCAAGCACCTAGGGTCATGTGTGACTCATCGTTGGGGCTGACCTTTAAGTTCAGAGCTTGACACTTTAGGCCCTGGGTCGGAGGGCAATGGCCCTCTCGAGCGCCAAGAACCGTGGACGAGTTGACTTGTTGCCGGAACCGTCCCGTTCAAGCGCTAGGAACAGTGGGTGAGTTGACTTGATGCCAAGCTGGTTAGTAAGGCCCTGGATCGACGGGACGTGGCCCCTTCGAGCACTAGGAATCATATGTGAGGTGAAATGTCACCGGGCCGATCCAGAAGTTCAGAACATGACTGATATAGGTATGGTTACTCGGATGCTTATGATTGGCTACCCTACATTGGGTAAAAGGCTTACAGCCCATGAAAATTCCAGACGGCGGCCCAAGGAAGCAACCGACAAAGGCTCTGATTGTATTAGGAAAGATACTATAAACCGACATTGTATTAATGTTGTAATCATGCGTGTAAGAAACCTATACGCATACAGCTTTGAGACCCGACCTGTTATATATAGGACGGGAGAAGCCCAAGCAAGGGGACACAGAAATCTAGAGGACAACTTGTAATAGCGTCTTCACTCGATATTCAGGCGACTTTGTCTTTATTGTTTCCCTGACATCCGACGAAATCCCCAGCGTTCTATTTTCCACGAAACCCCAAGTCCATCATCATGGGCATTCCGAGGTTACCCATCATCAATTGGCGCCGTCTGTGGGAAACCTGAACGCTGGAAACATGGATTCGGCAGAACACTCTCCACCAAGCATCAATTCGATGAAAGAAGATCCACGCCCTCCCACCCCTATATTGGTACCCACCGATTTTAACAGTGGATCCGATCTAATCATCGGAAGCCTCCACTTCCAAGCAGACAACCTGGAAGAATCACACCCTTCGGCCCTGATCGCATCAGAACCATCGGTGGGAAAAGCTACGCCAATAGAAGTATCAGCATCTCCCACCGGATCCTCCACGGACATCATGGCACATATCGAAGCAGGTGAAGAAGGTCACCAGCCAATCACACCACACGAAGCAAACCCGATAAACTCAGAACCTGAAGAAAGCAGTGAAAACGTCGACTTCGAAGAAAGGATGGCAAAGATCTATCCAGAACTACGATCTCGGAGTACTACCAGCACATCCATAGAAGCAAAAGATGACGCCATTATATCACACATAACACGCCACCAAGTGTGCATGATCAACGAAGATACCTCAACACCACGCGACAAAAACGGTAATCCTATCCTCAACCTCGATGATATTTTATCAGATGACCATGCAAGAAACCATGATAATGAAGGAGAACACGGAAACGGAGGAGGAACAACAGATAATCGCATATTCCAAGGAGGAGGCGGAGAACCTCACACAGGAGAGAGACAATTTTGGGAGTGGTCTTGATGATAGCGGATGCTTCACATGAGGATCTACTAGCATACCAATATCTGATCCACCATAAGAAGAGAGACCTTCTTCGGATGCAAAGGTAACTTGATGAAAGAAAGAGGTTAGCCGATGAATCCAGCTTACAAAGGGCACAATTAAGCTCTACTCGAGGATCAAGGAGTGTAACAGGAGCGGCACCACCAAGAAGGGCAACATCTCGACTACAGAACATCCCTGCAGCAGAAACAAGCGGGATCATCCAAGATCTTGACTTATCATTCATGTCTGATCAAGAAGGAAACATCAAGGCAAAAACAGCTCAGGCAACCATTGTGGCCGCGCAAACATATCTGATCACCACCCAACCTGCACCCGATGATCCACGTGTGACCCTTCACCGCTCCGCCCTTATGAACCTCGGCATGGTAGGGGCCTCTCTCGTGGAAGCCGAACGAGGAATCACACGTCAACCCGAAAGATCCCCACACCATCACAACAGCCCTCGGCAAGTAGGACATACCTGGCGATCTCGTTCACCACACCAGGCGCATCTTGTAGGATCCGAGCCACGAAGCAATACAAGACATGACAACACCCAACAAAGGGGCAGCGGATCCAAAGATGAAATCCGCAGCCAACGATATCAAGATGGATACGACGCAGACGATAACAAGCTATCCGGGGCCAGTTGTTTCACGCAGAGGATTCATAAGGCCTCAGTACCCAAGGACTTCAAACTTCCACACGACCGCCACAAATACGACGGACTCCAAAAACCCGAGGCTTGGTTAGCAGACTATTTGGCCACTGTCAAATTACAGGGAGGCTCCACAACTACCACAATGCAAAGCCTACAACTACATCTCACGGGCGCCGCAAGATCATGGTTCGGGCAGTTACCTGAAGACTCCATCGGTTGCTGGATCGACTTGGAAGACAAGTTCATCTGGCACTTCCAATCCATGTTTAAGCGACCAACATCCTTGGAGCAGCTATGAGCATGCAAACAAAAATATGGGGAGTCCATAAGAGCATTCATCCAACGATGGAATGTCATTAAAAACTTAGCTGAGTCCATATCTGACGAAAGAGCCATCGACGCCTTCAATGAGAGTGGCTCGTGAACCCAGCATGTAAAACAGCCGCTTCGATGCTTCATAGAGCCAAAGAGCAAGGCCATTGGAAAAGAGCTCCATCGCCTAATTGATGCCAATTTTATCAAAGAACTAACAAAATCAGAGTGGCTCGTGAACCCAGTATGTGTTCCAAAGAAAAACACTACATAACTTTGAATGTGCATTGACTTTACTGCACTGAACAAGCATTTCCCAAAATATCACTTCCCATTGCCGCGAATCGACCAAATAATTGATGCAGCTGTGGGATGTGAACGTCTTTCTTTCTTGGACGCTTACTCAGGAAACCAAAATATTAGGATGAAGGAAGAATATCAGGAGAAAATGGCGTTTATTACGCCCTATGGTGTATTCTACTAAACAACAATGCCTTTTGGCCTCAAGAACGTCGGGGCAACATATCAGCGGATGATGCAAACATGTCTAGGCAGCCAAATAGGCACAAATGTGCAAGTGTATATCAATGACGTCATAGTCACAACAGGTCAAGGATCTGCGCTGATCAAGGACCTCGAAGAAACATTCAAAAATCTCGACAAGTTAGGCATCAAATTGAACCCGAAGAAATGTTCCTTTGGAGTCTCGGCAGGGCAACTCCTCAGATATTTGGTATTAGCCAGGGGAATTGAGGCTAATCCCTAAAAAATACAAGCAATCCTCCCAATGAAGAAGCCAACAAATCTGTGTGGCGTACATCAACTAGCAGGGCGAGTAGCGGGACGCAGCCATTTTATTGCAAGGTTAGGAGAAAAAGCATTACCATTCTACACCCTCATAAGGAATTCAGAAAAATTTGAGTGGACTGAAGAAGCTCAGAACGCCTTTGAATATTTTAAAAGAACACTTTCGACATCCCCTGTCGTCATGTCACAAAAAGAGAAAGAACCTTTACTCCTTTATATCGCTGCCGCACATCAGGTGGTCAGCATGGTCCTGGTCGTAGAGCGACCCGAAGAAGGAAGACCCACGGTGTGCAGAGGCTAGTTTACTTCCTGAGCGAGGTTCTATCACCATCCAAATAAAGGTACCCACACAACCAGAAACTAGCATACGGGGTATTTATGACAGCACGAAAACTGCGCCACTATTTTTCGGAGCACCCAATCATAGTGGTCAACGAAGCGCCTTTGTTAAGCATCCTCAACAATCCAGAAGCAACTCGACGTGTTTCTCTATGGGTATCCCCTCGGGATATCACGTATGAGAAGCGCAAAGCAATTAAGTCACAAGTTCTGCCGGATTTTATCACAGAGTCGACGGAGTTGCAATGTGCGGGTCCACCAGACCTTTCTAGTGCCTAGACAATGTACTTTGATGGATAAAAAAGAACAGAGGGAGCAGTAGCAGGAGTCGTACTAATATCACCTGAAGGCAACAAAATGCGCTATATACTTCGGATGAGCTTTGCAAACACATCTAATAACGAAGCGGAATATGAGGCCCTGTTGCATGGCATGCGAATGGCCAAAGCTTGCGGTGCACCTCACCTCAAAATCTTCGTAGATTCCAATCTTGTGGCACAGCAGGCAATGAACAAGTGTGATGTCGTCAGTGAAAATATGATTGCTTATCGCGACCTATATAGTATTATGGAGGTTCAATTTGATGGGTGTGAAGTATCACATATAGGAAGAGCAAGCAATGAGGAAGCCGATAATCTAGAAAACATCGGATCACTATGCTTACCAATACCACCCGAATTTTTTTTGGATGGAGATAGTGGAGCGATCGATCAAGGCGAAAAGAGTCTCTGAGGTTGCAGCACCAAAAACAGGGAAAAAGAATCATCCGCAAAAAGAGTCGGGGGCTCCTTCAGAAACCAATAACATAGAAGAAGCCATCAAAGAAGAAGAGAAAGAAATTGAAGAGGCCATGCTAATTGAGCCCACCTGGATGCTTCAGTATATAGCATATATGACTAAAGGAGAGCTACCAGAAGATGTGATAGAAGCCCGGCGAATCACCCGACGATCGAAGGCCTTCGGGATAATCAAAGGAGAATTATACAAAAGAAGTATTTAGGGTGTGTTGAGACGTTGCGTAACACCCAAAGAAGGAAAAATTATACTGAAAGATATACATGAAGGACTTTGTGGTCACCATGCTAGTAGCCGAGCAATTGCTGCAGAAGCATTCAGAGTAGGATTTTATTGGCTCGCTATATTTCAAGATGCAAAAGACATTGTTAGAACATGCGAGGCATGTCAACGATTCACAACAAAGCCTAGAGCACCTGCCGCTGAGTTGAATCACATACCCTTGGCTTGGCTTTTCGCTCAGTGGGGACTCGATATGGTTGGAAAACTTCACAAATCATCGCCAGGAGGACACGTCTTTCTGCTAGTAGCAGTCGACAAATTTACTAAATGGATTGAAGCAATGCCTATCACCACCCAAGACGCAACTTCGGCTGTGAATTTTATTAAATCCATAGTATTTCGGCTTGGCATACCGAACAACAACATCATGAACAATGGGACCAACTTCACTTCCGAGGAGTTCAAGGAGTACTGCCAGGAGATGGGCATCAAAATAAGCTATGCTTCGGTAGCTCACCCGCAAACAAATGGACATGTCAAAAAAGGCAATGGACTAGTTACCGTTGGACTCAAGAAGAGACTACTAGCACCACTTGACAGATAAAAAGGAGCATGGGTGGATGAATTGCCATCCGTATTATGGAGTTTACGTACAACTCTAAATAATTCAACACAAGTGAAGCCTTTCTTTTTGGTCCACGATGCGGAAGCCATGCTTCCTATTGAGGTATCGCACGACTCGCCAAGAGTAGCTGCATATAATGAAGATGAATCAAGAGAAGCACTTGAAGATGATGTGGATGCACTTGATGAAGCTCGAGACAAAGCCCTCCAAAGAGCAACAATGTACCAGCAAAACCTGCGCAATTACCATAGCAGAAGATTGCGTCCTAGGTCCTTTGGAGTAGGGGACCTAGTTCTTCGCCTCAAGCAAGATGGTCAGAAGAAGCTAGAATCGCCATGGGAAGGACCATACATCGTCACAGAAGTTATTCTCGAAGAAGCATATCGACTACAAGACAAGAAGACATGAGTAAATTACTCAAATCCATGGAACATAGCACAGCTACGATGCTTTTACGCATAAGATTATTTGCAATATGATAAAAGTTACAGTTCGAATTATTAAGCCAAGATATCCAGGACAACGGCTAAAGGCCATCCGCTCAAAAAATAATGTATCATCGATTTTCGCCTTATATATAAAGAGATAAGTTATTTGTACCTTAATCTTTTTATTCCAAAGATCAATGCTTTCCATCAAGCTAACAGCAAGCATGAGCCTATGTCCAGATGCAGGCATCCAAACATAACCTCGGGGGCTACTACCATCGAGAGTGCTAGCGCGCACCTAATAGAAATCCACTTGTGTATAAAGTTTATTGATAATTGCAAACACCTCTTGAGTTTTACACTAGTGTATCCTCAAAAAGGTATTACTCCCATCAGGAGATAGTATAAAGTATTAAAACTATTTGATACAATCAGGAACCTTGGTGGCCTAGCAGGCCAACTGCCAAAAAAGCCAAAAATCTCGGATCACGCTCAGACGCGACAAAAATCCGAATGTCGTGTTCAGAAACATGAAGGTAAGACCCCAGGATTCGTCCTGTGTGGCCTAGTAATCGCACAAGAATGCGCTCTGCCAGTAAAATATCCGTATCAATGATATGATGAAAAATCCCGACGGACGCGTTGGGTACCCAATAAAAATAGAAAACTGGAATTCAGTATTCAGTAAGACCTTAGAGGCTCAAACTGAATTACGCCCGCTACAAATTCCGGATTCAAGCCTGGGGACTTGAATTTGATGTAGGACAAGCTTGTTTTTGCCTAGGAGCAACTAACCGATTCCCGATCCATCGGAAGCATCAGACTCATTGTACCAAATCCCTACAAAATGCAAAAGGCGATAAAGATAAAGGAAAAAGAAACTTTGAGACTCAACCTGAAACTGCGGTTCAGGTAGAGTCTCGAGGGCTACTGACATAGGTATGGTTACTCAGATGCTTATGATTAGCCACCCCACATTGGGTAAAAGGCTTACAACCCATGACGATTCTAGACGGCGGCCCAAGGAAGCAACCAACAAAGGCTCTAATTGTATTAGGAAAGAGACTATAAACTGACATTGTATTGATGTTGTAATCACGCGTGTATGAAACCTATCCGCATACAGCTTTGAGACCCGGCCTATTATATATAGGACGGGAGAAGCCCAAGCGAGGGGACACAGAAATCTAGAGGACAACTTGTAATAGCGTGTTCACTCGATATTCAGGCGACTTTGTCTTTATTGTTTCCCTAACATACGACGAAATCCCTAGCATTCTCTTTTCCACGAAAGCCCAAGTTCATCATCATGGGCATTGCCGAGGTTACCCCTCGTCAATGACACTTTAGGCCCTAGGTCGATGGACGTCGACCCTGCGATAGGCACTGTTCCTAGTCCCCCACTCGCATGGCGACTGTCGAGGAATCTCAATGGTGTGTAGCTTCGAAAACCATTTTATCAAGGGGAAAAGTAAACGGAAAAATTGGCGCCAAGTGCAAAATGTGAAAATGGGGAGTGCCGAATAAGTCAAACTTATTACAATGCCACCGAAGGCCGGTACAGGGCTTCAAGATAGGAGGTAGCGAGGATGAATGGGGCAGGGTGTCACCTTGGTAGAGGGGGCGATGGCAGGCCACTAGTGAGGAGCGACAGGAGGATCATAGGTGGCTCAGAGGAGTCATTGCCCGAGCCTCGCGGGGGGTAGCCCCCGAATCCCCATCCTCGATAGCCCCTAGTTGGAAGACAGGGACATATCGAGGGTGAACACCGTAGACCTCTAGATCCCTCATGCCCGCATCCTCAATAGCCTCAGGATGGAAAACAAGGACATACCTAGGGTGAGCGCCTGGGTCCTCGGGAGCCTCCCATGTCCACTGTGGTGAGGCGTCCCTTCCGGCCGCCACAACACTATTTGGCTGGCTAGGCTCAACAACCCCCTCCTAGTCCCTGGTTGGGTGGGCACTTGGCTGGTCGCTGGGCTCATCTCCATGTTTGCGCTTCCTCGGGCCTTCATGTTCTGATCAAATCGCCTTGAGATTGAAGAACTAGCTAGTGTTGTGCCATCAGACATGGTGGAAGACGTAGAAAGGTCATTCCCCGCTCTCTTATTTCAGGTCTTTCTCACGGAGGCGTCTCAGCTTGACCCCTATTAGACTGGTAACTGTGATCCTGCCCCCAGCGTCAACAGGAGCCGCCGCACCGGACATGTTGTTGCCCCCACCAGGGGCGAGCAGATCCTCGGCCGGCGACTGGGGGCATGGGTAAGGTCACCACGGGGACTCATAGAGGATCTCGCCGAACTTCCAGCGTGCTTGATAGGGGTCGCAACAGGTGAAGGTGTACGCGTCTGAATCCCTGAACTGGGTGACGAGCATCAATCAGAGCGCCGACCATAGGCCGATGGGTTCCTCTGGGAGGCTTATCCACTGAGCCTTGGGTGCGTCTTCTCGGCTCTGAGTGAACTAACCAGCCCTAGCGCAGTTGCCCCCACCAGCCGCCCAGACACCCATGGGGTAGTCTGGTGGGACTTTGTAGAGGTGGGAGGATGCTCCACAGCCTGGTGGCAAGGTGGTCCGACGGCCGTTGTCTGGCCAGAAAATGGTGCTGCAACACCTGGGGGCACCGACGGGGCGTCGGGTTGCATAGAGACTCCCGGCCCCAGTGTTCTGATGACCCCTGTCCCCGGTCCGAGTCCCCAACCTAGGGAAAGCAATGGCGGCGATGTCGAGCATCCCGGTGAGGTGCCCGTAACATCTTTCCTAGTCTAGTTCGGCAGGCGAGCGGAGTAGTAGTGCGTGTGGAACGAGCCCGCCCGCCTCTGGCACAGGCTAGTCATGTCGGCCGTAAGGGGACACGGTGCAAACAATCGTCGAGTCCCCACAGGGAAAGAGTCATGGCCCCCGCGGTAGAGGAAAGGGGGAGCCTAGTCCGTCCCTTGCCCATGTAGCTAGCGCCGTGGCGGGGCACTGTGGGATAGGCTCCATCCGCGCCCGGCCCGTGGCACTACGGCGGGTGTGTCCTTGCCCTGACCTCATCCCCCTACCTGGCGTGCCAAATGTCGGAGAAAGAGTCCCGCATGGGAACAAAGGGTCCAACAAGCCTTGAGTTCGAGAGGGGCTAAATCACGTGTTCCGAGCTTCTCGATGACGGCGAAGGAGGTAGCGCACGAACATGACAGACATGTTGACATGGTTTTTTTACCCAGGTTTAGGACCCTCGTGAGGAGGTAAAGCCCCTACTCCTGCTTGGTTGTATTGCTCATGGTGCTTTGCGAGGGTACAATGTAGAACCAAATGTCTAGGGTTACAGATCACTCATATCGACCCCCTCTAAGGTAGGAGAAGGTATACTTATATAGAGAGATCGAGCCTCTCGCCCAAATGCTTGGCGGGAAGGGTCACCACACTCCCGTCCTGGAGGGCCCGGTCTAATAGTCTACTTTCCATAGACTCAGTCCATCGTCTTGGGATTCCTTTGTTCCTTCACAACGCGTGGGTGCCTGACGTTGTCCTTCGCTACCCGATGTCTCCCTCGTCACCTTGTCACCGAAATGGCAAGGGATAACTTCTCTGGCACCGGTGATGACCGGGATGCCTTTGCACCAGAAGGGATGGACTGCCTCCTCTTTACCAACATGGTCCTCCTTGACCTGGTCGTTCCTGTAGGGTTTTTCCTCTTCCTCCCTTTTGCCCTATGATTATGAACGTATCCCTGGGGCACGATCCAAAGCATTCGAGGCCCGCTGAGGGGCCCACGCGAGCCAACGTTCCATCATGGTAGATGGGGGGACTCGGGCACGTCTCCCTCTTGAGGCGGCAGCCCCAGTTTCCCCTCTTGAGGACATCTACCTCGTGCTTCTACTTTTGGCTAGGGGCAGTGGCCCTATCAGTGGGCCCGTTAGCCATAGGATCGTGGTACCCCATGTGCCAGGACTCCAACAATTGTCTACAGGTTTTTTAACATGATGAATAGATGGACCATCTTGCAGACAACACAAGACAAAATAATAATGGGGTTTTATAGGACTGTTTCCTTCGGGTGTGTTCCATTCGGGAACGAAGTGGAATGGAATGGCATGGTTCCATTCCACTGGAATGGGTTGGTTCCGTTCTTATGTTTGGTTAGGACCAAAAATATGTAATGGAATGGTTCCATCCTATGTCTAGTTGGGACAAAACTAGAATGGAAAGGTTCCATTCTATGTTTGGGTGCAATTAGCAAAAAGGATGGCAAGAGAATATAGAGAGTGAAAAGGTTTGGGTGGATTTAGCATAGAGGAATGGGGAGATTCCACAGATTTGGAGGAACGGGTGCATTCTGGGTCTACAGGGAATTTTTTTTTGAGGAACCACCTCGTTTTATTATATTTCTCAACTGAACACTAGAATGACTCTTAGGTGTGGAACCATTCCATTACATTCCACTTCGTGCCATCAACTAAACACACCTCACACCGCGTAATTGGGACTGTGCCACTAGGACTCAGTTTGTTGGGAGGGTGATGTTCAACCTGGCAATGCCTATGAGCTGGTGTCTACAAATTGATCTAGTTCCAGTGAAAATACAAATTGTTGTGTCTGAAATGCTTGACTGTAATATTTATCGAGGTTTGTTCGAAATGGTGCATGATTTTGGATGGAACATGCATAAATAAACCACGCAAAATTAGTAAATTAACTCAGCCTGAATTTTGTCTGCCTGGGATAAGTATGGCAGTTAACTGAATTTAACCGCGAGTAGTAGTTGAATAAATAGATACTTAATAGTATTTGTTTACATCAATACTAATTTTATACAAAAGTATGTGATAATTGCACAAAAATGGGCTAAACTTCCTAGAAGTTTCTGAACAACGCGTCAACATTGCCTCTACAAAACCCATTCTTTAGAGTTAGTCTGAACTTATCTGGACTTTACTATTCTTCACTGAAAAACTGCAAACTTCACGAAAAAAGTTGGCTGGCCAATTTCCTTGAGAGGACGTAAGTTTAGGGATTATTCAACCCCAACTGATCTTTTTCCTTCCCGCCAAACTTTAAGAGATCAACATTGTTCATGCACGTCCACTACGCTTGAACCAGGCCTGGTTTAGTACAAACACTCGTGCCACCGCAGCAATTTCTTTGAACGTGAACTCGGGCATCTCATGGTAGGGATTGTAGGCACTATGAATTGGAACCTCAATTTTGGTGCTGAGATGTTGCCTACAGTCGGCTCCAGCTGTCGAACACTCCAATAGGCTAAGTGTAGATGGATGCTCATCGGCATGGTCTGGCCTCCAATAGTGTGTTGGATGGATCGTTTTTGCCACAGACGGTCTATGCCCATATTCCCCCACTT
This sequence comes from Avena sativa, assembly GCA_916181665.1. Taxonomy (NCBI): domain Eukaryota; kingdom Viridiplantae; phylum Streptophyta; class Magnoliopsida; order Poales; family Poaceae; genus Avena; species Avena sativa. The sequence continues at coordinate 335,882,364 of OV702289.1, forward strand.
TGGTAATGTCGCTCACACCAAAGCATGGACAAGAGAGTTCCTTGACCTTGGTGTTTCCCTATTCGAGGGTTTGTTCCCTCGGCGGCATGCTCCCATGAACACATTTAGACGTACCTTGTCCCCCTTGCGTAGAACACACAATAATGCTGCCACACGCTTTCTCCACAATGCTCCCGTGGCCCTTCTTTCTGTCGCCACCGATGCAGCACATTGTGCGAAACCATCCATCTTAGATGGCAATGGGAGATCTTCCTTGAAGTAGAGCCTCATGGCCTGCCTCGGAGGGGACAAATACCAGAGTTTCAGAGGTGGCCGCGGTCGCTATGACGGCTGATTAGGAAGGTCCATAACTAATCTTACCCTAGGTGGTGCGTCAGGGCGGAGCTGCAGAAGTGATGTGGGGTTAGTGGGAGAGGGGGAGTGACAGTAGGTATGGAGTCTGGGCACATGTGAAAATAATCCTCTCCTATTTCCTGAGAGGATAATAATTCGACACTCGTTGAACTAACCACTCAATCTTATTTCCCTTATCATTATAAGAGTGTGCATATATTAAAAAGAGTGGTTATGGCTACCCACCAGATCGTGCAATGTACCAGGACAGGTGGGAGACCAAACAAATCAGGTTCCATTTTAAAGACATTTACGATTGTGACCTTAGTTTGGTCTGATATTATTCCTATGCCACTACGAACCGTTGAATTGTAGCAACACCATGAGAAACAGGGGAAGATGACATGGTATATTTTCTGACTAGTGAGCCCACCACCTCCACCATCGACGACGCGCATCCTAGGTTCGAGGATTCACCTGTCTGTGCACAATTACGGGTTTGATGCCCTGGAATATTTCCCTACCTACCCCTTTGCTCCTTAGGGATTCTACTTAGAACTACTCTGTCCTTGATTTAGATTCTACCTTTTGCTTGCCAATCTCTCCTCGGGTGATTCTACCACAAGGTCTCTTGCCTCAGGATTCTATTGGATTAGTTGTTCAAACCAATGGGAGCAAATCGGACAGTGTTTGTGTGTGCTTTGGGTGTGTTTGTATATTTACCTTGAATTTCATGTCGAGTTCATTGTGTCCATTGTGTTTTCCCTCACTATCCCATACCGAATCTATGAAGATAGGTTCACCCCAAGGGTCAATCCCCAAGGAACCCACAACATAATTGCCACGCCCCGAGACTGGCCGGGGAGAATGACAGCCGCCACGTGCATATAGATCGGGTGGCCTATATACTGGTAAGGCTAAAAGTACAGGCAAAAGCTGGCACAGTGGATCTCTAGAAGCTTACTAAAAGATTTTATTACAAGTTTATTTACATTTACACAGGAATACAACTATATTCTCTATTTTGTTTCCCGCCCACCGGTCCAGCCTAATCTTCTGACAACAACATCTTCTGCAACACAACTCTGATAAAAACATTGGGAGCAAAGGGTGAGTACAAAAAGTAGTCAGCAAACTAGTCCTACAAACAGTCATATAAATTGTAAAATAGAGTTGCTTTTCAAAAACAGGTGAATAATGTTATTAAGCAATTTAAAAACGCATGATGCCACACATGAAAGTAAGCATTGCCAAACCCGGGAGTGTAAGGGGTGAATATACACACATTTACACTCTATAGAGGGGGTACTCCGACTTCTACAGCCTCAACTAGAACTACACAGGCCTCTAGAAGAGAAGAGCCCTTTTACCCACTAAAACCCAGACACCTGAATTTCTAGATGTCGATGGCTCCTATGGAGCCATCACCGACATATTCCGTTTTAGGGCCGTCCCTAGCGGAGAACTCAGCCAGTCCCATATCTGGATTGTGACCGGTACAATACGGTTACCTTCATAGCACCAACTTTTTATTTAAAAAAACGACTTATTATTATTTCTCACGATGTCTCGTATCTCAATCCATATTCATGCCATATACTCGGCTCGTATCGGTGGCTCCGACGGATCCTTCACCATATACCGACACCGGCGTATTATACCACATACTACCAAAATAATGCATTATAATTTAATAGCAAAATATACTTTTCAAAGTATATGAATGATATATGAGAAGCTTGCCTAAAATAAACAATCCATGTCAATAAATATAATCCAATAAGAAACCAGAAGATAATCCAATGACAGAAATATTGCTGGTGTCCTCCAAGCACTAGTAGAAAAACTGCCTTTGGTTCACAGAGGCCGAGAGCATTAGTCCCGGTTCCTCCTCGAACCGGGACTAATGCAAGCATTTGTCCCGGTTCGAGGGGATCAAGCAACACATGGTAGCCAGGGGCATTCGTCCCTGTTCTTAAGGGGGCATTTGTCCCGGTTCATAATACGAGCCGGGACTAAAGGTCCGGCCCCAGACACGTGGCCTGCATCCCACCTTTAGTCCCGGTTCGTATTACGAAGCTGGACGAATAGCCCGCCTATAAATGCACCGCTTCCCCAGCCATCCCTCCCTTTGTTTTTTCTCTTGGTTGAAGGAGTGAGGTTTGGTGTGCTAGTTTGTTTTTCCTATGCATATTAGGTGTTCGACGAAATGTCTGAGAGAATGATACGCTTGATTTCACACAAAATAAAAATGATATGAGGTGCCCGAGCCACACTTATGTCTCTGCCTTCCTCTTTCTTTCCTTCTTGATCGAGGTTAGCAACCTTAGCCTTCATCTGTCATTGATATAAAAATGCATGCGTTGATGTAAAGTGGTCATCTCACTATTCATGATGTCCTGTAATGGTGTAGATGAACTGGCGGGGATGGATGTACGGTGACCGGCGTGCATCCATGTTCATTCAAGGCGTGGATAAATTTATCGATGTGGCTAAGGCAAACAAAGAGAATGGATTTATGTGTTGTCCATGTGTTCAATGTCAGAACATCAAGGAGTACTCTTCCTCGAAAATCATTCGCGGCCACCTAGTTCGGAGAGGTTTCATGCCCAGCTATAATTGCTGGACCAAGCACGGAGAAAGAGGGGTTATGATGGAAAACAATGAAGAAGAAGAGGATGATGACAACTATTGGCAGATGTTCCTTGAATACGATGATACTGCAATGGAAGAGAATGAAGAAGGAGGTGAAGAACGGGCATCAGATGAGCTTGTTGATGATCTTGGTCGGGTCATTTCTGATGCAAAGCGAGACTATGAAATAGAGAAGGAGAAGTTGAAGTTGGAGGGCATGTTAGAGGATCACAAAAAATTATTGTACCCAAATTGCAAAGATGGCAGCACAAAGCTCGGTATCACACTAGAATTGCTGAAATGGAAGGCAGAGACTGGTTTATCTGACAAGGGATTTGAGAAGTTACTGAAAATAATGAAGCCGAAGCTTCCAAAGGATAACGAATTACCCGAGCGTACTTACGAAGCAAAGAATATTCTCTACCCTCTAGGATTAGATGTGCATAAGATACATGCATGCATAAATGACTGCATCCTCTACTGCGGTGAGGAGTACGAGAATTTAGATAAATGTTCGATATGCACTGCACTACGGTATAAGATCAGACGAGATGACCCTGGTGATGTTGATGGCAATGATACCAAGGTTCCTGCTAAGGTTATGTGGTATGCTCCTATAATACCAAGGTTGAAACGTTTGTTTAGAAACAAAGAGCATGCTAGGTTGTTGCGATGGCACAATGAAGACCGTAAGAAAGACGGAAAGTTGAGACACCCTGCTGATGGGTCATAGTGGAGAAAAATCAAGAGAGAGTTCCTGGTCTTTGCAGGTGACACGAGGAACTTATGTTTTGGTCTAAGTATAGATGGCATGAATCCTTTTGGGGAGCAGAGCTGCAGTCACAGCACCTGGCCTGTGACTCTATGTATCTACAACCTTCCTCCTTGGCTGTGCATGAAGCGTAAGTTCATTATGATGCCAGTGCTTATCCAAGGCCCGAAGCAACCCGACAACGACATTGATGTGTACCTAAGGCCATTAGTTGAAGAACTCTTACAGTTGTGGGGAAAACCAGGTGTACGTGGATGAGCACAAACAGGAGCCATTTGACCTACGAGCGCTGCTTTTTGTAACCATCAATGATTGGCCTGCTCTTAGTAACCTTTCAGGACATACAAACAAGGGATACAAGGCATGAACATACTGTTTAGATGATACTGAAGTTACATATTTGCATAAATGTAAGAAGTTTGTGTACCTGGGGAATCGTTGATTTCTTCCGATCAATCATCAAGTCAGAAAGAAAGGAAACATTTCAAAGGTGAGGCAGATTACCGGAAGAAGCCTGACCTCCCTACTGGTGATGATGTATTTGGTATGGTCAAGGACATAGAAGTAATCTTTGGAAAGGGTCTTGGCAGTCAACCTGTTCCAAACGACGCCACTACCGGACACACGCCCATGTGGAAGAAGAAATCTATATTTTGGGTGCCACCCTATTGGAAAGTCCTACGTGTCCCCTCTTCAATCGACGTGATGCACGTGACGAAGAATATTTGCGTGAACCTGCTAGGCTTCCTGGGTGTGTATGGGAAGACAAAAGATACACCAGAAGCACGAGAGGACCAACAACGTATGAAAGACCCAGAAAACATGCATCCACAGAACAAGACGGATAAAGGGCGTCACTTAAGTCCTGCCAGCTATGCTCTCACGAAAGCAGAGAAGGAAATCTTTTTTGAAGTCCTTTACAGTATCAAGGTGCCGTTTGGATTCTCGTCTAAAATAAAGGGGATAATAAATATGGCGGAGAAAAAATTCCAAAACCTGAAGTCTCATGACTGTCACGTGATTATGATGCAGTTGCTTCCGACTCCATTGAGGGGGCTTCTACCGGAAAATGTTCGAGTACCCATTGTGAAGCTATGTGCATTCCTCAATGCAATATCTCAGAAAGTGATCAATCAAGATATTCTGACAAGGTTACAGAAGGATGTGGTCCAATGTCTTGTTAGTTTTGAGTTGGTGTTCCCACCATCCTTCTTCAATATTATGACGCATCTCCTGGTTCACCTAGTCGAAGAGATTTCCATTCTAGGTCCTGTATTTCTACACAATATGTTCACCTTTGAGAGGTTCATGGGAGTGTTAAATAAATATGTTCATAACTATTCTAGGCAAGAAGGAAGCATCTCCAAGGGCTATGGAACAGAGGAGGTCATTGGGTTCTATGTTGACTTTATTCCTGACCTTAAGCCGATTGGTGTTCCTGAATCACGGCATGAGGGGAGACTGAGTGGAAAAGGCATGCTGGGAAAGAAAGCAATGATATGTAGGGATGGAAAATCTTTCACTAAAGCACACTACATGGTTATACCAAATTCCACCTTGGTAGCTCCGTATATCGTGGAACACAAGAATATTGTACGCTCCAACAACTCAGGAAAGCCAGACTCCTGGATTAGAGATGAACACATGAAGACTTTCAGCAGTTGGTTGCGAACACATCTAATGAATGACACCACTATTGGAGATCAGCTCTACTTGTTGGCTGGGTCACCATCTTCTACTATATTGAATTACCAAGGGTATGAGATAAATGGGAATACATTTTACACGATCACCGAAGATAAAAAGAGCACCAACCAGAACAGTGGTGTCCTCTTTGATGCAACCGACGATAATGGCAAAAAGGACACATACTATGGTTACATAGAGGAGTGGGAACTTGACTATGGAGTTTCTTTTAAGGTCCCTTTGTTTCGGTGCAAATGGATCAACCTGAATGGAGAAGGGGTAAAGGTAGACCAGTTGTACGGAATGACAACAGTAGATCTCAGTAATCTTGGTTACAGAGATGAACCATTTGTGAAGGACATGTCCTCCATACCCAAAAAAAGAAAAAATAAGCAAACGAATATATCACACGATGAGCCAAAGCGTCACATAGTTCTTTCAGGGAAAAGAAATATTGTGGGAGTCGAGGACAAGACAGACATGCCAGAAGATTATAATAAGTTTGATGAAATTCCGCCCTTCACAGTGAAAACTGACCCAAGCATCCCGTTAAGCAAAGAAGATGCTCCATGGTTATGGCCGAAGCGACCATAAACAGGCATAAGAAATTAAAAAACGATCCGAACAATGTAAATCCTTCGCCTGGTGTCATATTATATGACAGAGTTGCAATGAAAAATACAAAACTTGGTATATTGGTTATGTCTCGAAAAAACCTTCACAAAATGACCTATCATGTTCGAGGTTTCATGGCTTTCGGTCCAAATGACCAATGTTATGTGCATAATCGAGGCATAGTTTGTGATATTGTGCCCATATTGTGCATGCATGTGCATCTTTGGATGGCTAACAATGTTTCAAGAGGAAGTTTTATATTTCGTCGCATGGAAAAGCCATTTTCTATTTTCTGAGTGCCAAAATCGGGGCGTTTTGTGAAGCAACACCAAACTTTAAATAAAAAATGGTACCACCCCATTTTTCAAAAATACTAGACCACCTTATATGAACAATATCTAACTAGGGACTTTAAAACCTTTCCGTCCACCCCTGGAGAAAAAGACAAATGTCTACCAAATCAGCAGGAAGTGGGTCTGGTTTGACCTATAGGTACATGATCTAATGCTCGTGATTTTTTGAAAAAAAATCATTTTTAGACTCATAATGTGATGTTTCTTTAGTGATCCAATGCAGGTTTCAATGAGGCTCATCCCCTATCTTCATGCCCGCCATTATGACCATAGTTGGAAACGGGTAAATTTTGAAACGGGCATAAGAAATTCAAAAACGGGCTAAAAAATGTAAATCCTTCGCGTGGTGTCATATTATATGACATAGTTGCATTGAAAAATACCAAACTTCAGAGATCCATCCCCTATGGCCAGCTTAAGGGAGATGCCTGAGGACTAGATCCTCCGGCATCTCCCTGAAGCTGGTCATAGTATTGTCCCTGCTCGCACACACCATCTTGGAGTTTATAATTTCTGTAGCTAGATCAATATGCGAGATGATAACTAATTTCAAATATTAGAGAGTGCCTCTATGTCCAGTTTGTTGGAGATGCCAGAGGACTAGGCTTCGTCGGCATCTCCCTCAAACTGACTGTAGTGGTGTCTCTACTCTCACACAACATCATGTTTGTGTTTGATAACTTCACAAGGATGCCTATTTATAGATTAAGCAGCACAACATAGTGTCGACACTCACGACATTATATCGACACTCTTGTTGATAGTCCTGGTTGGAGGCACTAACCGGGACTAAAGATATTTCCCGCCATTTCCCACCGCTTCCCGCTATGTTTTCCCGCCCTTTTCATCTAACCGGGTCTTTTAGTCCCGGTTGGAGGCACTAACAGGGACTAAAGATATTTCCCGCCATTTCCCACCCCTTCCCGCTATGCTTTCCCGCCCTTTTCATCTAATCGGGTCTTTTAGTCTTAGTTGGAGCCACTAACCGGGACTAAAGATATTTCCCGCCATTTCCCATCGCTTCCCGCTTTGTTTTCCCTTCCTTTACCTCTATATCTAGGCCGACCATGCCATGGCTATCCACACATCCACACCTTCATCTCTCAACAATGGACACCGCATACTGGGCCATTCTCACACTCAAAGAGACCGATGCGCTTTGCGCCTCCAGCTACCCATGCCCGTCGGGCTACCGGGTGCCCACTGACTGGATGATGAGCGTTGGAGGAGTTCCTGTCCCTCCTGTGCCTCAAGGTTCCGCCCACCAGGCGGCCATCACAAACCACTTCTACCTAGAGCTCACGCTGGATCAGCGGATGGATCCCCATTGGGATCTTGACAACTACGACACCTGGAATGCCTTCTTCGCTAACCGGCAGGAAACGGAGCTTGCTAGGTACGAGGGTGACGACCCGCCCCCGGTGAACCACAATGAAACCGGTCATCGCCTTTGGTGGGTGAACCGGACTATTGTCGGTGTGATGCGCTACATCGCTAAGGGAGATCATCCTCGCCTGCAGTACCTACACTTGCACCCGCTGCAAAGCCACAATAAGGGTGGTTGTGGTGAAGGCCACGGGCGTAGCAGCATCGTCATCCGGGGGCCCCCTCCCCCCTCCCCCGCGTCATGCATCCGAGGCCGGAGTGGCAGGTGCCCCCGGAATATGTCATGCTTCACGGTCCCCGGTTCCACCCTACACAAGTCGAGGAAGGGCTAAGGATCCCTGGAATATGCCATAGCGACGACGACGAAGATGATTCGGAAGATGACCCTAAAGTTGTGTACTATAGGGCTAGATATGATTATGAATAAATCCATTGGCTAGGACGAATGGTTCGTTTGTGTACCCAAGATTGTCGAGAGATCCACTATTTTCATTCTGTAATGCATTTTTATTTGAAAATGGCTAAATGGAAAATAGTTTGAACAATTATTTTAGGAAACAAAAAATGTATCTGCATTAATTATTCAAATTCAAACACTTTTCATGTTGAAAGTGTTTTCAAATTCAAAAACTTTTCATGTTGAAAGTGTTTTCAAATTCAAATTTAAACCATTTCAAATTTAATAGTTTGAATAATTATTTTATAAGACACAAAGTTTTTTCAAATTCAAATCATTTCAAATGTGAACACCTAAATAAGAACTAAGGCGGGAACATCTGAAAAGTTTGAAAAACTTTTGAAAAAAGGACTTTTAGTCCTGGTTGGTGCCACCAACCGGGACTAAAGGTCCTCTGTGTGCGCCCCTACGGTGGCCATCATACGTCCCGGTTGGTGGCTCCAACCGGGACATATGCTCTGGCCTTTCGTCCCAGTTGGAGCCACCAACCAGGACATATGGGCTTTACGTCCCGGTTGGTGGCTCGAACCAGGACGAAAGACCATTTACTACTTAACCGCCACAGCCCTTCTTCCCCAATCTTCTTTCACTCTCACCCAAAACAGATCGCGCCGCCGCCATGAGGACAAGCACCCGAACACCGTCAGGCTGCCCAACTGTCGCCCCGCGAGCAGCCTCCATGCGCCGCCTTGCTGTGGTGATCCTCCTCACCGAAGGAATCAAAGTCGTGCAACCGGAATCGACCGCGTATTCCCCATCACCGACGAGCTCCGCCATCGCCATCACCGATGCTATCGACCTCCTCCGTCCTCGCCAAGGGTATACACACGTCGAGGGTGAGCTTTTGATTCTCCTGGACCCCTTCTTTCCACCCCTCTCGCTCTGGCCTGCTCCCGTGTCGCATGTCGCTGTCCGCCGCCGCTTTTTGTCCTCGCGTGCGCTGTTCCGGTGACCAAATCCGGGTGGTGCTACCGTAGTTAGGTTCGCCTCGATGCCCTCTTTCGAACAATCCCATGCACGCCCCTCCCGAGCCCTCTAGCGACATTGTTGGCCATCGCCTGACCGTGCTCACCGACGAGCCCAATTGGTGTCGAGGTGGCGTTAATGTGGCCCTGGCCCTAGTCGTCAGCCTCTGGGCTAGACACAGCCCCGGTGAGAAATATCCCCAGCCTGATGCATTAAATAGTTTAATAATTCCAGAAATTGTTCAAATATTGTAAAATCAATAACTAATTATCTATAAGTCATAAAAATATGAATAATATATCAAAATATTCAGGAAAATGAGATTTATCTTTTACCTAGGGTAATTATTTAGTAGAATTAGGGTTAGCTAGGGTAATTAGTTAGATAATTAGGGTAATTAGTAGTACTAGTAGTTAGTTAGTAGTATTAGGGTAGTAGTAGTTAGTTAGTAGTAGTTAGTAGTAGTAGTAGTTAGTTAGTTAGTATTAGTTCATAGTAGTAGTATTTACTAGTATTAGGATGGTACCCGCCAGGTTCGGGGCCGGGTCTGGCCTCCCATACCCGTCCTGTTTAATTAGTCGGGTCTCATATTTTACCAGCGCGTGAGACTTGACCGGTCTAACTTTTTACCAAACCCTCCCCGTTTAAGGTGGGTACTCGTCGGGTTTGCGGGTTTCGGAGTTACTTCTTTTCCCCTTGGAGTTACATGATCCCGCCGGTGTTTGAGGTTAGGGACGGGCGCAGCAACGCGTGCCATATAGGGATGATGGACTGACGCGGCAACGCGCGCCATATAGGGATGATGGATGGGCGCGGCAACGCACACCATATAGGGACGATGGACTTGCGCGGCAACGCGCGCCATATAGGGACGATGGACGGGCGCGGCAACACGCACCATATGTTAGGGTTTCTTTGAATTATGGCTTACATCCCTAGCCCATCAAACCACACCTACCTAACCTTCTCGCGTGGCCGCTTTGACTCATCATCTTTTCCCCTTTTGCAGAAATATGGAATCCAGAGACGAGGAAAAGGAAATGGCGCTTGAGGATATGATCAACGAGGGAGGACATATCGATAACAATGTCACCTCGCTATATCTGAAAAACTCCGGTGAGGGAGATCCGGGTTTCGACCGAACAGATGGCTCCAGCGAGGGAGAAGCCGGCGAGTGCATATATATTAATAAATTAAGCCTCTGTTGTCTATATACATATATATTAACGCTCTTTCTTCTTTTAGCCCTCCGGATCAAGCAAATCTTTTAAAAAGAATAAACGAGGCCCAGCCAAAAAGTTGGGAGACCATGAAAGGTACAGGATCGAAGAAATTGCTCTAGACGGTGAACCGAAGGATCCCATTGATGCTGGAAATAAATTTATAAGGTAATGCAGAGTTATTGTTAGGGACTATGTCCCGATCACCGTCAGAGAATGGAATAGGTCGTCAAAGGATCTAGAGGCTCTATATGTCAGTGACTTAGTCAAAGACACTCTTTGGAAAAAGCTCATGGTTCATTTCACCCTACTGACATTAGAGGTGTATCCAGATGACTACGCTCCAGATGAGGAGATTCCAACTCAGGAGGAACTATAGAAACACATGGAGCAAGCTGTCTAGGAGTGCGCTCTTAAGAAGATGGCCCAGCAATTCAACAACTGGAAGAAAAGATTGCACCTTGACTTTGTCGTGAAAGAGAAGACTCCGGATTTCACTACTGGAGCGTATGAGAAGATAAAGACTACTGGGCAGATTTTGTGGCGTACAAGACATCGGCACCAGCTAAGAAAAGGTCTGAAACGAATAAGCAAAATGCTGCTAAAAAGCAGTATCACCATACTATGGGGCAAGGTGGCTACAAGGCTAGCAAGCCTAAGTGGGAGAAACTCAAGGCCAACCCGAAAGCTAAAGGGATCACCCTAGAGCCATACAATTGGATCGAACAGGTAAGGAATTGGCTTTACGGGCACGGGGGCACGTTGGACTCAAAAGGGAAGTGCATATATAACATAAGACATATAGAAACTCCCATACCCATCAAAGACATTAGAAATGCAGTAAAGGCTGTTGAATATGGGGAGTTCATTCCAGATAGAGAGAATGACGAGCTCGCACTCTCCCTTGGGAACAAGGAGCACGAGGGATGAACACGAGGCACAGAAGGCTCCAAACCATGGAACCTTGGTTTTTCCTACCATAGGAAGAAATATCCCGATAGAAGCCGTTAAAGGAGAAAGGAAAGGGAGGAACTTGAAGTAATGAAGCATAAAGACCAGATGCGCGAAATAGAACAACAATTAAAGCAGCATCAGAATCAACTTGAGAAACTTAGCCAGCAAGGTACTGGCCCATCTCAGCGGCACATGGTAGACGAAGCTGCCTTCGATGCTACCGGACCATCCACTAATCAAAAAAGCAGCACGGCTTCCACGGAGCTCCCCAGTAATGGTGCTGATGATGCACCGGGGAGCTCCGTGAAGGTGATATCATGGAGATGACACATTGTGAGGTGCATGTGAGAGTTGTCAACATAACCATGAAGGTGGCGGTCGGGTATGCCTTACCATTAGTTGGACTGGTACCAACTTACCATTGTTGTCCGGTTCCATAAGGCTACGCTATTGCCGGGGTGGATGAAGTTATGGACGGATTCGCGCAGCTCAAGCTGGACTACCCTGCAGGTGAAGGGGATGTTGCTGAGCTGGAAGAAGCAAAAAACATGACCATTCTATGGTGAAAGGAACACATCGTGCTTTCAAATCGGACGCTAAGGCCATCCACTCCTCAGAGCACAACTCTATCTTCGTCGCAGCCTCACCCGTGTCTAGCGCATCAGCCGTCTTTGCCATCACCGCGACAGGCACCGTCTCCGCCACCGCGTCAGCCGTCTCCAGCACGGCCGTCTTCGCCGCCGCGTCAGCCGTCTCCAGCGTGGTCGTCTTTGCCACCGCGTCAGCCGTCTCAGCCCCTCCCAAAAGTACAAAAGGGTCAGGGCCAAAAGCGAAAGAGTAACCGATCACCGAAGCGTCTACTAGAGCCCCTCCCAAAACTACCAAAGGTTGCTCCCAAGAGAGCTTACGACTATACTAAAGAGGAGAATGCGGTGATCGCAAAGGCCCAAACGCAACAGTGGTTTGATAGCTTCAAGTGGACGAAAGAGCCACAGTTCCCCAGCACTAAAGAAGAAAAAGGCAAAGTGCAAAAAATGTTGAAGACCCTTCGTCAACCCGAGCCAAGGCTTTTATCAGACTATGACCGCTCTATTGTCAAGTCATATCAGTCAATGGTGCAGTCCAAGAGCACTAGTGCAAGCGGGAATTTAGTTTCCCATCTCGGTTTACAAAAAAACAAGGAATGCCCCCCACTCAAAGTGATTTCCGATACCATGGTGGAGTCAAGCAAAGCTGCGAATGAGCAGTATGATCCAGAAATTGTTGCACTGTATGGAGAAGCGGCCGCTACTCAAGGTATGACTATTTCTCAATACTTAGACCAGTTAGATTTCCCTGTGGCTAAGGAAGCATACAAATACGAGTATGGGAAACCTCTCGTCAGACCTGAGGACGTCAAGTATCTACCAACAAAAATGCGAAGATTACATAATTGGTACATTAAAGCGACAAAGGAAGGGGCAAACTAGATAGTGATCGGAGTTCGAAACGAGCATTACGGGTATGGAGATGCCCACATACTGATTGAATTTCCTGAACTACATCAGTTTTTCAATCAAGATGCCCTCGACAAATCCATCGTCAGTGCCTACTGACTGTAAGTATTATTTCTCTAATAATTAAGTCTCTAGTTAGCTCACCTCGTTTATATCGCATGTATAATCATACTCACTATATTATGCAAACTGAAGATTCTCGAATGCAGAAGAGGACAGATCTACGACATTGGGTTCATTGACCCATATTGGGTTCATGAAATTACTGTGAATTAATCCCAAGGACACAGAGGATAAAATCGTAATGGCTCTAAGGATTCAAGAAACCAAAAGGGAAATATTATTACCTTACAACTTCGAGTGAGTGTTATTGTCTTGTACACATTCTATTTCGCTTACTCGATGTTAAGTGTATAATTGATGAATTATGCATACGCAGATTCCATTATATTATGCTAATCATTCAACCTGACAATGGAGTAGTACAAGTCATGGACTCTAAACGTAAACCCCTTGAGAAGTGGGCCCCATGCAGGATATGCTTCAGCGAACTTCAGTCATTATAACACTATATCGGCAACTTTTGTTTATTTACTTATATCAAGAAATTAATAACTCATTTCATTCATTTTCTTTGCCGGACAGCGCTTGGAAACGGTTCACCAACAAGGCTAAGGGTGCCTGGAAAGAGAACTTACATTTAAATCACTAAATATGAGTACTACTAGCTAGATCCGCGCATCTCTTTGATTCTAGTTTCGATACCATTATCATGCTTAATTATTATTATTTTGATTGAACTTTGTTCTCGTAAAGTGTCTGAGGCAGCCAGACGGAAATAAATTATGTGGAAACTATGTTTGTGAGTTCATTCGTCAGACAACCTATGAGATGGGTAGAAACTTAGAACAACTTCAAGTATGTAAACAATATTCAGAAATTTGTTTTATTATCATCAATTGTGTTTAGTTTCATTCATATATGTAATTTTGTTTAGTTTCATTCATATATATTTACTCATTCTTTTAAATTAGATTGAGTGGTTGCGGGACAATCTTCTACCAAAGGATCACATACAAGCAATCCAAAAGGAAATTGCGGGATTCTTAGATGCAGAGGTCCTAGATCCAAAAGGAGAATACTATCGGAACATGATGATAATGTAATAGGGATCATAAAAGACTTTATATTGTATATATGCATGAATGTAATATATTCAATACTTGCTACGTAATATAATTGGGATATTTTTGTAGTATAATGATTCCCTTAAGGTAGATGACACTTACTCCAGCACTATGTTGTGAGGAATGCTCGTCCTCATAGTAGATGGTGCGGGGTTGATGTTACCCAAAGTGGATTCGCCACTCCGCACCATGCCTTCATGCGAATCCACTTTTGGTAACATCAACCTCGCACCATCTACTATGAGGACGAGCATTCCTCACAACATAGTGCGGGGTAAGTGTCACAAAATAAATGCTGCCCAAAACACAAAAAGGAAATAGATAAAGGGGAAACAAAATAAATGAAAAAATATACAAAAAAATATCTCGGTTCGTACAAATGTCTCTCCCCCTAGCACAGCCAGCGGACACGTGGACCTCCCTTTTGTCCCGGTTCGCACCCCAAGCGGGACTAAAGGTTTAGGGCTTTAGTCTCAATTGCCCCATCCCGGTTGGGCAACCGGGACTAAAGCACCTTACAACCTGAGACAAACGGCTATGTTTCTACTAGTGAAGTCTAAATATCGGCTCTCTTCTACAATATATATCAGCGCCTCCTTCTAAATATTTTGTCTCGGCCAATCCACTGTGTACTAGCAGCACCTCGCTTCTCTCTCTACTCTCTCTCTAACTCTCAGTGTTTCACTCTCTCAGACTCTGATCGATCCCATGGTGTGAGACACGGCGGGAGTACAACTATTTATAGTAGGACTCTGAGTACCGATTAAGACCAGTAAAATATCTATACGCACCATCTAACACTCCAACTAAAATATCCGAGTCATGTTCACCGCCTGCCAAGATCCTGGTGAGCAAAGGTAGGGTGTCAGATCCCGCCAAGTTCCACCTCCAGTTCATTTGTTAAAATATATTATAAATTTTTGCTCAAAATTTAAATTAGATTTTAACAAATAAATTAAAAGTGGAATTTTGACGGGATCCCACTTGACACCTTACGCAAAGCAAAGGTAACTAGGCTATCGATTTGGCCAGCATGCATCGATTCTATGGAGCTTCTTTGCCGACTATGCTATTCTGATCTTGCCAACTCAGAGTTTGAATTGAATCCACAAATCAGAGTTTTTGGAGTTTGTCATGAACTCAATCCCATGGGCAATCTAGAAAGCCGAGCCTACTGCCGAACTGTACCAGCACCTTCGGGCTCACCACCGATCAGTTCGGCGCTAGATCCAGCGTCGCCAGTTTCGTCTCCAATTTTGACAGTTTCTAATTTTGACCAACTTTTGACTTTTTGTTGGTGTTACGTGCGTGTGTCCCTGACTAACTATAGCACCCCTGAATTCCCCAACTAGAACATTGTTTGTTATTTTATTTTGTGCATCACCATGACATTATCATAAATCATATTATCTTGTTTTGGAAAATAGCATAAAACTCCAAACCTTTATTTTTGTGGGTGTTAGCCTTTGTGTGATCTTCTCCCTCTCTCTTAAAAAAATCTCAAACCCTAGTTTGCCTTTTAAAATAAATTCTTATGTAGGGAATATAATACCTCAATATTCTATCCCTCTTCTTATCTATATAAAAAATATTTTTTTCATTTAGATAGTCTAGTGTTTTGTTTTAAAACATGCAGGCCATCTTTTCGATTTAATTTTAAACCTTTTCCCTCTCTTCTTTTGTTCCCTGGAAGTTTTGGTGAGAAAAGAAGAAAAGAAGATGCTGGAGAAACACATGAAAAAAAGCCATCCCAATCTATCGTTCAGCCATCTCCCTTCTCACCACCTCCACCAAAACAGCCCTCCCCTGCCTGGTATCCTCTTCTTCTTGTACGGCAGTTTTTTTTCGAAACGAGGATTTCCCCGGCCTCTGCATCCTGGGATGCACACAACCCTTTTATTAAAATATCAAAAAATATTCAGAGAGTATTACAGATCACTTGAGAGACATGGTTGATACATACACCAACCGTCTGAACAAACAGAAGAAGATCTCACACGAGATAAAAACTAGAACAACTAGGCATCTGTCAATCTGCTAGAAAGACGCCACGAAGCCTGGCTAAAAAAAATCCAAAGTAACCGTTACAAGACGGGTGCACCTAGAAACCATGTGTTGCCGCTGATGCTCTGGGAGAAGGGAAGCCCAGAGCTGAATCCAATGTAACGCCATAAGAACAACCTGCAAAAAAGATAGAACTCCGGCACTGTTAAAAATAAAGTTATTCCGACATTTCTAAATTGACCAACATATGGCCGAAATGCCAATTCTGATTCTGTCATTGTTTGCTTTATCTACCCCATTTAATCAGTTACCAAACATATTAGTAATATTAGTTGGAGGTGGTAAATTATAAGTACAAAAAATCATACGCCAAATAACTTTAGCGAAAGGGCATGAAAGAAAGAGATGTTCTATTGTTTCGTCTTCGTCACAAAAGCAATATTTCCTTGATCCATTCCACAAACGCCTAGCAAGATTAACTTTTGTTAACAACACTCCTGTATTAAGAAACCACATAAAGATCTTTATTTTCAAGGAAATCTTTAACTTCCACAAATACCTCGAGGGAAAACTCGGATGACTATTCATGAGGTTTTCATACATCGATTTCACCGTAAAAATCCCATTCTCTGTTAGTTTCCACAGGAAACTATCCTGATTATCTATCAAGCTTACAGCCATCAGCCTCTCACATAAGTGCAGCCATGCATCCCATTTACATCATGTTAAACTTCGTCTAAAATTAATGTTTAGAGGGTTGTTCGAGAGGACTGAGTTAACCAGAACATGTTTCCTATGAACAATGCTATATAGGGATGGATATTGATTTGCAAGAGGGAACTCTCCCAACCAAGTATCCTCCCAAAATCTAGTTCCTTTCCCATCTCCTATCTTGAAAGTACCATACGCAAAGAACTCATATTTTACTTCCATTAGTCCTTTCCAGAATGGAGAATCAGTTGGTTTAACTTCAACTTGCGCTAATGTTTTGTTTTTCAAATATTTGTTGCAAAGAATCTCTTGCCATACCCCTTCCTCAGTTAATAACTGATACGTCTATTTTGCATCACTATTCTATGTCTTAATTCACTATTATTCATTGATATATTTCGTATTGATAGGTAATACTTATGTTATTTTATCTCTTTTTGCATGGTTGATGACTTTTGGAGCATGGACCGCTGCAGTCAGGATTCTGATAGAAAAGGTGCTGTTTGGAGGCAAAATTCACGAAGATCAGAAAATCCGGAAACATATACGGAAAATCCTATTTTTCCAGAAGACTCAGGATGCCAGAAGATGGAGTGGAGGTGGGCCACAGGGGGCCCACACCACCCCATGGCGCGGGCAGGCCTAGGCCGCACCTGGGAGTGGTGTGGCCGCCCTAGCCCACTCCAGCCTCTCCCCTCTGGTGTATATCATCCCCACGAAACCCTAAGACTCGGGGAGCGACCACAGAAAGATTCCGCCGCCTCTGTGGGGCGGAAAACACCGAGAGAGAAAGATCCCTCCGGCAGACAGATTTCTGCCGGGGGAATTCCTTCCCGGAGAGGGGAGATCGTCGCCATCAACACCATCATCAAGCTGGACTTCATCGAGATCATCATCATCAGCACCACCATCATCATCATCAGCACCATCATCACCATCTCCATATTTCTGTAACAATTGAGTTAAATCTTGCATAGTTCATAGGGGAAACTTTCCCGTGTTGATTACTCTTTGTAGTTGATGTTATTGAGTGAACTATTGAATTATTGTTTATGTTCAGATTGTTATACATCATTATTCCATCTCTGATCATGATCCATATGATGTCTTGTGAGTAGTTCGTTTTGTTCTTGAGGACATGGGAGAAGTCTTGTTATTAGTAGTGGAATTGTATTGAGAAAGATTTAATAGATTGTTATTTAAGTTGTAGTGTACTTCTTCTAGTGGTGTCATGTGAACGTCGACTACATGACACTTCACCTATATGGGCCTAGGGGAATGCATTGTGTATTTGGCTATTAATCGTAGGGGTTGCCAGAGTGACAGAAACCTAAACCCCCATTAGAAAACCATTGCACAAGGGACGTAAGGGTCTTAGAGTTTAAAGCTGTGGTTAGGTCTCTACCTTAATTATTTTCTTGTACTTACGGATGTTTGCAAGGGGTATAATCACAAGTATGTATTAGTCTTGGATGGGGCGGTACATTAGCACAGGTTCACCCACACAACACTGAGCAAGCTAAAGAAGATTAATCAACTATACAAAGCGAAAGCACTTGACAGTCTTTCCATGTGTCCTCGAGAACGTTTGGTCATCTTAAGAAATACAACCGGCTTGTCCTTTGCTGCATAAAAGATTGGTCCACTTGCTGCATTTATTCCTTCTGTCTTTTATTTACTCGTAATTTGTTTACTTGCTTTATCGAAAACCCCTAAAAATCCGTTTGCTAAGTATTTGCAGAGAATTCGTGATCCATACCACTAGCCAGCACCTTCTGCTCCTCGTTGGGTTCGACACTCTTACTTATCGAAAATACTACGATACACCTCCTATACTTGTGGGTCATCAATAACTTATAAAGCCATTTTCTTAGTAGGCATCTATTTTTTAACTCTAACACCTCAATCCCCAAACCGCCTTGGTCTTTCGGGCGACAAATAATGTTCCACCTAGTAAGTCTATATTTTTTCTTATATTCATCCTCTTGCCAAAAGAAGCGTGAACGATAGAAATCTATCCTTTTCCTGACACCCTTAGGTAATAGAAAGAAAGACAGCATAAACATAGGCAAACTCGATAAAACCGAATTAATCAAAACAAGTCTATCACCATATGATAAAAGTTTTCCTTTTCAGCAACTTAACTTTCCTTCACATCTAGTTTCCACGGGGTTCCACTTAGAATTCCAGAGTTTCCTATGATGTAAAGGTATCCCAAGGTATCTAAAAGGAAAGGCGTCAGCCTCGCACCCGAAGATTTTCTTATAGGTATTCTGTTGTTCCACAGCTTTGCCAAAACAAAAGATCTCGCTTTTATGAAAATTGATCTTTAAACCAGAGAGTTGTTCGAAAATACATAAAATCAGTTTCATGTTGACCGCTTTTTGAAAATCATGTTCCATGAATATGATAGTGTCATCCGCATATTGGAGAACGAATACCCCTTCGACAAGATGGGGGATCAAACCTGCGACATAACCATTCTCTTTTGCTCTAGCAATAAGAGTAGCAGAAAAATCGGCCACAATATTAAACAACAAAGGAGATAAGAGATCTCCTTGACGAAGCCCTTTTTTGGTTTGGAAGTAATAACCAATATCATCATTAACCCTTATAGCCACACTCCCATCGCGAACAAAATTATCAATCCACTTACACCATGATGGATGGAAACCTTTCATACGAAGAACTTGTTGCATAAAAGGCCACTTAACATTGTCATATGCTTTTTCAAAATCAATTTTGAATAAAATCCCATCCAACTTCTTCCTATGAATCTCATGAATAGTCTCATACAAAACCACTACCCCCTCCAGAATATGCCTTTCAGGCATGAATGTTGTCTGAGTAGGTCTAATAATTTTGTGAGCAATCACAGATATTCTATTTGTGGCAACCTTGGTAAATATTTTAAAACTAACATTCAGTAAGCAAATCGGCCTATATTGTTGAATTTGTACCGTATTTTGTTTTTTGGGCAGCAAGGTGATAACACCAAAATTAAGTTTAAACAGCGATAAATCATTTTCATGCAATGCTGCAAACAAAGCCATTACATCGTGTTTTATCACAGCCCAAAAAGTATGATAGAATTCCGTAGGGAATCCATCAGGACCTACAGCTTTGTTGTGTTCCATCGAAGAAATTGCATCATAAACCTCTAGTTCAGTAAACGACTGTATCAAAATCTCATTTTCTTCGGGTGAGACTTTGGAAATATCATTATTAATGCCTTCCATAAGACTAAAACTATTTGGAATCGGTTCCCGAATAGTTTCGTATAATATTCCGAGATGTATACCCTCAAATTATTTTCTCCCACAATTTTCCCTTCATCTTGCTCGGGTTGGAAAAATTTCTTTTTCCTATGTTTGCCATTAGCAATTAGGTGGAAATATTTGATATTGTTCCTTCCTTCTTGAATATGTTTAACTTTGGCTCGTTGTACCCACTTCGACTCTTCATCGCGCCTAAGTTTGGTAACATTTTCATTTGCAGATTTCAGAGTCTTTCTTTCCTCAACATTTAACGGTTTAATTTCAGCTTTAAATCCAGTTCATCAATGATGGATAAAAGCCTATCTTTCTCTCGTTTATATTTACTACTTTGGTTTTTAGCCCAACCACGAAGAAAGCTACGCAAATATCTAATTTTACGTTGTCAACGTTCCATAGGTGAACCCCCACAATTGACTGAATTCCATTCTGTAGCGGCAAGACCGAAAAAACCTTCTTATCGCAACCAAGAAAGCTCGAAAGAGAAACGAGGATTATTCCCCATATGAGCCTGAACTCCCGAGTCTATCAGAAGTGGTGTGATCTGAACCCGAGCGTGTTAGAGCACACACAGACACAAGCAAAAATTTCTATTCCCATTCGATGGTCGAGAGTATCCGATCGAGTTTTTCATATGTAGGGTTATCTCGTCTATTAGCCCAAGTGTATTGTCTCCCAGAAAGAACAATCTTCCTTAGGTTTAGACTTTCAGTAATAGAACTAAAGATGAAAGGCCATCGGACATTAAAATTATCGTTGTTCTTATCTTCTCTCCTCCTTACGATGTTAAAAGCACCTCCTACCAATAATGGTAAGTCACACTCAGAATTAATTCCACGAGAAACTCATGCTTCAAATTATCTTGAGCCACACCATAAACAGTAACCAAAATCCATTAAAAACCATCATTTCGGCACTTTAAATGGGTTTTAACACAGAAATCTCACGAATCAACCTTGTCAAATGGATTCCTGTACGGCAGTGAATCCAGCGGAGCTGCCGCGTCCCCCACTTCTTCCTCGCAGAAGCCAGGAGCCGAAGCGCTCGGAGCCGTCGAAATCGTCCTCAACCTCTGCGAGTCCGCCACGGTAGCCGCGCACCTCGACGACCTCCCTGGCGTCGTCTTCAACTCCGAGCATCAGCCGGCTCGCCGTCGAGCACGGGGTGAGCCACCGACTTCTTCCCCTCTTTTTCTCGGACGTATCTGCCCATGTGGCCTCGCCTCTGTAAACTTCCGCTGCGCATTCCGCCATGGCCGATGCCATGGACGAGCTCCACGAGCGCGCACGCGCTTGACCTCCTGCTCCTTCTCAAACAGTTGGCCGACATGCCTTTGTTCCCTCACATCTGCGCGCATCTCCGCACCATCTCGCACGCGCACGTACACGCAGCACCGCCAGTGCGTGGTCGCCGGCGTCGTCCATCTTGGTCGCGTCCGCCAAGTCCTGTCGCTCCGATCTGGAGCTGAGTTATTTTGTCGGAGTCCGTGCTGTCTTTAACATCTGATTAAGCAACGCAGCGGTATTACCTCCCTGCCCGGATCCCAGCGACCTGGGTTAAACCCCTTCTGTGCCAGATAAACCACTCTTTTTGTTGCCATAAATCTCTGCAGTCTCCTAATTCAGAGTTGAGTTTTGTGCGTTCGCTCCTTGGATACAAATAACGTGCAGCGCAGTGTTACAGCCTGAGCCTGTAAAAACTATGGTTTGGAACTAGTCGGCCTACCCTGTATTCTTCAGCCTTATTGGTGGTGCCGCTCACAATGTATATTGAGACTAGAGGGTGAGATCTTTATATAGACTTTAAGTTTTAGATAATATTTCTATGTGTTTCCAGTTAGGACTCATGACTTGTTAAACCAATCACAATCATTAACAGTAAGTTATCGAGCTTAATACTGTTAATCAATTAGATCTCAGCACGCACGTGTGAGTCATGCGCCGAGTTTGAATACAAAATCAAACTCGCATGCTTTAACAATCCATAGAGACAATCTTATAGACAACCTGGCTGTTTGAAAGTATTTTGTCCAAATACATTGAAAGTACACTTGAGGTATATCCCAATGAGAAAATACCATGTATGCAAGGTGATACGCGTACGGACGCACCCCGGAGAACTAAAGACGCGCGAGACGGACGGAGCGCCACGCTTGAGATCGATCTCAGGCAGGACTTCGTTTCTCCTCAGGCAGGCGCCCGGAGGGGAAGCCTTGGAGGAGACGCGCCGGGAAGGCGCCTTGCCCAGCAGCTAGACGCTTAGCCTCGGCAGCGGCTGCCGGCCAGCACCGTGATCGCACACGGCCGTTAGCGAGCTCATGCGGAACAGCGTCGATCGGCTAATCGGCCGCGCGCTCGCAGGCTGGCCACCGCGCTTTGCAGCGGTGAACCATCCGACCAGAGACTCACGCCGGCAGCACCGGCGGTCGGCATGCTCAGGCGGAGCTACGCCGGCCAGATCTGTCCGGCGATTGATAGCGAGAAGGACGTGCCGACAACTGCCGATCAAGGTGGCTGCCGCTTCACCGGTAAGCTGCATCTAGCTCACTGTCACTATGACGGCGGCGGTGATGGAGACCAGATTTACCTAGCCGGAGGCATCGTCCATGGCGAGGCATACATATTCCAGAGCTAACATGTTTTCTACGAAGTACGAACGTTCGGATCCGTTTTTCATGTTTTATTAGGTCTCATATGAACATAAGGGAACGGACGAGAGGAGACAAGTCTGGAGCCGTACGGTCGGCCAGCCAGCGCCATGACTGCGGGCTCAGGCGGACTCTGACAAAGGAGCCGGATAAACAGCCGGATAAACGGGAGGCGCCCCAGCAGGAGGCGCACACCAGCCGTGTGTCGGATGGCTGGCATGGCTCAGGTGGAGCAGCGCCGCCGCTGGCAAACGCGGCCTGGAGAAGGCGCTCCGCCCTGCTCGTTGTGCACTCTGGTCATCTGGTGTACCAGGGCGAGACATACATCATGGAGAGAGATCCGCGCTAAGGTTGGCACCGGCAAGTCCCCTCCTAGCGGAGGCAGAGAGACGCTCGAGGCGGCGGCCGCTCTGCCACCCAGGGCTGCCCGGCTAGAGCGGCGTCTAACTAGTTGGCGGAGACGACGAAGACCGGGGCTCCACGAGCAAGCAGGCGCCCAAAGATTTTTCTTAGCTAGCACATCCCCTTTCTCCTCTACGTGACATGCAAATCATTTTTCTCTATCTCTATATTTCATGTGTTAGATCTTTTATGTAAGGAAGAGGAGGGAGGCCTAGTCCGGAGCCTCACACATGCGGGGCGCCCGGTACGATCGCAAGGGTGGCCGGTGCCACGTCTGTGGTCTCAGGCGGAGCTGTGCCGGCCGGCGATGGAGCATACATCCAGAGGAGGTGGACGCAGACCCACACAAAAGATGTTGAGACGCGCCTCTGGCTTGAGCGCAGATCGGCAGTGCGCCGTTTGACCGGCATGCCTGCCGGCTCGGGTGGAGCTTTGCCGTCCGACATCATGTCGCGCCAGCTATCTACTCTCTGCCGTCAAGTCAAGCCGATCGTGAGCCTTCCTAGGCGGATGCGCCCGGCAACGTTTACCATGAGACAGACATAGCCGGATGAGAGAAGACCAGGGAGCCTCACACGGCGCCACAGGCTGGCGTTGCTCTGCCGGCCTGCATCGCTGATCTTGGGGGAGAAGAAGGTCGTGGCCTCCGCAGCCGTCGTCGCTGCCCTAGCTATGCACACCAGGTCGTAGCGTAGGCGTCGTCTAGCAACAACGCTCGGGCCATTTGCCCACCACCATGCCCACCATGGGTCAGCGGCAAGCCCGATGTCATGGCACCGACGTTTTGTCGTCGCGGCTTATGATGGCGACTCTGACCCGAAGCGGTGTGAGCCCACTAACTATGTCGACCTAGAAGATGCACTAAGTCTCGTTGACGCGGGTGATGGCGGAGACTACAACCATGAGCAAAACACACGCGCATGAATGTACAATTAAACTTTACTTCTACTTCTGTCTACTCTGTTCAACCAGGTACCATGAGGGAGATGGATGCGGACGACAGAAGCCTCACGCCTCACGGCGTCGCGGGCAGGCAGGCTCAAACGATGGACTTGTCCGGTACCAAAGACGGGCAACATCTACATTAACATCGCCAACGTTGTGGAGTTCCCTGGGGGGAGGCCAACACCTACCCGGAGTCCCCTTGAGGCGGGACGCCCTCTACTCCGGCACCTACACGGAGTCCCCTCGGGGCGCGACGCCTTCTACTCCAACATCTACGCAAAGTCCCCTCGAGGCAGGACGCCGTCTATTCTGGCGCCTGCACTGAGTCCCCTCGAGGTGGGACACCCTCTACTCCGACATCCACACGGAGTCCCCTCTAGGCGGAGCGCCGTCCACTCTAACGCCTACACGGAGTCCTCTCGAGGTGCGACGCTACCAACACCTACACGGCGTTCCCTAGGGGAGGGACTCCATCCATACTACCGCCTATGCGGAGGCATGGTATCGAAACATGATGAGGTGGTGAGCACCTTTAATGTCTACATCGGCCAACCTCTCCAGGGTCATCATCTACAAGCAATGTCACCACTAACACGATGGCATCATCGAGACTACTCCGACATCTACATCAACACTCATCCTCGACATCTTCCATGCGCCGACGAGGCGTAGTCATACTCCACCGACATGTCCTTTTCCGATGAAGCAAACATCTACTTGCTTTTGCCGACGAGGCAAAGGAAAGTCACCCCGTCCGGCACCGACAAGGCGGACACCACCAGGCCTAGAACCGATGAGGCGAAGGCCGCCCACATCTTCATCATCAGACACCGACAAGCCGGAGGGATACAGCTATGTATCTCCGGGGCGAGGGGCGTACCGCTCCACCCCTCCACTTCACCACCACACCACCACCGTCTACCTGGAGAAGACGAGACTAGAAGACGACGACCATTGCAACAGCTTAATCAGAGGTTGTCCGTGACTCGACTCACGGGCGTAATTAAGAGGGAGCTTTTCGAGGCCTCGTGAACCAGAACCCCACAATCGCCTTGTCACGTTGCCGGCGCCAGCAGGCCACAGAGCGCATCATATGGAATCTTGTAATTTTGTTTCTCATGACGAGATTAATAAAATGCATACTTCCCTACTTTTTTGTGTATTTAGGTACACTGGCACGCCCGCACATTCGTTACTTTTTGTGTCAAACACTGCCGTTCCACTCTATATTGTTTCCGGGTATAATTTCAGCATATTCATATACATTTTATTCCAGTATAGTCATACCGGCTTCCTTAAGTATGCGTGCATGTCTACTATCTTTATTCCAAATTCCACAATTTCTTTCCCCTCAACTAGGGCATCGGGCATCTTCATATGGCTTTTCCGGTTTGTATATAGCAATGGCATAATAGATATTATCGACTGAAGATAAATGCATGATCCTTCCTTTCCAAACCGTGCAATCAGAACCAGGTAATTTAAATAAAAATAACCTAAACTCGAAACAAATTTAAATAATAAACCTATGCCAAAACAATTTCACAGCGAGTAATCCTTTTCTGCCACTCCCGCCCGCGCGGCGCTGCAATCAAGCCTGCGGCGCCACCGCCAACGGCGCCGCACAGATGACACGCTGGCCCCGTGGGCCATGGCGCCGCAGCGATGCCACGCTGGCTCGATCCTGCAGCGCCAGCCATACTAGCGCCGCACATACCCCTGCTGCTCCCGTCGGTGCGGCGCGGCAGCCCGTGCCATGCTGGCGTGTGGGCCCCATGCAGCGTTAGGGCCGCGCCACTCGGGCTGGCACCGCACCCTAGCCTGTTGCGCCGCCGCGCACGGCGCCGCACAAGCAGCAGCACTAAGACGCGCGGGGCTCGGCCCGGCCCGACCCTCTTCTTCCTCTCCCTCTCCAACCCCTCAGAGAGAACAAGCACTCATGGCGGCGGCTAGGGTTGACCTGCCCCTCCTCTAATCCTTCTCCAATCTATCGATTTTGCCCGTGGATCTTGTTGTTGAGCACCTCCTCTAGGTATTTGTCCAAGAAATCCCCCTCTTTGTTCAATGAATCTCACTAATTTTGATAGTTTAGGAAACCCCTAGTTCATCCCAAAATCAAGACATATAGTTGATTTGTTGATTACTTAAAGGGGGATAGATATGTGGTAGTGTGTCTAGATATATATGTGATATGTGGAAACCCTAGTTCATCCCAAAATATTAGTATGTATGTTCGTATATAGTGGCCACATAGAGATGTCAAATATATATGTTTGAAATTATATATGTGCTTGTAGCTTGAAACTATATGCTTGAAATAAATTTGTAGTATGTATGCTCATATAGATATGATTGTTAGCAATACTTCATGATGTGCTTGTTAGCCCACATAAAATTTGCTCACACAAAATTTGCTCACATAGATATGATCATATATAAAGCACTATATTCATATTAGTATGCCATTTACAAATTACTCACATTTTTAGTTGTACTTTCTTTTTTTAATTATATAGTATGTCGGAATCGGAAGAGGAAGAAACCCATGCCCCAACCTATGTAGAACCCGGGTATGTCGAAGGCACATCGCTTCTTGAGACGACGTATGATAAGCGTCATCGTGCCTTCCTGATGACCGAGCGGGTAAGAAAAATAAACCCAACTATTCATGTTGTGTTGCTAAAGTTTGATGGAGATGTTATAATCGAGCTTGTATGTGTGCAGACTCTTGTTCCCCTACGACTGAGATATCACGGCATTTCCAAGAGATGATGCCATACGATGATCGGTACACGGTGCATATCCAAGCACTAGGACTGCTCCCGTTCATCCATATGGTCAACCGTGGTACACCGCACATGAACCCTGCTGCCATCACCGCGCTTGTCGACCGGTGGAGGTCGGAGACGCATAGCTTTCACCTCCGTACCAGTGAGATGATTGTGACTCTCCAGGACATGTCCATGATCCTCGCACTCCCTATCCAGGGGGATCCGCTCTGCATTAACACATCCTCTGACAACTGGCGTGACCGGATGTGTTCCCTTACTGGTGGTAAGTGTCCCGGTGACACTATAAACAAACAGGGGGTAAAATTGAGGGTCACAGTCGGGGCTACTTTCAAGTGGATATCACAGAACTTCAGTACATGCCCTGAGAATGCTAGTGATGATGAGGTCATGATATATGCCCGTGTTTATGTGTGGTATGTTATCACGAAGACTATATTTCCTGATGGTAAGGGCAACATGGCTCACTGGCACTGGCTGAAGGCTCTGACTAAAATGGATAAGAAATGGAGCTGGGGTTCAATGGCATTGGCCTTCTTGTACCGACAGGTAATGAAGTGCTTACATTTTTCCCATCTTTACATGTTCTCTTTGAATGTCCCCATGATTAAACTTAGTTTGCTTTGGTGTGTAGCTGGACGAGGCTTGTCGAAGGACTGGTCCTGAGGCTTACATTGGTGGTCCATTGCTACTTCTCTCGGTGTGGATGTGGGAATGCTTTCCAGTTGGACGGCCCAATAAAATGCCTGCCAAGGATTATATCGATGGAGCGAACCGATCGAGGTGGCCAACTTGGGCTTACAATTGGGACATGGTCTCCAAGCCCCCAACCGACCTACAAGCGGCATATATTAGATACACCAATGAGTTTGACAACCTTCTCCTAGAGCAAGTAAGAATTTCCAATCCATATATACCATTTGGCATTTCGTTCAACTACTTTACTTATTGAACTATCTTGTGTGTGATTAAGGTTGTATGGGAGGTATATGGTCCTAGGGACAATTTTGGTTGCGAGGATTTTCGTCTTAACCCGCAGTGCGACGCCGAATGTAATCTTTGGTACATGCAGTGCCCCATGATATGCATGTGGGTTGTTGAGCATCATATGCCGCAGCGGGTTATGAGACAGTTTGGTCTCTATCAGTCTACCCCTCTGGATTGGCAGGACACCGGCATCGAGCTCCACCGGTAAGAATTGCTTCTATACATGTTTCCCAATACGATGTATGATAGTTGTGTGTGCTAAAAAAATTGCGATTTGTTCATACACAGGTTGGACAGGCTCAAGAGCAAGAAGACGAACTGGGACAAGATTCACCAGAAGCACGTGTCTCGGTTTCTCATTTGTGTGAAAGAAGCTAAGAAATCAAAAAGAATGATCGCACAACCCCATTGTGAGGATGCTTTCAGTGAGTACCTCCGCTGGTTTCTAGACAACACTCGTGTTAAGATCCTACCGGATGCCTATCCAGAAGACATTTTGGAAGAGCCGCTGCCTGGTTTTGACGACCTAAGCAACCTTGAGTACAACCAGATTGTCAGAGAAGGGCGCCAAACCTCCTTTGCTCCCATGATCAACTTTGCGGTACGTCAGATAGTTTTTATTCGTGTTACCACCTCAACAAAATATATAATCCATGTCTTCATTTCCTTGCATGTCAGCGCACGGAGGTCCAGAAGCAGGCGGATGAATTGGAGGGCGCTTTAGAGTTTCCAAGGAACGAGGAGGGCTATAATAAGTTAAGGGAATTCGTTAAGCGGCAGGCACAAAAGTTACGCCGCCTTGCGAATTTGCTTGGTTGCCGGGACCCCGAGGTTGCGACGTCGTCCAAGCAACGGGCCAAGTCGACATCAGAAGAGGAAGGTAGCCCCGAAGAACAGAAATCTACTACGGTATGACATAATATGACCGTTGTTATCCTTTAATGAATTGCCATGTATCACAACTCAACTGAGATAATTGTTCTCACTCTAAAGGCCGAAGATGAAGATGAGGCCATGCCAGACGACATGCTATTGGAGAGGTACCGAGTACAAGCCCGCAATCAAACTAAGCCCAAGGTAAGGTCTGCAATCAAGCTTAGGCCAAGGAACCCTCCAATTATCGAGTCTGAGGATGATGAGGAGCAGCGCTAGAAGATGCCTCCGAGAAGAGGAGGCAAGAGTAAGCGCGCGAGAAAGTAGTGAACTTGTTGGAAGTGGACTTGTTGGATCCTATGTTGAAAGTGGACTTGTTGGATCCTATGTTTGTGTGAACTTGTTGGAAGTTTCTTGTGGAACTTGTTGGATCCTACGTTGGAAGTGGACTTGTATGACCTTGTTGGAATCTTCAACACAAATTTTGTGTTCATGTCGTAAGAGTTTATCCTTCTACTTCAATGTTGCATACACAATGTTTCTTTCAATGTTGCGATAATTTTGCAAACTTAAGAAAAAAATGGCCAGACAAACAGGTTTTGTTTCAGTGAAATCCAACGGTGAACAGAAAGACCACAATGCCCAGGTTTTGGGGCTACGGGCTGCACCCTCCAGGCCTGCCGCGCCATGGGCCACGACGCCGCACTTCTCCAGGCCTGCCACACCACTCGAGCTGGCGATGCATGCTCCCAGGCCTGCCGCGCTGTCCAGGGTGGCGCCGCACAGGCCTGCCCCTTACCCCCGCTATACAGACGGTGCGGCTGCCGCACCGGGGGCCAGGGAGGCGCCGCAGCCACACGTGTCGCGCCGGCCAGTGTGGCGCTACACTTCTCCAGGCGTGTCGCGCCGTCCAGGGTGGCGCCGCAGCCACACTTCAAAATAAATGGCGTACTGACCCCATCGATGTTGTGCTGGCCGGTGTGGCGTCGCACTTCTCCAGGCATGCCGTGCCACTCGAGCTGGCGCTGCACGCTCCCAGGCCTGCCGCACCGTCTAGGGTGGCGCCGCACAGACCTTCTCCAGGCCTGCCCCTTACCCTCCTATACAGATGGTGCGGCTGCCGCGCCGGGGGCCAGGGAGGCGCCGCAGCCACACGTGTCGCACCGTCCAGGGTGGCGCCGCAACCGCACTTCGAAATAAATGGCGTACTGACCCCATAGATGCTGCGCTGGCCGGTGTGGCGCCGCACTTCTCTAGGCCTGCCGCGCCACACGTGCTGGCGCTGCACTCTCCTAGGTCTGCCGCGCCATCTAGGGTGGTGCCGCACAGACCTTCTCTAGGCCTGCCCCTTACCCCCTATACATACGGTGTGGCTGCCGCGCCGGGGGCCAGGGAGGCTCAAATTCCTTTGATAATTCAATACACATAGTTCAGAAATGGATCACATAGTTCAGAAATATCTAAGGAGGCTCAAATTCCTTTGATAATTCAATACACATAGTTCTCACATAGTTCTCACATAGTTTTCCCATCCAATACACATAGTTCTCAAAATAAGTTCAGCTTAGGTTCACACATCGCACGACGAAATAGTTCATCCCGAGCCTCGCCGTCTATAAGTCTAGAACACGAGGCCATTTCCCCTTCTTCTTGCGCTTCTCGTCTTCCTCCTGGGACCGTCATGCCGTTTAACGCTTCCTTTCCCTCTCCGGATCCCGAGCCTCCTTAGCGATGCGCTTCTCTTCCTCTTCTTGCTTGCGATGCTCGTCCTCACGTTGCTTGCGCCTCGCCACCATCTCCTCGTTACGCACAGCTTCTTGATACCAACATCTAACTATTGCACTATCGATCTCCTGGATAGCCTTCGTAGCTTCAGATTGCTCGAGGTCTATCCAAGTGTAGTACCTGCATACTAGAGGGGGAGACTACAAGATAATAGAGTATGTTATTAATATGATATGGAATAGAGGTTCTTTAATTAGATTTATTTGTACACATACCGGTGGAGTCTCATACGGGTTGCGGGTACGAATGGGAGAGCGAGCATAGTTGGCACACATGAAGAACTTTCTTCCCCAAGTATCGGAATTGTAGTCGATGGACTCCTTAACAATGCAATCATCTCCGCACCAACAAATTGGAACCTCCTTTCCATGGGCCGTGGATGTACGATATGCCCTCCGTGGCATTTCCGCTTGATCGGCGCAAGGTGGCCTAGCATTGGACCTCCTCTTCCTCTCCTCATCTTCCTTCTCCTTTTTCTTCATCATCTCTTCCTCTTCCTGCTCTTTTTTCCTCTTATTATCTTCCTCTTCCTTCTTCCTCTTCTTTTCCTCCGCTTCGTCCTCCTTTTTTCTCAAGTCGCGAGCAACTTGAACCACCGACTCGAATTCACGAGCAAATGTCTCCTTCCGCTTCCTCTCTTCCTCTTCCTCAACTTCCTTCCTCTTCCTCTCCTCCTCTTCCTCTTTCTCCTTCCTCTCTCTCACCACTGCCAAAGCGTCCGCCCACAACTTCGAGTAGTTCACACCATCCCCATCATTGTTCTTGTTGGCCATACCTATAATAAGGGAAGAGGTGAAGGTTAGTTAAGTAAGCATGAATGTGAACAATATTGGTTTGAAAAATATAAGCATGAAAGATAGTAAAGTAAGCATAAAAGTGTGATCATTTTTTTCGCCATACCTATGTGCATACGGATTTGGTCCCGCCAAATAACCTATCATACTAGCCGGATTTGGTCCACGCCCTCTTCCTCTACCAAGCACAAGTGATCGACCTCTTCCTCTACTAAGACCAAGTGTTCGACCTCTTTGTTGCCTAGGAGTTTGTTGCCTACTAGCATGTTGGCTACTCCTCCCTTGGCTTGGCAGTTGTTGGCTACTTGTCCCTTGGCTAGGAACTTGATGGCTTGGACCATTTTGTTGGCTAGGATTTTGTTGACTTGGACCATTTTGTTGGCTACTTCTTGGTTGGCTAAGCTCATTTTGTTGGCTTGGACCGCTTGTGCTTGCTTCATTTCCTTTTGCTCTCTTCCTTTGTGTACAACTCCTAGCATTGTGTCCTTCACCACTACACTTGCCACAACGAGATCTCTCACGAGGCTCTTGAAATTGGTCGTTTCCCGATTGCCGCGCACCAGCACGGCCCCATCCGTCCATGTCACTTCTAAAACGCTTTGTCTTGCGTCTACCACGTTTAACCACTTTCCATTCCGGATGGGGCCGTAGTTGCAATCCATGGTACTCCGACCATTGTGATTGGTCAAGGTATGGATGAAATCGAGGAGCCCAATTCATCTTCATCTTCATAATAGATAACTCGGACTCTCTAACGGTGCGCTCGTGATTATAATCGACATGGCGCTTCCGAGATACACATAGCAAGTGAGAACAAGCGAGATGAAGCAACAATGGCCTTCCGCATGTGCAATCACAATTCCTTAGGGAGACTTTGAAGGCTCGGCCTCTGTGTTGGACACCATCCGAAGTGGTTCCTCCAGGCTCGACCACTTGGTAAACGAGATCGTCGTTATCAAAAACCGTGGCAACTTGGGAGTCCGCCTTCCGTGACTGAAATGTCATCGAATCGTCAACCTTGGGTGGGTACTTGTACTTGTACTCGTTTTTGTTCTATCCCGCAAGTTGCTTATCTGTTTCAAGTGAGTAGTTCAAACAATAACTATTCAACTTGTCGAATGTGTATCGAACTATTGCAGTGACGGGCAATGCACGGACACCCTTAAGCACCTTGTTGAAGGCCTCTGCCATGTTGCTTGTCATTTGACCATACCTCCGGCCACCCTCATCATAAGCTCGTGCCCACTTGTCCCGGAGTTGAATGTGCCTACCGAGAAACTCTTGACCCTTCAAATCGAGTTTTTTGTTGATCAACAATCTGAGATATAAGTTTGTGAAACGCCGGTCTGTGAAAGCAAGACAACAATCTTGAAGATCATCAGACAACTCCTTGCTCTTACATGCCCTATAGAAGCTGGAAACAAAATGTCTCATGCACCATCGGTGATGCAAAGGAGGATAACCGGGAATGCCGATCGTCACCGCATTGAGAATTCCTTGATGGCGATCCGAGATGACACATATTTCCCTATCAAGCGGTAATACCTTGGTTCTCAAAAGACGTAAGAACCACTCCCAATTAACATTGTTCTCCGCCTCAACCAAAGCAAAAGCCAAGGGAAGCAACCAGTTATTTGCATCATTTCCAATTGCAATCAAAAGATTGCCACGGAACTGCCCGGTCAAGAAGGTGCCATCAATGGAGATTACTGGACTACAATGTTCGAAGCCCCTTACACATTGCTCGAACGCCCAAAAAGCACGCCCAAACACTCGAACATTTCTTCCGTTACGAACCATTGTTTCGGGGCCATATGGCTTGACCACGTGAACCATGCACGGGTTAACATTGGCCATTGCTAACAACAATCGAGGGATTCGGCTGTATGATTCTTCCCAACCAACGTACAACATCCTGAATGCGGCTCGCTTCGCCTTCCAGGCCTTCCCATACTTCACCTAATAGTTAAATAGAGCTTCTACAATCTCCATGACCATCTTGATGGTCATTGTAGGAAGTGATGAAATTTGGTTCGAAAGTCTATAGGCGAGGAACTCGGAGGTTAGTTGGCGGTGCTCGTGCTTCACATCTTTGCCATCCACCCTTTTGCCATGGCACATGTGTGTTGACACACAACTTGAAATGCGCCAATCGAGCCCTCCCTTGTATGGTCTTGCCCGCACAATCCAAGGGCATCCATCATCCTCGTATTTAACAGTGTAGCGCTTCTTCACATCCGAGTGTACCACCGTGAATGGCCGATGATACCTAATATAGAAGTCCTTGATCCATTGCTTAAGTTCCAACAATGTGGCAAACCTAAGTCCTTTTGAAATCCCGTTCTTCTCGTGGCTACCATCCCGGTACGAAGTTGGCCTTGGTCCAAGCACTACACCTTTTCCACCGTCAACCGTGGCTTCATCCGCTAGACTGAGATCACACATCAAGGGTATCCGAGGATCCCTTCCCAATACCTTCTCGTGCACTTCGGCCTCATCCTTCGTGAACCCCTCCTCATCAACCTCTTGATCATGGCCATCCTCATCCGAGTCCGATGCATACATTCGAGAATATGGGATGTCGTGATCCATGTTCTCTTGTGTAAGATATAGGTCCAAATCTCCAAGCGTGTTGTCATTGAGCTCCACCTCATCCTCACTGTCCTCGTACTCATCATTGTCCTCTCCCACTGCTTCATCTTGGTTGTTTGAAACGGGGCTCACACATGTCCTCACTTCATGTTGTTGGGTCAAAGGAGGCTCAATAAATTCCTCTTGGTTAATGGGTGGAGGACTCCGAGCTTCATATGGGGAGGCAACTTGTATGATACTCTTTTGCATATTATTATCAACCTTTTTTGTGGAAAATAATTCAAGAGCTTTGTCTGGTGATTCGGCCACCACTTCCTTATATGCAACCTAATGTTGCTCAGAGCTAGTACGCATTGTCTTCCAACGATTGTGCACCCCAAATCCATATTCTGCCTACCTTCCAACTCAACAACATCATTAGGATCAACCCAATTCAAATCTACTCGAACTTGGTGCAACACTTCGGGATAGGTAGGACTATGCTCGAACACTAGGTCAATCTTATCCGGGTCCGGCTCAATATTGCCTCTCAAGAATCCATCTTTGTCCGTATGATGAACATGCACAATTCTAGCCATACCTAAAGCAAGTATAACAAAACAACGGTAATAAATTCAATAAGTACCTATACCAAATTTTGCACTAACAACATGCTCACAAAACCAAAACCTTACCGTTATCTTAACCCTAACCCTTATCTTAACCCTAACACTAACCCTAAAAATCTTAGCTACCTACACAAGAAGGCTTAGTATACCAATACTAACTCTAGATATCTACCAAACATACCATTGCTCCATGCAAATTTACATATTCAATGAGGTTCTAGATTTGGACTAATTTTGCAAAATATGAACAAATAACTTAAAATTTGTGGGTGAAATTGAGGGAAGTAGAGGAGAATACCTTGGGGAAGCGATTGGGCAAAAAATCCTCTGAGTTTTCCTTCGAATCTTGTGTTTTTGGTAGAGATTAGACTAGGGGAGAGAGAGAGTCGCGGCCACCACCTTCTTGCTCGGGTGAAAATGGGACAAGAGGAAGAAGAGGGTCGGGCCGGGCCGAGCCCCGCGCGTCTTAGTGCTGCTGCTTGTGCGGCGCCGTGCGCGGCGGCGCGGCAGGCTAGGGTGCGGCGCCAGCCCGAGTGACGCGGCACTAACGCTGCATGGGGCCCACGCGCCAGCGTGGCACGGGCTGCCGCGCCACACCGACGGGAGCAGCAGGGGTATGTGCGGCGCAGTGTGGCTGGCACTGCAGGGTCGAGCCAACGTGGCATCGCTGCGACGCCATGGCCCACGGGGCCAGCGTGTCATCTGTGCGGCGCCGTTGGCGGTGGCGCCGCAGGCTTGATTGCAGCGTCGCGCGGACGGGAGTGGCAGAAAAGGGTTACTCGCTGTGAAATTGTTTTAGCATAGGTTTATAATTTAAATTTGTTTCGAGTTTGGGTTATTTTTATTTAAATTACCTCAGAACCATCCAGTCTACAAGTTACGACGAAGAAACAGATGAAATTCCCTGGTTCTAGGTTCCAGCCTTGGCTGATGAGTTTCCTCAGTTCCCCGTACAAATTTATTTTGAGCCTTTGCTTTTGCTTCCTCAATCTGAGCGGGTAATTAAAACGTGCTAGAAGAGAAGCCCACCACGAGTGTCTTGGTTGATTAGATTTCAACGGAGAAACTAGCACTTCCTTAATCCATGTGCGCAACAAAATCAATCAATCAATTGCTTTCCGGTACGAGCGGTGGGCGTCCAGCGTGCGGCTTTCACGCGCGCAATGCAGACGGCGCATGAGCACGTGGATCCAAGGAGACAGCAGTTAGTTGAATCGACACGCGCATCAGGACGAGGGGCACATCAGGACCGATGATCGGCGATCAATCTGACACAAGAGAGCGGATGAGTGAGCGCACGCGTCGCGACGTGCGGTAGAAAGGAGCGGATCGAGCGACGAAATTGCAGCGGCGGTTGCAGCGAAAGCCCGGAACCGAGACTCACGCACATCGATTTGCTGGAAACCTAGTTCGCCGTGGAATCGGGGAACTGCTCGATCGTTCCGGCGTCCAACAGGTCCAGCGCGGCGAGAACTTGCGGAACTGGGCAGCGGATCTTGCAGATGGACGAGTTAGCAGATCGATCTCAGGACGGTACGCCTTTACTCGTGGGACAAGCGCGACGACGACAAATCCACCAGATGGCCGAGGCGGATTAGCACCGCTCACGGAGAGTTGGCAGCGGAATCGAGGGGCGACCAGCCGACCAGCACGACAGAGTAAGAACTAACGGCAACGACGGCGGTGCTCGGCGATGAACCTTTGGCTCTGATACCAAGGTAAGAAACTAGGGTTTCGAACTAGTCGGCGTAACCTCTTATATAGACTCTAAGTTTTAGATAATATTTCTATCTATTTCAAGTTAGCACTCGTGACTTGTTAAACCAACCATAGTTATTAACAGTCAGTTACCGAGTCTAATACTGTTAATCAATTAGGTCCCAGCACACATGTGTGAGTCATGCGCCGAGTTTGAATACAGAATCAAACTAGCAGGCTTTAACAATCCATAGAGCCAATCCTACAGACAACCTGTCATTTCACTCTATACTGTTCCCATGTATAATTCTAGCATATTCATATACATTGTATTCCAGTATAGCCGTACCGGCCTCGTTAAGTATATTTTCTTAAGTACAATTCCACATCAATTATTTCCTGTTATTTCCATGAATACTTCCACATCGAGGTTTTGATTCCAGGAATATAACAATATAGTACCCATATAAAATATTGCAAGCCATTGATTCCTACAGAGCCTACGCTACCAGGGGATCGATCCCTAGCTTCTGCACAACATCTATACCTTTTCTCTGATTTTTTTACTAGTTCTGAACTCAACGCACCTCCTTTGCCTGATATAAATCATCGAAGCTACACCTTGTCAACTGTGTGAGTCCTAGTCTCTATTTTTCTTAGATATTGATTCGGTGCCTCCCATCTATATGAGATTGGTAATCGAATGTCTCCTGCAACACCAAGAACCCTGTTATGGGGTTATCCCGTGGGTGGCCCAATCTTCATGGATCTCGTGGTCAAATCGATGGGAAAGCGAGGGGAAAGGGAGAAGATAGCAGAAGCGGACGCACACCTCGCGAAGAACACGATGAACACACGCAAAACTCACACGATACAAGGCCGATTGCTCTCGCCGGTGGCCACCGGTCTGATAGAATCCTCGCAAGGAAAGATTGGTCAACGTGCTCCCTCGATCCCACGCGGAGAGGGAAGAACACCTTGAAGAGGGTCTTGACGTCTTGGCAAAGGGACACCGATGCCAAGGACTTGTACAACGAGGGAGGCGCGATGCAAACTCCGACGAGGTGGTGACGATAGTCGATCCCCTTTGGTAGAAGGGGATGAGGCAAAACTAGAGATTCCACAAAGGGGTTGTCTTTAGTCTATCATCTATGCCTAAGGGAGACAATGAGGGGTGGGGGCTCTATTTATAGGCCAGCCACAAGTTCAGGGATAGTTTGGACATAAAACTAGGGTTTGGTGCGGAATAGAGCGGTACAAGGGCCAAGGGACCAAATGTTGGCTCGTAGGCCCATCACTTAGTCCGGACAGTCCGGGTCGGGTTGACCGGACAGTCCGGGATGGCCGGACACTCTGGATAGTGTTTGGGTAGAGTCTGATGTAGCATACTGATTGTCCGCGCCAGGACGGGGCTAGGCCGGACACTCCGGCTAGATCTGGTCGAACACTCCGGCTGCGCCGGACATTCTGGCTGGCATCGGGCGGACTCTCCGGGGCGATGACGGCGAAGACTTCGGTTCTGGAGCTGGCTGCTCCTGGTCCGTCTTCTCTTCCAAGCCTCCGTCTGTCGGGCTTGCTGCTTCGGGCTTCCTCCCATGGCTCTGTACTTGTTGGTGTAAACCTATCATGGATATGGGATGGAGTACGAAGTAGTATACCATTCAAGAGGGTAGGAAGTGGGTTCACATAGAGGAATGGATTCACCTTTGGAATCCATGACGACTTGGCATAAATTGGAGACCATGATGTGGTAACAACCAAAGGTCGGGCTACATCATCTCCCCTTCCTTCAAAAAGACTCGTCCTCGACTCTACACGCTCATCACAAACTAGAAGATGTCGAGAGACCTTCTTGATCCCTGGGTTCACCATATAGTCGTCCTCGGAAAGATTGAATTTACAACACCTCAATGTTCCTTCACCTTCCAGGAATCCATGTGGTTTGTGAAAAGAACATACATGCAATGACTCTAGCTGTGGTTAATGAGAAGAAAGCATATTTCAATGACACTGGTGGATCCATATGTGGTTTGTGAGAAGAACACACATGCAGTGAGACTGGTGGATCCATATGTGGTTTATGAAGAGAACACACATCCAGTGACTCAGTTGTGGTTTATTAAAAGAACACACATGCAATGACACTAGTAGATCCATATGTGGTTTATGA
Source organism: Avena sativa (assembly GCA_916181665.1). Classification (NCBI taxonomy): domain Eukaryota; kingdom Viridiplantae; phylum Streptophyta; class Magnoliopsida; order Poales; family Poaceae; genus Avena; species Avena sativa. The sequence continues at coordinate 335,920,703 of OV702289.1, forward strand.
GAAGAACACCCATGCAATGACAATGCTGGATCCATATCTGGTTTGTGAAAAGAACACACATCCAGCGACTAGCCGTGGTTTATGAAAAGAAGACACATCCAATGACACTGGTGGATAAATATGTGTTTGTGGAAAGAACATACATGCAATGACTCTAGCTGTGCTTAATAAAAAGAACACACATGCAATGACTCTAGCTGTGGTTTATTGAAAGAACACGCATGCAATGACACTGGTGGATCCATGTGGTTTGTGAAAATAACAGACATGCAATGACTCTGGCTATGGTTTATGAGAAGAACACATATTTCAATGACGCTGGTGGATCCATATGTGGTTTGTGAGAAGAAAACACATGGAGTGACACTGGTGGATCCATATCTGGTTTATGAAAACAACACACATCTAGTGACTCTAGATGTGGTTTATTAAAAGAACACACATGCAATGAACTCTAGTGTATCCATATGTGGTTTATGAAAAGAACACACATGCAATGACTCTAGCTGTGGTTAATGAAAAGAACACACATGCAATGACTCTAGCTATGGTTTATTGAAAAAAACACATGCAATGACACTGGTGGATCCATGTGGTTTGTGAAAAGAACAGACATGCAATGACTCTAGCTGTGGTTAATGAGAAGAACACACATTTCAATGACACTGGTGGATCCATATGTTGTTTGTGAGAAGAACATACATGCAATGACACTGGTGGATCCATATGTGGTTTATGAAGAGAACATACATCTAGTGACTTAGCTGTGGTTTATTAAAAGAACACACATGCAATGACACTGGTGGATCCATATGTGGTTTATGAGAAGAACACACATGCAATGATGATGACCCACAAGTATAGGGGGTGTATCGCAGTATTTTCGAGGGAAGTGAAATCCAATTTATTGATTCGACACATGGGGAGCCAAAGAATATTTATAAGCCTTAACAACTGAGTTGTCAATTCAGCTGCACCTGGAAACAATCTTGCTCACAACAGTTTATCAGTAGCAACAGTTTTGTAGTAGCAATAGCAAAGTAATAGCAGTAGTAAAAGTAAAGACAGTAGTAACAATTGCAGTAAACAGTAGGATTAAAGCGTGGTAGGCATAGGGATGGATGGCGGTTGTTGCATGAGCAAGACAATTCATATAGCAATCAAGACATAGGGCATTTGCAGATAAATAAGGTAAAGCACCCAAGTACTAGATAATCATAGGCATGTATTCCATATATAGTCATACGTGCTCGCAATGAGAACTTGCACAACATATTTTGTCCTGCCAGCCCGTTTGCAGCGGGGCCTCAAGGGAACTACTGGCAATTAAGGTGCTCCTTTTAATAGAGCACTGGAGCAAAGCATTAACACTCCGTGAACACATGTGATCCTTACATCAAAGCCATTCCCTCCGGTTATCCCGATTGCTGTCACTTTGGGGCCTTTGGTTCCGGACAAAAACGTGTGTATACAACTTGCAGGTAAGACCATAAACAATACTATCATAATGAATCAATAACATGTTCAGATCTGAAATCATGGCACTCCGGCCCTAGTGACAACCATTAATCATAACAAGTTGCAACAAAGTAAAAAAGCACTAATAATAGATACTAGGAACCATGCCCTAACAATATGATGCCATTACATGAACGATCTCATCCAATCCCTACCTTCCCCATATCCTACAGCGGGGCGTTACTCACTCATGGATGGGGAATCAAGGATGGTAGACGGAGAAGCGATGGTGATGATGATGACGATGATCTCCTCCAATTCCCCATTCCGACAGGGTGCCAGAACGGAGTTTCTGGTTCTGAATCGCGGAATCTAGTGGTGGCGGCGTAGCGGAACTCTTTCTGGAAAAACGTCGAACCCCCCTTGGTTTTTAGGTCAAGAGGAATCTTATAGGCGAAGAGGGAGGACGAGGGGGTGACCGAGGCGGCCACACCACCCCAAGCATGGCCTGGGCTGGCCTGCGCGGCCAGGTGGTGTGGGCGCCTCGTGGCCCTCCTTCGTCTCGTCTTCTGGATCCGTGAATCTTCTGGTGAAATAGGACTTTTTGGCATATTTTCCAGGATTTTTTCCGATAGTTGATTTTTTGCACAAAAACTAGAAACCAAGGTAATTCTTCTGAAAACAGCGTCAGTCCGTGTTAGTTGTATCCAAATCACACAAGTTTAGAGGAGAAACAATAGCAAAAGTCTTCGGGAAAGCAGATACGTTTTGGACGTATCAACTCCCCCCAAACTTAGCTTATTGCTTGTCCTCAAGCAATTCAGTTGAAAACTGAGTGCGATAAAAGAGCTTTCACGAACACATTTGCTTCATAAGATGTATATATTCTCAGCATATGATCAACTACTTAGGCAATTCATAATAAAGAGTATGCAAATAAGTTTACTTAGTAGTCATTGCAAGCTATGAAGAGATTCCAACTTAAAAATAATAAGTAGCATGAAGCATAAACATAAGCAACATTGCAATGCTCATAAAAATGTATGATAGAGTGGTATCTCACTTGCCTTTTATTGTAGAGCAAACATAAATGCCAAGGCACCTCTGAAGTTCAAGTGAAGACTAGAAGTAAAGATATCAAAGATATAGGCATCAAAGTCATGACATAATTAACCAAGTTTTAAGACAAGCACATTACACTAAAAATGACAGCTATGCTCTCAAGAAAGTGCTCATAGAATGAGTGGTGAATCAACAAGGAAGTGAAAATGTTTTGAAAAGTTTGAAAGACTTCCAAATGCTGAAAGTATGGTACTCATTAGCTTTGAGGTCTAATTGCCCCTATCATAAGCATCTTTAAATGGTTAAGGTGAAAGTGAGGTCCAATACGAGTTATATTCTTGACAAACCATAAACTGGAAATCTCATGTCCCTTGAGTACGAGGGCCGCTCCTCATGCTACTCAACTTTAGTTACCGGTAAGTTCTTGTCATAGTAAATACATGCGTATCATAGAGAACCGCCAACGGGGTACCCCTTGCCCGATGATACGGAAGAATCCCCATATCAAAATGACAAGGCAAGCAGACAATAAGCATCTCAGCATCTTCTTATTTACCATGGGAAAATGGTGCTTTTTTCTCTCTTTCCTCTTTTCTCATCTTTTTTTTCTTTTTCTCAATCTCTATCTCTTTTTTTATAAGAAGAATGCTTCATAGATTGCTCATTATGGTTACGCTGCAGGTTTCCACCATGATTAGGCATGGATTAGACCAACCGCCTAGGCATTTCTCTAACACACATACATAACTCCATGGACTTACAAGCTCCCCTTTCATTTCACACCGACGACATCCGTAAGCAAAAGAGCATGATATCAACTGGGTATATATTTACAGGTGTTGAAAGCGTTTCCCGTGACAGCACGGTTCTGCTAATGCCTAGCCTATAATTTGCAAGCATATATCATTCATGGACAGTCGTAATAGTTCAGTTTTATTAAGTGAAAGAAATAAAGTGTGCCATCAAGTTCGTGAGAGCTTTACTAACTAACTTTGTCATAACAAGCAAACATTTTATTCGGAAGAAAACAAGGCATACTAAATATGCACGGAATAGCAAATGATGTTACTAGGTAGGTATGGTGGACACTTTTAGCAATATTAGTTTTGGGAAGTTAGAAACACGAGTAGAGCTCATACTCAGTGCAAGTGAAGGCTAGCAATAGTAAGGGAGCGACAAAAAAGAGATCAATACCTTTCATAATCATGCTTGCAACAAAACAGGACTAATTATGGCATGAAAGTGATTCAAGAACCCTGAGGCAAAATAATTCATCGAGGCTTAACTGATTGTTTCAGTCTTATGCATGCGTGAGCATGTGCCAAGTCAATTCAAGTGAAACATTCAGAGGAGGATACCACAATGTCATACCAAGTTATGAATAGAACAATGCAAGCAAACATTCATATGACATTCTACAAACCATTAGCAAGCTGGAGCTAATCATAAGAAAGCAAGAACTACTAAGCATCCGTAAATAACATACACCTTACATGAACAGACTAAGCATGCCCACAATGATGAGTATATGTACAAAAATGAAAACAAATAGAGCTCATTACCAGCCTCTTACCACACCTCAAGTTGTCATTAATCTTCATTATTTCCCTTCACTTGTGTGGCTTGAATAATAACAGGAAACCAAACTCCACTGAGGACTGCTGAACCCTGCAACAAAGTACACAAAACCAAAGAAGAACAAAAAATATTTTTGATGTGTTTGATTTTTAGAGGCAAGAACGAAAAGGATTTTTAGAGGCAAGAACGAAAAGGATTTTTAGAGGCAAGAACGAAAATATTTTTGATGTGTTTGAATAAAGCAAAGCGAAATATTTTTGGATTTTTCGAATAATTAAGACAAAGCTAAAAGAAAAAAACAAACCAAAGCTAAAAGACAAAGAAGCAAACAAAAAGAAATAACGAAAATATTTTTGGTCTTTTTATGTTTTGGAAAGCAAAAGTAAAGAAAGAATGAAAACTAAAAAGAGAACAAAACATGGATATACAAAGTACCGACTGAACATGATATGTAGATGAGTGTGATGTCGGTGTACCTCCCCCCAAGCTTAGGCTTTTGGCCTAAGTGGGTGTCAATCCCAAGCTGGCCAAGATGGAGCCCCTCCGTAATACGGCGAAGAAGTGCCTTCGTCCTGATATGAACTCGAGGATGCCCCAGCGTAGTGCGCATAGTAGTCGTAAGAGGGCACATCCCCCTGGTGCTGCCTGTGGAAACCAAGTAGGCGAAGCTGCTCGTCCACCTCCTCCTTGGAGCACGACCATGGCATCCTACAAATACTGAACATAGTGGACTGTGGCAAAGGAATTTCCCTCTCTTCTCCGTCAGTAAACAACATCCTATAAACTAAACTCTCTGTACTAGAGTCAGTAGTGACAAAGTGATGTGTTTTCATAGCAGCAAGATCAAGCCTTTGTGGTGTCAACACAATATCATTAGGATTAACGGAAAGCTCCAAAGCAGCAACCATGCATGTGACAATAATGCCCCCATAAATGGGTCCTCTAGCAGCTAAGCGGCGAGCAATGAGAGAACCAAGATTATACTTGGTATCATTATTAAGTGCAGCAGCGAGGAAGGCTAAATGGTAATTAGAAATATTACTAGTGTTCTTCCTACGAAGAATGCTAGTGGAAAGATAATAAGCAAAATATCTAAGAGCTGGGAGTTGAATGTTCCTTATCTTCCCATGCTGAGCTGCGCGGTCATCGTCATTTTTCACACTTCGGTAGAGCTCCAGCAAATCAGCGGGTCGACCTTGGATCTTATTCACCGTCCCAATCATGCCAATGCCTATAATGCTACAAAATCTTTCCAATGGAATGGTAATAGGCAGATTATAAATTTTGAACGAAATAGTTGACTAATAAGGGGTGTTAGATAAAATGGAACTCTCCACGAAAGTTTTGGTGTTGGGGGGATACCCTCGGGTAGGGTAACGCCGGGTATAAAGGCTGAGTTAGCCGAGGTACGGCACGGTCAAAGCAAGTGCTGGCCGGGTCACCTCAAGGAAAGCCGAACCACGGAGTAACCCAGCCCGTGGAGCATCTCCTTAGCCATAGCCCGGCCGGCATAAAATATATGCCGGCCATGTTTATCTGTCTATTGTGCAGTTACCCTCATAGCCGGGTTAGCCATGTGCTAGCCGGACTATCAAGTGGCTTCCAAGAGAAGGAAGGAATCTCCCGCTGGTCCAAAGGTGGCTTTATTAGCTATAGCATGAGCAAAGCAAAGCAAAGAGGAAGACCAGCGGGTCAGGGGCGACCAAGGTGACGCGGGCAATGTCGGCTGACGTAGCCCGTGTCTGGTGACGCTTAAATACAAGGATTACGTTGCGGGTTACGTCTAAAGCCTGGACGAGCCGTTAAAGAGAAAAAAGAAGCATCTAGCTTTAGTCGAGGAGCATATTCAGGGAATATGCTGCCACGTGTGCCCTAACTTTGTAACCCGGGCTCCCCTATATAAGGGGCACTGGGGCCTCCATAGAGGGGGATCGATCATTTTCTCTGTCTAAGATAGAACTCTAGAGCTAGCTTGTGGGGAGTAAGAGACATAGTCTCCTTCTCACCATTAGCTTGAAGAGTGCTTGTAAACTCCATTGATAGAGAAAATACAAAAACCTCTGTGCTTGGAATCACCACGTTTTCCCTCCCTGGATTCCCCTAGCACACATTGGCCCCATCTTTAGCCTATCCATGGCATCTGTCGTGCCACCACCACGACAGTTGGCGCCCACCGTGGGGCTAGCGGTGCTAGCAGGGGTGAATATCCGGACGGGAAGCGTCTCCAACATCGGCGAGCGCGTCGTCTCCAGCCTGGTTCAGCGCTTTGGAGCACTGGCCTACGTCAGCGGCACCGCAGGGAGCTTTGGAAGGCACCCCCTCTACGCAACAGCGTCTTCATCAAACTTGGCGCGCACAAGATCTACGTCGGTGTGGACGAGTCCTGTGTTCATCCGCAGCACGTCGTCGAGGGAGGCAAACCACCTGTCAGCGTAGCTCATGGTGTGCGTATCACTCGCCCCCAGCAGCACTGAGGTCCTGATGACCGTGCCAGACGCTAGAGCAAGCAAGGGCCCAGCGCCAGAGGCGAAAGTTACGCCGAAGCAGACCAGGTCTAGGTTCCCCCACTAGAAAGGCCGGAGAATGTGCTCCAACAGGCAATAGATAGCTTAGCAATGCCGATAGCACCTGTGGTAGATCTGACTCAGGTGCAAGCTGAGTTAGAAGAAACTAGGAAGAAAATGTTAGCTGGCGCGAAGAAAATAGCTGAGTTGCAGCAGTCCTTGAACATTACTTTGAGATTATATGCTAAGGCAAACACATAGATGGAGTAAAAATCTGAGGTAGAAACCTGATTACTAAGATTGATAGAGAATACGAGCCTAGGCCGGGTCAGACAGCCACGATAGTCATAGGAGGGCTGGAGAGGTACAGTACCCCGGCAAAGAAACTCAGGGCAGCAAATGCGGCCGCGTCCGAGTTAGAAGGTCTAACCGGAGAGGCCCGGCAAAGGCAACAAGAGAGGGTGAACCACTTGCAGAGGGTCGCTTGCCAGCAAAATGAAGAAATGAACAAAGGAAACTCGGCACCTCCGGGAGCATCACACGTGGTACATTCAGCTAGAAATAACCGGGCAAGATCCGGGGAAGCCGCATCATCTCCGGGTCACAATCACAGGAGAGAAGAGGTGGTAAAATCCGGGAGAAGAGACAAGCAGATGGTCCCCTATGACCTGGTGAGAGCTAGTAAAGGCAAAGTAGTGCAAGTGATGAAGATCAACACAATACCAGCCAATGCGAGGCTGGCCGAGGTAACCGCGACTAAGGTAATCCCGGTTAAAGGAATGTTGCCAACGGCAATGCCGGACACCGTGATCTCGCGGGAACGGGACAAAACGTACCTCGGGAGCAGCAGCAGCGCGCACCTCGGCAAGAGGGAAGTGCAGGACAAGCAGCACAACAGCAGAATGCTTGTTCGGATCAGGAAAGATACAATGATGGTTATTCGGCGATGATCAATGATGGATACCCTAGACGGGATCACCACATAATTGGGTCAAGGCTAGGAAGCAGAAACTTGTAGCCAGATGATGTGAGGCTGAAACTAGATAGAATTTATAGGTCGGAGCTAATCGAGGTACAAGGTCCTCCTGGTCCGGCATGCTTTGGGCCCTGGATCATGAAGGAGCCACCGGTGCCGAACTTTCAGTTAGCTAGAGGAACCAGAACCTACGATGGTAGTACTAGGCCAGAGGATTGGCTGATTGATTACGCAACGGCAGTCAAGATCGCAACTGGAAATTTGAGATGGGCAGTGAGGTATGTGCCACAAATGTTGGAAGGACCAGTGAGAGTTTGGCTAAACAATTTGCCACTAGGAAGTGGTAACTGCTGGCTGGATTTTGAGGAGTTATTCATTAGCAACTTCTCGAGCACTTACAAGAGGCCCAACAGGCCATAGACTTTGGCGTTATGCCGACAAAGACCGAATGAGCCAGACCGGGATTTCTTGACTCGGTGGTGCAACGTGCGTAACTCATGCGAGGGAGTAATTGAATCACAAGCGATTGCGTGGTTCGCCAGGGCTGCAGATATGGAGGTATGTTGTGGCAGAGGCTGCAACGAGATATGACAACCACTTTGGCTGAGACAATCCGGATCACAGATTCGTATGCCTTGGAGATCCAACGCAACCCCGGCTAATGTCGAGCGAGGCAAACGAGGAATATTACAACCGAGATGGCTCCGGGTCGTCAAGGAGAAATGATTTCCGAGGAAAGAGAAGAGACGAGCGTCTAGGTTACAGATATAACTTGTAGCAGGTGGCAGCGGTAGACCGGGATCAGCCCAATGCCGGCGCCAGCCAACGCTAGAAAACTGGAGGGAAAAACTAGCAACAAAAAAATGAAGGGAAGAAGCCTTGGACCCCGGAGCAGAAAAAGCAATGGCAAGAGCGGAAAGATCGACTGAGGTATACGTTCGAGTCTATGTTGGACCAACCTTGCAAGTTTCATACACCACGTCCGAATAGCCCGGCAAATCACACTACCCAGCAATGTGAGTGGATGAGGAAGTTAGAGTAGGGCAGTTCGGGGAATGCTCAGGCACCTCGAAATGAAGTACCTAGGAATGAGGCACCACGACAGCCATTACTGACAGGAGGAAATGGACAACAACTAATGTTGCCTCCACCTCCGCCGAGATACGAAAATCAAGAAAGGAGGGATGTTGTGCATCAAGTGGACAATAACTAGCAACAAGGCTAAAGTTACCACGCGAATGAGGGATGAAACGAATACAGGGAGCATCATCAAAGCTACTATGTGTTTACCACGGAAGAAACTGACCGGAAAAGCTTGCAGCACCGACATATGGAGGTAAACGCGGTAATGCCGGCAGTAGTGAGATATATGCCTTGGTCGGATCAGGAGATTACGTGGAGTATCAAAGATCACCCAAAGATCATGCCTAGTCCAGGGACCTATGCACTGGTCCTGGATCCGACGTTCATCGGGCGAAACCTCAATGTGAGGGTTTCCAAAGTACTGATTGACAATGGCAGTAGCATCAACATTATGTACAAGGATACCATGCACAAGTTGGAAATAACAGAGAACATGCTGCAAGCAACAAGGACCACCTTTCATGGAATTCTGCTAGGTATTTCCTGTGAGCCAATTGGTAAAGTCCAGGTTGATGTGTTATTCAGCACAAGGGATAATTGCGGGACTTAAAATTTGGAGTTCGAAGTGGTGAATCTGGAGAGCGCTTATCACGCGTTACTCGGCAGGCCTGCACTGAAAAAGTTCATGGCAAGTACTCACATCGGCTACCTTAAGATGAAACTGCCTGGACCTAGAGGAGTGATAACTGTATCAGTGGACTTCAGGCGTTCGATCGAGTGCGCCTTAGACGGATCTAACTTAGCCGAGTCACTCGTGATAGCTTAGGAAAAAAGGAAGATATTGGAAGTGGCGGTATTGGCTCAATTCGCGTAGCAGCATATGCCGGCTCTGACCAACCCGCATGGAAGCGTGTCATTTCAAGCAACCAAGGATACAAAGAAAGTGCCTATCGATGATCAGTTCCCAAAGCGCACCGTAACCATTGGAGCCAGGTTAAGCAGCAAATAGGAAAGCGAGCTGTCAACTTCCTCCGTGAGAATCGGGATATCTTTGCTTGGTCTACACAGGATCTGCAAGGTGTGCCGAGGGAGTTGGCCGAGCACTCATTGAACGTAAGACCCGGGGCTAAGCCAGTGAAGCAGCCTCTCCGGCGTTTCGCTGAAGAGAGAAGGAAAGTCATTGGGGATGAGATAGCTAGGCTCCTTGCAGCCGGGTTTATCATGGAAGTACTCTTCCGGATTGGCTCTCTAATCCGATGCTTGTGGAAAAGAAGAAGGATGATCCGAATGTGGCCATGGTATGGCGCATGAGCATTGATTACACGAACCTGAATAAGGCGTGTCCCAAATATCCATTCCCACTCCCTAGAATAGATCAAGTCATAGACTCAACTGCTGGATGTGAACTGTTGTCATTCATTGATGCATATTCTGGTTTCCACCAGATACCCTTAAACCCGGATGATCAAATAAAGACTGTGTTTATTACCCCGTACGGGGCTTATTGCTATCACACTATACTATTTAGATTACGTAATGCTGGAGCAACATACCAGCGATGCATGCAAAAGTGTTTACATGACCAAAGAGGTCGAAACGTGCAAGTTTATGTGGATGATATGGTGATAAAAACTAAGGAAAGCAATATGCTCCTTGATGACATCCGGCAAACATTCGCGAACTTGAGAAGGTTCCGGATGAAGCTTAACCCGGAGAAGTGCAACTTTGGCGTGCCTGCAGGAAAGTTACTCGATTTTCTAGTGTCTAGCCGAGGTATCGAAGCTAACCTGATGAAAATCCAGGCCATAGAGAGAATGGAACTACCAAAATGCCTTAATGATGTGTAGAAGTTCATGCCTGGCATCATTAAGCCGGATCGTATGTCCGCTGGGAGAGAAGGCCCTGCCCCTCTACCAGTTAATGAAAAAGGCAGACAAATTCACATGGACGCCACAGGCGGATATCGCATTTCGAGAATTGAAAAAGATGTTGTCTACCGCACAAATCCTAGCCACACCACTACCCAAGGAGCCTATGTTGCTCTACGTAGGCGTGACCAACCGAGTCGTAAGTGCAGTAATTGTAGTGGAACGCGAAGAAGAGGGAAAGTCGATGCAATGACCAGTGTAATATCTGAGTGAGGTATTATCTGCTTCAAAACAGAATTACCCACACTATCAAAAGATGGCATATGGCGTGTATATGTCGGCCAAGAAACTCAAACACTATTTTGAGGAACACCCCATTGATGACCCACAAGTATAGGGGGTGTATCACAGTATTTTCGATAAGTAAGAGTGTCGAACCCAACAAGGAGCAGAAGGTGCTGGCTAGTGGTATGGATTAGGAATTCTCTGCAAATACTTAGCAAACGGATTTTTAGGGGTTTTTGATAAATCAAGTAAACAAAGTACGAGTAAATAAAAGACAGTAGGAATAAATGCAGCAAGTGGTCCAATCCTTTATGCAGCAAAGGACAAGCCGGTTGTATTACTTAAGATGACCAAATGTTCTTGAGGACACATGGGAAGACTGTCAAGTGCTTTCGCTTCATATAGTTGATTAATCTTCTTTAGTTTGCTAAGTGTTGTGTGGGTGAACCTGTGCTAATGTACCGACCTTCCTAGGACCAATACATACTTGTGATTATACCCCTTGCAAACATCCGTAAGTACAAGAAAGTAATTAAGGTAGAAACCTAACCACAACTTTAAACTCTAAGACCCTTATGTCCCTTGTGCAATGGTTTCCTAACGGGGGTTCAGGTTTCTGTCACTCCGGCAACCCCTACAATTAGTAGCCAAATACATAATGCATTCCCCTAGGCCCATATAGGTGAAGTGTCATGTAGTCGACGTTCACATGACACCACTAGAATAAGTACACCACAACTTAAATATCAAACTATTGAATCTTTCTTAACACAATTCCACTACTAACAACATGACTTCTCCCATGTCCTCAAGAACAAAACGAACTACTCACAAGACATCATATGGATCATGATCAGAGATGGAATAATGATGTATAACAATCTGAACATAAACAATAATTCAATGGTTCACTCAATAGCATCAACTACAAATAGTAATCAACACCGGGAAAGTTTCCCCTATGAACTATGCAAGATTCAACCCAATTGTTACAGCAATATGGAGATGGTGATGAGGGTGCTGATGATGATGGTGGTGATGATGATGATGATCCCGATGAAGTCCAGCTTGATGGTGGTGTTGATGGAGACGATCTCCCCTCTCCGGGAAGGAATTCTCCTGCCAGAAATCTGTCTGCCGGAGAGATCTTTATCTCTTGGTGTTTTCCGCTCCGCAGAGGCGGCGGAATCTTTCTGTGGTCAGTCTCTGAGTCTTAGGGTTTCGGGAGGATAATATACGCCAGAGGGGAGTTCCAGGGGTGGACCAGGGTGGCCACACCACCTGGTGGCGCGGCCTAGGTTGGCCCATGCCAGGGGGTGGTGTGGGCCCCCTGTGGCCCATCTCCATCCCCCCTTCTGGCTTCCTTCATCTTCTGGAAAAATAGGATTTTCCATGTATTTTCCTTAATTTTTTGTTCTTCGCGAATTTTGCCTCCAAACAGCACCTTTTCCATTAGAATCCTGACTGCAGCGGTCCATGCTCCAAAAGTCATCAACCATGAAAAAACAGATGAAATAACATAAGTATCACCTCTCAATATGAAATATATCAATGAATAACAGTGAATTATGACATAGAATAGTGATGCAAAATGGACGTATCAACTCCCCCCAAGCTTAGACTTCGCTTGTCCCCAAGCGAAACTGAGCTCAATAAACATGACCTCAGGTTTATGGAGTGAAGATTCGATAAAAGAATACGGACAAGAAGCATCACATTCATCAAATACATAAATCATAATAGAAGACAACTCACTATTATATAACTCAACTTGCAATGAGAAAAGGAAACACAATAAAGATACATAAAGTAAATCATAATTGGTAATGGTAAACTTAGCTCTTGGTCGAAGAATAGTTGATAATTTGCTGGAGTTCACAAATAACTGGTTTTCAATGATAGCTTTCAAAGTAGTAAACATCAAGATAAAAACAATGTGCAAAGCAAGGAACATAAGCAACATGATTGAATAAATCATCATATGAATGAATGAAACACAACAACTCAAAATACTTGCTGAGATAGAAGGGAGTAGGTTTACTGACTCAACTAAAAAGTAAAAGAAAGGCCCTTCGCAGAGGGAAGCAGGGATTGCAAGTCTCATAAAGAGCTCCAAAAAATTATGATACTTACTAGCTTTTAGCTCTCGTTGCCCCTATCACAGGCATCTTTAGGTGATTAAGATTAAAGTGATCAAATATGAGGGTATGCATTGACAAGTTGTAAATTGAGAATCTCATGTCCCTTGAATACGAGGGCCTCTCCTCATGCTACTCAAGTTTAGTCACCGGTAAGTTCTTGTCATCGTAAGCATATGTGTATCATAGAGAACCGCTAATGGGGTACCCCTTGCCCGATGATACGGAAGAATCCCCATATCAAAATAACAAGGCAAGCAGACAACAAACATCTCAGCAATCTTCTTATTTACCATGGGAATATGGTGCTTTTTTCTCTCTTTCCTCTTTTCATAATCTCTTTTTTCCTTTTTCTCTTTTTTTCTCAATATCGGACTCTTTTTTTATAAGAATAATGCTTCATTGATGCTCGTTATGGTTACGCTGCAGGTTTCCACCATGTCAGCATGGATTAGACTAGCGGCCCAGGAATTTCTCTAACACACATGCATAACTCCATGGACTTACAAGCTCCCCTTTCATTTCACACCGACGACATCCATAGACAAAAGAACATGATATCAACTAGGTACAAAGTACCAGTGCAATGTTGAAAGCGTTCCCCATGACAACATGATTCTGCTAATTCACAACTTACAAAGCGCAAGCATATACGCATCATAGGTGAGCACAATGGTTCAAGTTTATTAAATGCAAGAAAGTAAAGTGTGCCATCAAGTTCGTGAGAGCTTTAATCACTAATTTTCACATAACAAGTTTAATTTGGGAGGTAGATAAAACAAGAATTTACTTGGAATAGCAATAATGCTAATAGGTAGGTATGGTGGACATAAATGGCAAAGGTTTTGGTTTAAAGGAGTGGATGCACGAGAAGAATTCCCTCTCAGTATAGGTTTTTGGCTAGCAAGGTTGGGTAGCAAGTATAAGAGTTGAAGGAAACAAACAAACATACAAGTGATAAACACAAACATGCAATCTTCCTTGGAAGCACAAAAGATCTTAATTAGAGAAAACTAGACTTATGAGAAAATCAAGAAAGAAAGATGATGAAATTATATTTCTTTAGAGTACTTTTATCTTTTTCATTCAACTCTCAAAAATAGTGTTGCTACTGACCGAGCCAGGTTTGCCAAAACCAACTAAATTAACTCAATGATCCCAAAGTGCTACCAATACTAACAACAAGATCAATCATATAACCACGAAGTGAAAACTAATATAAGCTATGCAAAAGAGTAAATGATAGAACTTCTCATTAATATTCCATAACGGCAACTCACACCAAGGGATACATACCTAACGAGAGAGGGGACACTTCCATAATGCAAACCATCCTACATGATAACTTCTCTATTCATGATATGAGTCTACTAAAAAGGTAAAAAGATAGAAGATAGTGATGAGATATCGCGGCACTCCCCCAAGCTTGGAACAAAGCAAGGGGATGCCAAACCTGATGACAAATTACTCCTTTGGTGGTGGTGGTAATATTTTCTTAGTTGACGTGAGGGAATCTTCTAGCATCTTGCAAAGCCTATTATTCTCCCATTGAAGCATGTCCACCTTCCTCTGTAGGTCTCGATACTTATCGCAGAACTCCTTAGTGACTCGTAGGGCTTCCGCTGATGAAGGGCAAGAGACTAAAGGTACCAACCCCTGCTTGGGGTCTTGAAGATCCTCCTCCATAGGCTCCTTCCCTTTATCCTTGGAGGACACCATTGTGCTTCTAAGCTTTCAAAGAGTATGTCCTGGCAGAAACAGATCGAAACAAAAACACGACGAAAACACGATATATGAACCTCGGGAGATCCGGGGGATTATATATTACAAAGTTTCAAAGCAAAAGGAAGGTACTGGGAGAAAACGAGTCAGAGGCAGAGTCCGGGGTGGACTCACCACCTGGTGGCGTGGCCAGGGGTGGGCCCGCGATGCAGGGTGGTGTGAGACACCCTGGCTCCATTTCCGTCCCTTTTTCGCTTTGTAACTTTCCTTATTGACTAAAAACTACAAAAGTATAGTTGGATAGTATTTTGTGGAACTTTTCTTACCAGAACTGTTACCTATTTGAAAGCGGACTCTGCAGGTCTCTGA
Source organism: Avena sativa (assembly GCA_916181665.1). Classification (NCBI taxonomy): domain Eukaryota; kingdom Viridiplantae; phylum Streptophyta; class Magnoliopsida; order Poales; family Poaceae; genus Avena; species Avena sativa. The sequence goes on from OV702289.1 coordinate 335,935,746, forward strand.
ATTTGGTATCTAGTAGATTCTTCTGGAGTCACTACTTTAATAATATCAATTTCTTCATCTTCATACTCTTATTACTTGAGTCATGAAACCTTTCTCTTCCTTATTACACCATTATCTCCACTAACCTGGAAATTTCTTTCAGACAAAACTTCACACAGTTCTAATTAGCAACATTAGTATAAATGAAGTGATAAAACCTTTTGAGTCCAACTTCAACTGAAAACCATCAAAACATAAGATACTGAAGCAACTCCTTCCAAAAACCCAAAAAGAATTCAAAAAGGAAATCGAATAAAGAAGCAAATGCAAAAGTGGCAAATTCTGTCAAAACAGACCAGCAGGTAAAGATCAATTTTTTAGAAAATCTTCTGTTGCTCAAATCAAAAAGTGCAAAACTAACTAAAGTTAAATAACAACCTGGGGCAGAAGCACAAAAAATTATATCTCAATCCGACAGACAGAGATCTCTCACGAATTTTTACGGTGAAGCACAAAAAATCTATTTCGGGACAGCAACTTCCCCAAATATTACTTCTCTCTCATTAGAGGTTGATCTTGACACAAAAACCAAACAAAACGGATAAGGAGAGGTTATTACCGAAGTAATAGCTTCCGAGACTCAAAGAAACAAAAACAAACTGAAAGCAAAAACAAATTGGGTTGTCTCCCAAAAAGCTCTTTCTTTATAGCCATTAAGATGGGCATGATGATTTCAAAGATGCTCACGCATGAATATGAATTGAAGTGAAAGGGAGCATTAATAAAAAATACACACATTTAAGTCTAACCCACCTCCTATGCAAGGGAATTTTGTAAACAAACAAGTTTTTGAAACTAGAGGCTACTTGCATAAGAAGGCAAAACAAGTGCAACATAAAAAACTTTCAGCATAAAACGGAGAAACTTGATATTATTAAGATGCATAAGAACACTTTTCCCTCTCTCATAGTAACTTTCAGTATCATGCATAAACTTAACAATATAACTATCACAAGGGCCATCATAGCAATGATCGCTTATTCTAACAGAAAACATAGGAAAACTAGCTCTCATAACACTACTATGTGAAACAATATTAGAGGTATCCTTACAGAGGATAGTGTGTCCCTCTTCTTCATATTTAGTAACAAAGTCTTTCACATTTGCTATTATAGGTTCATCGACCATTTGTTTATCAGGTTCAACAACTTCATTCATACTTTCGTCAACCACACTAGCTATCATAAAATGTTCCTTTATCTTAACTGGGAAAGGCATTTTCTCAATGTAAGGTTTAGGTAAAACATGATTAGCAGTATAAACTTCAGTATTTCTTGCAGGAACACTCTTAGCAACATCTTTATAAGGTTCATGATACTTATTCCACTTCTTTTTAGGCACTTCAATATAGGAAGCAAAAGCCTTAAAATAAGAAGCAATAGCTTGAGAGTCTAGACCATAAGCATTTTTAATATTTTGAAAGTCATCAGTTCCCATAAAAGATTCAATGCATTCATAATCATAATTTATACCTGAATTTCTACCTTTGTCATTCTCCCAAGCTTCAGCATTGTCTTGAATACGGTCTAGAAGATCCCATTTAGCTTCTTCTTCCATGCGAGTGAATGATCCAGCACAAGAAGCATCCAATAAATCCTTATCATGAAGAGGGAGCCTTGCATAAAAGTTATTGATAATAATATTGTTGGGGAGCTCATGAATGGGACATTTGAGCATTAGTAACTTCAATCTCCCCCAAGCTTGGGCTGTACTCTCTCCATCAAGAGGCCAAAAGTTGTATATTTGATTCCGATCTTTATGAATCTCACTAGGAGGATAAAACTTTGAATAAAAGAGAGGTACTATTTCCTCCCATTCCATAGCTTGACCATTCTTCAGCAGATTATACCATTCCTCAGCTCTTCCTTTCAGTGATAATGAGAATAACTTCTTCTTAACTTGATCTGTAGTAATACCTGCACACTTAAACAACCCGCATAATTCGTGTATAAAGAGTAAATGATCACCAGGATGGACAGTTCCATCCCCAACATAATAGTTATCCAAAACACGATCAATAATTCTTGTAGGTATTTTAAAAGCATCATTCTCAGCAGGTGGTGGCTTATCTACTACCTTAGTAGTGGTAGTAGCATTACCAAATAAGAAACTCAGCGAATTATCCATAACAAAAATAAAGAACTAGCAGAAGTAAAGAATACTCATAGTAGAAGTTTCCTTTACCAGTTCCACTCTCCAATAGCGCTTCACTCCCCGGCAACGGCGCCAGAAAATAGTCTTGATGACCCACAAGTATAGGGGGTGTATCGCAGTATTTTCGATAAGTAAGAGTGTCGAACCCAACAAGGAGCAGAAGGTGCCGGCTAGTGGTATGGATTAGGAATTCTCTGCAAATACTTAGCAAACAGATTTTTAGGGGTTTTTGATAAAGCAAGTAAATAAAGTACGAGTAAATAAAAGACAGTAGGAATAAATGCAGCAAGTGGCCCAATCCTTTATGCAGCAAAGGACAAGCCGGTTGTATTACTTATGATGACCAAACGTTCTTGAGGACACATGGGAAGACTGTCAAGTGCTTTCGCTTCATATAGTTGATTAATCTTCTTTAGTTTTCTAAGTGTTGTGTGGGTGAACCTGTGCTAATGTACCGACCTTCCTAGGACTAATACATACTTGTGATTATACCCCTTGCAAACATCTGTAAGTACAAGAAAGTAATTAAGGTAGAAACCTAACCACAACTTTAAATTCTAAGACCCTTACGTCCCTTGTGCAATGGTTTCCTAACGGGGGTTCAGGTTTCTGTCACTCCGGCAACCCCTACGATTAGTAGCCAAATACACAATGCATTCCCCTAGGCCCATATAGGTGAAGTGTCATGTAGTCGACGTTCACATGACACCACTAGAAGAAGTACACCACAACTTAAATATGAAACTATTGAATCTTTCTCAACACAACTCCAGTACTAACAACATGACTTCTCCTGTGTCCTCAGGAACAAAATGAACTACTCACAAGACATCATATGGATCATGATCAGAGATGGAATAATGATGTATAACAATCTGAACATAAACAATAATTTAATGGTTCACTCAATAGCATCAACTACAAATAGTAATCAACACCGGAAAAGTTTCCCCGATGAACTATGCAAGATTCAACGCAATTGTTACAGCAATATGGAGATGGTGATGAGGGTGGTGATGATGATGATGGTGGTGATGATGATGATGATCCCGATGAAGTCCAACTTGATGGTGGTGTTGATGGCGACGATCTCCCCTCTCCGAGAAGGAATTCCCCCGGCAGAAATCTGTCTGCCGGAGAGATCTTTCTCTCTCGGTGATTTCCGCCTAGTAGAGGCGGCGGAACCTTTCTGTGGTCGCTCTCCGATTCTTAGGGTTTCGGGAGGATAATATGCGCCAGAGGGAGTTCCAGGGGTGGATAAGGGTGGCCACACCACCTGGTGGCGTGGCCTACGCTGGCCCGCGCCAAGGGGTGGTGTGGGCCCCTGTGGCCCATCTCCAGCCCCCCTTCTGGCTTCCCTCGTCTTCTAGAAAAATAGGATTTTCCATGTATTTTCCCGGATTTTCTGATCTTCGCGAATTTTGCCTCCAAACAGCACCTTTTCCATCAGAATCCTGACTGCAGCGGTCCATGCTCCAAAAGTCCTCAACCATGCAAAAACAGATCAAATAACATAAGTATCACCTCTCAATACGAAATATATCAATGAATAACAGTGAATTATGACATAGAATAGTGATGCAAAATGGACGTATCACCCGTCAAGGTAATATGTGAGGAAGCAATATCAGAGATTATGAGTAACAAAGATGCGAGTGGCCGAATAGAAAAATGGGCAATTGAGCTAGCCCCATATGCACCGTAGTTTGATAGAAGAGATGCGATCAAATTGCAAGCTGCTGCAGATTTCTTTGTGGACTGGGCCGAGATGCAATATGAGCCACCTCTGCCAGACTCCAATTATTGGCGAATGCACTTCGATGGATCAAAACTGAAATAAGGGTTGGGCACCAGAGTAGTGCTTACCTCGCCCAAGAAGGATCAATTGAAACATGTCCTTCAAATTCACTTAAGTGCCTCAAATAATGTCACGGAATATGAAGCACTAGTACATGGCCTCAAAGTGGCAAAAGAAGTGCGGATACATCGGATACAGTGCTATGGAGACACGGATTTGGTGGTGCAACAAGTGTCTGGAAATTGGGAGGCTTTGGATGCTAACATGGCCCTTTACAGATTCCATGTTGAAAAGGTAAGCAGATTTTTCGAAGGATGTGAATTCCATCACATACCTTGGATTGAAAATGAGGTGGCCGTTACTCTATCCAAGTTAGGCTCATCCCGACAGCCAATCCGGCCAAATGTTGCTTTGGAGCACTTGAGAAAACCATCCATAACACCATCGCCTGAATCAGACTCAATTTATATCCCGACACTCTCCGGATCAGGAGCTGCACCTATGGAGATAGATTGGGGAGGTACCTCAGCAAACCCGAGGACTGCTTCGGCAAACCTGGAGACTGCCTCAGCAAACCCGGGGACTATTCAGCCAGATCTGGCAGGAGTTACGTCGGTAGATGCGATGGAAATTGACGAAGAACCATTTCCCATCCGGGTTATACCAGCTTGGGCCAAGCCAATATTTGACTTCCTGAAAGAAGGAGTTTTGACGTATGATGAGATATTCTCAAGGCAGATCCAAAGGAGAGCAAAGGCCTATACTATTATCAATGCCAAATTATATAAAATAAGTGTGACAATAGTACTGCAGCGTGTGTTGACCCGGAGGAAGGACTTGACATAATCCGAGATATTCACCAAGGAGAATGTGGCCACAATGCCTTCTCAAGAGCATTAGTGGAGAAAGTTTTCCAGCATGGATTTTATTGGCCAAGTGCTTTGGAGCAAGCAGAAGATTTGGTGAGAAAATGTAATGGCTGTTAGAGATACGCCACGAAAACTCATTTACCAATGTAGGAACTCAAAACTATCCCTACCACTTGGCCATTTGCTGTATGGTGCCTAGATATGGTAGGACCATTTAAGCCGGATAAAGGAGGAATGACCCACATCCTAGTCATGGTGGACAAATTTACCAAGTGGATTGAGGTAAAGCCAATTAAGAAATGTGACAGGGCAACAACAGTAAAATTCCTCAAGGATATAATTCTGAGATATGGCTATACCCATAGTATCATAACCAACAATGGCACAAATTTCACTGAAGGAGCTTTTGCGAGGTTCTGCCGAGAAAAAAAATCCGGCTAGATATAGCTTTAGTGGCCCACCCCGCATCAAATAGGCAAGTGGAAAGATCCAATGGACTGGTATTGTCTGGGATAAAACCCTGGCTCATAGAGCCGCTGAGCGGGGTGCTGGATAGAAGAACTACCAGTAGTACCGTGGAGTTTAAGAACAACTCCGAATCGATCAACAGGCTATAGGCCATTCTTTCTAGTATATGGGGCAGAAGCTGTATTACCAGCCGACATAGAGCATGATTCGCCAAGAGTCACCTAATACACAGAATCCGAAGTGCGTGAAGCCCGGCAAAACGATGATGATCTACTAGAAGAAGCGAGAGAACTAGCCTTGTCCAGATCCGCCATATATCAGCAAAATCTCCGACGCTATCATAGCCGGAAAGTAAACCCCGAGTTTTCCGGGAAGGTGATATGGTACTCCGGTTGGTGCAGCGCACTGCTGGCATGCATAAGTTGTCCTCCCCATGGGAAGGATCTTTCATTGTAAGCAAAGCTTTGCACAATGATTCCTACTATCTTATTGATGCACATCCATAGGAGAAGAACAAGGCGGACAGGTCCGGAGAGGAATCTAAGCGACCATGGAATGTAGCACTACTTCGTTCTTTTTACACCTAACAAAAGAGGTGAATGTATCCGAGTCACTCGTATGTCGGTATGTATATTGGCAACAAGCTTATCAATGAAATTTCGGCACCCGACAAAAACTCAGGGACTGCCATAATAGTTGTCTTTCTTGTTTTACGTTCTTTATATATGTCGGTTGGTTTACATTACTTGTACCTTAGCCGGATTAGTAATGTGTGAGCAACAAAAACCCACCTCTTCGACTTTGCTGCCGTCCAACGAGAATTGGCTTGATGGCAAGCAAGAGAACAAGTTTAGAATTGCAAAACACATGAAAAACGACTAAGGGAAAGAACCTAAGCGCACCGACATTTGTTATCCGGACTGACCCAGTGTTTATTGCATTCATTTCGTGCTGGATTATTATGAGCTAATCGCAAAGTTTCAAGTATTGTTAATCCGATTTTTTGAATCTTGAACTCATAAGTCAAAAAATCGAATCAAGGTAGACGCGAGCCGGGTAAAAAATTGGGAGAACAAGAAAAGCAAACCCGGGGACTTCACCCACGATAATCCGATGTTAAAAACTTAGTTGTAAACAACACAAATTGTAGCAAAACCACACCAAGGTACTTGAATACATTTTTGCCCGGCATTCCGGGGATCTGGAAAATACGATCAAGTGTTTTTAAGGAGCAGGGGCAGCAGCCGAAGAAGGAGGTACTTCAGAATTTGGGGGAGGGGCACTAGCCTCGGCCTCATCCTCGGGGTTGGACTCGCCATCCTCTGGGTCTTAGGCCTCGTCACCAATCTCGGAGGCCTCACCCTCACTCCCTTCATCTTCTTCATCCCCAGAAGCAACTTCATCATCAAAAACATCAAGGTAGCTCGGCCCATCATTCCAAGCGTGGCAGAAGGAATACTGAATAAGTTTGTTAGCACTAGCTTTGTGGCACGCAACCCACGCCGGATCTTCGGTCCACTTGGATCCAGTGCGCATGCGGGTAAGCAGACCTAGATCTATTCCTTCGTACCACAAGAGGACGAACTACAAGGCAATGTCAGCCCCGGCTCGCACAACCGACTCACGCCACAGATTCAGCTGATGCTCGCACTCCATCAGTTTGGCTATGAAAGCCGTATTTCTTTTGGGAATGGGCTTAGTGGGCCAGAGGGAGCTGAACATCCGCGTTGCTGCCGGTATAATGTCTGCGCCGTAGTTCTTCACTAGCTCAAGGCGAGTGGAGAAGCTCGCCAGCAGATCCTCTGTATCATATGGGATTGGCTCGGCATCAGGGCCTGTGGGGATGCCACGCTGTTCGCGGGGCCGGGTTACGGCAGCAGCAACAAGAGTATCACCTTCTGGAAATTTGCCTGAGAACAGAGCAGAGGAAACAGTAAACAAAAGCACCAAACCAGGAGGAATGAAAGTTAAGCAAGGGCAAAGAACTCACGGGCAATCTGGAAGAGGAGTCGCTCAAGCTCGGCGTGGACATTGGCGTTGTGGGCCTGGAGTTTCTCATATTCAGAGGTCACCGACGTAAGTTTGACGTCGGCTTCCTGCAATAAGCTTTGGTCCTTGGAAATTTGCATGGTTAGATGCTCTTTTTCCTCGGCAAACTCCTGGTCAGCTTTCTCTAGTTCGGACTTATGGAGGTCCTTAAGCCTCTGAATTTCGGCATTCCGCCGAGTAATTTCCGAGTCCTGGAGCTGCAGTCGAGCTATCTCATCGTCCTTCTTCTTTAGTTCAGCCTCGTGTTTCCCTGTTTGTTCAAGGAAATGGGTCATCATATCAGGCATAGGAACGATGTCTTCAAGAGCAACTGCAATAGTGGATTAACCCGACAGAGCTGGAGTATAAATATCCACCGGATGAAGAAAATAATGCACAATGATGGGGTGAACGAGATAAGATACCTTTGATCTCAGCCAGATTCTTCCGCATGATGATATTCTCAGCTTCAACCTCGGCTGCATGGTTCGGATAACAAATTAATACGGATCACAGATAACTCGAACGAACAAAGATGGAAGAAGGAAAAGTCTAAGTAAGGAACATTACCCTTCTTCTGGTGCTCCACCAGGAGTTTTCCATAGCATGCGCGAACGTCTTTATAGGAGTCCAGCAGACGCTGGAACTCAGCAGATCGGCGGTTAGTAGTAATTTGAAATAAGCAAGGCAATGGCAAGTTCAAAGGTGGAACTTAACCCGGCTCTAGGTGTGTGCATATTCAAAGTCTGCAAGATCCGGGCCAAGTGGAACTTAACCCGGCTCTAGGTGTGTGGATATTCGAAGTCTACAAGATCCGGGCCAAGTGGAACTTAACCCGGATCTAGGTGTGTGGATATTCGAAGTCTACAAGATCCGGGCCAACTGGAACTTAACTCGGCTCTAGGTGTGTGGATATTCAAAGTCTACAAGATCCGGGCCAAGTGGAACTTAACCTGGCTCTAGGTGTGTGGATATTCGAAGTCTGCAAGATCCGGGCCAAGTGGAACTTAACACGGCTTTAGGTGTGTGGATATTCAAAGTCTACAAGATCCGGTCCAAGTGGAACTTAACCTTGCTCTAGGTGTGTGGATATTCGAAGTCTATAAGATCCGGGCCAAGTGGAACTTAAGCCGACTCTAGGTGTGTGGATATTTGAAGTGTCCAAGATCCAGGCCAAGGGAACTTAACCCGGCTCTAACTTTGTAGATATTTGAAATTTCTAAGGACGGAAACTAAATTTTCTAGGAGCATCCAACCGAGTAACAAGTTACTCCCTTGGAGGCTCGGGGACTAGGGGATATATCTACAAGTGTTCATGCATACAAAGTACCACAATAGAGGGAAAAAGTTACCTCCATCATCCGGCCAACCAAAGAGATGGCCTTGGTGGAGGAGTTCATCTACGCGCTGAACTCGGCTGGGCCAAACTTCTCCGGCAGATCATTCTTTGAATCGATGAATTCAGCATTGTTCCAATTTTTCACATACTCCAGGAGTAGTGGACTGTAACTTTTGCCGCTAGGAGAGTAGTTCGCCACCAAGCCTTTGACGTGGGCTTCTCGCCTGGCAGATTGAGCTGCAGTAGGGTTGGTATGCAGGACCAGCTGCCTGCTACCCTCTGATCCGGTAGTGGGAGACCCAAGGGTGATGCCCTTGGCTGATTCGGCAGCTTTCTTGAGCTTGCTGGATGATGGAGGACGCGACGGAAGATCTGAGGCCGCTGATCCGGATGAAGCCTGAGGAGCTGGTTGGAAGATATCCGCAATCGACATAGTTGATCTAGAGGGAGTTGATGGGGTTTTCCTCTTGGGAGGCTTAGTGGAAGCCGCTGAGGTTGTTGCTGCTAACGCTGTGGCTGCCGCTGCTGGTGCTGGTGCTGGTGGTGCTGCTGCTGATGCAAGTGCTACTGCTGGTGCTGGTGATGGTGGTGGTGCTGCTGATGCTGGTGGTGCTGATGCTGGTGCTGGTGCTGCTGATGGCGCTAAAGGAGAACTTGTTTGGGGCGGTGCCGATAAAACTGGCACCTCAATACTAGGTGTTGGGGCCGAAGAGGAACTAGGAAGATCCGGCATGGCCGTATCCTGAGCCACCCCACTACCCCTCGCGCCGACATTGCCCTTCTCATGACGAGGTGGGCTCTGGTCAGGCGCAACCCTCTTGGATAGGGCTGAGCGGGCGAGAGTCGTCATCGCGGGGGGAGAAGGGCTACTCCGGATTGGAGATGCTATGCCGAAGCCGCTCTGGGGAATGACCCTAGGAGCTCTGAAAAGCAGAAAAGCACCAAGTCAAAAAGAAAAAAAAGAACCGATAAGAGACAAAGGCAAACACAGAAAGAAAAAAACCCCAAGTGCAAATGCAAAGAGACTTACTCGTCCGAGGTTGGGGGTGCCCGAGGTTTGGGCACCCTCCGGACCATGCCCTGGGTGGCTAGCTTAGTCGAGGCTTTCACCCCAGACTTTTTCTACCTCTTCTTGGGCGGCGGTGCCTCCGAAGCTACGGCCGAGGTAGCCACACGCTTTTGGGAAGGAGCAGGGACCGGACCACCCGTGGCAAGGGGGGAACCTCGTGGACCTGACCGGCTAGGTTAGCTGAAGATTCGAACATAACCAGATATGCTTAAGAGATGAGAATCGGGTCAAGTACCTCCAGGACCTCAACGTCCAAGTCATCGTCATTAGGCCAATCCCTTAAAGAAGAGGCCTTACCAGAGCCGCATTTGACAACGTCCGGAGTGGGCAGGAAGGTCTCTAGATCAGGCTCCACCTCGTCTTTGTCAGCCCGGTCCGGTACCCACTTGCTCGCTAGCACCTCGCCATCTTCCAGTGGTTGCTGGAGGAATCACTAAGAACAAGACAACAATTGCTAAGTTATGAAAATAATCCGACATAATGAGAAGACCCGGAAAGGCTATAAGTACAAATTTTACCTTTGGAGGAGGGTTGTCCCGGGTGTATGGCGCTAGCTCCCATTCCCAAGCTTTAGAGAATTCCTTCTCCACGTTGAAGATGGCCTTAACCCATCGGTAAACCGCCGAGTTATCAAGCTCAAAAGATGAAGTCCAGTGGGGGTCGAGGGGGACGCTCAAGTAACAGATCTTGTGGGCACGCTTTTGAAGGGGGGAGACCCGGCTGCGGACAAAGGTGATCATAATGTCTTCCCCCCGCAACTTCTCCTTTAGCAGCTCCTTGATCTGGTGCTCCACCTGGTTCGCCAGGGCTATGGGTCGCTTGGGGATGCTCTCCCAAAGAGAGTTATCTGGAGGTCCTAGCTTGAAGGGGAGGAGCCGGATCAAATCTTCGGAAGTTGTATTCCGGACATAGAAGAAAGTCCAGGCCCAGCATTTGCAAGACTCGAGCCCGGTGACCCGGGCAAATATGGAGTTCTTGCAGGGAGATATTGAGGCTCCGCCGCATTGAGTCATGTGCTTGTCTTTCAAGGCAAGCTCCGGATCCGGAACAACGTTCTTCCGGAGGCTGAAGAACTTGATCCACAACTCCTTGGATGGACAGAGGCCGAGATATCCCTGGATGCCAGAGGAAAAAGAGGATAGAGAAGTGATGGCATTGGCAGGGAGATGATGTGGTTGCAATTGATACGTGGAGATGAAATCGAAGAACAAATCAGAGGTAGGAAGACCGAAGACACGCTGAAAATGAGAAAGAAAAACAACATACTCTCCAGGATTGGGAGAGGGGGAAATATCGTTGGCGGAGAGGCGACAGGCGACACAGGCAGGAATGCGACGCGTGGCATGGAGCCAATCCAGGTCATCCTCGCAGACGAACGCGTCGTCCCAGCAGCCGCGCTCGCGGCCCTCTTCTTCTTCCTCCAGTTGAGTGACCATGGCGGCTTGCTCCTCAGTCATGGTGAACTCAAGGTCTTCAAGAAGGAAATTAGAGTAAAGATAGCTAGTGGCGGGGAACCGAGAAGCGCAAGGCCCTGTGGTGAAGATCTTGAGCGGGAGCGGTGGCGCAGGCGCAAGGTGCTGCCTAAGCACGGTCGCGGCGGCGCGGTTACGACGAAGAAGCAGCGGAGGCGGTGGAGTTGCAGTGAGAGAGAAAGGAGGCTGGGAAGCGAGGGAAAATGGGGAACCTCCCCAAAGATTGCCCTAGGCCCCCTACTTAACCGCGTGAGAGGGCACGTAGTGGGATCCTTTGCGGTTGCGAGGCCACACGCAACGGGCGTGTACGCAGTCGAGGCAGCCAATCAGAGCATGGTCACAGCAAGGGCCACAGGGAGCAGAAGATCCCATGACGCGATGTAATGTTATAGTTAACGAGGTGCTGAAGTGAAGGGACACGTGCAACAGTTATTCCTGACATTGCAATAGTAACTGGCGCATTAAATGCGCGTGGCCCTTAAAATAAGGCAAAATGATGATTACCCTCCACGTAGGACGTGGGGAAGCGTATGAGAGAAGGAAAAGATAACCCGGATAAGTGAGCAAAAGACCCGGTCAGCGAGGAATAACTCGGAATGAGCCAAGAGATCGCAAAGAGGAAAAGCTCCGGGTTACGGGACAACTCGGCCAAAGAGAGAAAGATCCGGATATGGGAACCTGTTGTGGCCTTAACAACTAAAGTTGCTAAGACCACACCAGCTTTGGGGACAAATGTTGGGGGGATACCCCTGGGTAGGGTAACGCCGGGGTATAAAGACCTAGTTAGCCGAGGTACGGCGTGGTCAAAGCAAGTGCTGGTCGGGTCACCTAGGCCGAACCACGGAGTAACCTGGCCCGTGGAGCATCTCCTTAGCCGTAGCCCGGCCGGCATAAAATATATGTCGGCCATGTTTATCTATCTATTGTGCAGGTACCCTCATAGTCGGGTTAGCCATGTGCTAGCCGGACTATCAAGTGGCTTCCAAGAGAAGGAAGGAATCTCCCGCTGGTCAAAAGGTGGCTTTATTACCTGTAGCATGAGCAAAGCAAAGAGGAGGACCAGCAGGTCAGGGGCGACCAAGGTGACGCAGGGAATGTCAGCTGATGTAGCCCGTGTCTGGTGACGCTTAAAGACAAGGATTACGTTGCGGGTTATGCTTAAAGCCTGGACGAGCCATTAAAGAGAATAAAGAAGCATCTAGATTTAGTCGAGGAGCATATTTGGGGAATATGCTGCCACGTGTGCCCTAACTTTGTAACCCGGGCTCCCCTATATAAGTGGCACCGGGGCCTCCGTAGAGGGGGATCGATTATTTTCTCTGTCTAAGATAGAACTCTAGAGCTAGCTTGTGGGGAGTAAGAGACATAGTCTCCTTCTCACCATTATCTTGAAGAGCACTTGTAAACTCCATTGATAGAGCAAATACAAAAACCTCTGTGCGTGGAATCACCACGTTTTCCCTCCCTGGATTCCCCTAGCACACATTGGCCCCATCTTTAGCCTATCCATGGCATCTGCCGTGCCACGACCACGACATTCGTGAGCACGGCATATTGCTCACTCGCATCCTGCATGTAAGTGGTCAAACCAACCCTCTGAACAACAAGTAAGAAATCATCAAGGATCCCTGCAGCTTGAAAAACAGTAAAACAAGGGAAGGTAGATGGTTGAGCATCTCCCTCATCTCCTTCATTGCCAAAGCATGGTGAAATAAGATCTTCATTATATGATGGCCTAAACTGAGAGGCTGATCTTGAAGGCCTTGCCCTCCTAGGTGTGTCCCTCTCAAATATTTCTCCAAAAGTCTGGTTGTTCATCTTTGATATTCTGAAATTTAAACATCCATTATACAAGTGATTTCAAAGTGAATACATAATGAAGGAAACTACTCATAGGGACTTGTAAGAGGCCTAAACATGCATCAAAACAACTTTCTAAGCATTGAACAAGCTCACAAAACCTGTCACCTATAGTAGCAAAATACTCAAGATATAATCCACTAAACACAAATCTACTTGGACAAGCGGAGGAATCACATACCGGAGAACAAATGATCCAAATTTCAGCAGCAAAGATGGGCTAAGCAAGGAGATTGAAAATCGCGAGCAAGAACAGCAGGAACGTGATTTTGAGCCATGAACTGGTGTTTTCTCGGGAGAGAGAAAGAAGTGGTGAGTGAGAGAGTAAGTGGAGGGCCAGGGGTGGCCCACACCATGGCCAGGCGCGCCCCTAGTGTGGTCGCGCCACCAGGAGGTGTGCCTGCCTGGTGGGCCCCCTAGGTCACTCCAGGTACTCCTCTGCCCCTTTTTTCACGTAAAAATTTAATATGAATTTTCCGGAATTTTTCGAGACACTTTATTTTTTAGCAATTTTCAGGTTTTGATTAATGAATTTCTGATAGAAAGATGATTTTGGGATGATGCAATAACAAAAAAAAACTAAAACTTCATAAGTTCTAAAACACTCTAATATGCAAGCTACTAGTGAAAGAAAAGTAAACTAAGTGAAAGCAAAAATTAAAATGGATAAAATAAAAGTAAGCAAAGATAATCGTGGTGAAAACATTGTTTTGTTCATAAAAAACCCTTTGTTAACAAGGTTGATCTGGTCTTGTTACCAAAATAATTTTATATGAAACAAAACTTTGTATTCCACTAATGATTATGTTACCTCAACCCTGATAGCAATGGTCCCAATCATAATAGTTTCATATTTTTCTCGTGGTATGGGACAATATATTTCTCCAACTTGGATGCCCTCAACAAGTTCAATTGAATTTAAGCCATAAGTCCTATCAATCTTCTTGGGGGAATAGACAGTATGCTCCTTGTCATTAACATTAAAAGTCACCATTCCTTGATTACAATTAATAACAGCTCCTGCAGTATTAAAAAAAGTCTCCCAAGAATAATAGACATATTATCATCTTCAGGCATTTCAAGCACAACAAAGTCAGTTAATATCAAGCAATTATGAGCCACTTGAACAGGTACATCCTCACATATACCAATAGGAATAGTAGTAGATTTATCAGCCATTTGCAAAGATATATCAGTTAGTATTAGTTTCTCCAATTGTAGTCTCTTGTAGAGAGAAAAAGGCATAACACTAACTCCTGCTCCCAAATCACACAAAGCAGTTCTAACATAACTATTTTTAATAGAGCAAGGAATAGTTGGAATCCCTGGGTCTCCAAGTTTCGTTGGAACCTTACCATTAAAGGAATAATTAACAAGCAAAGTAGAAATTTCTTCATTATGGATCTTTATTTTATTAGAGACAATATCCTTCATATACTTTGAATAAGGAGGTAATTTAATAGCATCGGTTAAAGGAATTTGCAAAAATAAAGGTTTCATCCACTCACAAAACTTATTATAGTGTTCGTCTTCCTTTGACTTGAGTTTCTTATCAAGGAAAGGCATAGGTTTTTGGACCCAAGGCTCTCTTTCCCTACCATGTTTCTTAGCAACAAAATCTTCTTTAGTGTATTTAGTATTTTCAGTGTGCCTTTCAAGTTCTTCTGCAACTTTTTCTTTATCAGGAGCATCATTTTCCTCATTACCACTTTCAGTTTCAGCATCAGAGACAGATATACTATTAGGATCTTTAGCAGGTTCAGTAGACTCTACAATAGTTTTATGTTTCTTTTTCCTTTTCTTTGGAGAAGTACCACTATTTTCAATTTTTTGAGAATCCTGTTCAATTATTTTAGGATCCCCCTCAGGATATAGATGATCCTGAGTGGCAGCACCACTTCTAGTTCTAATTTCATAAGATTGTTTTTCCTTAGAAGCATTAACTAGCAAATCTTTTTGTACTTTGATAACCTGATCAATTTGAGTTTGAACCATTTGGAAATGTTTAACAAGCATTTTAAAATCATTAGAGGTTCTTTCCATAATATCCCTTAACTCAATAATAGCTCTATAGTTTTCCATTAGATGATTTTGCACCCTTTTATGAAAATTATCTTCCTTAACAATAAAAACATCAAATTCTTCTAAGCATTGATCAGGAGGTTTAGAATAAGGAATATCACCTTCATCAAAATGTTGGAGAGAGTGTATCTCAATAGTGGATGAGTGGGAGATTGGCTTACATAATTCTTCAATAGGAGGTAAATTCTTCACATCTTCAGATTTAATACCCTTCTCCTTAAGACATTTCTTAGCTTCCTTCATCACTTCATCATTTAGTTCAATCACTCCTGTCTTCTTTGGTGTTGGTGTTAGCTCAGGCACAGTTAACTCAGGTGTAGTTGTCTCAGGCGTAGTTGGCTCAAGTGGAGTCCAGTCATCATAATTCTTGCTTATTTTAGCCATTAATTCCTCAGCTTCCTTGGGAGTTGTATTCCTGAAAACACAATTAGCACAACTATCTAGGTATGTCCTAGATTCTTCAGTTAGTTCATTATAATATATATCAAGAAGCTCATTTTTAGGTAATGGACATCCATCCCGTGCATGAATGAAAGCATAAAACCTTGCCCATGATTCAGGCAATATCTCTTTTTCTCCCTGTTTAAAATCAAAAAGTTCCTGCAAAATGGCATGTCTAGCACTGGGAGGGAAATATTTCTGAAGGAAGGTACTAATCAAGCAATCAGGGTTATCAATAGATCTAGGAGGTAAATTATTAAACTAAGCCTTAGCTTCTCCTTTCAGTGAAAAAGGGAAAAATTTAGCAACAAAGTAGGTCCACATCTTAATATCATCAGAAAACAGGCCACTCATGGTAGAAAGCTCAGTCATATGTGCTACAACACTTTCATTCTTAGTCACACAAAAAGGCTCTTTCTCAACAATAGTTATGTAAGATAAATCAAGAGAGAAATCATAATCCTTATCTTTAATGTTTATGGGAGATGTAGCAAACTTATCATTAGGAGATAATTTGGGTTTTATAGTACGTCTCTCAAGGAGACTCTTAATAGCACTCCTACCATGAGTGTTTTGACATTCTTTAATAAATTCATCATTCATTTCTATATATCCGTCTTCAATATCATAGCTCTTTATAGACTCAGGTGAACTGACAGGTGTAGTGGTGTCTTCATTAGGAGTTTCAGTATTTCTAGCTATAGTTCTAGCAATCGTAGAATTTAGGAAAGGACCTAATGAACCACTTTATCAAGCATAGTAGAAGCAGCATCATAAGTATCAGAACTTTCAGATTCAGCAGTAGTAGCAGTATGTGTAGCATGTGTATGTGGTGGTGTAAGGAGCTTACTCATCACAGATGGTGAATCAAGAGCAACATAGGTGTTCAGAACCGTACCTCTCCTTGTAATGGATGGTAATATAGGAACCTTTCCATCACGAGACTTACCCATGATGAATGGAGGCCAGCGAACAATAGTGATTCCAAGTGAACTTGATAAGTAGAGCTATGCTCCCCGGCAACGGCGCCAGAAAATAGTCTTGATGACCCACAAGTATAGGGGGTGTATCGCAGTATTTTCGAGGGAAGTGAAACCCAATTTATTGATTCGACACAAGGGGAGCCAAAGAATATTTATAAGCCTTAACAACTGAGTTGTCAATTCAGCTGCACCTGGAAACAATCTTGCTCACAGCAGTTTATCAGTAGCAACAGTTTTGTAGTAGGAATAGTAAAGCAGCAGTAGTAGTAAAGCAAAGACAATAGTAACAAAAGCAGTAAACAGTGGGATTCGAGTGCGGTAGGCATAGGGATGGATGGACGGGCGTTGCATCGACAAGAAAATTCACATAGGAATCAGAACATAGGGCAATTGCAGATAAATAAGGTACAACATCCAAGTACTATATAATCATAGGCATGTGTTCCATATATAGTCATACGTGCTCGCAATGAGAACTTGCACAACATCTTTTGTCCTGCCAGCCCGTTTGCAGCGGGGCCTCAAGGGAATTACTGGCAATTAAGGTGCTCCTTTTAATAGAGCACCGGAGCAAAGCATTAACACTCCATGAACACATGTGATCCTCACATCAAAGCCATCTCCTCCGATTATCCCGATTATTGTCACTTCGGGGCCTTTGGTTCCGGACAACAATACGTGTATACAACTTGCAGGTAAGATCACAAACAATACTATCATCATGAATCAATAACATGTTCAGATCTGAAATCATGGCACTCGGGCCCTAGTGACAAGAATTAAGCATAACAAGTTGCAACAAAGTCAAAAAGCACTAATAATAGATACTAGGCACCATGCCCTAACAATCTAATGCCATTACATGAACGATCTCATCCAATCCCTACCATACCCATAGCCTACAACGGGGGATTACTCACTCATGGATGGGGGAATCATGGATGGTTGATGGAGAAGCGATGGTGATGATGATGGTGATGATCTCCTCCAATTCCCCGTCCCAGCAGGGTGCCAGAACAGAGTTTTTGGTTCTGAATCGCGGAATCTGGTGGTGGAAGCGTAGTGGAACTCTTTCTTGAAAAACATCGAACCCCCCTTGGTTTTAAGGTCAAGAGGAATCTTATAGGCGAAGAGGGAGGCGGAGGGGGTGACCGAGGCGGCCACACCACCCCCAGGCACGGCCTGGGCTAACCCGCGCGACCAGGTGGTGTGGGCCTCTCGTGGCCCTCCTTCGTCTTGTCTTCTGGCTCCGTGAATCTTCAGGTGAAATAGGTTTTTTGGCATATTTTCCGGGATTTTTCCTGATAGTTGATTTTCTGCACAAAAACTAGACACCAAGGTAATTCTGCTGAAAACAGCGTCAGTCCATGTTTGTTGTATCCAAATCACACAAGTTTAGAGGAGAATAAATAGCAAAAGTGTTCGGGAAAGTAGATACGTTTTGGACGTATCAGTGTGGCACTCAAAGCAATTGAATAAGATATGGATCAACATCTTTGATGCAAGAGTAGGAGAATTCGGCAAAAACACATGAGGAAGCATCTCCAAAACAACATCATTATGTGTGCAAACCAACCATTGGAAAGAACAATTGTTCAATATGTTGGATGCCATACACATATCATCAAAATCCAAAATCATGGGGGTATGAGTATCGCAAGCGGAAGAAAAAAAACATGTTTGCAAACAAACCATATGAAAAGCAAGTGGTCCTTATGTTTGTTGCAACAATAATACGAGAGACTTGGAAGCTCTCATGACAACACATGCTCAATATGGCATTATGGTTACACACAAAACATCGGAAAGAGAAATTGTTCAACATTTTTGTGGCAACACACAAAGCATCAAAATCCAATAGCAACGAAACATGATTGTCACAAGGTGAAAGAATACCATTAACATGCTTGCAAGCAAACCATAGGAAAGAGAAATGTGTCAACATGAAAGATGCAAAGCATGCAAAAGGTATCAGAGTTGGGTTCGATCTTGAAATCACTTGGGGGATGCTCTCTAGAGATCTTTTTGTCAACTCATGCTCAACTGAGGTTGACATTCTTGTGCTGGTACCTACACACATGAAACACAAAAGGAAGAACATGTGTGCATGGTAGAGAAACACATCATCCATCATGACGTATATCTTCTTGTGCACATCACCATTAGTATCAATCAAGTATGAAAAATATGCATGGTGAGTATGCAAGTGGGGAACATGCTTATCATGGCAATCATCAAAATCTCCAACATTTTAGAAAGCTATGGGAGCCATCTCAATATATAAACCATATGAGAATTATTGTTGCAAGCAAAACAAGTGAAAGAGCAATTATTCAACTTATTGCAAGCAACGGGAGAAATTGTGAAACACTCATGACAAAGCATTATCCGAGGGGTACCATTGGTAACATCATTACAAGCAAAACATTGGAAAGAGCAATTGTTTAACAAAGTGCAAGCAATGATATCATCAATGTAACATTTAGAGCATGTCATGTCTATGGCAACATCATCACAATCAAATAATTTCACATGCTCAACATTATGCAAAGGCAAAGTATCACATGGAAATACCAATGAGTCATATGTGATATCACAAACATCATCCATAGCATGCCAATCATCACAAGTCATCATGTCCACTAGTGGGATCATGGCATCATCAATACCCTTATTTTTACCTTGTTCATACCTCTCATATGAAGTGGGTGTTGTGGTAGCATTGGCCTCCATGTGGGCGACTTCTTCATCATGTATGGGGATGGCATCATCTTCATCCACCATATTCATCTTCTCGGTCGGAGGCATCATCATCTCCAAGCTTGGCGCTTCTTGATCCATGGAACCTAGCACATCATGAGAAAACACACTAGAGGTAGAGGGTAAGTCGTTAGAAATCAAAGTGGTCTCACATGACCTATCTACTACCACTCTCAACTCACTAGGTGTATCACTCATGCCCTCCAAGTGGAAGCACTCAATCTCACATATGGTGGAGTCACTCATCTCACTCTTGTTTTCACTCAAGTGGGCGAAGTGGCTCTCATAATCACATGGGATTGGTACCACATCATCACTCAAGCATATGGGGGTAGGCTCACATGCACCTCCTTTGGTGAAGGGAAAATCCCATGCTCACCATTCTCAACCTTGTTGTCACCATCTTCTGGTAATGGTGGAAGTAGGCTCATGTTGTTGTCGAGAGCGATGCTCGGATCGACTTCATCACATATGTGGAATTGGCTTCCTCCATCTTGAAGTGTATACTCTTGGCGTGAAGCTTGATGGCGTGGAGGAGATCTTGATCTTGGTGCCCTTTTGGTGGTGGCACGAGTAGTTGAAGGCTCCTTATGATGTTGTCAACGGAGGTCACTGGCGTGCCTTGCCAAAGGTTGATGTAGATGGCGCACTTGGTCATCCACATGACGCTCGCGATGATTCTACTTTTCCTTGGCACTCTTCTTGGTGAGGCGTTGTAATGAGCACAAAGCATCATTAGTCTTGGCCATCATGCTCATTGTTTTGGCGAAGTTGTTGTCCATGTCGCTCTTGAAGTTTTTGAGGGAGCTTTCGAACTTGTCCATGTGATGGTGGACCTTGGCGCTCTCAAGGTGGAGGCTCCGTCTTGGTCGATGCGACTTGAGGAGCTTGTCGTTGTCGTTCTCGAAGTCTTCCATGCTTGGGGAGTTATTGTTGTTGTAGAACTCCGTACCACCCACGCATGTGGAGCCATTGTCGGTGTAGTGCTCCATCATGTCATCCATGCTTGTGGAGGCATATGCATGGTGGCTCATCGTGCATTCTTCATAGATATCATCCTCGGTTCTGGAGTCCCTATACATGATTCACAAGACCAAGTGGTGTATATGGAAGTGGTAGGGGATTAGGGATGCAACATCAAACCTTACTTTACCTTGGAAGATAGTATCGTGCAAGTGGCAATACTTGAGAGCAACCAAAACCAAGCAAAGTGAAGTTCACGCGGAACACCAAAACCAACTAACCACTAAAAAACACACATACTTAAAGCTTATGGTGGATGGGTATGGAAGGTGGCGTGTCCAAGAACAATCCGAAATCAAGATATTGTAATGGAAAGTAAAGAACCACGATGACCACGAAGCAAAACAAGTCAATCCACAAGAAGGAAATATGTACAAGGAAACACACACGATGGGATAAATGGGACTTGTGCGACGGAGAAAGTGAGCTAAGAACCAAATGATGACCTAGCGAAGGGGATTGTTTGTTTGCGGCCCGAAAGTTCATGGGCGAGTGCATGGCGGTACCCAAGTTCCCTGTAATTGCCGTGTTTCGTAAAGTTGGGCTGCCAACTACTTAGAGGGCCATTTCGAGGCAAACTTATCTCACCCTGCTAAATACAGACATTCCGGTAAACTGCCCCGTGAAGTAGACGATCAGGACCCACATGTCGGTCATCTGTCCGTGATGCGAGCGCCAACACGGCAACCTCTTAGGAAAATCGAGGAACTAAATGGATTGGATGCGTTGACCAATTTCACAAATCCATTCCCTCCTTTCCCCTAGCACCAGCGGCGTCGAAATCCACCCTCCAAGCAGGACGATCCCTTCAGACATTTCACTTCCGGCGCTAAGTTTCTGCGCCCGGTCACTGATCCCGAGCTCCAATGGCGCATGCCGTAGCCACCGTTGCGAGGCTTTAGCCCGCCTCCGCCGCCGACGAGCCGAGCAGCTCAGGGGATGGCAGATCCTACTACCAAGGAAGAAGAAGTTCTGGCTACATGCAGGTGAGCTACCCTTCTCTTTGCTATTGGCACTAATTATAACCGCTAGATGGCTACTGAACCTACCATTGTTTGTTAGCCCAACGCTGACAAACATATTTTGTCGAAAGTTTTCTGTCAAGTGGGATCTCCACGACCACCCTTACCTGGTTACCAGGTAGTCCTCTTCAGGTACGACTCTAAATTAGCAAGATCGAAGGGCAAGTGGTATGGACACCATTGTATCACGATGGAAGAAGCGCCTACGCAGATCTGCACTATATCTGGTATGGTTGCTACTCTGCGTAATCATGATGAATTATGGCCGAAGCAGACTGCAAAGTTCAGCTTCATGGATGAACGTGGCATCATGGTTCATCTAACGTGTGACAGTCAGCTAATTGGGTTGATGAAACGGTATGCTTCGGATTGCATGTTTGAGCTGAATTGTGATGTACTAGATGTGGAAGCTGCTGCAATTGGGAGTCGCCCTTGTATTCTTCGATAGGGTGGTCGCTCGAACCCAATTAGCTCCTGGTAAGCAAAAGTCTCTTAGGGTTCGCATGTTTGTGCTGAATTGTAATTTTTGTTTTATTTACCTTGTAGATATTGGGCAGTTATGTAACAGTCCTGTTTCTCTAACAGGAAGCGCCGCAAGGTTAGAAACATGACTGCCGGGTCAGTCATTTTGCTGCCCGAAGAAGGTAAACACGAGTGGAAAGATGATGCTGGACATGATTCTGGTGCTGATTGTCCTGGCGATGCAGAGTACGTGAAGCTAAGTAAATTGGCACCAAGGAAGAGGAAGAAGCCAGGAAATGAAGAAGCCAGTGGACATGAAGGCTTGGCACCCAGGCTGCGGAAGAAGGCTACTGGCAATGAAGATGCATAGTAATGTGTTGAACTTGAACCTATATATGTAATTCGGTTAAATTCTGGAGCTCTATGTCTGGCACTTTGCTGGGCGAAAAAATCTACCCACGTTCTCTCAGTAAAATGTACCGTGACTTAGGGTTTGGAAACACCTGAGTCAGTAGTTGAATCCGAATTTGTGATTGTGCCACTACTATCTGAAAACACGCAGCACCGGTTCCACGATTGTTGAGGGGCAGGAGGTCTCCAAATTCGATGGAATGTAAGTGGCACAGAAATAAATTATTTATGCTGCTACACTCCATGAAGTAGCAACTTATTTCAGATGCTGCACAACGACGTGGCAACATAAACAACAATGGCAACCAATAATGCCAGATGAGTAGGAAATCGGTAACACTTTCTGGCCTAATCTTGAGCCCGTCTATCTCACCGCCTCCCTGCTCCTGCATCCCCTGCATCTGGCGAAGCTCCCGGATCTCCAGTAACCGGGTACGTGCTTCCACTTTATAAATTGTGGTCGTGCCATTTGCATGCGGCTCAATCCATGTAGATTACGTTTAAAGAAACCACCAATGTCAGAATACCACCATGATCAGACAAAACGAAGTAATGCAGGGTTAAGACAGATTAACGGGCGACCAATTTTTTTTCCTCCTAGGACTCCGGGACCACTAGTTCAGACCGCTAGGTCAACAAGTACTACTATTACAACTTAAAAAGGCACGGAATTCAATCTAAATAGAACTAGTTATCACAAATCGGCTTGATCTTCCTAATCTTAGGCCGATGCGCATCTTCCTGCAAGAGCAAGGATCGAATCGTCTGCTCCTTCCTTTTACCATCTTCCTTGCACAGCTTAAATTGTTTCTCTGCATTTTTGCTCATGCACTTGTCAATACTCGTAGTTGTGAACTGCAGGACTTTGGCATGGTGAATATCATTCCTTGCTTGAGTCAGTTCTTGCTCTGATTTAGCCTTCATGGACAATGCCACGACCCTCTCCTTCTCGACTTTACTAACCTTGTCTTGCACCCTCCTAAGATCTCGGTTAAGCTTGGTCGTGTCATCTAGTTCCCATAGCTTCATCTCAACACTGTCAAGAAGTGAGCTAAATACGGATTCTTTCAACTCAACAGTCATTTCCCATAGTTTGTCCAGCGTTTTCTGCATCGATTTGGGCACAGATGATAGAGATAGAGATGAGGCGACTCACATCAAAATCGCCGTCCCTGTTGTCATGATGCATTTCCTCGCCATCTCCCCTTGAACCCATGGCGAGAGGGGAGGGGGTGGCTGCCTGAGAGGGGATTGGGATGGAGGCACCGTCGGCTTGCGGCTACAGTAGGATGTGAGTGAAGTGGGGAAAGTGGCTTTGAGGGGAAGGAAGAGAAGTACGGGGAGTAAGAGAAGTAATGGGGACGTGACACTGGAATATGGCCCACTGAACTCGTGAGTCGTGACACTCGCAACAGGGGAGCACCCGGTGGTGCCAGTTTGTTCGAACAGTATGTAACAATCGTCATGCAGAACAACTGTGTTAGGGTGTGCCTTCTAAAAGACTTGGTCTAACGACAACCATTGGGGGGCTAAGGTTAGGGCCCTCCTAAGTTTAGGATCCATATGTGGTTTATGAGAAGAACACACATGCAATGACACTGGTGGAAACATGTGTGGTTTGTGAGAAGAGCACACATGCAATGACACTAGTGGATCCATGTGTGGTTTGTGAGAAGAACACACATGCAATGACACTGGGTGTGGTTAATGAAAAGAGCAGACATGCAATAACACTGGTGGATCCATGTGTGGTTTGTGAGAAGAACACACATGCAATGACACTGGGTGTGGTTCATGAAAAGAACACTCATCCAATGACACTGGTGGATCCATATGTGGTTTGTGGAAAGAACAGACATGCAATGACTCTAGCTGTGGTTTGTGAAAAGAACAGACATGCAATGACTCTAGTTGTGGTTTGTGAAAAGAACACACATCCAGTGACACTGGTGGATCCATATGTGGTTTGTGGAAAGAATAGACATGCAATGACTCTAGCTGTGGTTTGTGAAAAGAACAAACATACAATGACATTGGTGGATCCATGTGAGGTTTGTCAGAAGAACATACATGCAATGACACTAGGTGTGGTTCATGAAAAGAACACACATCCAATGACACTAGTGTATCCTTATGTGGTTTGTGAGAAGAAGAGACATGCAATGACTCTAGCTGTGGTTCATGAAAAGAATAGACATGCGATGTCACTGGTGGATCCATGTGTTGTTTGTGAGAAGAACACAAATGCAATGACTCTGGCCGTGGTTCATGAAAAGAACACACATGCAATGACACTGGTGGATCCATGTGTGGTTTGTGGAAAGAATAGAAATGTAATGACTCTGGTTGTGGTTTGTGAAAAGAACACACATCCAATGACACTGGTGGATCCATGTGTGGTTTGTGAGAAGAGCACACATGCAATGTCACTGGTGGATCCATGTGTGGTTTATGAGAAGAACACACATACAATGACACTAGGTGTGGTTAATGAAAAGAGCAGACATGCAATGACACTGGTGGATCCAAGTGTGGTTTGTGAGAAGAACACACATGCAATGACACTGGGTGTGGTTCAAGAAAATAACACTCATCCAATGACACTAGTGCATCCATATGTGGTTTGTGGAAAGAACAAACATGCAATGACTCTAGTTGTGGTTTGTGAAAAGAACAGACATGCAATAACTCTAGTTGTGGTTTGTGAAAAGAACACATATCCAGTGACACTAGTGGATCCATATGTGGTTTGTGGAAAGAACAGACATGCAATGACTCTAGCTATGGTTTGTGAAAAGAACAGACATGTAATGACACTGGTGGATCCATGTGTGGTTTGTGAGAAGAACACACATGCAATGACACTGGGTGTGGTTCATGAAAAGAACACACATCCAATGACACTGGTGTATCCTTATGTGGTTTGTAAGAAGAAGAGATATGGAATGACTCTAGCTGTGGTTCATGAAAATAACAGACATGCACTGACAATGGTGGATCCATGTGTGGTTTGTGAGAAGAACACACATGCAATGACTCTGGCTATGGTTCATGAAAAGAACACACATGCAATGACATTAGTGGATCCATGTGTGGTTTGTGGAAACAACATACATGCAATTACTCTGGCTGTGGTTTGTGAAAAGAACACACATCCAATGACACTGGTGGATCCATGTGTGGTTTGTGAGAAGAGCACACATGCAATGACACTGGTGGATCCATGTGTGGTTTGTGAGAAGAACACACATGCAATGACACTGAGTGTGGTTAATGAAAAGAGCAGACATGCAATGACACTGGTGGATCCATGTGTGGTTTGTGAGAAGAACACAAATGCAATGACACTGGGTGTGTTTCATGAAAAGAACACTCATCCAATGACACTGGTGGATGAATATGTGTTTGTGAAAAGAACAGACATGCAATGACTCTAGCTGTGGTTTGTGAAAAGAACAGACATGCAATGACTATAGATGTGGTTTGTGAAAAGAACACACATCCAGTGACACTGGTGGAGCCATATGTGGTTTGTGGAAATAACATACATGCATTGAATCTAGCTATGGTTTGTGAAAAGAACAGACATGCAGTGACACCGGTGGATCCACGTGAGGTTTGTGAGAAGAACATACATGCAATGACACTAGGTGTGGTTCATGAAAAGAACACACATCCAATGACACTAGTGTATCCTTATGTGGTTTGTGAGAAGAAGAGACATGCAATGACTCTAGCTGTGGTTCATGAATAGAACACACATGCAATGACACTGGTGGATCCATGTGTGGTTTGTGGAAAGAACAGACATGCAAATACTCTGGCTGTGGTTTGTGAAAATAACACACATCCAATGACACTGGTGGATCCATGTGTGGTTTGTGAGAAGAGCACACATGCAATGACACTGGTGGATCCATGTGTGGTTTATGAGAAGAACACACATGCAATGACACTGGGTGTGGTTAATGAAAAGAGCAGACATGCAATGACACTGGTGGATCCATGTGTGGTTTGTGAGAAGAACACACATGCAATGACACTTGGTGTGGTTCAAGAAAATAACACTCATCCAATGACACTGGTGAATCCATATGTAGTTTGTGGAAAGAACATACATGCAATGACTCTAGCTGTGGTTTGTGAAAAGAACAGACGTGCATTGTCTCTAGTTGTGGTTTGTGAAAAGAACACACATCCAGTGACACTGGTGGATCCATATGTGGTTTGTGGAAAGAACAGACATGCAATGACTCTAGCGGTGGTTTGCGAAAAGAACAAACATACAATGACATTGGTGGATCCATGTGAGGTTTGTGAGAAGAACACACATGCACTGACACTGGGTGTGGCTCATGAAAAGAACACACATCCAATGACACTGGTGTATCCTTATGTGGTTTGTGATAATAAGAGACATGCAATGACTCTAGCCGTGGTTCATGAAAAGAATAGAGATGCAATGGCACTAGTGGATCCATGTGTGGATTGTGAGAAGAACACAAATGCAATGACTCTGGTCGTGGTTCATGAAAAGAACACACAGGCAATGACACTGGTGGATCCATGTGTGGTTTGTGCAAAGAACAAACATGCAATGACTCTGGCTGTGGTTTGTGAAAAGAACACACATCCAATGACACTGGTGGATCCATGTGTGGTTTGTGAGAAGATCACACATGCAATGACACTGGTGGATCCATGTGTGGTTTGTGAGAAGAACACACATGCTATGACACTGGGTGTGGTTAATGATAAGAGCAGACCTGCAATGACACTGGTGGATCCATGTGTGGTTTGTGAGAAGAACACACATGCAATGACACTGGGTGTGGTTCAAGAAAATAACACTCATCCAATGACACTGGTGGATCCATATGTGGTTTGTGGAAAGAACAGACATGAAATGACTCTAGCTATGGTTTGTGAAAAGAACAGACATGCAATGACTCTAGTTGTGGTTTGTGAAAAGAACACTTATCCAGTGACACTGGTGGATCCATATCTGGTTTGTGGAAAGAACAGACATGCAATGACTCTAGCTGTGGTTTGTGAAAAGAACAGACATGCAGTGACACCGGTGGATCCATGTGTGGTTTGTGAGAAGAACACACATGGAGTGACACTGTGTGTGGTTCATGAAAAGAACACACATCCAATGACACTAGTGTATCCTTATGTGGTTTGTGAGAAGAAGAGACATGTAATGACTCTAGCTGTGGTTCATGAAAAGAACACACATGCAATGACACTGGTGGATCCATGTGTGGTTTGTGAGAAGAACACACATGCAATGACTTTGGCTGTGGTTCATGAAAAGCACACACATGCAATGACACTGGTGGATCCATGTGTGGTTTGTGGAAAGAACAAACATGCAATGACTCTGGCCATGGTTTGTGAAAAGAACACATCCAATGACACTAGTGGGTCCATGTGTGGTTTATGAGAAGAGCATACATGCAATGACACTGGCGGATCCATGTGTGGTTTGTAAGAAGAACACACATGCAATGACACTGGGTTTGGTTAATGAAAAGAGAAGACATGCAATGACACTAGTGGATCCATGTTTGGTCTATGGGAAAAATACGCATGCAATCCCACAAGGTGTGGTTCATGAAAAGAACACTCATCCAATGACACTGGTGGATACATATGTGGTTTGTGGAAAGAACAGACATGCAATGACACTGGTGGATCCATGTGTGGTTTGTGAGAAGAACACACATGCAATGACAATGGTTGTGGTTCATGAAAAGAACACACATGAAATGACACTGGTGGATCCATGTGTAGTTTGTGGAAAGAACAGACATGCAATGACTCTGGCTATGGTTTGTGAAAAGAACACACATCCAATGACACTGGTGGATCCATGTGTGGTTTGTGAGAAGAGCACACATGCAAGGACACTGGTGGATCCATATGTGGTTTGTGAGCAGAACACACATGCAATGACACTAGGTGTGGTTAATGAAAAGAGCAGACATGCAGTGACACTAGTGGATCCATGTATGGTTTGTGAGAAGAACGCACAAGCAATGACATTGGGTGTGGTTCATGAAAAGAACCCTCATCCAATGACACTGGTGGATCCATATGTGGTTTGTGGAAAGAACAGACATGCAATGACTCTAGCTGTGGTTTGTGAAAAGAACAGACATGCAATGACTCTAGTTGTGGTTTGTGAAAAGAACACACATCCAGTGACACTAGTGGATCCATATGTGGTTTGTGGAAAGAACTTACATGCAATGACTCTAGCTTTGGTTTGTGAAAATAACAGACATGCAACGATACTGGTGGATCCATGTGTGGTTTGTGAGAAAAACACACATGCAATGACACTGGGTGTGGTTTGTGAGAACAACACACATGCAATGACAGTGGGTGTGGTTAATGAAAAGAACAGACATGCAATGACACTGGTAGATCCATGTGTGGTTTGTGAGAAGAACACACATGCAATGACACTAGGTGCGGTTCATGAAAAGAACACTCATCCAATGACACAGGTGGATCCATATGTGGTTTGTGGAAAGAAGAGATATGCAATAACTCTAGCTGTGGTTTGTGAAAAGAACAGACATGCAATGACACTTGTGGATCCATGTGTGGTTTGTGAGAAGAACACACATGCAATGACTCTGGCTATGGTTCATGAAAAGAACACACATGCAATGACACTTGTGGATCCATGTATGGTTTGTGTAAAGACCAGACATGCAATGACTCTGGCTATGGTTTGTGAAAATACCACATATCCAATGACACTAGTGGATCCATGTGTGGTTTGTGACAAGAGCACACATGCAATGACACTGGTTGATCCATGTGTGTTTTGTGAGAAGTACACACATGCAGTGACACTGGGTGTGGTTTGATGAAAATAGCAGACATGCAATGACACTGGTGGATCCATGTGTGGTTTCTGAGAAGAACACACATGCAATGACACTAGGTGTGGTTCATGAAAGGAACACTCATCCAATGACACTGGTGGATCCATATGTGGTTTGTGGAAAGAACAGACATGCAATCACTCTAGCTGTGGTTTCTAAGAAGAACAAACATGCAATGACTCTAGCTATGGTTCATGAAAAGAATAGCCATGCAATGACACTAGTGGATCCATGTGTGGTTTGTGAGAATAACACACATGAAATGAGTCTGGCTGTGGTTGATCAAAACAACACACATGCAATGACACTGGTGGATCCATGTGTGGTTTTTTAGAGGAACACACATGCAATGACACTGGGTGTGGTTCATGAAAAGAACACTCATCCAAAGACATTGGTGTATCCATATGTGGTTTATGGAAAGAATAGACATGCAATGACTCTAGCTATGGTTTGTGAAAAGAATAGACATGCAATGACTCTAGTTGTGGTTAGTGAAAATAACACACATCCATTGACACTGGTGGATCCATATGTGGTTTCTGGAAAGAACAGACATGCAATGACTCTAGCTGTGGTTTGTGAAAAGAACAGACATGCAATAACACTGGTGGTTCCATGTATGGATTGTGAGAAGAACACGCATGCAATGACACTGGTGTATCCTTATGTGGTTTGTGAGAAGAAGAGACATGCAATGACTCTAACTGTGGTTCATAAAAAGAACAGACATGTAATGACACTGGTGGATCCATGTATGGTTTGTTAGAAGAACACACATGCAATGACTCTTGCTGTGGTTCATGAAAAGAACACACATGCAATGACACTGGTGGATCGCGTGTGGTTTGTGGAAAGAACAGACATGCAATGACTTTGGATGTGGTTTGTGAAAACACCACACATCCAATGACAATGGTGGATCCATGTGTGGATTGTTAGAAGAGCACACATGCAATGACACTGGTGGATTCATGTGTGGTTTGTGAGAAGAACACACATGCAATGACACTGGGTGTGGTTAATGAAAAGAGCAGACATGCAATGACACTAGTGGATCCATGTGTTGTTTGTGATAAGAACACACATACAATGACACTGGGTGTGGTTCATGAAAAGAACACTCATCCAATGACACTGGTGCATCCATCTGTGGTTTGTGGAAATAACAGACATGCAATGACTCTAGCTGTGGTTTGCGAAAAGAACAGACATGCAATGACAATGGTGGATCCATGTGTGGTTTGTGAGAAGAACACACATGCAATGACTCTAGCTGTGGTTCATGAAAATAACACACATACAATGACACTAGTGGATCCATGTGTGGTTTGTGGAAAGAATAGACATGCAATGACTCTGGCTGTGGTTTGTGAAAAGAACACACATCCAATGACACTGGTGGATCCATGTGTGGTTTGTGAGAAGAACACACATGCAATGACACTAGGTGTGGTTAATGAAAAGAGCAGACATGCAATGACACTAGTGGATCCATGTGTGGTTTGTGAGAAGAACACACATGCAATGACACTGGGTGTGGTTCATGAAAAGAACACTCATCCAATGACACTGGTGGATCCATATGTGGTTTGTGGAAAGAACAGACATGCAATGACTCTAGTTGTGGTTTGTGAAAAGAATAAACATGCAATTTCTCTAGTTGTGGTTTGTGAAAAGAACACTTATCCAGTGACACTGGTGGATCCATATGTGGTTTGTGGAAAGAACATACATGCAAGGAATCTAGCTGTGGTTTGTGAAAAGAACAGACATGCAATGACACTGGTGGATCCATGTGTGGTTTGTGAGAAGAACACACATGCAATGACACTGGGTGTGCTTCATGAAAATAACACACATCCAATGACACTTGTGTATCCTTATGTGGTTTGTGAGAAGAAGAGACATGCAATGACTCTAGCTGTGGTTCATGAAAAGAACAGACATGCAATGACACTGCTGGATCCATGTGTGCCTCGTGAGAAGAACACACATGCAATGACTCTGGCTATGGTTCATGAAAAGAACACACATGGAATGACACTGGTGGATTCATGTGTGGTTTATGGAAAGAATAGACATGCAATGACTCTAACTGTGGTTTGTGAAAAGAACACATGTACAATGACACTGGTGGATCCATGTGTGGTTTGTGAGAATAGCACACATGCAATGACACCGGTGGATCCATGTGTGGTTTGTGAGAAGAACACACATGCAATGACACTGGGTGTGGTTAATGAAAAGAGCAGATATGCAATGACACTGGTGGATCCATGTGTGGTTTGTGAGAAGAACACACATGCAATGACACTAGGTGTGGTTCATGAAAAGAACACTCATCCAATGACACTGGTGGATCCATATGTGGTTTGTGGAAAGAATAGACATGCAATGACTCTAACTGTGGTTTGCGAAAAGAAGAGACATGCAATGACACTTGTGGATCCATGTGTGGTTTGTGAGAAGAACACCCATGCAATGAATCTAGCAGTGGTTCATGAAAAGAACACACATGCAATGATACTGGTGGATCCATGTGTGGTTTGTGGAAAGAACAGACATGTGTGAAAATAACACACATCCAATGACACTGGTGGATCCATGTGTGGTTTGTCAGAAGATCACACATGCAATGACACTGGTGGATCCATGTGTGGTTTGTGAGAAGAACACACTTGCAATGACACTGGGTGTGGTTAATGAAAAGAGCAGACATGCAATAACACTGGTGGATCCATGTTTGGTTTGTGACAAGAACCACATGCAATGCCACTGGGTGTGGTTCATGAAAAGAACACTCATCCAATGACACTGGTGGATCCATATGTGGTTTGTGGAAAGAACGAACATGCAATGACTATAGCTGTGGTTTCTGAAAAAAAACAGACATGCAATGACTCTAGTTGTGGTTTGTGAAAAGAACACACATCTAGTGACTGTGGTGGATCCATATTTGGTTTGTGGAAAGAACAGACATGCAAAGACGCTAGATGTGGTTTGTGAAAAGAACAGACATGCAATGACACTGGTGGATCCATGTGTGATTTGTGAGAAGAACACACATGCACTGACACTTGGTGTGGTTAATGAAAAGAGCAGACATGCAATGACACTAGTGGATCCATGTGTGGTTTGTGGAAAGAACAGACATGCAATGACTTTAGCTGTGGTTTGTGAAAAGAACAGACATGCAATGACTCTAGTTGAGGTTTGTGAAAAGAACACACATCCAGTGGCACTGGTGGCCCCATATGTGGTTTGTGAAAAGAACAGACATTGAATGACTCTAGCTGTGGTTTGTGAAAAGAGCAGACATGCAATGACACTGGTGGATCCATGTGTGGTTTGTGAGAAGAACACACATGCAATGACTCTAGATGTGGTTCATGAAAAGAACACACATCCAATGACACTAGTGGATCCATGTGTGGTTTGTGAAAACAAGAGACATGCAATGACTTTGGCTGTTGTTCATGAAAAGACCACACATCCAATGACACTAGTGTATCCTTATGTGGTTTGTGAGAAGAAGAGTCATGCAATGACTAGCTGTGGTTCATGAAAAGAACAGACATGCAATGACACTGGTGGATCCATGTGTGCTTTGTGAGAAGAACACACATGCAATGACTCTGGCCGTGGTTCATGAAAAGAACACATGCAATGACACTGGTGGATTCATGTGTGGTTTATGGAAAGAACAGACATGCAATGACTCTAGCTGTGGTTTGTGAAAAGAACACACATACGATGACACTGGTGGATCCATGTGTTGTTTGTGACAAGAGCACACATGGAATGACACTAGTGGATCCATGTGTGGTTTGTGAGAAGAACACACATGCAATGACACTGGGTGTGGTTAATGAAAAGAGCAGATATGCAATGACACTAGTGGATCCATGTGTGGTTTGTGAGAAGAACACACATGGAATGACACTGGGCGTGGTTCATGAAAAGAACACTCATCCAATGACACTGGTGGATGCATATGTGGTTTGTGGAAAGAACATACATGCAATGACTCTAGCTGTGGTTTGTGAAAAGAACAGACATGCAATGACTCTAGTTGTGGTTTGTGAAAAGAACACACATCCAATGACACTAGTGGATCCATATGTGGTTTGTGGAAAGAACACATATGCAATGACACTGGGTATGGTTTGTGAAAGGAACAGACATGCAATGACACTGGTGGATCCATGTGTTGTTTGTCAGAAGAACACACATCCAATGACTCTGGCTGATCCATATGTGGTTTATGAGTAGAACACACATGCAATAAACTCTAGTGGATCTATCTTGGCATAATTTGATGTATGCCATGATGTATTTCATTGTACAAGACACTCACTTTCGATTTTTATACTACTCAGTTTTGCCCTTGGTTTTTTGAAACTACTCGGTTTTGCCCTTCCCCTCTGTCTCTTTCGTAGAAGCCCAAACCTATGCTCACTTTGTCTGCTACGCCCTGATTGGTTGTCACAGTTGTCACTCGGATCGTGCACACGAACCGTTGATACCGTGTGATCCAATGATGATCGTTGCACACGTCGTTCCCTTCATAGTACAGCATGAGACAGCACAGACGTCTCCCTCAGCGTGGGACAGCACAGACGTCTCCCTCTACAAGAAGGAACACGATGCCGTCGATGGAAAAAGTCGTCGAGTGGTCATGTCACGTTTAATCTAGTCTGCAAAGGCTACTACTGCTACTACAACACATGCACAGGGCAACAGGGTCATCGAGTGCACGGTTGTCGACTGGACGCTGCAATTTATTGCCACTTGATTTTAATAAGACATATCCCATTTTTACGCAGCGCTCTCAATCTCACTTCCAACTAGGCCCTACCGCAAGTAACTTCCATGAGTCAAGGGCCCCCTCGAGTAGATCTAACATTGCTAGAATCGAGGTCTGCCATGAGCGTGTTTTCAATGCAACTCTAAAGTGGAGATCGTGGCTATTTCAAAAAAGGGAACCCAAAAAAAAGGTGGAGATCGTGGTTGCCCCCCACCACATGTGTCCACTCGAGGACTACGTATGGTCTGGTGTTTATAAACCCGCTCGACCTTCTTCTTCCATGTGGTCTTGTCATTTCCCCCCAATCTGTCTAGTCCCAAAACTCCAATCTGCACCTACCACGCGCGCTGAAGCTCCCTCGCTTGCACTACCTCCTTCCCTAGGTGCGCCATGAAGCGTACGCGTGGAGATGAGCCGGAGATGAAGCCAGTTGAAGGCGCAGCAGCTGATGGCTCGGTCATTGCCAAGAAGGCGGAGGCGTCTTCTCCGGGAACGAACGCCACTCGTCGTCACGCCGTCAACGGTTCGAGCTCATCCGTCAAGCTAGTAGCCATCGCCGCCGAGCAGCAGGTGGCCGACAACGTCATGGTGCCAACGGCAGATCTGGATGGAGGGCAAGCGGCAGGCGGAGGCAATCCGGTGCTCTACATGAACGACCCCATCACCGTCCAAGAAATCTTCGACGCAATCACGGAGAATGACGAGTTCGAGGAGGATGTCCCTGATGAGGAGTCCGAGGTATTACATTGCTAGATTCTCTAGTCGCAGCCGCAGATTTCACTGTTCATACATAGGATTTGCTCAATCGTGTACATATTCTTTTGCTCTTGAAGTAGGGTAGTATATATATCGATCGGTCGATTGATGCATCTGGCATCTAGTCACAAAACCCCAATCTGTCTAGTCACAAAACCCCAATCTGCTCATCTGCCATCTAGTTGAGTTTACTAGTTGAGTGTTGATTTTGATACTCAACATACCTATAACATTACAATTATATTCCTTACTGAGCCCAATGATTCAATTTTTCCCCAAAATAGTGCAAGGGCATCTGATGGCGTCGTTTTCTTAGGGATGGTTAGTGAACCTGAGGCAGCAATGCACATAAACAATATAGGTTGTGCTGTTGGTATTTTCGTTCTCCGACTCCATCTCTGAAAAAATGAGGCCCTATTTTTTCTCATATGGAACCTATATATATAAACTTTGTATTGTTTCTGATCTATGAATGCATCGTATGATGCATATGTATATCCCTGAATATTGTTTTGTATAATTACATTTCAATTTCTTATTATGGCCAATGATTCAAATTTGCCCCAAAAGTGAGGCAGACACATTGGTGTCAGATTTTTTCAGGGATGAGTTAGCAAACATGGGGCGATGCACAAGAACAATATAGGTTGTGCAATTGTTACTTGGTTCGCTTATGCCATCCCTAAAGAAACTTATGAGGCCCCTAGATTTATTCTACATACACTTTTATCCAATTAGTTGTCATTTTATTGAGATGAAATGATATATCAACTGATCAAACTATTGCTGAGATTCTTTCTCTTTGATATCATCTTAATATTGTCTTACATATGTATGTTGTCAATTCTTGAGTTGTAATACAATTCAATCATATGTATGAGTTCTAAGTTATGTTCTTAAAAATCAATAGGTTGTGTTATTTGTATCTTGGTTCTCCAACTCCATCTCTGAAATAAAATAATGAGGCCCTTAATTTATTCTCATATGGAACCTATATATATAATCTTTGTATTTTTTCTGATCTTTGAATGAGTCGTATGATGCATATGTCTTTCCCTGAATATTGTTTTGTATGATTACATTTCAATTTCTTATTGTGGCCAATGATTCAAATTTGCCCCAAAGAGAGGCAGACACATTGGTGTCAGATTTTTTCAGGGATGAGTTAGCGGACCTGGGGCCATGTACAAGATTAATATAAGCTGTGCAATTGTTACTTGGTTAGCTTACGGCATCCCTGAAGAAACTTATGAGGATGCAATCTTTATTCTACATTCATAGAACTATGATATTTGAATTATCTATTCCATGCATTCATAGTGTATAAGAATTACATTTCAGTTTGTCACCGAGGCCGATGATTGAAATTTTTCCCAAAAGAGTTCAAGGGGAGACACATATGATGGTGTCGTGTTGTATTGATGGGTTGGTGAACCTAAGACAGCAATGCACACAAACAATATAGGTTGTGTTGTTGGTACATTGGTTCGCCAACTCCATCTCTGAAACAAATTATGAGGCCCTTGATTTATTCTCATATGGAACTACATATATGATCCTTGATTTGTTTCTGATCTTTGAATGATTCGTATGATGCATATGTAAATGAATGGTTTTGATCATAAGCATTTTTAACATGTATCTGAAGATTAATTGTTTGGTTTTATTTATAATTACAATATTTAGGCTTGTTTTTGTACCTGACTATGTATATCCCTGAATATTTTTTGTACGATTACATTTCAATTTCTTATTGTGGCCAATGATTCAAATTTGTCCCAAAGAGAGGCAGACACATTGGTGTCAGATTTTTTCAGGGATGAGTTAATGAACCTGGGGCGATCTACAAGAACAATATAGGTTGTGCAATTGTTACTTGGTTCACTAACTCCATCCCTGAAGAAACTTATGAGGCTGCAATCTTTATTCTACATACACTCTGATGCAATGATTTGTCATTGTGTTGAGATGAAATGATATATG
The DNA here is from genome assembly GCA_916181665.1 of Avena sativa. NCBI lineage: Eukaryota > Viridiplantae > Streptophyta > Magnoliopsida > Poales > Poaceae > Avena > Avena sativa. The sequence goes on from OV702289.1 coordinate 335,972,480, forward strand.
AACTGATCAAACTATTGCTGAAATGCTTTCTCTTTGATATCCACGGATATATTGTCTTACATATACATGTTGTCAATTATTGAGTTGTAATATAATTAAATCATATGTATGAGTTCTAAGTTACGTTCTTAAAAATCAACAGGAAGATGCTGATGAAGTGGATGATAGCAAGGAATCCAGGGACAACAAGAGCCGCTACGTGCTAAGGCGGTTACGGTGTGGGCTAACCCGTTTCTACCATAGAGGGAGACTGTTTTGCCCATTCTGTGGCAGAGCAATCAACATGGACCTCGACAGCATGATCCAGCACGCGGTGGGTGTTGCCAGAGGCGGAGGAAGAAGGCATAGGCCGATTACCTTGACGCGGCATGCAACCTTTGGCAAATTCCTCCGGGATTATGTTAGGACTGGCCTGTATCCCATCGACTAGGTTGTCCCTGCCTCCTGCTGATATGCCCCTGCCCTGCTCGGCGTCTCTGTGTCCCGACCTCCCATTGTTGCCCTTTCTTTTATTTTGTCTCAGTTAATTATTATTATCCGTGTGTTGCATGTAAGACAATATATCCGCATGGTGTCTATGGTGAACCTTCTATATATATATTAATCTACTCCTTTATATGGAGTGCCTTAAAATTTCTAGTGTTCAATTATATTACTGATCATGCTCATGCACACTACGAAATATTTCTAGTGCTTGATTATATTATAATTGTCAAGGAATACATCAACAAGTTAAATTGGTCGAAATTTCATTTTGAAGTAACTAAATGATCTCAAATCAGCGGCGGACATTGGCAGAAGTCGAATGCATCAGCCGAAGACCTTGGCACGGCACACAGTCTTCAGCAAATTCCTTATAGGTTCAACAATGGGTTGCCGCCACCCAGCTTCGAATTTGCTTACAGGTTCAACATGGCAGAACTTGAGCTACCACAGAGACCACGGTAGGGGTGGCAGAATTGGTGCGGGTGCGACCATGGTGACGGCGAGCTCGGATTCTGGAGGAGGAAAACAGGATCGAGCATGGTCGACACAGTGACAAATCTCACCGGGAATAAATTCTCGTCCCCGAGCTGTGCCATGGGTGCGGCCATGGTGAGGGCAAGCTCTAACTCGGGATGGAGAGGAGAGTAGGGCCGAGCAGTTTCGTCACGTCCCAGCTCCGCGCCATGGCCGCGACCATAGATTGCCGCTCTGGGGAAGAAGAAGACGCGTAATGGATGCAGGCGCCAACGCTGCAAGCCTAATTGACGCCTAAGCTATGGAAGCGACATAATGGAGAGAAATGACAGGGGGGGCCCAACTTGACAGTCGTTAGCCTGATATTTTGTATTGAAACGTAAAATTGACATCATGCCGAAAAAGACTCCCTGAGTATTTAGCACGCCAGATGTAGTCATCGCGGCTGATTACATGCAACTTGGGTACCGCGTTGCCTGGGCACCCCAACTTTCGGGCCATAAAATGATATTCTCCTAGCGAAGACTATAAGCTCGTCTCGCACAAGTGCAAGGAGAGACGCTAGTTCCATTGCAATAAATTGATGGGTTACAAGATATGCACAATAAGTACCACCTATTTGATGTTCATCGAGCTTGAGCTTCCTATTCTATAAGGCAGTTGTTTCTTTCTTTCTTTTTCTTCTTTTTCTCTTTTTCTATTTTTTTCTCTTTTCCTTTTATTTTTTCACTTGCCTCTTCCTGATGCCAACAACTATACAAGATAACTATATGAGATAGCACGCTCACAACTTTTGCTCGGAATTCTACAAGGTATCTAATGTACATAGCCCAAGAAATCATAGGAGGAATTAGTCTCAATAGGTGTTTGTTGAACGCAAAGATAGTGTAGCTCTCAAAGGAAAGCAAGTGGGGAGAAGTAGCAGAATGTTTATACCTTTCATCGCCGATCTTCACCCTTTATTGGTGGATTTCGCCTTGCTCATGGAATTTATATGGATTAGATAGCATGAACCACGGATATGATGATGTAGAGATCCTTCTCCTCTTCAAAATGAGCTAAAGAACACCAAAATCCGAGTTTGTATGTAAAAGTTATGCTCAAAATCATGAAACACATTTGCTGTCTTCAAGGGGGGCGGACATTCCGGGGCGCGCAGGCCGGACAGTCCGGCCAGGGCGGATATTCCGGTCTGTTTATGCCGCAAACTCTGGTGGGGTGGATATTCCAGTCTGTTTAGGCTAGACAGTCCGGTCTGGTCGAACCAGAACTTGCAGAACACAAACGGGACGAGTTTTGGCAGAAAAACTTGAACCAAAACCTCAAATTGATGGGGAAATTAAGGAATTAGGTTATGGAAACGCAGAGGAAGGTAGATCAACAAGTTTAGCAAGTAATCCACTGATCAAAACCTACCAAAATGCACTCAAATCACATATCGATCCAAAACACGAATTGGGGCTGTTTTTGGTGGAATTTTCGAATTTATGGAGAAAAGACCAAATCGATGAGGAATCCGTGGCAACCAAAAGCTGCTGATACCAGATGTTATGGGGTTACCCCATGGATGGCCCGATCTTCACGAATCTCATGGTCAAATCGATGGGAAAGCAAGGGGAAAGGGAGAAGGTAGCGGAAACGGACGTACACCTCACGAAGAACATGATGAACACATGCAAAACTCACACGATACAAGGCCGATTGCTCTCGCCGGTGGCCACCGGTCCGATAGAATCCTTGCAAGGAAAGACCGGTCAACGTGCTCCCTCGACCCCACACGAAGAGGGAAGAACACCTTGGAGAGGGTCATGACCTTTTGGCAAATGGACACCGATGCCAAGGCCTTGTACAACGAGGGAGACACGATGCAAACTCCGACGAGGTGGTGACGATAGTGGATCCCCTTTGGTAGAATGGGATGAGGCAAAACTAAAGATTCCACAAAGGGGGTTGTCTTTAGTCTATCATCTATGCCTAAGGGATATAATGAGGGGTGGGGGCTCTATTTATAGGCCAACCACAAGTTCTGGGGTAGTTTGGGCATAAAACTAGGATTTGGTGCAGAATAGAGGGGTACATGGGCCAAGGGACCAGATGTTTGCTCGTAGGCCTATCACTTTGGCCGAATAGTCCGGGTCGGGTTGACCGGACAGTCCGGGGTGGCCGGACACTCTGGGTAGTGTCTGGGTAGAGTCCGATGTAGCATACTGATTGTCCGCGCCAGGACGGGGTTGGGGTAGGCCGGACACTCCGGCTGGATCTGGCCGGACACTTCGGTTGCACCGGACATTCCGGATGGCATCGGGCAGACTCTCCGGGGTGATGACGGCGGAGACTCTGGGCGATGACGACGAAGACTTCAGTTCTGGAGCTGGCTGCTCCTGGTCCGTCTTCTCTTCCAAGCCTCCGTCTGTCGGGCTTGGTGCTTGTTGGTGTGTCTCCGTACTTGTTGGTGTGAACCTATCATGGATATGGGATGGAGTATGAAGTAGTATACCATTCAAGAGGGTAGGAAGTGGGTTCACATAGAGGAATGGATTCACCTTTGAAATCCATGAAGACTTGGCATAAATTGGAGACCATGTTGTGGTAACGACCGAAGGTCAGCTACATCAAACCCACCCTTTATTTCTTCCTTTCATCCATGCAGACTATAACCTGTTTAGTTCCAAGGCATGTGCACTTGTACAATGCCAATATCCTTTTAGCAACCAAGCTGGTTTGTTTTCTCCAGACTAATCAGTGTTTTCTTGTGCGAACCCCTCCTAGAACAATTAATTTCCGCCCTTTTTGTATCATCTCTTTTATCCATGCAAATTGCAACCCATTTCTCAATGGTTCAAACATGCCTTCCTCTATTCAACCCACAATGGGGCATCACACCAGATCCTCACCCCTGCACAATAAAACGCATAGTCTTTTTGTTCTCTGCCCAATAGTACAAACGCTGCTCAGCTACTGTCCTTGTATATTTTTCTTCCGTATAGTCTGTCTATTCCATAACTTTTGTTTTATAAACTCAAATGCTACAAACTATATTATCTATTTGGATCAAAAAAGTTTGAGGGTTAATAATATGACCTCTGTTTTCCTTTTTGGGTAATGAAAGTTATTATTTTCGTTAAATCTTCTATAAGTACTTATAACTTGCATAATTCATATCTTTTAAACTATAGTTCAAAATAAAAAGTATTTTATATAAAAGTTTATCAGGAAAATGCATAGAATCTGATCATGTCATTCATGATACTGTTTGCATCTTGCATCACATCATTTAGTAATAATTTGTATCATCATCTATTAAGTAACATATGGAGTAATTGGGAAATGTCAATTATAATTCCATCCCTTCATTTAATCTTGTGTAGGTCGCCCTATACCCTGCTTGCTATCTTAATAAACATTTAATTTGGTGGTTAGCAAAATAACATTTTAATTAACGGGATTCCGATTCCGCTTAATCTAGTAAAGTGCATCGCATCATCTTTTCCATGTCATGCATCGTATCATGAACATGCCCGATCTTATACCGTAGTATTAAATAATGCATTCGGTGTGTCTTTTAGTGCTTTGCTTCTTCGCGGATTAGGCTGTTGAGCTGATGCGAGCTTTCACCTATTCTTCGAATGAATCTTCAACAATTTTTTCAAGCGAGCATTCTCCCCCTTTCTACCTATTTTCATTTATAGTCTTTACTTCCTCCTTCTGATCTAATGCTATCCGTGTTTCTGTACCATTTATATGCCTTGCAGCCTCTATATTACCTTGGACATCTCCTATTGCCTATTATTTGGTAGACAGTTGGCCTTGCGAGTCGTAGTTACTTGCTCATGCATTGGTTCGAGTCATCGTGTTTCAGAGTTGTTAGGAGGTTGCCACATGCTTAATGGTGGAGATGATTATGGCAATCAGTATAATTTGTTAATTAAAATGCTGGAAATCGATATAATGCAGAGGCACCGGTGGGTAATAGATGTTATTTGGGTTTTACCTGCCCACTTGTGTCCACCTAGGACCCGAGTTCTTGACACTTGTTCCGAGATCGAGCGCGCTAACCACAGGTGGGTGTGTGGGCACCCCATCGGCTTACTACCCGATTTCAAAGTACTATGTTGGGGGCCACAAACTTGTTTGGGGCGTTATTACTATCCTATACTTATGCCATGCTTTACTGCTTTATTTACTATTGCGCGTGGAGCGCCTGTGCTATTTAGGAACCCCATGCCACGTTTTCGCTTTATCGACAAGCCCAGTCACACTTTCAGGTTCCTAGTCATTTACAGCCATCATCACAAACCATGGGTCCGTCTTGGAGCCATCCGACTTTGTTGCAGGTAGCTTAGTGGGGTGGCCCCATGTACTTGCTTTGGGTCTGGGAAACATCGTGTCCGAGGCCCCGTCGACATACCGTTGGATGTATGTTCATGATCTAGCTCATATCGGATCTAACAACAAGGGTTGAAGTGCGTGTGGATACTTTGGTGCACCCTCCAGGGTTAAACCTTTTCGAAAAGCCGTGTCCCCGATTGTGGACGACTTGGAGCAAAGTTTCTCGATCATAGACAACCATAACTAAAGTTTACTGTTATAAATTTTACATGGATCTGATATGACTAGTAAGTTGGATAACCACCATGAAAGGATGAATAAAACTGCCAACTGCGTGAGTTTCCTCAGAAGGACTTCCTCGTTTGGTCTCGAGGGGGGAATACCTGGATGGGTATGTTTGATGTTAGTATCAGGTTGGTTCAGAATAGGTCTTTCTTATCCCTCTCTGATAGTAGACAGTTGCATCGAGTATCTATAGGTTGTTTAGTGCATGCTTCGCTGCCGCTTGAGTCGACCATACCTATGTAGGCGAGAGTCGCCGAATTCTAGAATCCCTGTGTACTGGCCTCAGTACTGATCGCTCCCTTTTTCCTTTGCCCTTTGTTGGCACCCATTTTGTTTGGCAGGTATAAGTTCGATGAAGTTAGCAAGGTTACCCTTCCGGTGTAGGCAGGGTTATGGATGCCATTGGTTATTCTTCAGGGCTCTTAGCCCCATTTGTATCTTATCCATACTGAGATGTTGTATCGTTTTCAAGGTGATTTGGATCATTGTATTGTATATATGTATTCTTGACTCATAGAGTCGTTGTTATATATACATATATATGTTTGGTGGGTTTCATCGTGTACTATTGTGTAATGATATTACTTCATTTTGCACCTGCACGCAAGTGCCTGGTGGGCATCTTTGAATCATTTCTATGCGGGTTTGGAAGGAATCACTAAAACTTGCATAGGCTGATTCGAGGGTGTTACACTAACAAAAGCTTCCACAAATCCATCCCCTCTCTCCGACACCACGCAAATCGAACACCACCCTCCACCAATGGTTGCAAGTTCGACATCAACATAAGGTATAACTTGCACCAACTTTATTAACCTACTTTCTTCCTTTATGTGTTACCTAACCTATCAAGAGTAGGTCATTTTTGTTTGTCGAAGCATTGTTCGCTTGCTCTTGCACAGTGATTGACACAGGTATGATTACTTGGATGCTTATGATTTGCTACCCTATATTGGGTAAAAGGCTTACAACCCATGAAGATTTCAGATGATAGCCCAAGGAAGCAACCGACAAAGGCTTTGATTGTATTAGGAAAGAGACTATGAACCGACATTGTATTGGTATTGTAATTATGCGTCTATGAAACCTATTCGCATACATCTTTGATACCTGGCCTATTATATATAGGACGGGAGAAGCACAAGCGAGGTTACCGAAATCTACAAGACAACTTGCAATAGTGCAATTTCCCAATATTCAGGCGACTTTGACTCCATTGTTTTCCTGACATCCGACGAAATCCCCAGTGTTCTCTTTTCTGCAAAACCCTAAGTCCTTCACCATGGACATTGTCGAGGTTACACCTCATCAATTGGTGCCGTCAGTGGGAAACCTAAACGCTGGAAACATGGATTCGCGAACCGCTCTCCACCAAGCAACAACCCGACGAAAGCAGATCCACGCCCACCCACCCCTGTATTGGTACTCGCCAATTTCAACAGCGGATCCAATCTAATCATCGGAAGTTTCCACTTCCAAGTATAGGACCCGCAAGAATCACACCCTTTGGCCCTTATCACATTAGAACCATCGATGCAAAAACCTGCGCCTACGATGGTACCCGCATCTTCTGTCAGATCCTCCACGGACGTCACAACACAAATCGAAGCAGGCGAAGAAGGCGAGCAAATCAAGATGGATCTAGGGGACCTTGATGGCCTTCATGGTAATCTCTCCCTTGGGTTAGGTCATTAGCCAAATCCACCACGCGAAGCAGACCCGACAAACTCAGAACCCGAAGAAAGTAGCAAAAACGTCAACTTCGAAGAAAGGATGGCGAAGATCTATCTAGAACTACAATCTCGGAATACTATCAGAACATCCTTTGAAGCGGAAGATGATGCCATCGTCCCACGCACAACACGCCACCAAGTGTGCATGATCAACGGGGATACCTCAACACCACGCGACTCTAACAGTAATCCTATCCTCAACCCCGATGATATTTTATCAGATGACAATGCAGGAAACCATGATAATGAAGGAGACCATGGAAACGGAGGTGAAACAGCAGATAATCGCATAGTCCAAGGAAGAGGCGGAGAACCGCATGGAGGAGAGAGGAAAAGACTTCGGCTACCAGCATCAGCATGGCAAAAAGCAAGGGAAGCAATTTGGGGAGTAGTTCCAATGACATCGGATGCTTTACATGAAGATCTATTAGCATACCAGTATCTGCTTCACAACAACAAGAGAGACCTACTTAGGATGTAGAGGCAACTCGACGAAAGAAAGAGACTAGCTGACGAATCCAGCTTACGACAGGCACATTTAAGCTCTACTCGAGGATCAGGGAGCTTAACAGAAGGAGCACCACCAAGAAGGGCAACATCTCGACTACAGCATATCCCTGAAGCAGAAAGAAGGGGACTCATCCGAGATCTGCACCTATCATTCATGTCAATTGACCAAGCAGGAAACATTAAGGCAAAAACAGCTCAGGCAGCCATTATGGCCGCGCAAACATATCTAATCACCACTCAGCCTGCACCCGACGATCCGCGTGCTGCCATCCACTGCTCCAGCCTGATGAACCTTGGCATGGTAGGAGCCTCTCTCACGGAAGCAGAGCAAGGAATCACGCGACAACCCGATAGATTCTCACGCCATCACAACAGTCCTCGGCAAGTGGGACACACTCGATGATCTCGATCACCGCATCTCATAGGACCCGAGCCGCGAAGCAACACAAGAAACGACAGCACGCAACACAGGAGCGATGGATCAAGAGATGAAAACCGCAGCCGACGATATCATGATGGATACAACGAAGACGATTACGAGCTATGCAGGGCCAGCTATTTTACACAAAGGATTCACAAAACCTCAGTACCCATGGACTTCAAACTTCCACATGACCGCCACAAGTACGATGGACTCCAGGAACCCGAATGTCGTGGAAATGGCCACGGCAGTCACTGCAGTAGGCAGCGATTGATTGAATCGGGGGCGAGAGCTGGCGGCCATCTGTGGTGCGAGATGGGGGCAGATGCACATGGATTTATCCAAGTTCGTCCCCCTGAGGGTAATGACCTACTCCTGCTAGATTAGATTATTGGAGAGCGAGTTACAAAAGGGCGAGCTCGGCGTCTAAGCAGCGAGCCGCTTGAAGGGGTGTATGATGGAACGGAAGTCCTGAGGGTACCCGAGGGAGGTTTATATATGAGGCACCTCGCTAGGGTTTTACAAGTTACAACCGAACAAGATATGGATTCAGAGTCTTTGACCTAATCCAACTAGGAGTTTGTTATGCTCCTGGGCCTCCAGTCGCCAGTCACCGGGCCTTCATCTTAATCGCATTCTAGTCGCCATCAGGCTGACCCATTCATGACCTTTTGGCCCAATCAGAACTTCCCGCTAGGTATACCCCATTTGGAATATCCCCATCAGTAGTCCCCGAGGCCACTGTTGAATCAGACACAGGTTGTCAGTTGGCAGTCGGAGTAGGTGAGTCTAATTTGGACACCTAGTCGAATCGGCGGTGGACTCCACTAAAACCAGGAAAATTTTCCCTAGGCTCCCAGTCGCCGCTCCGGCGATCGTCACAGCTGCCAAGTCGCTGCTTCGGCGAGTGGACAGGGCTAGTTGCTGGTGAGTGGAATGGAGGAGTTGGACCATCAACCTAGTCAAACTACCTGTTGGATACTCCAACGGTAACTTCGGCATAATTACTGCAGGTAACGGCTACCCCGAATTTGGCGGGTAGCGTTCCTCTATAAGGGGAGTGGCGAATAAGCTCTATAGATCCTTCCCCGCATTCTTCATTTTCTCACATTCATTCTTTCTGTCTTCCTTCGATCCGATCCTTCCGCACCGAGCGACTGCACATCCTTCCCAATGGAACCTCCCAAAGGCTCATGGGGGAAATCCAAGTGCACCACAGCCCAGCTCAAGTCCTTCGAGGATGCCGGAGTCCTCCGTAAGGGGAGCTAGCAGGTTCCCCTACCTCCGAGACCGAGCCGAAACCGCGAGCTGGCGAATTCATTTGTTTCCCCAGCAACCTAGAGAGAGGTTTGGGGTTTCGCACCTTGCTCTTATTTCGGCGCTTCTGTGCGTATTATGCAATCAAGCCGCCGGATCTTGGCCGGCACAACATTAAACAGCTGGCGATCTTCGTCGCCTTCTGCGAGTGCTACCTCGGCTGCAGTTCGTATTTCCCATTGTGGCTGGAGCTCTTCCACGGCTGCATCGAGCACGAGGCGTCTAGCGGCTTGATATTGGCGGCCGGCAGCGTCACGTTCTAATTGAAGCCGAAGGCCAACTTCGTCAAGCTCCTTCTGCCAAAGAAAGCCGCGAGCGAGTGGAAGAAGAGCTGGTTCTATGTGAAGGAATCCACTCCCTCTGGCGAGGTGGCGCTTCCCGAGTTCGTCACTGAAAGGAGCGAGCCTCGTCGGCTAGCGCCGAAGAAGCTCCCTGAAGACCAGAAGATGGCCGTCGCAGAGATGATGGACCAGATCCAGAGGTTGAAGGACCAGGGGTTGACTTCGATCAACCTTTACAACTACTGGCTCGGGCGGCATCTGGTTCCGCTAGTGGCTCGGCCGCATTGGATGTATGAGTATAGTGGGAAACACGACCCCTCCCGAACCAGCAAAGAGTCATGGGAGACCGAGGATTACAAGGCCTCCCTGAACAAGATCACTAACACGGAGTTCACCACCGTATCGGTCGGGCTTGCCCCGTATACTCCCGTGAAGAACGAAGCCCCCATAGTAAGTTTTCCTCCCAGTCGCCATATCTGCAACGTAACCTGTAGTCGTTTTGCTTGATACTCACTGGTGGTCATTCTTAGTTGTTCCAGGTACTGGAAAGTTGGCTTCCTCCGCTCGACGAAGAGGTTCCCCAAGAACTTGACGAAGTTTCCGAGGGAGATTCCTTCGAAAGCGACGAGGAGGAGGAGGTTCCTCCCCCGGCGCCTGCAGCTCGCAAGACCCGCATGCAGAAGCAGTGCGAGTTCGAGGTGAGTCGCAGTCTCGACGAACGCGAAGGGGGCGACGAGATCATGCAAGAGCACACGTCTCAGCGCACAGCCATGCCGGCAAAACCCGCACGCAGACCAAAGTCACAGGTGAAGAAGTTAGTGTCGCCGTCAAAGTCGGCGGTGGTGTTTGAATCTGACGATGACTCCGATGGTGAGGATGCCCCGATTCTTCGCCCAAGATCCCCGAGGATGCGATTCCAGTGAAGGTATTGGGAGACAAGGACACTGAGGCGGCGGTAGAGGTCCCTCTGGCGGCGATCGTGCCTGAAGCTTCGAGGTACCCAAGCCCGGAGGCGGCTGAGGCCGCGGCATCGAGATTGCCGCAACCATCAAGGGTGGCCGCGTCTCCGGAGCTAGAAATTCGGGTGACCGTGGCCTCATCATCAAGGAAGCCCGCGGTGTCATGGGCTTCAGATGTCTTTGAAAGGGGTCTCACACGCAAGTTGGGCCCAGAGCTAGACAAGCCCGCCCACATCAGCACCGGGCTACGTGTTTTTCCAGTCGCTAAGTAAGTATTGGATTTTCATTCCGAATCGTGTACCGTTTTTGTATTGTCATTATGCTGACTGTGGAAGTTTTGGCAGATCTGGGGCTAAGAAGATTGGCCGTCCTTCAGTGGCGAAGATTCCGCCAGTTGCCACCATGGGAGAGGGCGACCTCCCCAAGAAGAGGAAACCTGCTGGAGATGCGGCGACCGCAGAAGGCGCGAAGAGACATAAGGGAGTGCCGACGATGTCGTGGCAATGGACAACGCTAAGGAGTCCGATCTCGCTGCAGTTGTCGAAGAAGTGATTGCGGCGCGGTCGGAGCCAGTCATGGTCGCGCCTGCGACGGAAGCACCGGCTCCGACGACCAGTGCCCCAGCTAGAGCGTCGACAACATTCCCGCGCTTCATGTCTAGGGGGTTTCCAGGCGTGGCGGACAACTAGTCTCCACAGAGCCCAGAGATCGTCGATGAAGACATTGGGTCCCGTCGCGGGCACACTTCCTTCATGATCCCTTCGACTGACGCCAGAGAACTCCACAAGATGCTTGGCGCCGCCATTCAGGTACGTCCAGTCCCCGAGTTCCTCACTGCTGAATTTCAGCGGTAGGTACTGGCTTTCTTCTACTCTCAAGTCCCCGAGCTCCTAGTCGCTGAATTTCAGCGGCTAGGAACTGAATATCTTTCTACTCTCCAGTCCCCGAGTTCTTAGTCGCTGAATTTCAGCGGCTAGGAACTAGATATAGTTCTTGGTAAGTACTGAGTTTTGTTGCTTTTGCAGGGTTTGCAAAGAGAATCGACCGATAGACAGGACGCAAGGGAGCGTTTGGACCGGGATCTGCACGTGGCGCAGGAAGCGAACCATCGACTCCAGGAGGCTGTTGGTAAGTACTTGCTTCTTTTCCGTGTTCTTTTTCGGCTCTGACCTGTTGGTGTGTGGCACGTTGATAATTTGTCTCTTTCCTTTCCAGATGGTCTTCCATCTTCAATTTCCAAGGCCCGTGAAGGGTATGTTCCAGTTGCCGAGCTAGACGCGGCGAATGCGCTGATCCAGGAATTAGAGGAGGCGAAAGCAGCCTCGATTTCATCTGAGGATCGAGCGAAGGCTGCGGTTGCTGCGGCTGAAGAGGAGCGCAAGGCCACGGACTCGATCATCATGGGGCTGAAGAATGATCATGCCGCCTTGAAGAAGCATGTCACAGAGAACTGCCACAAGCTTCTTAGTCAGTCCCTGTCTTTTGCTTAACACGTTTGGCGAATCCCCGATTGGGGAGGTCCATGGTGTCACTAACGTCTGATTTTTCAGCTATGATTGGGCAAAGCGACCCAGTGGTTCAGACTTTCAACGCCTCGCAGTGCGTGACTGCCGTGGTGAACGCGGCCACGGCTTCGGCATTGTGCGTTCGAGCGGTCCTTCAAGGGATGTCCCCCACCGAGGTTATTCCTGGGGGGCCTACAGAAGTGTGGCGCTATCTGGAGGAGGCGCCCGTCATCGTGGAATGGATGGTGCGCTCGGCTTTCAGGCGCCGGGCACCCACGGCATTGAGCCTGGGTCTCGCCCACTTCCCCGATGATTTCGACCTCGACGATGTCACCAGCGGCTACCCTTCGGTGACTGGCACGGTGGAGATGTCAGAGGTACTGAAGCTGACTGCCAAGGCCGCCCCTTTTGCTGATCGGGTGTTGGCGATGGGGGATCTTCTGCCATACCAGGAAACTGTATTGGCGCCTGGCGACCCCGAGATGGAGCATCGCGATATGAAGTCGGAGCAACCCTTCCGGTCGGCGTTGTAGAAGTCGTTGATGACCTACCCGACGAACCAGTGGCAGCCTTTTGTTCGTGTCAAGGGAGGTGGTGGTGCTTCTTCGTCTGGACCTGCAGAATAGATAGTATCGTTTGGGCAATTTGTAATGTATGCCAAGTGGCGACTTCTGTAATATGAACAATATTTTGAGTAAGAGGAGTCAATCGACTCGTAATGCGACCATGACTGTGTGATGCATTTTATTTTTTGTTTGAGCGAGTCCCCGAGCGCGTCCGCCCTTTAATGGGGTATATCTCGATTGTGTACATATGTGTTTTCTTTTATTGTGTTTTGTGTATCCTTTGCATCTCCTGAAGGGGCAAGTCCCCGAACGCGACTGGTTTTGTTTGTAGGCGAGTTCCCGAGCATAATTCTTAGTCGTGTCGGGCGCGTTCCTGTTGCAAGTTACTAATGCGTTGTTTGTAATGCGTCTCTTCCCCTGGCTCGGAGAGCCAGTCGCTGGGTGAGTCCAAGGCAGCTCTCTTACTTGATGTGTTCCCGAGCCGCGTGAGGGTTCCATTCTTGCGGACTCCCCGTGCGTGGTACTTAACCGTTCGAGTTGCTTTGCACGAGGATGGGAAGGACAGGTCGCTGTGAGGAGCGTATACCAGTCGTCTTGGCCTGGTGGGCCAGTCGAGCTAGGCGACTCTGATGGTGGCTCCGGGTTGGCGTTTTCATGGACGTCCCAAGGCCTGAGTATTTTCGGTGCCCTTGGGCCGCACTACTTAGCGGTGCCGGTCGCTCGACCAAGGGTTGACTTCTGTGGGTAGCATATTGCTGATTGTACAAGTGCGAGTGGCACAAGGATATGGCGAGTAGACACAATTTTGTGAACCAAATGAATTTCATTTTATATGTCGGCTGAGTACATGTTTCAGTTCTATGTATAGAACTTCCGGAGGAGGTTTACATTCCATGGCCTCCCAACCTCGAGTTGGCCGTCACCTCGTATGTCAATGAGGTAGTAGGCATCGTTGTCGAGCACTCGCCCTATTGCAAACGACCCCTCCCATGGGGGGACAGTTTGGGCATGCGCTTCTTGTCTTGAGCCAGTCACAGGACCAGGTCGCCCTCCTAGAAGGTGCGAGTCCGGACTCAGCGGCTATGGTAGCGGCGGAGTCCCTGCTGGTAGATGGCTATACGGGAGCGAGCCAGGTCACATGCCTCGTCGATTTGGTCGATGCTGTCTTGGCGGGCGATATCGTTTGTCGCCTCGACGTAATTGGCAACTCGGGGTGAGTCATGCTCCAGGTCTGTTGGCATTACGGCTTCGGCGCCGTACACCATGAAGAAGGCTGTGAACCCGGTGGATCGGTTGACGGACGTGCGGATCCCCCATATGACTGAAGGGAGCTCTTCGACCCAGCATCCTGGGGTGCGCTCGAGGGGCACCTGGAGTCGTGGCTTGAGCCCGTGGAGGACGCTCTAGTTGGCGCGTTCTGCTTGGCCGTTCGACTCCGGGTGGGCGACTGAGGCGAGGTCGAGTCGTATGCCGTGCTCTTCGCAGAATTCCGCCATGGCCGTTGTCCGTTATTATGTTGTGCGGGTAGCCGTCCCGGTAGATGAGCTCGTGTAAGAACTTGGTTGCCGTCTTGCCGTCGCACTTTTTGATTGGCTTGGCCTCGACCCATTTGGTGAACTTGTGGACCGCGACCAAGAGATGGGTGAAGCCGGATGGGGCCTTCTTGAACGGGCCTACCATGTCCATGCCCCATACAGCGAATGGCCATGTGTTGGGGATGGTCTTGAGTGCCGAACCAGGGAGGTGCATCTGGTGGGCGTACTTCTGGCATCTGACGCATCACTGGACGATGTTGGTAGCGTCGGCGTGCACGGTGAGCCAGTAGAAGCCGTGTCGCATGGCCTTGGTGACCAGCGACTTGGCACCGGCGTGGTGGCCACAGTCGCCGGCGTGAATGTCCTCGAGGATCTTGCGGCCTTCTTCTGGCTATACGCAGCACTGGAACACTGATACGTTGCAAATATATCTATAATTTTTGATGTTCCATGCTTGGTTTTATCTATTTTGTTCCAACTTTGGAGTACTTTTCATATGATTTCTTAGACTAACCTATTAACAAGATGCCATAGTGCCAGTTGCCTGTTTTCTGCTGTTTTTGGTTCTAGGTAAGTCAGAAAATGAATATTCTCGGAATTGGACCGGACAAAAGCCAAAGTTGTTATTTTCCCAGAATACTCACGGAGCGAGAAGGAGAGTCAGAGAGGAGCCATAGGGTGTCCACACCACCCCTAGGTGCGGGTCCCCCTTGGCTGTGCCAGGGCATGGTGTAGGCCCCCTGTCCGGCTACCGACCTTGCCTCTTTCCCCTATATATCTCTCCCGAGGCACAAACCCTAGGTCATCAATCAGAAATCCACAAAAAGTTCCACAGCACCGCTGCCACCAAAGGGGAGATTCGGGGGATAGAAAGTCTCTGTTCCGGCACCTTGCCGGGACGGAGAAGTGCCCCCGGAGCCATCTCCATCGATCTCCAGCACCATCTCCATCACCATTGCTGATTCCCATGATGAGGAGGGAGTAGTTCTCTCTCGAGGCTAAGGGTTCTACTGGTAGCTATGTGTTCATCTCTCTCTCTATGCATGATCTTATTGAGATCATGAGCTTGTAATCTATAGATCTACCTTGCTACTCAAGCTCTTTAATAGATCTATGCTCTCCCCATGTGCGTGAAAGTGACAGCGTGCACACCATGGTGGCACTTAGGCTAGAGATTACAAATACTTGTTATGAGTTATATTTGGAGTTGGATGTCTTTATGAAATTGTGGTGTTTGTTTGAACCATCTAGTGCTCAAGATGACAGTGTGGGGTTTTCTAGATGGGAAAGGCTTACTTTGAGGTGTGCTGTTATAGCCCTACCATGGATTAGAGTGTCCAACCGGAGAGTAGTTAAGAGTAGTATCATAAAGAAGAATATATTTATATGAGAGTATTCACTAGTGAAAGTATGATCCCTAGGCCTTGTTTCTAAACATTGAAACACCGTTTGCTATTAGATCTATTACATGTTTGCTTGCTTCTATCTTTATTTCAGTTTTACTTTAGTCTTTTCCACGCCTTTAAGCTATTTTCTATCACCGTTACCACTTATAATTATCTATACCACTTGTATTTCACTATCTCTTCGCCGAACTAGTGCACCTATACACCTGACAAGTGTATTGGGTGTGTTGGGAATACAAGAGACTTCTTGTATCTTGATTGTAGGGTTGCTTGAGAGGGGATACCTTTGACCACTTCCTCCCTGAGTTCGATAAACCTTGGGTGATCCACTTAAGGGAAAACTTGCTGCTGTTCTACAAACCTCTGCACTTGGAGACCCAACAACTGTCTACAAGAATAGAAGTGCGTAGACATCAAACACGCTAGTCACGCTGCATTTGTGGATCTTGCCATTGATGATGACGAAGGATTTGCAGTAGCGCACGATCATTCACGCCTCCGTCTCGTTGCTTGGGAGGATCTTGTGCTCGAGGAAGGCGACGTACGGTGCCGTCCAGTCGCTAGGCTCCACAATCATGGTGACTAGGGCTGGCTCTAGTTGCAGTGGTATCCCGACGTCGATCTCCTTCGGTAGGCTGACCGAAGGTTTGTGGATGGTGTCGAGGAAGACGCCTGCTGGTGGCGCCTGTCGGGCCGACCCGATGCGGGAAAGGTCGTCTGCCTCCTCGTTCGTGCGTCTGTCGATCCACTCGATGGAATAGCCATCAAAATGTCCTCCCAGCTGGTCTACCGCTTGGCGGTACACGATCATTGTTGGAGACACGACATCGCATGTTCCGGCGACCTAGACGGCAACTAGGTCGGAGTCGCCGTAGCACCGCAGGTGATTGATGTTCATTTCCTTGGCGGCCTGCATGCCATGGAGGAGGGCCTCGTATTCTGCCATGTTGTTGGTGCAGGGCTTGAAATTGAGGTGGAGCACGTATAGGAGCTTGTCCCCTTTGGGGGAGGTCAGTATGACCCCGGCCCCTGCACCGTCGGTGTTCTTCGAGCCGTCGAAGTGTAGTGACCAGTAGTGGAGATATGGTAGCTTCTCCGGCTGCTGCGCTTCTTCCCGATCTGCCAGGAAGTCAGCTAGTGCTTGTGACTTGATTGCTTTGCGGGGCTCGCATTTGATATTGTGCATGCCGATTTCGACGGCCCACTTGGCGACTCGCCCAGTTGCCTCGCGATTGCGTATTATGTCCTGCAGTGGTGCGGATGAGACCACCGTGATTGGGTGCTCCTGGAAATAGTGGGGGAGTCGCTGCTGAGCTCGGAATACCACATACACCAGTTTCTGGTACTGCGGGTAGCGCTGTCGTGAGTCCATCAAGACTTCGCTGATGTAGTAGACGGGGCGTTGTATGGGGCGCTCCTTGCCCTCTTCTGGCCGTTCGACGACCATCACGGCGCCACTCGAATTGAGGCGGCCATGTAGACGAGCATTGGCTCCTTGTCGACTGGTGCGGGAAGTAGTGGAGCTGTGAGTAGCACTTCTTTGAGTGCTTTGAGTGCATCGTCCGCCTCCGCGTCCCATTGGAACATGGGGTTCTAGTGCATCAGGCGATAGAGGGGCATGACCTTCTGGCCTAGTCGGGGGATGAAGCGACTGAGAGCCACGACTCGCCCGGCCAACTTCTGGACGTCGCGCAGGCACTCGGGTTTTCCGAGTCGCGCCATGGTGTCGATCTTGGTGGGGTTGGCTTCGATGCCTCGCTTGGAGACTACGTATCCCAGTAGCTGTCCGGTGGGGATGCCGAAGGTGCACTTCCCTGGGTTCAGCTTGATGTTGTACCTCAGCAGATTTGCGAAGGTTTCGGCTAGGTCGGCGAGAAGGTCGTCCTGGCGGGTGGATTTTACCACCACGTCGTCGATGTATACGTGAATGTTGCGGCCAATTTGGCTCGCGAGGCACTCCTGCATGCACCTTTGGTATGTGGCACCGGCGTTCTTGAGGCCGAACGTCATGGCCGTGTAGCAGAAGGCGCCGAATGGCGTGATGAACGCCGTCTTCTCCTCGTCCTCGACCGCCATCTTGATGTGGTTGTAACCAGAGTAAGCGTCGAGGAAGCACAGCGACTCTGATCCCGCGGTCGAGTCGATGATCTGATCGATGCGCGGTAGGACGAACTCCTCCTTCGGGAAGGCGCTGTTGAGGTTGGTGTAGTCGATACAGATTATCCATGTGTTGTTCTTTTTCAGGACCAGGACTAGGTTCGCCAGCCACTTGGAGTGTTTTATGGGCCGAATGAAGCCTGCGGCCAGCAAGCGTTGCACTTCTTCGGCGATTGCTCGACGGTGCTCTTCATTGAAGGGCCACAACAACTGCTTTACCGGTCGCACTTTGGGGTCGGCGTGAAGTTTGTGGTCAGCGAGTTCCCTTGGGACACCTGGCATGTCGGAAGGCTTCCATGCGAAGATGTCGCGGTTCTCACGGAGGAACTCGATGAGCGCGCTTTCCTATGCGGGGCTCATATGCGCCCCAATGGTGACCGTCTGGCTAGAGTCGCCCAGGACAAGCTCGATGGTGCGGGTATGCGTGGTTGCCTCGAACGTGGAGTTTGCGGCGGTTGGCTTTTTTAGTATGGTGGGGTCGTCCTTGTTGATGTTGCCCGCGTATTTTGCGAGCTCCTCCGCGTGGTCGGTTTCCGCGGCGATGATGGCGTCGGCGAGCTTAGCGCCTTTGTCCTCGCATTCCACGGCCATATTGGGGTCGCCGTGGATGATGATGATGCCGCTCGGCCCTGGGAGCTTCATCATGTTGTACGCGTAGTGGGGGGTCGCCATAAATTTGGCGTCCTAGGACACAGTTGTAGGGGCTGTGGAAGTTCACCAGCTCGAACTCGATTCGCTCGGTGTGGTAGTTTGCCGGTGTGCCGAAGGTGACCGGTAATGTCACTTTTCCGATCAGGTATGCCTTCCGAACAAGGACGATGTCGTCGAAGGTTGTCAGGGTCGGCTGGATCGCCAACTCCAGGAGCTGGAGCCTCTTGAATATGTCAAGATACATGATGTTGATGGAGCTCCTGCCGTCCATCAGTGTCTTGGGTAGCCAATAATCGGCCAGCTTGGGCCTAACCACTAGGGCGACTCGCCCTGGGTACTAGATCTTGGGAGCGTGGTCCTAGCGACTCTAATTTATGCTCTGCTCGGACCAGTTGAGGAAGCGTGGGATGTCGACCTGTGTCACCGCATTGACAGTGACTGCGTGGGCGAGCACCTTCCTCTCGTGCTTTGTGCTGAGCCCAGTGAAAGTGTGTAGCGAGCCGACGGCATTGCCGAAGCCGCCAACGTTTCCGTTGTCACGAGGTGGGTTTTTGTTGGGGTCTTCCCTTGCTCGCCTTGCCTTTTCGATCTCTTTGAGAGAGTGGCAGTCCGCGGTGGTGTGGGTGGCGTGTTTCCCCTTCCTGCTGTGGTAAACGCAGGGCTGGTTAAGCTGGGCGGCGGGGTCGAATTTCGGCCTCGTCGCGTTGTTGGCGTGGTAGTTTCCGCTATCGTGGTAATTTCCCCGTCGCGTCGGTAGCTCTTGGAGTCGCGTTGGCCGTAGCCGGTGTTGGCGACGAAGTCGACTCGCCCGTCCGTGCAGCGCTTGCCGGTGATGCGGGTGTTGCTATAGCGCATGTCACGCTGTCACCCGTTGTTGTGGCCGCTAGTGTGGCGTCTTCCTCCCGACTCGTCGTCGGAGTCTTGGTTGGGGTCCTCCTCCGCGTAGCGCTTGGCGATTTCGAGGAGGTCGGGGATGTTGTCGAGCGTCCGATAGACCCGCATGATCTTAGCAACCAGTGGTTCGTACCAGCACGCGTTCTTGAAACAATGTATCGCCGTGTCTGGGTGGAGGCCGGAGGCGTTGATCCATAGTTCTTGCCACCTTTGAATCTAGTGGCGGGTCGACTCGTGTTGTCCCTGGATGCACCGCTCCAGGTCTTCAATCGTGGTGGCGCGGATGTAGGAGCCCTCGAAATGCCTGACAAAGGCATCCCGCATTTCCTCCCAGGAGTCGATGTTGTCGGCAGGGAGGGTGTTGATCCATTGCCTGGTTGCGCCCTCCATCATCAGAGGGAGGTAGCGAGCGGCGAGCAGGTCAGTGTGGCCGGCGATTCCCATCGCCATGAGGTATGTGTCCATCCATACTGCTGGGTCGTACGTTGGATCGTACTTTTCGATCTCTTTGGGTGCCTTGAAGTTGGCGGGGTACTTTTTCCCTCTGATCATATGCCCGAAGCATTGGGGGCCAACTCAGCTGAGTGAGCCCCTCGGTTCGGGGTCGCCGTGATTACTGAGGGTGTGCCTCAAGTCATTGGGCTGGCGCGCCCGCCAGGCCTGGTTGTTGATGATGTGCGTGCGAGCGTCGATAGGCTGCCCGTTGGCGGCGACCGTGTTGTTCACCGGTCACGGTTCGTTGGTGGAGAGTGCGGGGTTGGCGACCCACGGATGGTTTGCCAGTGGCTACGGTGGTGGGCAGGTCACGACATTGGCGATGGTGGGGTGGCCACTCGAGGCTGCTCTGCTTGCTGAGGAGCGGGAATACATCTGCCCCCGCAGCTTGTTGCTCGACGGCCCTGGCAAGTAGGGCCTTGGCGTACTGGATCTGTAGCGCGCCGTCCCCCTGGACATCGAGGTTGGCGACCGCGGCGTCGGCCGCGACGACATTGTCCATCGGGGTGGAGTAGAGTGGGAGTTCGTTGGCGTCGCGGGCTTGTGGTGAGATGATGATCTGCGGCTGGTCCGGCGGGGGCGCGCGACCAATGGGTGGTGGAGGGGCTCCGGTCGCCAGTGCGCCGGGTGGTGGTCTGTTGCTTCCGCCTGGCAGCACGTTCTCCTAGTATTCGCGCTCGGCCGCTCGTGCCGGGTCGCTTTCGTCGTTGAAGTTCAGGACGCGGCCGTGGATGTTGGAGTTTAGGCGAGTCCTGATGCGGCACTGGTGATAGAGCGATAGCTCCCGCGTTGTTTCCCGCTCGAGGCGGTATTTCTCGCGCTTGGCGAGCTCATTGCGCTACGCCTCCACGAGTCGCAGGCGGGCCTCCTCCACCTCTGTGGCTGTGGTAGTCAGCGGGATCGATGTGGAGAATGGATCTGGCGGGGCGGCCGTGCTGCCCGCCATATAGATTGCGTTAAAGCGATTGGATCTCGCACGGAAGTCCTCAAACGACTCCGAGCCGGAATAGGAGTCGAAGATCCCGAGGATGGAGGAGTCCTCAAAATCCTTCGGGTTGGAGACTCGTGTGATGGAGTCCTCTCGTGATGCCGTGGTGATAGATCTGTCGACTGAGGCAGGGGTCACGGAGTCGGCGTCGTTGTTTAGGGCCTCATCATTTGTGGCGGCGTTGGTCTCGGCCGCGTTGCTGTCGGCCAAGTCGTACTCAGTGACGAGGCTCCTGATGGAGCGGACCTGCTCCTCCGAGAGTAGATCGTGGTGCGGCGGTGATCCGCCAACGATTACCGTCGCTGCTGGGTCGACCGCGCCGGTGAAGCCGACGAAGAGGTTGATGGAGCCGACCGGCATCACCGTGCCGTGAGTGACCGAGTGTGACGCCAGGATGTAGCTGCTGGGCAGGATCTGTAAGATCCCGCCTATGGCGATCAAGCGGCCGGTGGCGAGTGGTCGGTCGATCGGCGAATAGGGTCTCGCCGCAGAACTCGGGCCGGTCCTGCTATGCCCCACAGTGGGCGCCACTGTCGTGGAAATGGCCACGACAGTCGATGCAGTAGGCAGTGATTGATTGAATCAGGGGCGAGAGCTGGCGGCCATCTGCGGTGCGAGATGGGGGCGGATGCACATGGATTTATCCAGGTTCAGCCCCCCGGAGGGTGATGACCTACTCCTGCTAGATTAGATTATTGGAGAGCGAGTTACAAGAGGGCGAGCTCGGCGTCTAAGCAGCGAGTCAAATTACCCCATTTGGAATATCCCCATCACCGAAGCATGGTTCGCAGATTATTTAGCCACCGTCAAATTACACGGCGGTTGCACAACTACCGCAATGCAAAGCCTACAACTACATCTCACCGGAGCCACAAGATCATGGCTCAGGAAGTTACCCGAAGATTCCATTGGCAGCTGGAACGACCTGGAAGATAAGTTCCTCCGGCACTTCCAATCCACGTTTAAATGATCAGCATCCTTGGAGAAGTGGCGAGCATGCAAACAAAAATCTGGGGAATCAATAAGACCATTCATCCAACGATGGAATATCATCAAAAACTCAGCTGAGTCCACATCCGACAAAAGGTCCATCGACACCTTCAACGACGGCCTCCGTCGCCGAGAATTCATAGAAGAACTGGGACGGGTTAAACCCAAAACAATCTCACAGCTAATGGAAATAGCAAATTTCTGGGTTGATGGGGAGGACGCGCTGCATAATAAGCGTACGCGATCACCCGAAGAAGACAGGAATAAACGCGGCAATGACGGAAGAAGAAGTAACAACGATGGAAACATGGGACCAAGTTATGTCGCAACCGGTTTCTCGGGTGAAGGTAACAACAGAAGCAACGACTACAATGGCGGATATCGCCAGAGCAGGAACGACGTCGGAGGAAGCCAGTCAACATAGTGGTATCAGCCAAGAGCACGAGACCCACCCATGTCCGTGATGCAAATGCTAGAAGGACCCTATAATATGCATTTTTACATCGACTCAGCAGGCAGACGACAATCTAACCACCTCATGAAAGACTGCCAAATATTCCTGAAGATGCAGGAGCTATGTAATGCAAAGGCGACAGAAGTGGAAAATCGAGGATACGCATCTACGCCTGGCACACTAGCCATCGATGCATCACCACCACCACCAGCGGCACCACCACAAAACACAAATGATCAAAGCAATGAATACCCTAGGTCAAAAGGAGCAATGTCCATGATTCAAAAAGGGCACCCATCCAACAGAACTCAGAAGCTCATCACAAGACAAACTAATATGGCGGAAACAGCAACATCAACCACACCCGAATACCTCCACTGGTCAGAGCAAGAAATCACATTCAGTAGAGCCGATAACCCGCTTCGGGTCCCACGACCAGGTCACTCGACCTTGATGGTCGAAACACAAATTGGCGGGTTCGATATGAGCAAGGTGTTCATGGATGCAAGAAGCAGCATAAATCTGATCTACGCAAAAACACAGAGAACAATGGGCTACCCCCTGGACAATCTCGCGCCAATAGAAACATCTTTCCATGGAATAGTACCAGGTAAAGCCGAAATTCCTTTAGGCAAAGTATTTCTTGACGTTGTTTTTGGTTCCAAAGTAAATTTCAGGCGAGAAAAACTTGAATCCGAAGTCATGGATTGGCCATCACAATATCATGCGATCCTGGGATGACCAGCCTTCGCATGGTTTATGGCAGTGTTGCATTATGCATACTTAATCATGAAATGCCAGCACCAAAGAGAATCATCACCGTAAAAGGAAGCTTCACATGTGCCGACAATTGCGATCGAGAGTTCAACAAAATTTCTGAATCTTTCGGGATGGCAACGGAGTTTGAATAACTCAAAACTTCAGCAAACGCAGAACCACTAGAAGTAGCGCGTGTCAATCTCGATCAGGCTTCTGACATGGCAAAGGACACAAAAGAAGTACAAATCCACCCCGTCAACCTGACGAAAAAACATTTGTGGCTTCCAACCTTGATCCCGCATAGGAAAGTACGCTCATCGAGATCCTCCGTGAGCACTACGAGATCTTCGCATGGCTACCTTATGACATGCCGGGGATTCCCAGGGAACTTGCTGAGCACGCATTAAATTTGGATCCAAAGGCGAAGCCAGTAAAGCAACCGCTTCACAGAACCAGAGCGTAAAGCCATTGGAAAGGAGCTTCATCGCCTTACAGATGACAATTTTATCAAAGAACTAACAAAAGCAGAGTGGGTTGCAAATCTAGTATGTGTTCCAAAGAAAAATACTACAGAACTTCAGATGTGCATCGACTTTACTGCACACTAAACAAACATTGTCCAAAAGATCACTTCCCATTGCCGCAAATCGACCAAATAATTGATGCAACCGTGGGATGCAAACGTCTTTCTTTCTTGGATGCTTACTCAGGATACCACCAGATTAGGATGAAGAAAGAAGATCAGGAGAAAACAGCGTTTATCACGCCTTATGGTGTATTCTGCTACACAACAATGCCTTTTGGCCTCAAGAACGCTGGAGCAACATATCAGTGGATGATGCAGAAGTATTTGGGAAGCCAAATAGGCACAAACGTGCAAGTATGTATCGATGATGTTATAGTTACAATAAGACAAGGATCTGCGCTCATCAAGGACCTCGAAGAAACATTCAAAAATCTCGACAAGTTTAGCATCAAGATGAAACCGAAGAAATGCTCCTTTGGAGTCCCGGTAGGGCAACTCCTCGGATATTTGGTACTAGCAAGAGGAATCGAGGCTAATCCCGAGAAAATACAACCAATCCTCACAATGAAGAAGCCAACAAACCTACGCGGCGTACATCAGCTGGCAGGTCGAGTAGCGGCACTCAGTCGTTTCATTGCAAGGTTAGGAGAAAAAGCTCTCCCATTTTATGCCCACATAAGGAAATCATAAAAATTCGAATGGACGGAAGAAGCTCAGCGCGCCTTTGAAGATCATAAAAGGACACTTTTGACATCTCCTGTCGTCGTGTCGCCAAAAGAGAAAGAGCCTTTACTACTTTATATTGCTGGCACAAATCAGGTGGTCAGCACGGTCTTGGTCGTGGAGCGACCCGAATAAGGGAAAACCCATGGTGTGTAGAGGCCAGTCTACTTCCTGAGCAAGGCCTTATCGCCATCCAAACAAAGGTACCCATATTACCAAAAACTAGCATATGGGGTATTTATGACAGCACGAAAACTACGCCATTAATTTTCGGAACATCTGATCATAGTGGTCAATGAAGCACCTTTGTCAAGCATCCTCAATAATCCAGAAGCAATTGGGCGTGTCTCTCTATGGGGCATCGAATTATCCCCTCGAGATATCACGTATGAGAAGCGCAAAGCAATCAAGTCACAAGTTCTGCTGGATTTCATCACAGAATGGACAGAGTTGCAATGTGCAGGTCCACCAGAACTTTCTAGTGCCTGGACAATGTACTTTGATGGATCAAAAAGAACGGAAGGAGCAGGAGCAGGAGTCATACTAATATCAACACAAGGCGACAAAATGCGCTATATACTTCGGATGAGCTTTGCAAATGCATCCAATAACGAAGCTCAATGCGAGGCCTTGTTGCATGGCATGCGAATGGCCAAAGCTTGTGGTGCAACTCGCCTCAAAATCTTTGGAGATTCCAATCTTGTGGCACAACAAGCAATGAACAAGTGTGACACCATCAGCGAAAATATGATAGCTTATCGCGATCTATATGGCGTTATGGAAGATCAATTTGATGGGTGCGAAGTATCGCATATAGGGAGAGCAAGCAATGAAGAAGCTATCAATCCAGCAAACATTGGATCCTTGTGCTTACCAATACCACCTGAAGTTTTTTGGGAAGAAATAACAGAGCGATCGATCAAAGCAAAAAGAGTCTCTAAGGTTGTAGCACCAAAAAAGAGGAAAAAAGAAACACCCGCAAAAAGTCTCAGGGGCTCTATCAGAAACCAAGAGTATAGAAGAGGCCATCGAAGAAGAAGAGCAGGAAATTTGAGAGGTCATGCTAATTGAGCCTACCTAGATGCAGCTGTATATAGCATATATGACTAAGGGAGAACTACCCGAAGATGTGATAGAAGCCCGGCGAATCACCCGAAGATCGTAGGCCTTCAGAATAATCAAATGGGAGCTATATAAGAGAAGTATTTCGGCCGTGTTGCATCGTTGCGTAACACCCGAAGAAGGAAAAATCATACTCAAAGATATACATGAAGGAGTTTGTGGTCACCATGCTAGTAGACGAGCAATTGCCGCGAAAGCATTCATGGCACGATTTTATTGGCTCACTACAGTTCAAGATGCAAAAGATATCTTCAGAACATGTGAAGCATGTCAACGATTCACAACAAAGCCTGGAGCACCCGCCGCTGAGTTGAATCCTATACCTTTGGCTTGGCCTTTTGCTCAGTGGGGACTTGATATGGTGGGAAAACTTCATAGATCATCGCTAGGAGGACACGTCTTTCTGCTAGTAGCAGTCCACAAATTTACTAAATGGATTGAAGCAATGCTTGTCACCACCCAAGACAGAACTTTGGCTGTGAATTTTATTAAATCCATAGTATTTCGGTTTGGCGTACCAAACAACATCATCACAGACAATGAGACCAACTTGACTTCCAATGAGTTCAAGGAGTACTTTCAGGAGATGGGTATCAAAGTAAGCTACGCTTCGATAGCTCACCCGCAAACAAATGGACAGGTAGAAAAGGCCAATGGACTAGTTACTGCTGGACTCAAGAAAAGACTACTAGCACCACTTGACTGAGCAAAAGGAGCATGGGTTGATAAATTGCCATCTGTCTTATGGAGTTTACGTACAACTCCAAATAATTCAACAGAAGAGACACCTTTATTTTTGGTCCATGGTGCAGAAGCCATGCTTCCTGTTGAGGTCTCACATGAATCCCCAAGAGTAGCTGCATATGATGAAGAGGAATCAAGAGAAGCACTTGAAGATGATGTGGATGCACTTGATGAAGCTTGATATGAAGCCCTACAAAGAGCAACTATGTACCAGCAAAACTTGCACAATTACCACAGCAGAAGATTGCGGCCTAGGTCCTTCGCAGTAGGGGACCTAGTTCTTCGCCTCAAGCAAAATGGCCACACGAAGTTAGAATCACCATGGGAAGGACAATACATCGTCACAGAAGTTATTCCCGGAGGAGCATATCAACTACAAGACAAGAAGACAGAGTCAATTACTCAAATCCATGAAACGTAGCACAGCTATGACGCTTTTATGCATAAGATTACTTACAATATGATAAGAGTTATAGTTTGGCTTCTTAAGCCAAAATATCCAGGCCAACGGCTAGATGCCATCTGCCCAAAAAATATTGTATCATCGACTTTTTGCCTTATGTATAAAGAGATAAGTTTTTCGTGCCTTAAGCTCTTTATTATTGTTCCAAAGATCTATGTTTTCCATTAAGCTAATAACAACTATGAGCCCATGTCGAGATACAAGCATCCGAACATAGCCTTGGGGGATACTCCCATCGGGAGCGCTGGCGCGCACCCGATAGAAATCCAATTGTGTATAAAACAAAAATATTCATGATTGAAAATACCTTTGACTTTTACATCAATGTATCCTCAAAAAAGGGTATCCTCAAAAGAAAGATTACTCCCATCGGGAGATAATATAAAGCATTAAAACTATTTGACAAATCAACCCAGCAAGGAAACTGCCAAAAAAGCCAAAAATCTCGGATCGCGATCAAACGCGACAGAAATCTGAATGCCGTGTTCAGAAACATGAAGGTAAGACCCCAGGATTCATCCTTTGTGGCCTGGTAATCGCTCAAGAATGCACTCTGCCAGTAAAATATCCGTATCAATGATACGATGAAAAATCCCGACGGACGCGTTGGGTACCCGATAAAATAGAAGCTGGAATGCAGTATTCGGTAAGACCTCAGCGGCACGAACTGAATTACGCCAGTAATAAATTCCGAATTCAGGCCTCGGGACTTGAATTTGATGTAGGACAACCTTGTTTTTTCCTAGGAGCAATTAACCGATTCCCGATCCGTCGAAAGCATTAGACTCGTTGTACCAAATCCCTATTAAAAATAAAAAGATAAAAGAAATAAAACATAAAGGAAAGGAAGGAAAAAGAAACTTTGAGACTCAACCTGAAACTGAGGTTCAAGTAGAGTCTCGGGGTTACTGACATTGGTATGATTACTCGGATGCTTATGATTTGCTACCCTATATTGGGTAAAAGGCTACGGCCCATGAAGATTTCAGATGACAGTCCAAGGAAGCAACCGACAAAGGCTTTGATTGTATTAGGAAAGAGACTATGAACCGACATTGTATTGGTATTGTAATTACGCGTGTATGAAACCTATCCGTATATAGCTTTGAGACCTGACCTATTATATATAGGATGGGAGAAGCCCAAGCGAGGATACCAAAATCTAGAAGACAACTTGTAATAGTGTGATTTCTCAATATTCAGGTGACTTTGACTCCATTGTTTTCCTGACATCTGACGAAATCCCCATCGTTCTCTTTTCTACGAAACCCTAAGTCCTTCACCATGGACATTTCTGAGGTTAATCCTCGTCGGTGATAGTGCTTAGGTAATAGCAAAAGTTAAATCCATAGCATAGAAAGAAAGGAAATATCAAAAAAAGAAAATAAAAAATATCCCAATAAAATAGAGAGTCTTAAAACTTGTAAGAAAGAGAGCGAGTCAGAGCAAGGCAAGTGTACAAATTCATTGCTTCTCAAACTTTTGGAGAACGAGCTTCGGTATCTCCTTGTTTTGGCACCACACCAAGTGATGTAGCCCGTCCAACGGATGTTCCTATATCAACATTGCCGTGTCCCCCAATGGTCCCATGACTCGTGCCCGAGCCAAGCTCCTCCATGACAAGGTTAACTCGCTCCTATACTCGTGTGATTTTGATACCCCATTGAATGGCTTGCTACTGTTGGGGTTTAGTGCATGAAAAAATGATTTTTCCTACGCAAACCACCCTAATGCCAGGATCTATCTATTAGTAATGTAGTAAAAATAGGGGCTTTTTGAAACTTACCATTGAAGACTAAAAAGCTTTGTCAACATTCGAGAGAACATGGTTCATGTAGTCGTACTGACGCTGACCTCAAGGCCATTCTAAACTTGGATAGCTCCACCAGATCCATCTCCACCGGCTTCAATGATTCTGATGGCTCGAACGACTCGAGCGTTAGAAGTGCAATGCCTTGTAGGGGGTCACACACATACAATGTTTAACGGCGACTCCCAGACCTTGATCCAGCAGAGGTTGCGGAAGTAGATCTCCTGGATCCGAAATACCCGCACGTGATGATGCTCCGCCGTGAAGAACACTCTCGTTCGAGCAGCCTTATAGTGGGCCACACTCACAAACGAGAGAGGAAGAGAGGAGGACACTAGGAGGAGGAATCCTCAAAGCTTGGGATCAATTGGTGTTTTTAAAACTCTCCATATGCTCGCCTTTATATAGGGAGAGGGGAGCCCCCAAGTTCCTTAGCCTAGCCATTTGGGACTAAAGGAGAGTAGGGGGTTGGAAGCCACCTTGGTCGTCTAGGCAAGGCCTCATTGGGCCCCACGTGGGGCACCAATGTCCCAACTGGGCACTCCTCCCTTCTCCCCTCTGGGTGCCCTCCCTCTTGGGCCTTTTCCCCTAGGGAATTGGCCCATTAGGAATGGGATGCCCATTAAATCATATTTAAATCATTAAATAAATATAAATAAATGTATAATTGAATAAGTAACATATATTTACATATCATTTAATTCCTGTTGCACCTGAACTCCTTCCAGACAACTCCGGACACCCCCGGACTTTCTCGGAACCCTTCTGGTTTGCCCTTATCTTTTCTTTGATGATTCCTATGATGCGAAAACGACCTTCGAATGTTGTCAAACCCTTAACTATGTTACCCTAACGGCCGGGAACACTCCAGAGATGGTCGAGGCCCATCTCAGACCAATGATCATTAGCGGGACCTGGATGGCCATAATAACACATGTGCATTCCACGAGAATCTTTGTCGTTGAACCATTACACATAGAGTCATATTCCCTTTGTTACTTTGATACTTTACTTGTCCAAGACCTGGTGAGTGACATGGCCATGTCATGTTCAATCTCGTTACTGACAAGTACAACATTACTCGTTTTGAGCTATGCCATCCCCATGAACTAGTCACACGTTGCAGCTTTATGGATGTCATGTCTCCAAGTGGGCCTAAAGTATCTCTCTGTCACGCAGAAGAACAAATCCTACTCTTGACACATACACCTCTACATGCCCCTGTAAATACCTGAAGAGATCTTTATGATCACCGTTTCACTGAGTGACATTTGATGCAATCAAGGCACTCTCGGATGACAGTGAGTAAATATGGTCTCACGGTGTAAGGAATTGGTTACTACGTTTTCCAATCATTGTAACGATGAACTTCGTGACTTGATCGTGTTTCAATTCCTATGTTGGGTATGTCCATCACTTTCATTCACCTAATGAAACAACCCCATTGTCAGTTGACATAAATGTCCATGATCGGGAAACATCGATCATCGATTGACCAATGAACTAGTGTCTAGAGGATCACTAGGGACTCTAGTGGTTTACATATCACATGTGTATTGACGTTCCTATTAATACAGTTCTAGCATGATATAAAACCTATTATGAACTTAATGAAATATGTCAATAATCTATATTATTATTTGTCTCTAGGGCATATTTCCAACAGTCTCCCACTTGCACTAGAATACAAATAAACTAGCTACATTTGAGACGAATTAACACACCATAACACTTTTGGTGTTTTGATCATGCTTGATCATGGAAGAGGTTTTGTCTATGGACTGTACTATACAGATCCTTATGTCTTTGCAAATTGTTAATGTCAACTAATTTGACATTCTTCTTTTATAATCATATGATAACCTTGGTGTATAAATATTTATGATTTGGTGACATAGTGTTATTTTTGTTCCTTCTGCCATGACATCCAATTGATCAATCAAAAGATGATGTTTTCATTTCCATGAGAATTAGGAAAACACTCTATGGGAAGATGGACTTCCTCAGCCATAACATTTCATATTTTACCTTTGAAGTAATCATATACTTCTTATGACAATGTAAATCTTATCGATGGTGCAATAAATGCGACTTCGATGTCTAACCATGCTTATATTATTCTAAGGCACTCAATGTTGTGAGAATTCCCATCATCTAGGTTGGGTGGAACTTCCTAGTGTAACCCTTCTATGATCAAGTTCACCATCCTTTACAGATCAGATGTATACCTCCAGTTCTCTCTAGACACTAAATATTGTTCTTCTAATTAAGAACTTGGGTCATATTATGTCGAGCATACAACATGATTTTACAAGATGGAACCTACGACTGAGGCATAGTAGATGTTACACATATTTTCCTTCTTTTAACCATCATCGTACCGAGACAATCTCAATGCTTCACCTAGTTGGACAAGTAAGAACTTCCTTCTTAACTTGTTCCATTCTGAACATCTTTCAGAATCCAATCCAAGAAAATATTCCGAATTAATCCTTTTAAACATATCAATCTATATTGATAGATTTGAATGTCAATATTCCTTAAACTTCATCTTCTTAATATTCTATAATAATTACTAGCACCAACAATACCATTCACACTATGTCAATCACATAGAGAATGTTTCATCAAGCTCCCACTCAAATATGTCAGTTACATATAAGAGTATGGAACTCTCTGAGCTCCCACTCAGTTTGTTGTAAATCTAGGTCTTCTCAATAATCTGGGCACAATCCCAAAATCGTTTTAAGAATTCATCAAATTGAGAATTCTAGCTACGAGATTCCATTTGTTCGATTTAAGAATTGCTACACATTGTAGTTAATCATTTGAATTTGTTCAAGACATTTCTTGCACAAATCAAGCTTTGTGCCTTACTTTAAGTTTCATTTCTTCCTTTCGACTCGTATAGAGATACTATGAACTTGGAAATGGTGGCATGGATACTTTTGACCATGCTCCATGATCATTTACTCCGACAGTCCCTTTGGAAGATCAAGTAACATCTTTACTTTGATAAGATCAAGTAACATTTTACTTTACCATCATAAATGTAACTTAATGTACAGGATTTCTTGAATCCAAGTCATTTCTCGTACTTGGGTCCACCATTGCTTCTTTGTAGTTTGTAGGTATGCCATTGTTCCATTAACATGACAAGTTAATCATGAATTCAATTCTGCAACGAGTCAAAACTTATTCATGAATTCAATTCTGCAATACGGCAGAACTTATTCATGAATCCTACTTTCTTTTAGTTAAACCTCACACTAAAACTTTTAATCATTTATCATTAGTTTATCCTTTATGTGTAGAGTTTTGTTCTGTAATCAATTTTGTTGTGCTACTCTAACATTTCGAGGCAAGGTTCTCAACCTTATTTGAGCTTTCACCTTTTTCCATCAACTCATTTATTGAGAAACTGTTCTCGACAAGTCACCACTTTGAGCAATACTAATTTTCCCCTTTGGTTGTAGTTGTGGAATATGTATTCTTAGTTTCCTGGGAACACACTACAAAGTTCTATTCATTTTAATTCTGAATTATCACATAACTCTAGAATTTCTAGAAACCACATTTTTCCATACACTTATGGTGTTGTTTCCACAAATCCTTTATGATTCTTTATACAATAAGTAAGTGTTTGCTATTCTAATTTATCTTCTCTAAATACAAACGCTAACACGATAAGAGATTACTTTAGACCATACGATATCTAATATGGTATGATTACAATTCTTTATACATGTCAACACATTACATATTCTTAGAAATGTAATTTCTGGAACACTTTCCACAAGTATTATATGCCTGAATCACAACTCAAGTACTTGTCGTTTTGATCATAAAGACTTGTATTCTTTTTAATTCAATATTCTTCTTCACTCTGAAATTCTTTGTTCATAACAAATAGTTTCAGACTTGTGTCTCATTCAGCGAATACATTTATTTGCTTAGATTGACAATAAGGTTTTTACGAAATAATGATATCCACCATTTGTTGAACAATACAACATATCATCATGTATGCTATCTAATTATTCAACACACACTCTATTTTACTAGAATGTGGAATTTTAGTCATTTTGCCTAACAGGGGTATGGTTTGTATGTGTCAAAAGATCATGTATCTTTAAGACCTTTGTTTCATCACTTATGAATCCTTTCATATGTACCATTATGACTTAACACAATGGTGTCATTCAAAATGATGTCATTATTAAGTATAAATACATTTTGGCATTTTCAAAATCTTATTAACATTTAAATTTCTATCATCAAGATCAAAATATGAATAACCCATCCATAATCAAAATTGTGAACATAAAAGATATTACTCATAGGAATAAAACAACTGATTTGTCTCAAATTCATATGAATAACTGTCTTAAAAATGCAATACACACACTAATGTAGTTCACTCTCATTGATTCCAAATTTATTCAAATATTCTAATCCAAATGATAACTTCATAAGGAGAGCATCATTGGCATCTTGTTGGCCATCAACACACGTTTTCACGCCCACTCCTTCAATCACTTCTTAAGCAGTGGGTCCTGTTTTCACAAAATAGTGCAAGTATCAAATACTTTGTAAACTGCCATAAGTCATTGAAAAATTAAAACATTTATAACTTTGTATATCATATATATATATATATCTTTCCTCTTGATGACAGCTCCTAGAGTAGGAGCTACATTCCGGGTTCTCATATGATCCATGAACTCAAGGATGGTAAACTCTTTCCTTCCACAAGGTAGTTCAAGGCGGCATCTTTATAGCTGTGGTAGCGAGTGCAACACCACGTAACTCACAAATTTGTCGGTCACCCAGTAGTCCATGATGTCCACAAGGTGCTCATGAATCCTCTCCGTGAGGTCCAAGTGGTATTCCAGGCTGGTGCATTCCCTCATCTTGGTCGGGATGACTTCACCCTTGTACTCAAACGCCATGATTCTGACTTGAGATGGAAAGAGTATCTGAAGTCCTTCGTCCAGGCTAAAGGACTCAATCTCATGGAACTGTTCTCCCAGAGCAAGCTCCATGACATGAACCATAGTGTATTTGACTGTCATGAAGGCGTCACGTCAGGCATGATAATCATGATCATCGGGTAATCCGGTGAAGCCCACGGGAAAATATCCTAGCAGTTCTTGCAACACATAGAATAGATCATGGAAGATGAGGAGGTTCCTCAGGCGTTCGTACCAGTCTATGAAGTTGGACCCATCTACTTTCAGTTTCTCACTCTTCATGAATCCCTCAAGACTAAACAAAGACTTGGGTTTTGACATTATCTACAAAGTTTCGCAAATACATTTAGACTAAGTTCATAATATGAGTTAAAATTATAATCACATTATAGTAGATTCACTCTCACTAAAACAAACACCCCTAAAGAAGTTTTAGTCATTACACAATCACAATTCACTATGTCACCCCCGATCATCATGGCCAGCAACATAGCTGCAAAGGTAGACATTCTCCAATGTCAATCACATCATTAATGTGACTCGTGCTCTATCTTTGATCATCCGTGTTCTGATGCCATGTCTGTACATGCTAGGCTCGCCAATTCAACCTTACGTGTTTTTTCTGTGCAACATGTCTTACACCCACCGTATGCAAACGCAAATATGTCTGACAGCCGATCGTCACGGCATGCCTCATATCGGAGAACTTTCTTGGTGGTGCACACTAAGGGAGAACACAATATTTGTATTAAATTAAGGGATCATCCTATTAATGCTACCGTCGAGTATCTAATACTAGCACAAATAAGATGCACACAATTAAATGTCAAATGTAAATAAGTGTGACATGACATGGTTGTAGATCGTCACGCCATGATCTCCATCATGCGCTCCAGTGTGTGGTGCCAAGCGCTTGATGCCACCATCCTATTATTACAACTTAGCAACAAGAAAGTAAACTACTTTTACCTTACTTTGACCATATCATATCGCAAGCCCCTGTAAAATAAAGTTAGACGTCTCTACTTTATGTTCTGCATATTTTACGTGGCTGCTAGGGCTTTCGCACAAGAACCATTTCTTACCTACGAACATGAACCACAACATTGATTAAATAATTGTCGCTATTACACCCCGTTTGGGGCCCTCCGTTGTAAATGGTATACCAACTACTGCAAGAGAAACTAATACCCCCAAGCCGCTTATACGGTGCAAGCCGTATGTCAAGCATGGACCAGTCTCGCGAATGAATGCATATTGTCGGGTGGGGGCCACTTCGATCAAGAAGTGCTACCGTATACACAAGTACACGTGGGAGGTTAATAATTATTTGATCAACACCCACACAATCAACATGTGTTCTACCCATACTAGCATAACTACGAATAGATCGGCTCTTATACCACTACTGGGGTTTAGCGCCTAAAAACAATAATTTTTTCTATGAAAACCACCCTAATGCTAGGATCTATCTATTAGTAATGCAGTAATAGGAGGGGATTTTCGAAACTTACCCTTGAAGACCAAAAAGCTTTGTCAACATTCAGGAGAACATGGTTGATGTAGTTGTACCGACGCTGACCTCAAGGTCATTCTGAATTCAGACGGCTCCACCAGCTCCAGCTCTACCGGCTTTAATGACTCCGATGGCTCGAACGACTCGAGCGCCACTACTGTAGTGCCTCGTAGGGGTTCACACACATACGGCGTTTGACGACGACTCTTGGACCCTGATCCAGCAGAAGTTGTGGAAGCAGATCTCCTGGACCCGGAAGCCCCGTAGCATGACGACACTCCACAATGAAGAACACTCTCATTCGCTCATCCCTTACAGTGGGGCCGCACTCACAAGAGAGAGTGGGAGATAGGAGGGAAGTGATGTCTACGCATGCTTCTATTTTTGTAGACAGTGTTGGGCCTCCAAGTGCAGAGGTTTATAGAACAGCAGCAAGTTTCCCTTAAGTGGATCACCCAAGGTTTATCAAACTCGGGGAGGAAGTGGTCAAAGGTATCCCTCTCAAGCAACCCTGCAATCAATATACAAGAAGTGTTTTGTGTCCCCAACAAACCAATACACTTTTCAGGTGTATAGGTGCACTAGTTCGGCAAAGAGATAGTGAAATACAAGTAATATGGATGATTATAAGTGGTAATTGCAATCTGAAATAAGAGTGGTAGCAAGCAAACATGTAATAGGACTGATTGTAAATGGTGTTTCAATGCTTAGAAACAAGGCCTAGGGATCATACTTCCACTAGTGGACACTCTCATATAAATATCTTCTCTTCATTATGCTACCCTGAACTACTCTACGGTTGGACGATGTAGGGCTATAACAACACACCTCAAAGTTCGCATTCCCCATCTAGATAACCGCTCACTATCACCTTGAGCGCTAGATGGTTCCAACAAACACCACAATCTCATAGAGACATCCAACTCAAATTATATTCTTGATAAGTATTTCTATAACCTTAGCCAAAGTGCCACACGGTGTGCACACTGTCAACTTCACACACGTGGG
Source organism: Avena sativa (assembly GCA_916181665.1). Lineage (NCBI taxonomy): Eukaryota > Viridiplantae > Streptophyta > Magnoliopsida > Poales > Poaceae > Avena > Avena sativa. The sequence continues at coordinate 336,008,560 of OV702289.1, forward strand.
GATAAATAGAGATTAATTAAATCACTTGAGTAGCAGAGTAGATCTATAGATTACAAAGCTCATGGTCTCATAAGATCACGGATATAGAGAGAGATGAACACATAGCTACCGGTAGAGCCCTTAGCCTCGAGAGAGAACTACTCCCTCCTCATCATGGGAGTCAGCAATGGCAATGGAGATGGCGGTGGAGTCGATGGATATGGCTCTGGGGGCACTTCCCCGTCCCGGCAGGGTGCCGGGACAGAGACTTCTGTCCCTCGAATCTCCCTCGGTGGCGGCGGCGCTATGGAACTTTTCGTGGAACTCTAACTGGTGCCTAGGGTTTTTGTCCTGGGAGGCTTTTATAGGCGAAGGGGCAAGGTCGGTGGAGTACTAGGGGGCCCACACCCCCTAGTGGCGCGCCCTAGGGCTGGCCGCGCCGCCACCAGGTGAGGTCGCCCTGGTGCGCCACTTCATCTCCCCTCCAGACTCCATGTTCCTTCTGGCAAAATATTGACCTGGGATTTTGTCCGGTACAATTCCGAGAATATTTCCTTACTAGCTTTTCTTTCATAAAAAACAGCAGAAAACATGCAGCTGGCACTGTGGCATCTTGTTAATAGGTTAGTTCCAGAAAGTGTATAAAAATACCTCAAAGTGTGAACAAAACATAAGAAAGTAGATATAAAACAAGCATGGAACATCAAAAATTATAGATACGTTTACGACGTATCAAGCATCCCCAAGCTTAACTCCTGCTCATCGTCAAGTAGGTAAGTGATAAAAGAATAATTTTTGAGGTGACATGGACCATCATAATCTTGATCAAGGTATTTGTAAATCATTGATAGCTGGGATCAAAGTACTCTAACGTGAACATGAAAGATAGAGTTCTAACAATAAGACATAGCAACTATGTTGTAACATGATAAGGTACGAACAAAAGATCATGAATAACAATACATTGAAAGACGCTTGTTTGTTGCACATATAGAAAACATAATGTGGTATTCAACTTGTCCCTCATGGTATATCAAAACATAAATGCATAGGACACCTTCAAAGTTCATAAGGGTGACTAGATACAAATAATTTAAGGACAAGCAATATCACAGTTATGAATCAATCAACAAGTTTTGGGACAATGCACATTAAACTAAGAATGATCACTATGCTCTCTCAATTGGTGCATAAATATAGAAGATGGAGACTCAACATAAAAGTAAAAAGAAACTCCCTTCATAAGAGGTAAGCAGGGATTTCAAGTTTCATAAAGAGCTTCCAAAAATTATGGTACTTATTAGCTTTCAGCTCTCATTGCCCCTATCATAAGCATGTTGAGGTGATTAAGGTTAAAGTGAACAAATATGAGGATATGCTTGACAAGTTATAAGTCGAAAATCTTATGCCCCTTGCCTACGAGTACCGAACCTCATGCTACTCAACTTTAGTCACGAGTAAGTTCTTGTCATTGTAAGTACATGTGTATCATAGAGAACCGCCAACGGGGTACCCCTTGCCCCATGACACAGGATATATCCTATATCAAAATGACAATGGACCTGACAATGAGCATCTCAGAGATCTTTTTATTTGCTATTTGCATAGTTTTTTATTGAGGATGCTTCACAGAATACTCATTATGGTTATGCTGCAAGTTTCCACCATTATTAGGCATGGCTTAGGCTAGCCGCCAAGGCGTTTCTCTAACACACATACAAACTCCATGAGCTTACAAGCTACCCTTTTATTTCACACCGCCGAGATCCATAAACAAAATAACATGATATCAACTGAATAATAAGTGCAATGTTGAAAGCGTTCCCCATGGTACGTGGTTCTGCTAATTCTCAACTTATAAAGTGCAATCATATACGCAACATAGATGGACGCAATGGTTCAAGTTTATTAAGTGCAAGAAAGTAAAGTGTGCCATCAAGTTCGTGAGAGCTTTAATCACTAATTTTCACATAACAAGTTTATTTTGGAAGGTACATAAAAACATGAATATACTTGGAATAGTGTAAAACACCATGCATAGGAATTTATAGTGGACTCTATGGAATAACTTGGTTTTCTTGGGGGTTGGATGCATGAGAGGAACTCATACTTGGTACATGTGGAGGCTAACAAAAGACTGGGAGCGACCAACTAAGAGAGCACTAATGTCCATAATCATGCAAAGCGACAAAACATTAATAATTAAAGCATAAAGTGATATTACAAGTCAAAAAACTAAATGATCATAGAGGCTAAGGTGACTTGTTCATAGTCTTAACATGGTGTAAGCATGCACCAAGTCAACCCAAATAAAGCATCCAAGGAGAATAACACAATATTATGCTTTTGTATGCTAAAACAACACATGCTTCTTTCAAGGCACATTATGCAATCTCAATTGTTTGGAACAAGTCATGCTACAACAATAATTACTAAGCATAAAGTCAAAGAAATATCAAACATGACATGATAAAGTCTAGGCCACAGTTAAAACAAAACTCGTTTTATACCACTTATAAGCATGAACTTTCCTACTCTTTTCCAATCACTAATCAACTTATTTGAAATATGATATGAATGCAAGGGTCCATCGAATTTATTTAAGAAAAGGAAGAAAAATAAAACTAAAAACAAAGACGCTCCAAGAACAACACATAGTGCATAAGGTAATAAAAATAAAGTGTCTTGAAAGAAGACCTGAGATTATTGATGAAGAAGGGGATGCCTTGGGCATCCCCAAGCTTTGAAGCTTATAACTCTTGAATATTTCTTGGGGTGACACGGGTGGCATCCCCAAGCTTGAGCTTCTGTCTATACTTCATCTCATCACATTATTCTTCCTACTCTTGAAAATTTCCTTCATACAAAACTTCACACAATCTTCATTAGCAACATTAGTATATTCAAGATAATAAGTCTTTGGGTTTAGTTTCAACACAAGTAAAACTTCCATTAAAACACAAGATACTATAGCAATTCCTTCTAAAATATCAAGTGATCAAAGATAACTAAAAAAGAAACGTATTAAGAGGCAAATGCAAATAATGGCAGAAATCTATCAAAACAGACTAGCAGGTAAAGAACGATTCTTTCGAAAATATCCTGTTGCTCAAATCAAAAAGTGCAAAACTAACGAAAGTTCGGTAATAACCTAGGTCATAAGCAAAAACAATTACAGCTCAATCCGACGTACTGAGATTTTTCACGATTTTTTACAGTGACACACAGAAATCTGTTTCGAGACAACAACTTCCCCATATCTTACTTCCCTATCATTAGAGGTTATTATTAGCACAAAAAGCAAACAAAAATGATAAGCATAGGTTATTACATGACTCAACAAAAACTAAAATAAACTGAAAGTAAAAATATAATGGGTTGAATCCCAAAAGCTCTTTCTTTATAGCAATTAAGATAGGCATGATAATTTCGATGATGCTCACATAAGAAATATGAATTGAAGTAAAAGAGAGCATCAAGAAGCAAATATGGAACAAATTTAAGTCTAACCCACTTCCCATGAAAAATAATCTTGTAAAGAAACAAATCATGAAAGCACAAAGCAACAAGCATAGGAAAGCAAAACAAGTGCAACTTCAAAATTTTCAACATAAACAGGGGAAGCTTAATATTGTTGAGATACATAAAACCATGTTTCCCTCTCTCTCATAATAGCTTTTAGTAACATCATGAATAAAATTAACAATATAAATATCACATAAAACATTCTTATCATGAGCCACATTGTAACATCCCAGCATTAGAGCTTAGAAATAATCTAAACACAGGTTTATGCATTGCATTCATGCATAGAAAATCCGGATAATTTTCGCGCATTTAAATAAAAACTTGTCAAAGTGATTGAATCTTCTCTTAACTTGTTGGAACTGAAGTAGATCATCAAGTTGATTGTGATAAGTTTCAATATGACCTTTGCTCATACCTTATCTTTGGGTAATATAATTTGATCTAAGGGTAGATCAAGTGTAATAAAACTAAGTCACAATACACTACTTAATAAGGAGTACTTGATCTTCTAAAGATCATTACATGGTATTCCATACCACAACTCAAGGATGAATACTTAATATTCTAAAGATGATATTAAGATATTACCTACCCTAAACTCTGTATATCAAGTTAAGTATATAACTTAAGTAAATGAAATTCCATAACTAAATCTTGAAACACTTGTTTGCCATAGTTACTCTTATCATAGGTACCATGGTAGTTCTTAAACATTAGATCTTATTACAAATAGAGTAGAAAGGGAAGTCAAGCCAAGACCATCTAGCATATATTCTTAATCTGATATTAAGAGGTGACATTCCTATTTAACCAAGTCCTAGTATCAATGGATCATCACTATTGAGAGAGCAATTCTTTACCTAGAACTTATTGACTCATAGCCTTTGAACTATTGTGTTGACCATCCAAATACCTTAAGTAAATTAATCTGAAGGAAGAACTGGATATGGTTGAGTGTACCATCATCAATGGAATGTGATCCTTAGTGGAGATCAAACCATTTGATGTTCGAGGAGTTAACTCACTCCTGAGTTAACTAGAAGAAGTATTTAAGCCCAAGAGTTTAGATAGTAATTATGGAGCTATGAGAAAGCTATTAGTATTAGAATATCCAATAATAATCTTGTTAAGCCAAGTGGGTGTAAACTTAGAGTAAGATTGCTTAACAAGATAATCCTATATAGAGACTAGTAAAAGTCTACTACTTAGTTAAGTATAGATCTTGATCAGACAATTAAAAGCCTAAGCTTAGTTTGATCAAATGATGGTTGTCATTATTCTCAAGTCACTTGAGAATAGATGACTAAGTGTTGAAGAAGCTTGTGAGTATACCAAATTAGGTAAAGCCTAGTAAGCTGAATCATCTAACTTGAACATAAGAAGTCAAGCTAGAGTATGATGAAGTATATAACATGAATATATGGAGTAGTTGGAGGCATAGTAAATTAATCAAGCTAATACAAGAACAAACTTGTATTATGGGAATAGTACCATACCTATTTACTTTAATAAATAAACGAACTTCCATATAATAACATATTTTGAATACTCAACAAGAAATATAGAGAAATGGGTTATAATTCACCTCTATCATTTATCAATGTCTTACAAATTTCTGGACATCTTAAAACTTTTGTAGAAATGAAATTGGAAAAAAATGGTAAAACAGAATGAAGAAAAGAAGTAGAAACATAAAAAATACATAGTAGACCAAATCTGGCTCCAGGCCCCTTTCCCCTCTGCCTATCTACTGCCTCATCAGCCCAAAAGCAGCCCAACACCAGCCGTCTCATCTCCTCTCTCTGACTGACGGGTGGAACCGGCGGTCGACCGTGGGTTGAGACTGAAATGTTGCCAGGGGTTTTCCGCAAGATGTCCATCGTCGTCTTCCCCACCAGCTAGAAGCAGCTTGGTGGCGGAGCCGATGCCGTCCGCCGTTGCTATGCTAGGATTCATGCTGTTGCCGACACTTCCGCGGGGATAAGACCGCCACGGCGACGTCCTTGCCCGTCCTCATCCCCATTCCCCTTTCTTCTCATTCCTATCCTCTTCACAAAAGAGAACCCGAAACCCTATCTCGTCAGAGTTCGTCATTCCGGCCAGCTCCGACCACCTCTCGCTTAGCCATAGCCACCGCTGGAAACATCGTTGTCTCCTTGTTCGTCTCTAGCAAGTCTCGTTGGCAGGTGCGTCACGAGCGGCGAGGAATCGAGCCCGGAGTATCGTCGGTCACCGCGGCCGTTACCGGCGATTCACCGTCACTATTCTTCCTCATGCCTCGCCGACCATCCCATTAGCATCCTTTCGCACCAGAGTGTCACTGCGTCGTATGTTGTCATCAGACGCTGCAGAGGTTGGTCACCGGAGTACCAAACAGGGCCGCGACACCACTCCCAAGTTCGCCTTGCTCTGCTCTATCGCGTAGCGCCCTCAATTCTGCTCCGTGAGCTCCAGATCGACCGATCCTTGCTCGGAAGTGAACTCCGACTAGCGCTGACGTCACCGTGTAATCACGCTTGCGTCACCCTAGCTTAGTCAGCAGGTTTGAACCGGTCCACGCTCACGTGGCATGCTAACGTGGCTCGAGCCCGCTTGTCATTGAGTCTGGGTAGAAATAGGATTAGTAACAGAAGTGATTTGTCTGGTTTTCGCCAACGTGGCATGTCAACGTGTCTCCGATCCCACTGGTCAGTTTATCTTGCTAGGAATAGTCTTGGTGTAAAAAGATTTCTTTGTTAGTAAGTAGATAAAACAAAATAAGTTTAGATATAAATATAATTTCCAGAAATTTAATAAAAGAATTAAATCTTGTTAATTCTATATCTATTGTTTTGTAGTTCATAAAAATGTATACAATATATCAAAATGCTTAGAAAAATAAAATCTATCATTAACTTTATTATAAAACATTGTTATGTTAACTATTTAAATAATTATTATTTAATAAAGATTTTATAAGTAATAATACTTTGAAAATTCATATTTTAATATTGGTAAATAAGAAAAAATATAAATAATATACAAAAATTCTTGGAAAAATAAGAACTACAATGTGAAATTATAAACTTAAAATATTGTACCACTTAACTAATATTTATTATTTATTTAGTATTTAAAAAGTGATAAAACTTGTAAAAACCATATCTTATTATTTAAAAATCATAAAAATATTTATAATATACCAAAATGATCACAAAAATAAATTCTACACATCAAAAATGTCAAATCTTCATTTTGAAGTAAAATAAAAGGTAAATGTTTAATAAATCATATTGAAACCCTTTTCTTTTATTTTAATACATTAAAAATATAAAAACCTTTATTTGCCTTTACCATTATTAGTTTGAAGTCCAAAAGAATAATAACAAATGCAAGTTATGTTAAATGAAGATAAGATAGGTTTAACCAATACAAGTTGTACTTACTAAAACTACCATTAAGAATTAAGTAAATCTTCTCTCCAAAAATATTTTATCAATTATAAAATCATCAAGATTTGAGTATTAATTCCTCTATAAGTTTGGGAACCCACTTTAAAAGCTAAACAAAGATCTTAAGTATTTAGCATGTTGTCATTCCCATGATTATAGATTTAAGAAAACAGTACTTCTGTAAAAGTAATATTACTCTATTTCATCTTTAGAAAACAGTAAGAAGTGAACCACATATAAGGTAATACCTTATCCAAAACAAAGAAGTCCCCACTACAACTGTTGAAGTTATTCAAATCTAGTAGTGCTTTCCTTTTTAATAACTATAAAAAGAAAGGAACTTTAAAGTGTTAGCCTTAAGTTTAAACACTATTTACTTTGTAAAGTAATATTTTCCTCAAATGTTATTCTTTTAAGAAACGTTCAAAGTAATCCTTGCACATTTCTTTAGAAGCTCTAAATGATTAAAATCTTGTTCAAGAAATATTTGAGATACCATGAACCATTTAAGTGCTTTAGTATTACATACTATTTGTTGTATTTACATATTGTTTCACACACTCTCACAAGCCTTAATAAGTAGCACAAGTGTGAAGCTGATATAAAAGTTAAACACATTTTAAGAACACATCATCAGTTCCAAACCCTAGATCAGATACGATTAGTCTGAGGATTCGCGTTTATCAAATTGCATTACATTACTTATGCATAATTGCATCTTGATTCATTAAACATTAGTCCTTACCGGACCAATTATGTTGTCTACAGAATTTGGATCTTCTATTGTCTTGAAGACCATGAGTGCATAATCTTGCAATCACAAAAGGCAAGTTCACAACTTGCTCATGTCCTTTGATTATTTTCTATCAAATGCTTGTAACTCAAATGTTGTCATCACCTGCATTTCAAAAAGGTCAGAAAAACACTATCTTCATAATAATATGGTTATGGATTATTTACCATATGGTAATTGTAACATTCCAATTTCAGCAACCCTGATTAGTTGTCTAGAATGCAAAAATCAGGGGGAACAAAAACTCTTGGCTCAGGTTTTGATATTGTTTATGCTGATGAATGTGTATTAGAAAATATACTCCCTACCTCAACCCAGTTGACAAAAGCTACTTCCCAAAACTATCTTGGCTGAATTTCCATATGCTCAAATGTTCTGGCATTTCAAAACCTGAGCCAAGAAGCCTTTGCAAACCAATTATTTTAGTAGCTTCTATTTCCCTAAACTATGGAGAGCAACCTATTATAATCTCCTTATGTTTTATAGACAGAGCCTTCAACCATTCTTATCTATATGTTTCCCAAAACCTCCTTTTAAAGCTTTTGAATTCTACTCTTGGTAGAGATACCAAGGACTCTCATCTTACTCAAACTCAAACCTTTTCAAAGTAACCATCCTTACCTCGAGCTAGGCTTGATGGTAACCCTAATAGTAGGTTTGCTTGGTTTGTAAGATGAGTTGCCTTGATCTGTGACTGATGAATTGCTTTGATCTGCTATTTGACTTGTTTGCTTAGGAGCTAGGTGAGCCACTCTAGGAGATCATCCACTAGGTTAAAGATACTTTCAAAAATCACCAAACCATAAGCAAGAATACAATATGGATCTAATCTCTAGCCACTAGGTGATCATCTAAAACCCTTAACCAAATCAATTCTGTAGTGATCCATTCTAGAAGTTTCCAAGTCAATGAATACCAATATCAAGAAAGGATCCTTTATACTCAATCTACACCTCAATCTAATCCACTTGATGATGCTTTGGTACCTTGCAACCCATCAAAAACATCCCCTCTCATGCTCTAGTCAAAAACCCTAAATCTGCCAAATTTGGCTAAGTCTGGAATCTGTTTCAACATCGCCTTTTTGAATGACTCCCTTTCCCAACCCTTGAGAATTTTTGGAAATGCTTTTGAACCACCTTGTAAAAAATCCTAAGGACTACCAAGGCCCACTCTTTCCCTTGGCTATATCACCTTTTAACCCACTTGTTCTTGATGGTTTTGCAGGCAAGAAAATAACTATTCCTGCAAATTTGATAGAATCTCACACCACCATCCCACCTTCTCTGGACCAAATCCTTGCATGGTTGTGTTCTACTCATATAGGTCTATCATTATCTACTTCACTTGTTCCAAGTGGATCTTTGTGCTTCTTAAACCCACATGGTTTATAAGGCATCATGACTCATCTGGTATGGCAGCCTTATTTTCAACAAAGTTTGCCATCACTTCTAGACCACCTCAAATGTAACCAATCCAAACTCCTTCTGCCATGATCACCTATATGACTTGGTCTAAATATCCATCTATCCCTTGCATCAAGGTGAGCTCTGAGCTCCAAGATCCAACAAGGTTTTGGTGGTATAAAAATAACATCACCTTAGATCCTCAATCCCTTGTTTTCCATCTAATTCAAGTTGGATTTCCAATTACAAAGGTTTCAAATGCTTCCTACACCTTGTCTACATCATCTAGCTTGATCATCAAGATTTATCAAATATTATCCATAATTATTATGGCTCCAAATCTAATTAATCTCTTTAATAGACCAAATCTCCAAAACATCTTCCATAAAGGAAAGTTTGGTTTTTGCCAAAACACTTCCCCAACTTTTGGCTCAATGGAGATCCATATATCATACCCTACCTTCCCATATCAAAAGTAAATATTTTTGAGAAGTTTTATTATTTATTTTTTCCTATTTCCTCAAATGGCAGAAATGGAATAATAATATTTTTAAGTACTTTTAATCCCCAATAAATCATGGGAAAATTCTTGAAAGTATGGATTCATATTTAGAATCATCTCACATCAAAAACCAACCTTTACCAATGTAAAATTTTCAAATGAGCTTCTATAAACCACTTCTGCACTTTTTGAATAATTGATCAAAAATGCACTTAAAATCATCTGAAAAATCTCCATAAATTCCTGGAGGTGCATCTTGAGCTCACCTACCTACCAGCATCTTTACCTCATCTTGCCAAGATCAAGTTGGAGAAATTCCTGCATAACTACTACTTTGGCCAATATTGGAAGTTACTCTAAACTATGAGAATAACCCAATCAAACCTTTCTCAAACCTGTCCAAGGCAGCACCACAGCACCACTACATCATCTCTGGTCAACTCTCTACTGTAGCACTCACCTCTCACTTGTCCCTTGATTTTGGAAGTAAAAAAGAGAGAGAGAGACTAGGCCTAGGGAAATTAAATCTTAGTCTTGAAGCCACAGTAGCTGCAGCACGCCCCACCTCTCCCAATGGTCGTGTCCCTAACCCCCCATCACCTCTCCACCACCCCTCCTGCCCTATCCCTGGCCACCACCTCCCCTCCAAACCCCTCCATGCACCAAGCTCACCATGGACCTCTCCATTCGGTTTAAAGGACTGGAGGCCAGCACAACTCTCCTCTCTGCTCTCAGACCACCCTACTCTATACCCTTACCCCTCTTAAGCTCCAGATCTAGATCTCGAGCTCCCCATTGCCATGGAGGAGAATAAGCTCTCCTCTCGGTCTCCTTCGAGTAGTGGAGTACATGGTCGACCCCGACCTTCCCCAGTGCCTCAGATCCTCTCCACAACCCCCATATAGCTCCCCTGCACCTTCCCACCGAGATCCTGTACCTGCATGTCGCTGGAGAGGAAGGGTTCGCCCCTAAGGCCACTCCTCAAGGTTTGGTCTGTGTGCTCTCTCCCTTGATCCTCTCCCTCTGCATGTGACGTTTCCGAATCCCCCATGAGCCTATGCATCTGACCTCCCTCTTTTCCTGGCCTAGGGATCTCTGGCTATGCTGCGCCGCCGAGCTCCGGCGAGCTCGCCTCGGATGCCCCCGCGTGAGACCGTTCTAGACATTGAACCCCACCTCGCCACCCCTCTCCGTGCTCGGCTCTGAGTTCCGCATCGCCCCGTCGCCTCCCTGCCATCCCCCGAGCTCCCCTGGCGAGCCCCTGTGCTGCCGGCGCCGCCCCTAGGGTTTCTGCCCTGGCGCCCATCCGTCAGGTTGAAGAAGGGGCGACGGCCGTCGATGGCCCTTCTGATCGGACGACCAAGGGCGCCGATACCCCTTTGGCCGGCCGATGTCACTGACCGCTAGGGCCCACCTGGCAGGCCTTCAAAAATTCCTCCCGCGCCTAGCTCCAGCATTTTGGGCCGTTCGGTGTTGTGCGGCCCACGAAGGATCAGATCCCAGCCCATTCCCCTTTAACTTTTATTCTTTTGCCCCTATTCAGAAGAACTGGCCCTTGGTTTAAATAACTTTGAAAATGGAAACAATCACAAAATGCCCAGATTTAAATTTTCTTAGGCCCCTGCATGTTTTCCCTAACATGCAGTATCCTTGGTTGACCCAAATGATGTCCAGATTAATTATAGTAAATCAGCTACCTAAGTTTACCATTTCTACTAATAAAATCCTTCTGTGAGTTCTATGACTCCATTGTGACCAAAACCACTATGTGCTGAAAGGTATCAGTAGTACCTTACATGTAACCCCAGCCGCATACCAAGTGGATCCTTGGAGTTGCTGTAGCAAAAATAACAAAAACAAAGACTTCTGCCTTTAGAAAATTCTCTAGGACAATCCATGATAGTTTTTACCCTAATTCAAACTCTAATGGATTATCTGAATCCATATCTAACCAAACATAGGAGATCTTAATTTTTGGAACTCCTGTTGAGATTTGGTGAAATAAACAATTATGTGCATGGTTTATCCACCAATAAAATCACTACAGGAGTTATATAAATCCAAACAAGGTGATTCCAATTTTTGCAGAAAGGTATTCTAAATGCCTACCATGTGCCCTTGGACTCAACTCTAAAGCTTATGTACAATTAATTTGGTGAAAAGGACAAAACAGCCCCAGAACTGCCTTTGGAAATTTCCTGAGGGCATTCTGGTAATTATTTTGACATGATTCCAACTCTCGGTGAACCAGTACATAAAGTCCCACTTAACCATCCAAGGAAATAATTTTTGAAAGTACAGAACTTTCCTGGTGAATTATTTCCTCAAACTAGAGCTTTTATCACTAGGATATTCATAATAAATTGAAGAAAAGTGATAAAATAGTGAAAACACTTTTATTGGTTTCATTTTATCAACACATATATGTTGGTATCATTTTCACACAATCGTATCATACAGAATATGTCCTTGGTCCAAAACCCCTTTTAGGTAATTCCTAGACTATAAATCCTAAGGGATTTTCTTCCATATTTCCAAGACAAGGCCAATCTCATTAGTCCATTCTCCCTAAGACCTACTGATTTGTAAACTTGTATTGTTCATTGCTTGCTGTAAGTATTGATGTTTGTATGCCTTGTTTTGATTGTGGTCTTGCTTGTTTGCATGTGTGCTCCCTGACGACGATAGTTGCGATTATCTCGGAGATCATAAGAAGATGGTTATTATTGTATATATTTGGGTATTCTAAGGAGAAGTCCAGGGACAATTATGCCATATTGCGGATATCAGGCAAGCCACCTTCTTGCTCATAAGACTTGTCCTACTGTTTTACTCATGCGTGTTTTACTTACTGTTTTATGAAAACCGCATTGTTTTGCTATATGATGTTGTATATCTGGTAGTGGTTTGGCTCCTCCAAACCATTACTCAAGGGTACTATTAAGTACAACCCCCTTGGTGACACCTACTTGTCCCTAGTACAATAGATGGTGTATATCACCATAACCCTTTTGGAGACCCTGTTTTAGCCGAAGCAAAGCTGGAGGATGGGAAGACCCCAGAAATGTTTTACCAAATGTTTTATGAGGGTTTTGTTTTACAAAATGCTGGAGGAAAACCGGAGGAAAAAGGTTTACAAAAACGCACCCGGTTCTTTACAGTTTATCTATAACAACTTAACCCGTGCAACCACATTACACTGGAATGGGACAGGGTTGGATTTGAGGGTTGTCTATTCTGGTATAAGCTGCCTCATAACTACTACAGGGGATTGCGATCCCTGGAGGGTGGGCCTTCTCCGATAAAGGTCCATGTGGGACATCGACCTGGAGAAGGAACGAAGGATCTGTGGGCCTCCATGCGTTACTATGAGCCTCTCATTGAAAGCGCACACTTGAAAAGTGGAAAAAGCGCTCTGGTTGGTCCTCGGTACCCGACGTCCTGGTTTTGAGGGGAATAACACTCATAGGGTAGGCACTTATATTGGAGTGGGCATCTGGAGAGTCTTGATCGGTTACTCGACTCACGATCGGTGAAGATCAGGGCAGTGTACCCGGATGATGTGGGGAAAGTGTACAACCTCTGCAGAGTGTAAATCTATTCGAATAGCCGTGTCCGCGGTTATGGACAGGTTGGACAAACTTCTGTAGAGCGGTGTTGGTTTTGTTTTCAAAAAGGATTTCGGAAAAGAAATGGCTTTGGAAATGTTTTGACCATGGGATGGTCGGAAAGGATACCTGTTTTGGCCATGGGATGGTCGGAAAGGAATGAAATGAGTTTGGTCATGGGATGACCGCAAGGAGGAACAAATGGGTGACCTAGTCCAAATGTTTATAAAACTTTTCAAAAGGTTTCCAAAATGTTTACAAACGTTTTCAACAAAGATATGTAGATGCTATATCTACAAGAGAAACTATTTGAGAAAAGAACCGCTCTTGAAGCCCTCCTACTACCACATCCATAATGCATATCCTCTTGTTATTATTGTTATCTTAAGGTAGTTTGTGAGTACATTCAAAGTACTCACTGGCATTGTCCCTAGCTATTAACTTGGTCAGATATCAAGAAGAATATGATGTTGGCGACTATGCGAGCTAGGACGTTCTCCCAGTCAGTTTCCTGTAGGTTAAGGAATGGCTCGGGCTCTACGCTTGATGAAGTTCCGCTGATGTTGATCGATGTAACCATAATGGCAAATAAGGTATGACAGGTACTCGTTATGTATTGGATGTTTACTTTGATACTTGTCGGTTATGTGCCACGAGTAACTGATCTTGGGATCGTGGTTGTATGCATAACAGGGATTCTCGGAGGATTAAACCCAGGGGCCGCACAGTAATAATCTATTGATACAGTTCCAGTGGTAAAGGAACATAATATCTAGGACTTAACAACCAATGTCACCAGTGATTCTAGCACTGTATATTACACGTTAACCATGAGATTTGGAATGGGACAGAGAAGTCAGCTATATCTTCTTCCTTCCATATGGAGGCATAATGACCTTATCGTGACGCTGTGATTCCTTGTGTGGATCCAGCATATGGGTGGGCACCCTTAGGCCCCATGATTTTGGTATCTAGATTATCTATGAGTGGCTGCCGGAGGTATAGTCGGACCTTTATGGAGCTTGCCAGGGGCATCACCAGCTCATAGATTCTTCAGGAACTCACCAGGGTTGGAGCTTGCCCAAAAAGGGGGCTTAACGGAGGTGTAGTCAGCCCTGGAGGATCGTGTAGACATATGGGGTCGTGGAGAGGGCAGCGATTGGCTTGGATCACCTACTGGGCCCCACATCAAGGAATTTTGGACGGGAAAGATCACCCGGTTGCGCAACAAGGAGTTAATCTCTCATGGGTAAAGTAACGCACCTCTGCAGAGTGTAAGAATTGTGACATGTTACTCCCTGTTCCGGGAAGGAGCTACGAACGCGGCAGGAAAGGAACCCCACGAAGGTTCTGGTTAACCTGTGAAGGCTATCAGACATAGTTTTAAGAATAAATGGAACCTTTGAAGGAATGTTTATGAAAACCTGCATTGCCTACGACCTATGGTCTGTGGCTGAAGAGATAGTGCATCATACACTCCTTTTTAGTGAACATGCTAAGTACACTCGTACTCAACCGTATCTTCTTAACCCTTGCTAGATTCTAAGCCGTTAAAGACGACGTCAACATCAATTTCTGCTCAAGAAACCATCATCGATAGCTCAAGTTCTTCAATGAAGTCAATCAAGTCAACATATACATCTGCCGAAGTGAAGGCAAAGTCTCTGTTTAGATAGCAGTAGATACTCTAGCCATAAAACCTACTTCTGTAGAGCATTGCAATAGCAGCAATGGCAAGCCAAAAAGTTTAGATATTAGTCATAGTTACTAGATAGTTCTGAGTTATTATTCTGATTCTTTTTGTAAGAAGTTTCTTTGTCTCTTTTTAACCTAGAGTGTTCTTTGGATCTTTTGTAAAGAGTTGAGTTGTAACCTTTATTCATGTCTTGGACCTGCTGTATTTCTGTTGTACCACTCTAAGGGATGTAATACTAGTGAACGGTGTTTCATTGGTGTTATGTCAACGATTATAGTGTACTACATCATGCAGTGGTATGCTGGGTCACCGCACACATGCATAAAATAATTATTACTCTCCCTATAAGCATAGTCATTCTTATTAATCGTAGTGGCAGCAAATCCAAGAAAATAGCTATCATTATTATTCTCATCACCATAATCATCTAATATAGGAGGCATATTGTAATCATAATTAATTTTGTCCTCAATAGTAGGTGGACTAAAAATATCATATTCATCATTGTAATCATCATATATTGGAGGTATAGTATCATCGTAGTAAATTTTCTCCTCCGTGCTTGGGGGACTAAAAATATCATGCTCATCAAAACTAGCTTCCCCAAGCTTAGAATTTTCCATAGCATTAGCAATAATGGTGTTCAAAGAGTTCATACTAATAATATTGCTATTAGCATGCAAATAAAGTTCCATAGGTTTTTTAATTTTCTCTTCAAACACTTCATGTCCTAAATCAAGATAAATACTATAAAGCTCTCTATTTTGTTGTTGTTTTCCATTAAACCTAACTAGTGAAAATAAAAATAAGAAACAAAAAGATATAATTGCAGAATCTAAAGGAAATAACTTCGAGCACTCACACACTAGCAATAGTACTAGAAGCTATCTTAGTAGCTAGAAGATGTGCATACCTTTTAACTTACCTCCTCGACAATGGCGCCAGAAAATAGCTTGATGTCTATGCACGCTTCTATTCTAGTAGACAGTGTTGGGCCTCTAAGTGCAGAGGTTTGTAGAACAACAGCAAGTTTCCCTTAAGTGGATCACCCAAGGTTTATCGAACTCAGGGAGGAAGTGGTCAAAGGTATCCCTCTCAAGCAACCCTGCAATCAAGATACAAGAAGTATCTTGTGTCCCCAACAAACCCAATACACTTTTCAGGTGTATAGGTGCACTAGTTCGGCGAAGAGATAGTGAAATACAAGTAATATGGATGATTATAAGTGGTAATTGCAATCTGAAATAAGAGTGGCAGCAAGCAAACATGTAACATGACTAATTGTAAACGGTGTTTCAATGCTTAGGAACAAGGCCTAGGGATCATACTTTCACTAGTGGACACTCTCATATAAATAACTTCTCTTCATTATGATACCATGAACTACTCTCTGGTTGGACGATGTAGGGCTATAACAACACACCTTAAAGTTCGCATTCCCCATCTAGATAACCCCTCATTGTCACCTTGAGTTCTAGATGGTTCAAACAAACACCACAATCTTATGGAGACATCCAACTCAAATTATACTCATGATAAGTATTTCTGTAACCTTAGCCAAAGTGCCACACAGAGTGCACACTATCAACTTCACACACGTGAGGATAAGCAGAGATTAATTAAAGCACTTGAGTAGGAGAATAGATCTATAGATTACAAAGCTCATGATCTCATAAGATCACACATAGAGAGAGAGATGAACATATAGCTACCGGTAGAGCCCTTAGCCTCGAGAGAGAACTACTCCCTCCTCATCATGGGAGTCAGCAATAATGATGGAGATGGCGGTGGACTCGATGGAGATGGCTCCGAGGGCACATCCCAGTCCTGGCAGGGTCCCGGGACAGAGACTTCTGTCCCCCGAATCTCCTCTTCGGTGGCGGCGGTGCTGCGGAACTTTTTGTGGAATTCTAATCCGGTGCCTAGGGTTTTTGTCCCGGGAGGCTTTTATAGGCAAAGGGGCAAGGTCGGTGGAGGACCAGGGGGCCCACACCCCCTGGTGGCGCACCCTAGGGCTGGTCGCGCCGCCACCAGGTGTGGCTGCCCTGGTGCGCCACTTCGTCTCCCCTCCGGACTCCATGTTCCTTCTGGGAAAATATTGACTTGGCCTTTTGTCCGGTCCAATTCTGAGAATATTGCCTTACTAGCTTTTCTGAAACCAAAAACAACAGAAAATAGGCAACTGGCATGGTGGCATCTTGTTAATAGGTTAGTTCCAAAAAGTGTATAAAAATACCTCAAAGTGTCAACAAAACATAAGAAAGTATATATAAAACAAGCATGGAACATCAAAAATTATAGATATGTTTACGCCATATCAGGAAGTTGGAGGGGTAGCCTAAAAGCTTGGGATCAGTTGGTGTATTTAAATCCCTCCATATGCCCTCCTTTATATAGGGGAGGGGACCCTGAAGTCCCTTAGCCAAGACATGTGGGACTCATGGAGAGGAGGGTGTGGTAAGCCACCTTGGTCAGTCGACTAAGGCCTCCTTGGGCCCCACGTGGGGCACCAAAGGCCCAACTGGCCACTCCTCCCTTCTCCCCTTTGGGTGCCCTCCCTCTTGGGACTTTTCCCCTAGGGAATTGGCCCATTAGGCATGGGCTTCCCATTAAATCATATTTAAATCATTATATAAATATAAATAATTGTATAATTCAATAATTAACATATATTTACATATTATTTAATTCTCGGTGCACCGGAACTCCTTCCAGACAACTCCGGACACCCGCCAGACTTTTTCGGAACCCTTTCGGTTTTCCCTTCTCTTTTCTTCGATGATTCCTATGATACCAAAACAACCTTCGAGAGTTGTAAAACCCTTACAGCATGCTACCCTAATGGTTCAGGAAGACTCCTGACATGGTCGAGACCCCTCTCAGACTAATGGTCATCAGCGGGGCCTAGATGCCCATAATGACCATGTGCATTCCACGAGAATCTTTGTTGTTGATCCATTAAACATGGAGTCATATTCCCTTTGTTACTTTGATACTTTACTTGTCCGAGACCTAATCAGTGACATGGCCATGTCGTGTTCAATCTCGTTATTGACAAGTACAACTTTACTCGTTCCGAGCTATCCCGTCCCCATGACCTAGTCCCACGCTGCAGCTTTATGAATGTCATGTCTCCGAATGAGCCCAGAGTATCTCTTCATCACGTAGAAGAACAAATCCCGCTCTTGACACATATGCCTCTACATGCCCCTCTGGATACCTGAAGACATCTTTATGATCACCGTTTCACCGAGTGACGTTTGATGCAATCAAGGCACTCTCGGGTGACAGTGATTAAATATGGTCTCACGGTCTAAGGTATTGGTTACTACGTTTCCTAGTCATTGTAATGATGAACTTCGTGATTTGATCATGTTACAATTCTTGTGTTGGGTATGTCCATCACTTTCATCACCTAATGAAATGACCCCATTGTCAATTGACATAGATGTCCATGATCGGGAAACATCGATTATCTATTGACCAATGAACTAGTGTCCAGAGGATCACTAGAGACTCTCGTGGTTTACATATCACATGTATATTGATGTTCCTATCAATACAGTTATATCATGATATAAAACCTATATAAACTTAATGAAATATGTCAATAATTTCTATTATTATTTGTCTCTAGGGCATATTTTGAACAACTACTTCTTGCAAATACACTATGCATACTCAAGTACGAAGCTTCGTATCATCGAGAGGAAACCACTGAAGAGGAACAAGGAGCTAACGAGAATCTGAGGAAACTGGTGCATTAGAACCAGAGTCTCCATCCCTACACACCGTAGTCTCCGTCCAGGACTAATGTTGGGTGTTAACCCGTAGGAGTGCCCGATCTTTCATGATTCTCAAGAACAGCGGGGAACTCGCATGTAAGGGAGAGGGGATGAAGACTCCATGGACGCACACACGAAGAACACGACAAGAACTCAAGCACGCGCGATACACAAATACAATACTATGTCTCACGTCAGTGGCTACCTATCCAACACAATCCCTTGGATCTATGTTAGTAAAGAAACTCTCTCTACCCAATCATTGAACACGAGGATCATGGTGAGATCTTGAAAACTTTGCTAGATATCACTCCAAACAAAAGCCTTGTACAACTATGGATGCCTAATGCATAACCAAAAAGGTGGGGGGATAATAGGTATTCCTTATCAAGGAATATGAGACGAAACTAGAGAGATTCCACAAAGGGGTTTTCTTGTTGTTATATTATCAAGTCTAAAGTCAAAGGATGAGCCATAGGGGATATTTATAGTCCAAGGGGCGAAAGGGTAGGTAAAGGGAATATTCCAGGGCATCAAACCCAAATCTATGCGTAGACAGGTGGACACCGGGATTAGCATCGAATGTTTCGACGATCGTCGGTTTAGTTCAGCGGTGATGAGACAACTGTACTATAAGCCATTTCGGCGAGCGATGGGGTCCACCAGGCATGGTGCCAACGATTCCGGTGAGGAGTCCAGTCTGCCAGAGTGGGCGCCGAAATCAGCGGTCGCTCCCTCTAGTGTGTACTTGGATCCTTCTCTTGGCATTCCTTCTTGGGGTTCATAGCTAAGGATACACAAGGTGTTGGCATGAAGTATAAGGCCATTCAAAAGGAGAGTCAAAGTCACACATAGAGAGGAGCGAGTTAACCTTATCATGTAGGAACTTGGCTCGAGCACGAGTCATTGATCCACTTGAGGGACTTGGTGTAGTAGATGAGTTACGTCGAAAGGATGGGCTTCATCAGCTCCCCCTTGGGAAAGGGTCATTGTCGAGTCTTCATCATCTCCATGGAATGGTGATAGGTCCGCCACATTGAACGTATTACTCACTAGATACTTGGATGTAGGGATGTCGATGACATGGGCATTGTTATTGATCTTCTTGAGTACCTTGAAGGGACCATATCCTCTTAGCTTGAGCTTGGAGTCGTGCTCTTTGGGGAAGCGGTCCTTATCGAGGTGTATCCAAACTAGGTCACCTTCTTTAAAGATCATCTCCTTCTTGGCCTTATTCAGTCTTCAAGCTTGATGAAGGACTTGTTTCTCAATGGTATCTCATGTCTCTTCATGTAGTTTCTTCATTTATTGGGAGGACTAGTCAATGTCCATGTTGGTGTTCTCATGAAGAGGAAGTTGTAGGATGTCGAGCGCGGTAATGGGATCGAATCTATAGACGGTCATGAATCGACTCTTCATTGTTGTGGAGTGTTTGGCTCCATTGTATGCCAACTTGGCTTGAGGAATTCATTGTTCCCAATCCTTAATATTCTTCTTTATCAACACTGGAAGAAGAGTTCCGAGGCTTCGATTGTCAACCTCGGTTTGGCATCTGTTTGAGGGTGTGAGGCGGATGAGAATAGAAGCTTGACGCCGAGCTTGTCCACGAGTATCTTCCACATATAGCTCATGAATTTGACATCACGGTCGGAGATGATAGTTATTGCCACACCATGAAGATGGAAGATTTCCCTGAAAAACAAGTTTGTGACATGTGAAGCATCGTCGATCATATGGAAAGGAAAGAAATGTGCCATTTTAGAAAAGCGATCAATAACAAAAAATATCGATTCATGTCCATGTTTTGATCTAGGCAATACTAATATGAAATCCATGCTAATGTACGACCATGGTGCATATGGAATAGGCCATGGCATATAAAGATAAATGAGTTAGACTTGGACTAAGCTTGTAAGCATGTTGTTCATCTTTAAACGAGGCGCTCTACATCTCTCTTCATCTTTGGACAATAGTAATGCATTGGCAACATGTCATACGTCTTTTCAAGACCAAAGTGACCCATTAATCCTCCACTTTAAGACTTTTGGAGTAGCAAAATTTGGAGAGATGACTTTGGAATGCAAATCTTGTTTTGTTTGAAGATAAAACCATTGTGAAAACATAAGTTATCAAATCCTTTGTGAATGGAACACTTAGCAAATATAGGTCCAAAGAAAGGGTCGAAAGAATACAAATTTTTGATATCATCAAGACCCAAAACATTCAATTCAATACGTGTAAGTAGGCTTGTGTTTTTACAGGAAAGAGCATCCGCAACCACATTATATTTACCCTTCTTGTATTTCACAATATAGGGAAAGTAATCCATAAACTCAACCCACTTAGCGTCCCTTTTTTGCAAGTTGTCTTGAACCTTTAGGTACTTCAACGGCTCATGGTCAGAGTGTATGATAAACTCACTGGGCCAAAGGTAGTGGTGCTAAACTTCCAAACCACGAACCAAACAAATGTTCTTTGTCCTAAATTATATAATTGAGGCGTGCTCCATCAAGTTTCATTCTATGGTAAGAAATCGAACGTCCATTTTGCATAACGAGTCTGCCACTGCCAATACCACTAGTATCACACTCTATTTCTAAAGTTTTCATGAAATCTAGTAAAGCAAGGAGAGGTGATTCGATTAGCGTCTTTTTGAACCCATAAAAGCCATTTTTGTGCTTTTCCCCAAACAAACATGATATTCTTTTTGGTCAATTCGTTGGGAGAGCAAGCAATGGTAAAAAAATCTTTCACAAAATGACGATAGAAACTGGCTAATCTGTGAAAACTTCGAAGTTCACTCACATTTCTTATGATAGAAAAAGCTTTCACTTTAGAATCATCGACATTAATACCATTCGAGGAGACAACAAAACCACGAAAAACCAACTTTTCTTTACCAAACTTGCACATGGGAAGATTAGCCTATAGATTTTCATTTCGAAGGATTTGTAATACTTTATTAACATGTTGAACATGCTCTTCAATCAATTTGTTGTAGACAAGAATATCATCAAAGGAAACTACAATACTCTTGCCAATGAGGGATCTCAAAATATGATTCATAAGACGCATAAAGGTGGATGGAGAATTCGATAAACTGAAGGGCATAAAAACATTCACAGAGACCAAGCTTAGTCATGAAGGAGGTTTTCCACTCATCACCCTTGGCCACACATATTTGATGGTAACCACTACGAATATCTATCTTGGAAAATATCACGGCTCCACTCAACTTGACAAGCATGACAACAAGATGTGGTATGGTATGTCGATAACGCACGATCATAACATTGATAGGATGGCAGTCCATGCTGAACTGTAACATATCATCCGTTTTTGGGATAGAAATCACAAGTACCACACTTGGGCTTAAGCTCTCTTGAATCAAACGTTTGGAGATGAGGTGGTGAATTTGGCTTTAGATCTCCTTCGTCTCCTCCAGGTTCGTGCGGTATGCAGTGCGGTCTGGTAGGGTGCATCGGGGATGAGGTTGATGCGATGTTCTATTACTCGAAGTGGAGGTAGTCCATGAGGTAGCTCCTCGGGAAACATATCATCGAATTCCTGAAAAGTACCATCAAAGAAGGAGGAATGTTTGTCAAGTCGTTAGTTCCTTGCGGCAATCCCTGGCAAATGAGGACATAATGCAAGATTAATGGGTTATCCACAACTTCTCTCATATCACTTTCCGTATCAAGGAGAAAACGCTTAGTTTTTTCAGTTATGTTTGGCTTTTGGCTCTCACTCACTATATGATGGTTCTCTCCCTCACCACTCATCTCACTAGAATTTTTTTGGTTTGCACCCTCGCTAAATTGTTTGCATTTTCACCAATTATTTGGCCAGGAGTTATTAGTTGCAAAGAATATGTCCTACCAAGCCCCTTGAATCTATACATATTTGTGCGGACATCATGGAGAGCACCTTTGTCAAATTGCCATGACCTACCAAGTAACATGTGACACACATTCATAGGAACCACGTTGCACTCATAACATAGGACCACGAACTACCAAGCCAACTTTTGTATTCACTTACACAATCTCACTACCGAAAGACAAGTGCATAATGTATTGGGGGTTAACCCATAAGGGTGCCCGATCTTTCACGATCTCTAAGGGATAGCGGTGAATTTGTGGGGCATGGAGACAATATGAACATGCGACTAACACGCACACACATGAAGAACACGGCGAGAACTCACGCACACTAGATACATAAATACAAGCCTATGACTCATGTTGGCGGCTACTAATCCAACACAATCCCTAGGATTGATGTCGGGAAAAAAGCTCCCTCTACCCAATCAGTGAGCGTGAGGATCTTGACAAGTTCGCTAGAGATCACTCCAAACAAATGCCTTGTACAACTATAGATGCGCGATGCAGAATCCAAAGAGGTGGGGGATAATAGGTATTTATTATCAAGGAATATGAGACCAACTAGAGACATTCCACAAAGGGGGTTTTCTTCTAGTTCTAGTATCATGCATGGGGTTTACATTGGAGGGGTGGGGCTATATATAGGCCAACCACATAAACAGGAGAAATTTAGGCAATAAACATGAAGTGTGGGTAAAATTGGTTAGTTACATGGGCTGGGGACAAACAGGCTTCACCGGCCTGGTTCACATGGGCCAGAGACTCCAGTTGGTATGGGTTCCCTTGTGGATTGACCCTTGGGGTGTCCGATCTTCATGAATTTGAGACGGGGAGTGAGGGGAAACACGTGGAATGCGATGAACTCACTCTAATGCAAGATAAAGATACAAACACAGGCAGAACACACTATATCTGATTTGTTCCCATTGGTTTGAACAACCAATCCAATAGAATCCTGAGGAGAGAGACCTTGCGGAAGAATCACCCGAGGAGAGATTGGCAAGCAAGTGGTAGAATCCAAATCACAGAGAGAGTAGCAACCAAGTAGAATCCGAAAGGGGAGATACCAAGAAACTACAAGAATCCTTGAATTAAAAAGACCAAATACCTGAAGAGGGTCTTGAAACAACTCTTAGATTCAATCTAGAGAGGGGGATCCCATCCAGGGTTTGGCACATGCCATGAGTCTCAAGTTAATCCCTCATGATCTCTAGGGTTTCTAGGAGGAGGAGCAGGCATATATAGGCCATCCACTTAAGGAGGGGCATGCTAGGCATAAGCAGGAAGTTCTGGGCAAGATGGGTGATGACCTGCAAGACCACAGGTTCGTCAGAGCATGTTTAGTGTTAGTATTAGTTCCAGTTTTTATATCGATCCCAATAAGGAGCCCAGGAAAGTGTTTATCTATGGTGTTTCTATCACACTCAATGTGTAACTTCTCTTGAGTGAACTGACTAAAAGTTTTGAGGTGGAAATGGGTGAGTGAAACAAAGTAGTTTTGAGTATTGAATGGTAGCACAAGGGTTGTTCGAGGTTTCCTTTAGATGAATGCTTAGGCATGGAGAGAAACCGTTCATTGTGATAGTGAATGTGCCAGGTGAATAAAATGGGATAAGTGATTATGATACTTATTATTCATATGCGAGTAGGAAAGCAACCCATATACCAATCAAGATTCCTCTTGGTAGATTCTTCTTGATTCAAGTGGTCCTTCTGCCTGTTACCAAAGCCATGGTCAACACATCAATAATGGTATTTTGACCCGATCAAGGCTTTCAACTTGATGGTTCCTTGTTGTCCTTGAGTTATACTAGCTCCTCTTTGATATCAGTTGTGTCACTCGGGGGGTCACCGATTCGCTAGTAAACAAGTTCATATGTATGAGATCTTAGGATCATGTTACCCAGGCCCTTAAATTGGATAACAAGAATTAGGCACACATGAATAATCATTCTCAACATATAATAATCACGACAATAATCACAAATGGATGGAAATAATGGAGGCACATCACATCTCACCAATTCCCTATATCTCCCATGCCTATGGGGATTTACTCAAACATGAGAGGAGAATAGATCAAATATATAATCCTACTGCAAATGGAATCATCTCAACTTTACCGTAGCAAACCACAATATCATTGAATATCAAATCAAATACAAACCAAGTAAGGAATAGGGGTTCAATCCCTAATCTTACAAGTATGAATCCCTCTCTCTCTGTACAATTAGGGAATTATGGTGGAGTTTATGATCAAGAGTCTCGAAATTTTCGAAGGATGAGAGGAAGTTCTTCTCCTTCTCTAGATTTGATCTCTTCTCTTCTAGGACGGATTGTGATGGATGTGTTCGTATTCTGCGCCCCTCTCCTTCACGAAAGTTGCTTGTATTGATATAACAAAAACGATGGAGGGTCGTACGGGGGGATCGTACAGGTGGCCTCCAGTCGTATTGTAGGTCATTAAAGGCTTGGTAGGTCTCGGATGGAAATGCCATCAATTGGTGATTTGTTCATTTAGGTGGTTAGACGCTAAATGCTCTCGTATCTTTCCCAAAGTTTCCACTACCTAAAATCCATCACAAACAAACAAGGTCTCGCTAACTTGCTATACTAGTAAATTGCATGTGTTTTGCACATCAATACATATTTTACCCGCAACCATATCTTACCTTATTAACACATAATAATACTCATAATTTGGAAGCCTAGTTGTTCAACCGATGGCTGACTTAGAAATTACTACTTCTCTATTATTTGGAAATATCAACAGCTATAGCTAGATAACTACGGTTCTGCACTACTATAGACCTCTACAATTCTTGTTTACTGTTCACATTTATCGTCCACACAGACAATATACATAAAACGACTTTAAAAGACATTTTTTATTCCATTTGACATCAAGTGTACATCTTTAAGTTTCCTCTTTAAGTTATATCAAAATTTCCCCATGGTGCATGAAAAGAGTTTAAAATACTACTACCATGTATTTTCATATCTAAAAACAATTCTGTCACATGCTAATAATTAATATTCAATGTCTAATGAGAGTTGTCATGTGTCAGTCTATCCTGTAATGAGACCTGCATGCAATGAACATGTTAGTTTAATTTCTGGTCGCTGGGTGCATTGACGTCTGGTCTTAGGAGGCCTGCTAAAACTTTCTTCTACAATATATGAAGCCTTGTAGAATTGCATAAAATAACAACTATTTTATACTAATCACACCCTATAAAAGAACAACGATTTTATATTGGTAGTCTTGCATATTTTTCTAAAGTTTAAAAAATAGAGACTACTATATATTTCTGATAAGTTTTATCTACATATAGAGGAGTGCATGATTAACATTCCAAGAATATTATGTACTCCCTCCTTTTCAAAATAGATGCCGCAGATTTGTTAAATTTTGGATGAATCTAGACATTGTTTAGTATATAGATACATCTAAATTTTGACAAACTTCCGACATCTATTTTAAGACTGGGGAAGTACATCATTTTAAGTACCCTCCCTTTTTATAAGAAAATTTTCTAGTTGGTGTCCTCTCAAGAATCATTTGTGAGGCAGGAGGAATTACACGCTTTTAATTATACGACAACGGATTAAATCTACCGATGTTTTCTGTATAGTCTAACAACAACCTATTAAAATACTCACATTTAATGGTAGTGCTTGTTGGAGATATGACCAAGAGGCAATAATAAAAGTGGTTATTATTCTATCTTTGTGTTTATGATGAATGTTTACATCCCATTCTATAATTGTATTATAAAGAAACACTAATACATTTGTGTTTTCTAAACATAAAAGAGTCCCTACTAAGCCTCTTATGGAACTAGCTTGTTGATTAATTGATGATCATGGTTTCCTGATCATGGACATTGGATGTCTTTAATAACAAGGTTATATCATTAGAAGAATGATGTGATGGACACACACTCATAGTAAGCGTAGCATAAGATCAAGTCATTTAGTTCGTATTGCTATAAGCTTTCAAATGCATAGTAACCTAATCCTTCGACCATGAGGTTTTGTTAATCACCATCACCGGATGGGTACTTCGATGACATCAAACACCGCTTCGTAACTGGGTGGTTATAAAGGTGTCATTGCGTATTCCGAAAGTATGTGTTGAAGTGCATGGACCAAGATTGGGATTTGTCCATCCATATGACGGATAGATATGCTTTGGGCCCTCTCGGTGGAATGTCATCTAGTTAGCTTGCAAGCATGTGACTAGATCACAAGGGATGACATAACATGGAACGAGTAAAGAGTACTTATCAGTAACGAGGTAGAACTAGGTATGGAGATACCGACGATCAAACCTCGGATAAGTAGAATATCGCATGACAAAGGGAATTGGTTTCATATGTTAATGGTTCTATTGATCACGAAGTCATCGTTGAGTATGTGGGAGCCATTATGGATCTCCAGATCTCGCTGATGGTTATTGATCGGAGAGGTGTCTTCATCATGTCTGCATATTCACGAACCGTAGGGTGACACACTTAAGGTTCGAAGTTGTTTTAAGTAGATATGGAATATGCGTTGGAGACTGAATGTTGTTCAGAGTCTCGGATTGGATCCGGGACATCACGAGGAGATCCAGAATTGTCCGGAGAACAAGATTCATATAGTGGGGATCATTTTCTAAGTTAGGAAATGTTCCAGAGTATTTGTATGGGGATTCTAGAAGGTTTCAGAATGTTCTGGAAGGTTCTAGGAGATTTCTTGGAGTTTGCTTGAAAACCAAGAAAGGATCAAAGAGTCCTTGTGGGGTAAGACAAGGAGTCGTGGGGGAGAAGGACTCCTCCCCCCTTCCCAATCCGCCGGCCAAGGAAGGGAGGGGAGTCCTACTAGGACTCCCCCTCCCATGGCGCCTCCCTCCTTTAAATAGAGGGGTGGGGCCGCCACCCCCTAGCCCCCTCCACTTCATACCCTAGCCGCCGCCTCTCTCCTCCTCCTTCCCTCTGCTCAGGCTTAGGCGAAGCCCTGCAGAATTCTCTACTCCACCACCACCACCACACCGTCGTGCTGCTGGGATTCCGTGGAGAAGATCTACTACCTCTACTGCTCGCTGGAACAGGGAGAGGAAGGTCTGCTTCGACTCCGCACGTGTGACCGACTGCGGAAGCACTGCCGGAACGCGGCGCCGGAAGGATCATCCACATGATCTTGAGATCGGCAAGTGATCGACTACATCAACCACGAGATCCAATCTCGTAACGCTTTCGGATCTACGAGGGTTAGTACAGATCTATCTCGTTGCACATGTCTAATAGATTAGATCTTGGCTTTTATCTAGATTAGATCTGGGTTTTGTTCGTTCTTGCGGTAGAAATTTTTTGTTTTCCATGCTACGAACCCATCAGTGGTATCAAAGCCGTATCTATGCGTAGATCTGTTGCACGAGTAGAACACAATGGTTTTGTGGGCGTTGGTGCTCGTGCCGTTTTTTTCTTTGTGTACTTTGCATCTTGCGGTATGGTGGGATGAAGCGGCTCGGGCTAACCTTACATATCATCGCACATGAGACTTGCTCCACGCTTGACGTGTAGCTTGCTTTGCACAAGTGGCTTTGCGGGTGTCTATCTCTCCCATCATAGTATAGATCCAATCTACACTTTGCACTTGATAGCACTTGTATCAACGTTGTGGTTCAGTTTCGTACGTAAGATCCGTTCTTATTCGAAAGCCCCAAACCACGTAAAACATGCAAAGAAAATTAGAGGCGTCTAACTTGTTTTTGCAGGGGTTTTGTGATGTGATATGGCCATCATGTGATTGTGATTATATTTGATGTATGCAATGATCCTTGTTGTAATATGGCAACCGGCAGGAGCCTAATGGTTGTCTTTAATTCTGTTAAGACCTGCGTGTCTATTCATCTTGTAATAGCTTTATTCCAAGTAGTTGTAATAGTTGCTGGTGATGATGGACAACCATGAAGCGGCGCCACTGACCTTGACGCAATGCTGGTGATGATGGAGATCATGTCCGTGCTTTGGAGATGGAGATCAAAGGCATAAAAAGAAAGGGCCATATCATATCACACTAATTATGAATTTCCTGTGATGTTAATCCTTTATGCATCTTGTATTG
Source organism: Avena sativa (assembly GCA_916181665.1). NCBI lineage: Eukaryota > Viridiplantae > Streptophyta > Magnoliopsida > Poales > Poaceae > Avena > Avena sativa. Next base: position 336,037,283 of record OV702289.1, read on the forward strand.
CTTAGATCGTGACGGTAGCATTATAAGATGATCTCTCTCACTAAATTTCAAGTAATAAAGTGTTCGTCCTTAGTTGGCACCGTTGCTAAGACTCGTCGTCTCGAAGCATCTCGTGATGGTCGGATGTGATAGATTCTACATGTGCATACAACGGGTGCAAGCCAGATTTGCACACGCGGAAACTAAGGTTAATCTTGACGAGCCTAGCATGTACAGACATGGTCTCGGAACACGGAATACCGAAAGGTAGTGCACGAGTCATATAAATGATATGATGAACATGAAGATTGTTCACCGATGAAACTACATCTTCTCTCATGAAGATTGGACTTGGTGTAGTGGACTTGGTTCGTGTAATCACTAAGACAATGTGAGGGATGTTGTTTTGAGTGGGAGTTCACCTTGTTAATTTAAGAATTAAAAATTGAACTCAATTTATCATAAACTTAGTCTAAACTACTTGCAAATTTGTTGTAGATTATGGCAAACCTCTCCATCAATTTCAATGCGTTCCTAGAGAAATAAAAGCTTAAGAACAATGGAAGCAACTTCACGGACTGGCTCCGTGGTCTGAAGATTGTCCTTAGGGCTGGTCAGATGACCTATGTGCTCGAAGCACCGCTAGGTGACCCACCTGCAGATGATGCCACCGATGACGTAAAGAATGTTTATGCCACTCGGAAAAATCATTACTCCACAGTTCAGTGTGCCATCCTATATGGTTTAGAAACGGAGCTCTAGAAGCGTTTTAAGCACCACGACCCGTTCGAGATCATTAAGCAGCTCAAGCTCATTTTTGAGACTCACGCGGCCGTGGAGAGCTATGAGGCCTCCGAAAAGTTCTTTACCTGTAAGATGGAAGAGGGAAGCTCCGTTAGCGAGCACGTGCTCACCATGTCTGGGCACGCAAACAAGCTCCAAGAGTTGGGGATAACGATTCCTAATGAGTGAGGGATTCACCGTGTCCTCCAATCACTGCCACCGAGTTATAAGAACTTTGTGATGAACTACAATATGAACTGCATGAACAAGACGTTGCCTGAACTATCGTCCATGCTGAAAACTGCTGAAGTGGAGATCAAGAAGGAGCACCAAGTGTTGATGGTCAATAAGACCACCAATTTCAAGAAATAGGGCAAGCCTAAGAAAAAGGGCAACTTCAAGAAGGACGGCAAGAAAGTTGCTGCACCTGCTAAGAAGCCCAAGGCTGGTCCTAAGCCTGAAACTAAATGCTTCTACTGCAAGGGTGCTGGTCACTGCAAGCGTAACTACCCCAAGTACCTGGCGGATCTGAAGAATGGCAACATCAAGAAGAAAGGTATATTTGATATACATGTTATTGATGTGTATCTTACTAGTAATTGTAGTAGTGACTGGGTATTTGATACTGGTTCGGTTGCTTATATTTGTAACTCGAAACAAGAGCTGCGGAATAAACGAAGACTAGCGAGAGACGAGGTGACGATGCGCGTTAGAAATGGCTCCAAGGTTGATGTGATCGCCGTCGGCACGCTCCCTCTACATCTACCATCGGGATTAGTTTTAAATTTAAATAATTGTTATTTGGTGCCTGCGTTAAGCATGAACATTATATCTGGATCTTGTTTATTGCGGGACGGTTACTCTTTTAAGTCTGAGAATAAAGGTTGTTCGATTTATATGAGTAATATCTTTTATGGTAATGCACCTGAGATGAATGGTTTATTCTTATTGAATCTCGATAGTAGAGATACACATGTTCACAACATAGATGCTAAACGAATACAATTGAATGATAATTCTACATACATGTGGCACTGTCGTCTTGGTCACATTGGAGTGAAGCGTATGAAGAAACTCCATTCTGATGGACTTCTTGAATCACTTGATTTTGAATCACTTGAAAAATGTGAAGCATGTCTAATGGGAAAAATGACTAAGACTCCATTCTCTGGTATAATGGAGCGAGCTACAGACTTATTGGAAATAATACATACCAATGTGTGCGGTCCAATGAGTGTAGCATCGCATGGTGGATATCGTTATGTTCTCACTTTCATGGATGACTTAAGTAGATATGGGTATGTCTACTTTATGAAACATAAGTCCGAAACTTTCGAGAAGTTTAAGGAATTTCAAAGTGAAGTGGAAAATCATCGTAACAAGAAGATTAAGTTTCTGCGTTCTGACCGCAGAGGTGATTATCTGAGTTATGAGTTTGGCATGCATTTAAAGAAACGTGGGATACTTTCGCAGTTGACACTGCCGGGAACACCACAGTGTAATGGTGTGTCCGAACGTTGTAATCGGACTCTCTTAGATATGGTTCGGTCTATGATGTCTCTTACAGATTTACCGCTATCGTTTTGGGGCTATGCATTAGAGACAACCGCATTCACTTTAAATAGGGCACCATCTAAATCCGTTGAAACAACACCGTACGAATTGTGGTTTGGTAAGAAACCTAAGTTGTCGTTCCTTAAAGTTTTGGGTTGCGAAGCGTATGTAAAGAAGTTACAACCTGATAAGCTTGAACCCAAAGCGGAGAAATGCATCTTCATAGGATACCCTTAAGAAACAATTGTGTATACCTTCTATCATAGATCCGAAGGCAAAGTTTTTGTTGCCAAGAATGGATCCTTTCTTGAGAAGGAGTTTCTCTCGAAGGAAGTGACTGGAAGGAAAGTAGAACTCGACGAGGTTGTTGAACTTTCTCTCGGAGTTGAGAGTAGCGCATCACCGGAAGATGTTTTTGTGCCGCCTGCATCAATTGGAGAGGAAGCTAATGATGGTGATCATGAAACTTCGAACGAAGTTACTGCTGAACCTCGTAGGTCAACGAGGGTTCGTACCACTCCTGATTGGTATGACTCTGCCTTGAACGTCATGTTAGTGGACAACACTGATGACCCTGCGACATATGAAGAAGCTATGGTGAGCCCAGATTCCGACAAATGGCTAGAAGCCATGAAATCCGAAATGGGATCCATGTACGAAAACCAAGTATGGACTTTGGTGGACTTACCGGATGGCCATAAGGCTATCGAGAACAAATGGATTTTCAAAAGAAAAACAAATGCTGATGGCAATGTTACTGTCTATAAAGCTCGACTTGTCGCGAAAGGGTTCCGACAAATTCAAGGAGTTGACTACGATGAGACTTTCTCACCAGTAGCGAAGCTAAAGTCTGTGAGGATTTTGTTAGCAATTGCTGCATATTTCGATTATGAGATTTGGCAGATGGATGTCAAAACGGCGTTCCTTAATAGTGACATTGAGGAAGAGTTGTATATGGTACAACCCAAGGGTTTTGTCGATCCTAAAGATGCTGACAAGGTATGCAAACTTCAGCGCTCCATTTATGGACTGAAGCAAGCATCCCGGAGTTGGAATCAACGTTTTGATAAAGTAATCAAAAACTTTGGATTTATACAAACTTATGGAGAAGCTTGTATTTACAAGAAAGTGAGTGGTTGCTCTGTAGCATTCCTAGTACTATATGTAGATGACATATTGTTGATTGGGAATGATATAGAACTTCTTAATAGCGTCAAAACCTATTTGAATAATAGTTTTTCAATGAAGGATCTTGGCGAAGCGGCATATATTCTAGGCATCAAGATTTATAGAGATAGATCAAGACGCCTAATAGCGCTTACATAAAGTACATACTTAGACAAAGTTCTAAAGAAGTTTAGAATGGAAGAGAGCAAGAAGGGGTTCGTGCCCATGTTGTCAGGTAAGACCTTGAGTAAGACTCAAAGTCCGGCTACGGCAGAAGATAGAGAAAAGATGAATAATATTCCCTATGCCTCGGCCATAGGTTCTATCATGTATGCCATGTTGTGTACAAGACCGGATATAGCACATGCTGTTAGTTTGACTAGCAGATATCAAAGTGATCCTGGAATGGAACACTAGACAGCGGTCAAGAATATCCTAAAAGTACCTGAATAGGACTAAGGATATGGTTCTTTCTTATGGAGGTGATGAACAGCTTGTTGTAAATGGTTACACTGATGCTAGTTGGAACACCGATCCAGATGACTCGAAGTCACAGTCTGGATACGTATTTATTTTGAATGGTGCTGCAGTGAGCTGGAGGAGTGCCAAGCAAAGCATTGTGGCGAAATCTTCAACTGAATCGGAATACATAGCTGCTTCGGAGGCTGCACAAGAAGCCATATGGATGAAGGAGTTCATTACTGAACTTGGCGTGGTTCCTAGTGCGTTGGACCCGATGGACATCTACTGTGACAACACAGGTTCCATAGCTAATGCACAGGAGCCAAGGTCACATAGCAAGCTGAAGCACATCAAGCTATGTTTCCATGCTATTCGCGAGTATGTCCGAGATGGTGACATAAAGATTTGCAAAGTACACACTGATCTGAATGTGGCAGATCCGTTGACTAAACCTCTCCCTAGAGCAAAGCATGACCAACACCAGAACGCCATGGGTGTTAGGTATATTACCATGTAATCTAGATTATTGACTCTAGTGCAAGTGGGAGACTGTTGGAGATATGCCCAAGAGGCAATAATAAAAGTGGTTATTATTATATCTTTGTGTTTATGATGTATGTTTACATCCCATGCTATAATTGTATTATAAGGAAACACTAATACATGTGTGTTTTGTAAACATAAAAGAGTCCCTAGTAAGCCTCTTGTGGAACTAGCTTGTTGATTAATTGATGACCATGGTTTCCTGATCATGGACATTGGATGTCATTAATAACAAGGTTATATCATTAGGAGAATGATGTGATGGACACACACCCATAGTAAGCGTAGAATAAGTTCAAGTCATTTAGTTCGTATTTCTATAAGCTTTCAAATGCATAGTAACCTAATCCTTCGACCATGAGGTTATGTTAATCACCATCACCGGATGGGTACTTTGATGACATCAAACACCGCTTCATAACTGGGTGGTTATAAAGGTGTCATTGGGTATTCTGAAAGTATGTGTTGAAGCGCATGGACCAAGATTGGGATTTGTCCATCCATATGACGGATAGATATGCTCTGGGCCCTCTCGGTGGAATGTCATCTAGTTAGCTTGCAAGCATGTTACTAGGTCACAAGGGATGACATAACATGGAACGAGTAAAGAGTACTTATCAGTAACGAGGTAGAACTAGGTATGGAGATACCGACGATCAAACCTCGGATAAGTAGAATATCGCATGACAAAGGGAATTGGTTTCGTATGTTAATGGTTCTATCGATCACGAAGTCATCGTTGAGTATGTGGGAGCCATTATGGATCTCCAGATCCCACTGATGGTTATTGATCGGAGAGGTGTCTTCATCATGTCTGCATATTCATGAACCGTAGGGTGACACACTTAAGGTTCGAAGTTGTTTAAGTAGATATGGAACATGCGTTGGAGACCGAATGTTGTTCAGAGTCTCGGATTGGATCCAGGACATCACGAGGAGATCCGGAATTGTCCGGAGAATAAGATTCATATATTGGGGATCATTTTCTAAGTTAGGAAATGTTCCGGAGTATTTGTATGGGGATTCTAGAAGGTTTCGGAATGTTCCAGAAGGTTCTAGGAGATTTCTTGGAGTTTGCTTGAAAACCAAGAAAGGATCAAGGAGTCCTTGTGGGGCAAGACAAGGAGTCGTGGGCGAGGAGGACTCCTCCCCCTCCCAATCTGCCGGCCAAGGAAGGGAGGGGAGTCCTACTAGGACTCCCCCTCCCATGGCGCCTCCCTCCTTTAAATAGAGGGGTGGGGGCGCCAACCCCTAGCCCCCTCCACTTCATACCCTAGCCGCCGCCTCTCTCCTCCTCCTTCCCTCTGCTCAGGCTTAGGCGAAGCCCTGCAGAATTCTCTACTCCACCACCACCACCACACCGTCGTGCTGCTGGGATTCCGTGTAGAAGATCTCATACCTCCGCTGCTCACTGGAACGAGGAGAGGGAGGTCTGCTTCGACTCCGCACGTGTGACCGACTGCGGAAGTGCTGCCGGAACGCGGCGCCGGAAGGATCGTCCACACGATCTTGAGATCGAAAAGTGATCGACTACATCAACCACGAGATCCAATCTCGTAACGCTTTCGGATCTACGAGGGTTAGTACAGATCTATCTCATTGCACATGTCTAATAGATTAGATCTTGGCTTTTATCTAGATTAGATCTGGGTTTTGTTCGTTCTTGCGGTAGAATTTTTTTCCATGCTACAAACCCATCAGTGCTATCTTGCTTTCAACCAAGAAGCGAGAATGCAGATTTGAGTTGTCGTATTCCACATGAGTCCCTCAACTTCAGACAAGCCAATACAAAAGGCGGACCATTTAGCTGGAGCAGGAGACTCCCAATGTTTCTAGCTGCTTCAGCGAAATCCACCAGTGCGGGAACATGGAGTCGGGAATCCATGCATTCCTGGCCGTTAGATCTCTGGAGCTATGGTCTGATGAGAGGCACACAACACTTGCAGCCTCTGAATCAACGGTTTGGATTACTCAGAGGTGCAGGAACACTCTAGAATTGAGCAGTGAATCCAAATTCAAAAACTCATATAGTATATAGTATTATGCTATATTAGAGTTAGTTGAAAGATCAAAATCAACAAAACCTAGTGAAGACGATTGTAAAATCCTTGAGAAAAAGTGTCAATAATTGTAACTATCAACTTCCCTAAGCTTAGCTGGTACTCATCCCCGAGTGACAAAGCTATAAAGAATAATAGCCAGAAATGAATTTAAGCATAGAAACTCACAAGTCCAAGGTGGGTTCATATTCCATTGTCACAAATCCTACAACCTTGAACATGAGCATAATATATTTGAACAATTGCACTTAAGTTCGCTTCCTAACTGAAGTAAGTAGCTAGCTAACAAATCTTAAACTCAAAAGACATTGTCAAAAATTTGGCTAGGCATGCAAACAATTCTTTCAGCACCTCTCTTTTTATGAGAGTGGAAACATTTATAAGCAAGAATGCTTTAGTCAAATTAAGGGTGCACTAGTAGTTATCAATTGAAGGATAAACTTAGAGCTTTTCATTAACACCCACTTTGAAATTAGTGGCCCTCCAACACCCCATCTTTTTCTTATCTTGCAAGAACTTTAATCTTTTAAGTGGTGACGTGATGCCAAGACTTTCATAATGATCAAATAATTTCAGCACAAGTTTTGATAGTAGTTCACTTTATCTCTAATACTTCAGACCATGGAACTAAATTTTTTCACATTGCAACGATGCTACAAATGTCTTGACAACTCGTAACCGAAATCTGAGATGAACTCGAGATCGTTCGTAGGACATAGGAGTTGTTAGTTCCATAGAGTTTTGGTACTCTTATAATTCACTTCAATTTTTTTAGGTTAGCAAGACAAGTTTGGCATCTTCCTCAACTACCACAAAATGTCCATTCCCTTAAACAAATATTTTTCAAAAAGTATTATAAAGTCAAACAAGTTAAGGTGTGGGGTTAAATGCTGCTAAGATTAAGGCCTTGATACAAAAAGATGGCACCAAAGTTGTTTAGAAGACAATTTCTCTTGTTCTTAAAATTATTGGAATTAAATACAATGCGGTTGTTTTTCAAACTAAGAGTAATTGTCATAAGTCGAATCAAAGTACTGACATTAGCCTTCAGAATAAGTTTTAAAAGATAACAAGTTAAGCATGGAGCGAGACTCAAGTGCAACCGAACAAACATAATATGTTCATGAATAAACTTACAGGAAGAGGGAAAATAGTGATGTGGTACCTCCTCTCGCTTGCTCATTTCACACAAATCAACTCCTCACGTTCTTCTCCATATCTAAGTCATTTGAAGTAAATAACCTGCGAAAAATCAAAAAGAAACCGAGAGAGATTCACACAAAACAAGATTAAAGCTACTCTAATTTTTTTATGTTTTTTATTTTTATCAATGCAAACTGAAAATAAACATGAAACTAAAGAAATATAAATGAATAAAAATAAGAAAACAAAATATGTATGAAAAAGGTGGCGAGGAGTTCAACCTACCCAAGCTTAGACTCTTCATCTATCTTGAATCAAATATTGTTGCCATCGTTTGGTGGTGAATGCTAATGCAGCTGATATGGGTAGTAATTTGGAAAATCAGACATGAAATGGCCGAAGTCCTAGGTGAGAGTGAGAACATTGGTATTCATGTTTTGTAGTGTACGTGTTCTCCACACCGTTGATACGAGTCGTCATCTGATCAAACTCACATCTTGGGACATAGTTGTATGCCTACTAAGGCGGTGGCATGTTCTGCTGCTAGTACTGGGGAAAGTGATGTTGATGATTGTGATGTTGACCATAGTCATCCCAACCCATCTTGTTCTAGTTCTGCTCCTCCTTAGGTTCGTGCTGCTCTTGGACACCTCCCGCATTTTCCCAAGCAGGATTTCCTCCCGGGGGCACGATCCTCCCCGAGGTGATAATTTCTTGTTGGAACTCCTCCTCATCAAGGACCCAACTCTATTTTGTTGGCAAACCAAAATATTCAACAAATGGAAGTAAAAACTAGTGAACTTCATTGTTAGGTTCATAATAAAATCGATAAGAACGAAGAGAGCGATTAGCCTTAAAGATTCCCATAAATTTGGTGCTTTCCATGTGAGCATCATCAAAAAACTTACTACCTGCCACCAGTCTCTCTCGAGGCATGAAAAACTAACTTGCATATGCGATCTTAGTGAAAGTCGCTACAATGAATGTCTCCTAAATGATCCGACCTTTGGCGGTGAAAGTGTTGGATCAACAATGCACCCATGCTCCATCTCCTGATGGAGAGCCATGTAAATCACACTTATCTTGGGGCTAGCCATTGCCCCGGTGTCTCTCTTCCCAAAAATAGAATTCTCCAATAAGGTGGCAAAGTAACAGATAGTGGGGTTCTGGATGGTGGTGGTCTTCTTCCATAAATAATGCACATCCCTGTGAACCGAAATCTACTCCCAAGCAAACATTTCCTCGGCGAGGACTTCCTTAGTAGTATTGAGCTCTCCCTCATAGGAGAACCTGATGCGATCACAAAACTCATAGAAAGTAAGGCTTCTTGGCTTCACATTGAGCATGAAACTTAAAGTGAAATGACGTTGTTGGAGCATAAGGTCTTCGTGGAAACTCGAGAGGAACTCATGCGTGGAGTGCTCGAAGGTGTCAGGAGCAAGGACGGCGAAGGGGGTCATGTTGGCATTCTCAGCCATTGTGTCGAAGTCCATCTTTATACCATGGAGAGAGAGGAAGTTGTTGCATACCCATTTCGTTGGGGTTCTAGCCAGCCACCATTGTATTCGCGGGGCAATTCACTCGGTACGGTGGGCGGTAATGGCGCATCCCGCCCATACCGGTGGTTATCACTGTTGTATACATGGTTAGTGTTTAGAGATCAATCCCGAGTCTCGGTACAGGCACATGGTATAGCCGGGTCTGGTCATACCACAAGTTGTTACTTGCGTAGTACCTTGGGAGAAATTTTTGTTGGCTTCATCGAGAAATGGTCTGAGGCCTTACGGTTGTACCACTGCTCGTTATAGTATTTGTATCAAAGAGAAATTTCTTGTTTTCTTTGGGCCTTCGGTACATGTGCACGGTATGGTCCACTGCGGTCATAGTGGAGCTCGTTAAAGGTTCAAAACCCCTCTTCTTTGTTGTTCCAATTATTTATTTCAAACTTAAACCGTAGCTTCATATTAGCTTGTTTTCTCTGCAAAATTTGGCTATGTGAGTTTTATTAGAACAACTAAACTAAAACACAAAATAATTATGTAACATTATTCAAGGATGGGTCGACTCCCATTGAGTATTTATTTTGAAATGGTTGCTTCCACTTAATCAACCTCTAATTCCCTAGCACATACCTTGAGCTACCCTTTATCGAGGGTACTTACCACTTGAACACGTTTAGGTGGCGGTACATACTTCCCACCTCATTCTTGTTTCTTCGGGAAATAACGAACAATCTAATCATCATATATGTTGAATACAATTTTCCTGCTAGAGTAGTCAATATCAGCCCCTATAGTGTCAGAAAAGGTCTTCCAAGGAGGATTGATAGTTTGTCATCTTCAGGAACATCAAGTATAATAAAATCAGTAGGTATGACATGTTGATAAATTCCAAGTAAAACATATTTGATCATACCAATAGGTTATTTAGTGGTTTTATCAGCCATTTGCAAGGTAATTGATGTAGGAGAGTTATCTCCAAGATTTAGTTTCTTAAATAGGGAATATGGCATGACGCTAACACCTGCACCTAAATCACATAGAGAATTGAGTATGTTAGTTTTTCCAATAGCACAAGAGATAGTTGGTATACCAGGATCCCCAAACTTAGTAGGAAGTTTTTCACCAAAGCTTGTCATCACCGCTACAGTCTTAGTTACCTTTTTATTTCTGCTAAGTATATCTCGTATGAACTTTTTATAAGTAGGAACTTGAATTGTATCAGCCAAAGGAAGTTCTAAACTAAGATTACTTAGAGCCTCGACAAATGAGTCATATACACTCTTTTCAGGTTCATATTGAAAACAATTTGGATAAGAGATTTTATTTTTAGTAGGTTTTACCTTTTCCTTTACCTTGGTCACCAGCTCAACATCTTTTTTATTCTTCTTCTTTACCGTAGACTTCTGCTTCTCAACTTGTTTCGAGTTTAATATGATAACGTGTTCCTCTTGTTCATGACTAAGCTCAACTTATTTTGTTGGATCGAGAATTTCAGCGTCAAAGTCATATTGTTTATCTTTGTCTTCTGCCTCTTCCTCTTCTTCATCTTTATTTGAAGCTTATTTTTCATTTCTTTGAGATTCAACATCAATATCATCTTGTGGATCAACAAGTTTCTCTTATTCTTGACTCGTTTCTTGAGTCTCCTTTGGTTTCTAGGCATTTTCTTCTTGATACCAAGGTTTCCCTAGAGGCTCCTGCATTATTATACCACGCCTAGTAACTATATTAGTGGACAGAATATTGCGATCACAATTACTTTTAATTAAAATCAAAGTCTGAGTTTTAGCTATTTGATCACACTATATTTTAACCATACTAATATGTTTATCAAGATGTCTATTAGCATGTCCTAGATCATCAAAGGCTAAAGATAAATGTTTTATTTTTTTCTTCTAGAGCATTAGGTGTTTATAATATTTATCACAGAACTGACATTGTTGATGTTTAATTTTTTTCAAAACAAGATCCATTCCATCTTCTAATACAAAATTTTGGAGAACATCCACATGATTTTCTTTCATGAGTTTTGCCGCTATTCCTTTTTCTTCCATGGACCTTTTAACATTAGGCATAAGTTCTAAAGGTACATGAAGCATACATTTTCTTGGTTTGATATCTTCAACATAATTATATTGTTCATCATTGGAGGATCTTACCACGAAAAGTTCTATACATTCAGGTAGTGTCAAATTACTCAAAGCTCCTCCTATAGTTTAATCAATCATTTGTTTGGAGTCATCAGTGAGCCCATTACAGAAGTATTGTATGATTAAATGCTCCGCAAAATCATGATTTGGGACTTTCATTATCATACCATAAAATATTTTCCATGCTTGAGATAAACTTTCTTCAATTATCTGAAAGAAATTTGATATGTCACACTTGATCTACATAATCTTTGTAAATGAGCAGAGTTTTTGCATAAACTCTCAGATGCAATCCGCCCAGCTTTTTATAGTGTGGTTAGGCAAGGATTGTAACCATTTAAAAGCATTATCTTTTAATGACCAATAGAAAAGTTTAAGAAGTACAAACTCTTTTGGTAGTACAGGTGGCATCGTAGTAACGGCCTTTGGTACCGAGGAGGTCTGGGGTGGGGCGCTCGTCGTCTGGTAGGTATGGTAATACCGATGTTGGCAAGCGGTAGTACCGGGGCGGCTATATGACACCTTATTGCGTCTTCTCTTCGAGGTCTCTTGTATTGGCTTCTGGGCATCATTGCATCCTCCTCTTGGCATCTTGGTCATGGGCCTAGTCATATGATAGGCAAATGTCTCAAGTTGGCTCCCATTCACATGATAGCCAAAGGAAGACAAGAGATGGAAGGAATTCACCTTTGTGGGCCTGGTTGTTGTGGCATGAGGTGGACCAATGATAACTACCATGTGTTGGGCTGCATCATCTCCCCCGCTTGAATACGAGTCGCCTTGATGATGTTCTTTCGTCATGCAAGGAAAGATATGTGCCCTTGGCCTTGTACTTGTATGTGTTCGGATTGCCAATGTCGAAGCCTTGTTCAAATATTTTGAAGAGATTGTAGATGTTCTTGCCTTCATGTTGCGGTTGGAGATCTCTTATCATGTTCCTTAGATGTTTTTATCTAGCTTGGGTACCTTGCAAAACCGATAACAAAGAGAGAGAATTGTATTATGGATTGTTAGTATGGTCACACTCAAATCTCTTTGCACATTTGGTGGCTTGCGACATGGCACTCATGATTTTTCACTCATTTGGGGCTTGTGGCACTCACTCTCGTGATGGTGGTTCACTCTCTCACCACTCAACTCACAAGGGTCCTTAGCTTGCTTTATCTTATGCACGGATGTCATGTTGGATGCAATAACTTGGCTTGGCATCATAGGTTGGAGCACTAATGTCTTGTATTTCCACTTTAAGGAGTATTGGTTAGTGCTACCAGGATGTACGAATCGTATATCGTATTTCCACGGTCTCCCAAGGGGCACTTGACACACGGGCATTGGCACAACATCACACTCGACGGTGTCTTCATATGGGCCAATCTTGAAGGAGACGTTTACCTTTGATGTTATCTTGAGGGCTCCATTACCATCAAGACATTTGACATGATAGGGGTGGGTATGCGCAATGCATTTCAACTTGAGTTTCTCGCAAAGTTCCGTACTTGCAAGGTTGTGGCAACTACCTTCATCGATGATCACCTTTATGTACTTGCCATCAATTATGGCACGAGTTTGGAAGATACTAAGGCGTTTGTCCTCCCTTGGAATGGAGTTGTTGTCAAGACTTGAGCAATGACTAGGGAAGGTCTTGGATCATGATCGCATATAAGTGTGCCATCCTCTTCCATCGCGGCTTCCCTTGCAATTGCTTGTTGAGTCAAAGCCTCATATTCTCCTTCACTCATAGAATAGGTTGCACCATTCTCATCCGTAAGCATAACTCTTGTGTTTGTACACTCATATGACTTGTGAACCTTCACTCCACAGTTGAAGCAAGTAACTTGACTATCCGGTGTCGTGTTGGAGGAGGATCCTATCATGGTTTTTGGTTGCTTGGATGAGCTTGATGCTTGGTTTTTTGGCATGGCGGAGGCATATGCATGGATGGAAGAAAAGTATGCCTTGGTATTCTCATATGCATTCTCCTTTTGCAAGTGTTTCTCATCTTTGGTAGCTTGCCGGAGGAGCTCGGTGAGATTTTTGTACAGTTGGAAGTCAACATTTTCCTTATTCGGCGGCTCAAACCATTGAGGAACCTTGCTATTGTTTGCTCTTCGAGTTCTCTCACATCAGCTTGCATCATAGTTTTCTCCATTTCCTTGTAGAACTCTTCAATTTTCCTTGTTCCTTGCCTCAAATTTTGTACCTTATCAAAGAGGTATTGGCGATAGTGCTGGAGGACGAATCTTGTGTACATCATGTCCTTCATCTCCGTCCAAGTGCTAATAGGAGGCTCTTCTTGCTTCTCACAATTATTTTGATGGCTTGCCACTTCATGCCACTACACTTTGCATACTTAGGTATGAAGCAAAGCCCTGACGTATCGACAACCCACCTCAGAAGAAGAACCAGGAGCTGGACGAGAAGATGAAACAGTTGGTGCTGAAATACCGAAGTTTCCGGCCCTCAAGCCTAGAGTCTCTGCCCCTGGACCCTAGAGTCTCGGCCCCTAGACCCCAGAGTCTCTGGTCCAACTCCCTAACGACTCCGGCCAAGACTACAGATAGGTTCTTAGAGCTTGTAGTAGACCCCCCGAATACAAGCCTGAATCCTTCTAGGACTCCACCCCCACTTCTAGAAGCTACAACAGGCACCTCAGAGTGTACACCGGATACTACATCAGAGTCTTCGGCCACACCAGAGTCTCCGACCCTCAAGCCTGCAGTCTCCAGCCTAAGTGACAACTAGCATGTCAAGGTCTGCTGGGCCTAGCCTATGTACCCCCTATTTAAACCCAAACTTCCTATTTATTGTCTAAACTGCCCATGTTTATGTGGTTGGACTATATATAGCCCCACCTCTCCAATGTAAACCCTATGATTGGTAATAGATTACAACAAAACCCCTTGTGGCATCTCTATAGTTTGTCTGGGGCTCCATGACAAGGAGCACCTATTATCCCTAACCTCTTTGGATTTTTCCTAGTTGCATTCAAGTTGTACAAGGCCTTGGTGTGAGTGATGTCTATCCAAGTTGTCAAGATCTCACCAAGATCCACGTCCTCTCCGTGTCGGTTAGAGAGAGTTTCTTGCCTGACACCGATCCTTGATATTGTGTTGAATTAGTAGCTGCCGATGTTAGCCATAGGCTAATTTGTGTATCACGTGTGTGTTTGTTCATTGTGTTCTTTGTGAAAGTGTTCTCTTGGATCTTCATCCTCTCTCCCCCTCACGATTCCACATCAATTCCCTGATATTAGTGAAAGATTGGACACCCTACGGGTTAACCCCTAACATATTGTTATCAAAAGCCTCATTCATCTTGAATTTCCCCTAATTTTTCTTCTATCCACCATTAATTTGAAAATTTCCCTCAATAAAAAGAGAGCTTCTCTACCTTCAGACCGATCTCTTGATTTGGTGCGTTTTGAGAGGTTTCAATCCATAAAATCTTTGTCTTGGGGATTGGTCCTACTTCTCCCTCGTTTTCTCAGCCCATTTTGGTCAAAATCTGTTGGATTTGAGGTTTCGAAGCGAGTATTTCCTCTCAATAACTCGAGCAAGACATGCAACACACTGTGGCACTAGTCTCCGACCCATAGCACCAGAGTCTCTCACCCCTAACACCCAATTTTGCCATTTCACTAACCTTTCTTTCTTATTTTTGTTTCATGTGCGTGTCTAGAAGCAATAGCAAGATTCCACAACATCTTCCATGCTCTATGATACCACAAAAATCAAGCTTCTCCTGCACCACTGACCACATGATCTTCATCATTGACTAACTTGCATCACCCTGTTTGCCAAATATCTTCGTATGTGTGTACCTACCCCACTGATAGTGTCTCATTTTGCGTTTTATTAAACCATGTGCACTTGTCCTTGGATATTGAGAGTGTGAGATAAAAATCAAAGTGACTTGGTAGCATCAAGGGAGAGAAAAATTCAAAAAAAGATAAAAGAAAAAGAAAAAGAATAGATACATCAAAAAATATACATAGTCTCCCATAGCAAAGAGAGTCTCAACCTTGTAAGCAAGAGAGATAAGAGCGCCCAAGGCAAGTGCACAATTTTTTTGCTTATTTTCTCTTTGCAATTGAGGCACCAACTCTCATTGCATTGGCATGACAACCGAACATAGTCTCCATTACGACATTTTGTTACTCATTTTAAATAGTCGTGCTAATCCCAATAATCTACATGTGTGTGTTAGTATAGGTTTCCGTATCTTTTGTGAATCTTTCCCTTTGACTTAGTTCTTTTGGTTTTTCACCAATTTTGACAACATCCTTTTGTTTTGGTCATTTTGATTGGTTTTCCACAATCATAACCTACCACTATAGGCTTTTGAGTGTCTTAGTTGCTTTTAGTGTGATGTTTCTTTGTGTTTTCATGTTGCAAGTTTTTGGTTCTCAAGTGTGGCCACCTTTTCAATACAATCCTTAAAGGTGAGGTGAAAGGCTACCCCACCACATATTTCCTTTCCATATACAATCCTTGTTTTGGTGCATGATGTACATGCACGGTGAGACGAGCCAACCACCTCCACAAGATGAAGAAGGATCGTACGTGACTCGAGTAAGCCACTTCATAATTTGAGAAGAACTTTGAGGACGTTGCAACACCCTTGAGAAACGCCAAGATGAACAATTTAGAGAGAGTTAAGCCAAGTTCAAAAGGATGCATGCTAACTTCGATGGACTAGAGAACCACAAGAATGCAATGCCCCACAATTTCTCCCATCAAAATGAAGATCTCCAACATTCTATGGCCAAGATTGCACGCAACACAAGTCCCCTCTCTTGTGCATCAATCTCTTCATGACACCACTCTAATGTGTCAAGCTCGTCACAACATCATTCTCCTCATCGACAAGATCCTCATGCAAGTGCTCCAATACGCAATGAAGACCCTATTGTTGAACATGTGAGATCTTCGCACCATGTGCCATATCCACGACACACCGAAACTTCAAGCTATGACGGTGATTCCTCATGAAGGACTCACTTAAGATGTGAACGACATCGTCATCATGAAAAAGCATTAGTGATGCAAGAGGAACCACAACATGAAGAACCACATGTAGAACCTCAAGGACATCATCAAAAACCGCAAGACCTTCACTCGATAACAAGTGATGACTCCAACTTGGAAGAACAAGCTCATCACTGACGTGAATCTCTTGAAGACCCTCCTCGATGACATCGCCATCATGAACATCAACTCCAACACCATGGTCACCATGGGAAACAAAAACCTCGTCAACAACCTAGGCATGAGCCGCGTCAACTACCACAATTGGGCAAGAGGATCAAGACCATCATCATCCTCATGAGTCCCAAGCGCCTCAACCTTGTCAACAACCTAGACATGAGCCTCGTCCACTGCCACAACCACAGGCTTGTTGGTTTGCGGCTAGAAAGTTCTCGGGCAAGTGCATCGTGGTACCCAAGTTGCCCGTAATTGCCGCGTTTCGCAAAGTTGGGTTGTCAACTACCGAGAGGGGCCATTTCGAGGCAAACTCATCCCACCCATACCAAATTCAAACATTCCGTTAAACCGCCCCATGAAGTAGACGGTCGGGACCCACATGTTGGTCATCTGTCCGTGACGCGAGCGCCAACGCGACGACCTCTTAGGCAAATCAAGGAACTAAGTGGCTTGGTGCGTTGACCAATTTCACAAATCCATTCCCTCCTTTCCCCTAGCACCGGCAACATCAAAATCCACCCTCCAAGTAGAACGATCCCTTTAGACATTTGACTTCCGGTGCCAAGTTGTTGCGCCCAGTTTCTGTGCACATTGGGTGATCTCGAGCTCCAATGCCACATGTCGTAGCCGCCGTTGCGAGACTCTAGCCCGCCTCCGCTACCGACGAGCTGAGCATCTTGGAGGATGGCAGATCCTACTACCAAGGAAGAAGAAGTTCTGTCTAGATGCGGGTGAGCTACCCTTCTCTTTGCTATTTGCTCTAACTATAACTGCTAGTTGGCTACTTAACCTAAAATTGTTTGCTAGCCCAACGCTGACAAACATATTTTGTCCACAATTTTTTCAAGTGGGATCTCCACAGACCACCCTTACCTGGTTACGGTAGCCCTCTTCATCTACGATTCTAAATCAGCAAGGGTGAAGGGCAAGTGGTATGGACACCATTATATCACGATGGAAGAAGCGCCTGCGCCGATCTACATTATCCCTGGTATGATTGTTGCTCTGTGTAATCATGCTGAAATATGGCTGAAGGAGACTACAAAGTTCAGCTTCATGGATGAACGAGGCATCATGGTTCCTCTAACGTGTGACAGTCAGCTAATTGGGTTGATGAAAAGTTATGCTTCTGCTTGCATGTTTGAGCTGAATTGTGATATACTGGATGTGGAAGCTGCTGCAACTGGGAGTCGCCCTTCTATTCCTGGACAGGGTGGTCACTTGAACCCAATTAGCTCTTGGTAAGCAAAATTCTTTTGGAGTTCACATGTTTGTGCTGAATTGTAATTTTTGTTTTGTTTACTCTGTAGATATTAGGCAGTTATGCAACAGTCCTATTTCTTTGACTGGAAGCGCCGCAAGGTTCGAAACATGACTGCCGGGTTAGTCATTTTTTTGCGGGAAGAAAATAAAAACGAGCGGAGTGATGATGTTGGACACGATTCTGGTGCTGATTGTCCCGATGATGCAGAGTACGTGAAGCTAAGAAAATTGGCACCGAGGAAGAGGAAGAAGGAAGGAAATAAGAAAGCCAGTGGAGGTGAAGGCTTGGCACCCAGGCGGGGGAAGAAGACTACTGGCAATGAAGATGCATAATGATGTGTTGAACTTGAACCTATATATGTAATTCGGTTAAATTCTAGAGCTCTGTGCATGGAACTTGTCGGGCGAAACAATCTACCCACGTTCTCGGAGTAAAATGTACCATGACTTAGGGTTTGGAAATGCTCGAGTCAGTAGTTGAATCCAAAATTGTGAGTGTGCCACTACTATCTGAAATAGCGTAGCACCGGTTCCTCGATTGCTAAGGGGTAGGAGGTCTCCAAATTCGATGGAATGTTAGTGGCACATAAATAAATTATTTAAGCTGCTACACTCATTGAAACAACAACTTATTTCAGCTGCTACACAATGACATGGCAACATAAACATCAATGGCAACTGATAATGCCCAGATAATGAGGAAATCAGTGCCACTTTCTACCCTAATCTTGAGCCTGTCTATCTCACCACCTCCCTGCTCCTGCATCCCCTTCATCTGGCGAACCTCCCGGATCTCTAGTAACAGGGTGTACATGCTTCCACTTTATAAATTATGGTTGTGCCATTTGCATGTGGCACAATCCACGTAGATTATGTTTAAATAAACCACCAATGTCAGAATACCACCATCATCAGAAAAAAGGAAGTAATGGAGGGCTAAGACAGATTAACGGGCGACCAATTTTTTTCTCCCAGGACTCTGAGACCACTAGTTGGGACCGCTAGGTTGACAAGTATTACTATTACAACTTAAAAAAGTACGGAGCTCAAGCTAAATAGAACTAGTTATCACACATCTCCTTGATCTTCCTAATCTTAGCCTGATGCGCATCTTCCCGTGAGAGCAAGGATTGAATCATCTGCTCCGTCCTTTTAGCATCTTCCTTGTACAACTTCAATTGTTTCTCTACATTTATCCTCATGCACTTGTCAATACTCATAGTTGTGAACTGCAGGACTTTGGCCTGGTGAAGTTCATTCCTTGCTTGAGTCAGTTCTTGCTCTGCTTTAGCCTTTAGGGACAATGCCACGTCCCTCTCCTTCTCGACTTTGCTAACCTTGTATTGCACCCTCCTGAGATCTCGGTTAAGCTTGGTTGTGTCAACATGGTCAAATAACTTCATCTCAGCACTCTCAAGAAGTGAGCTGACTATGGATTCTTTCAACTCAACAGTCATATCCCATAGTTTGTCCAGCGTTTTTTGCATCGATTTGGACCAATCTGGATCTACCCATTTGACAACACCACAACTTCTGCGTTGCAACATTGCACGATGTCCTTGACACCCTAAAAACCTCCTTCCCACGTTTCGTACTTCAAACGCTTAAAATTTAGCGGGCCAATATCCATGTTTACATAGCGGAGGATTGTCTTCCTCTGCACTGTCTTCCTCCGCTAAACCGTGATAGTCAGAGTCGTACAACGTCTGGTTGGCCTAACACATCATATGTGCATGAGTAAACAGAGTAGATCTAGCTCAAAATAGATAAATGGCCATAGATGTTAGAGATGAGACGACTCACATCAAAATCACAGTCCCTATCGTCACGACATGTTTCGTCACCACCCCCTTGAACCCATGGCGAGAGGGAGGGTGGGGGACTAGGGTGGTTGTGGGAGATATGGCTGGAGGCACCGTCAGCTAGCGGCTACGGCGGGATGGGAGAGAAGTGGGGAAACTAGCTTCGAGGGGAAGGAAGAGAAGTAAAGGTGACGTGACACTGGCATATGGCCCACGGAACTCATGACACTCGCAAAAGGGGAGCGCGTGGTGTTGCCAGTTTGTCCAGAGCAAGAAGATAGTAAGCGTGGCCAACCATGTTTCAGAACAGCCTACTCGTGGATCGCCCTTACGAAGAACCATCCCAATCGTCCAAGCACCTCGATCAAACGGTATGTAAATATCGTCATGCAAAACAAGTGTGTTAGGGCGTGCCTTCTAGAAGACACGGTCTAACGGCCACCATTGGGGCTAAGGTTAGGGCTCTCGTAAGGTTAGGATCCATGTGGTTTATGAAAAGAACACACATGCAGATGGCCCGGGTGGATCCACGTGGTTTATGAAAATAACACACATGCAAATGACTCTAGTGGATCCATGTCTTTTATTAAAAGAACACACTTTTAATGACTCTAGTTGTGGTTTATGAAAAGAACAAACATGCAATGACACTGGTGGATCCATGTGGTTTATGAAAAGAACACACATGCAATGACTCTGGTGGATCCATGTGTTTTATGAAAAGAACACTCATGCAATGACTCTACCTGTGGTTTATGAAAAGAACACACATGCAATGACTCGGGTGGATCTATATGTGGTTTAGGAAAAAAACACACATGCAATGGCTCTAGTGCTAGTTTTGGATAAGAACAGGCATGCAATGACTCTAGCTATGGTTCATGAAAAGAACACACATGCAATGACTCTGGTGGATTCATGTGTGGTTTAGGAAAAGGACACACATGCAATGACTCTAGTGCTGGTTTAGGATAAGAACACACATGCAATGATTCTAGTGGATCCATATGTGGTTTGTGAAAATAAAAACACATGCAATGACTCTGGTGGATCCATATGTGGTTTGTGAAAGGAACACACATGCAATGACTCTAGTTGTGGTTCATGAAAAGAACACACATGCAATGACACCGATGGATCTATGTGGTTTATAAAAAGAACACACATGAAATGACTCTGGTGGATCCATATGTGGTTTAGGAAAAGAACACACATGCAACGACTCTAGTGCTGGTTTAGGATAATAACATGATGTCTGCAAGAGCACATATTGTTTGTAGCTAGTTTCAAAGTTTAGATATCGATCCCAAGGGGATCCGAAAGGTAAGTGTTTATTGATGAAGTCTCTGTCACACCCGAAGTTGTCACATATCTTTGAGTGAATTGATTGCAAGTGTTGAAATAAGAATGGGGTTTTGATTAGATGTGATAGATTTAAATAGAAATAAAATGTAAACTTCAGAAATATAAAGCATAAAAGTAAAGAACGACTTTGCTTGTTTGTTGTATCCTGTAGATGGCGAAAGAAGGCGCGGGGAGATTCAGTTCATGGTGATAGTGACTGTGCTAGGTGGATGAGTGGTAAATGTAACAATTATAACCTTATATATATATGTGTGTGTAGGCAAGCAACCCATAATTAGCCGGAACTCCTCTTGGTAGATTTCATCCCAACTTCGATAATCCTACTAGCCTGCTACCAAAACCATGGTCAGACACTAGACGATTAAGAACCTTCAGATCGCTTAGCGATTAAGCTCCTTGGATCGGACTAATGTAGTAAGCATAGTGGTTACTCATTATCCTCGAGTCAACTAGCTTTCCATTGATATCCACGTGTCACCCAGGGGTCATCGGTCCACTAGTGAACAAGATCTTATCTATGTAGAACAAAGTATCGTGTTGTCTGGGCCCTTAATTGGACAACAAGCATTAGGCATCCCACAGATAGTCAAGCACACATAATATAGTAATTAGAATCAATAACAAACTAATGGAAAATATATGAAGGCACATCACATCTCACCAATCCCCTACATCTCCCACGCCCAAGGGGATTACTCACACATGAGAGAAGAACGGATCATCAATATAATCAAATAAAGGGAATTCGTCTTTGTATTACCATGGAGATCCACAATAAGAATAGAAAAATATCCAACACAATTCAATATGGGAAGAAACAATCTCAAACCCTAGTCTTGCAAGGTGGAGATCCCTCTCTCTCTCTCAAGTACAAGTAGTGGCTATGGGGGTGTATTGGCTACGATGTCGACGATCGTGGAGCAAGATGAAGAACGTCTTCTCCTTCGTCTCCGGATCTCTTCTTTCTCCTTGATGGATGGTATGGCGGCTGATGTGTTGTGTTTTCGCTCCCCTTACCTTCACGAAAGTTGTCCCTTTTTACAAGACAGAGGTGGAGGCAACTATATGGCGAGAACTATACGGTCGGAAAATATTCCCGCCGTATAATTGCTCGTTAAAGCTTTTGTGAGCTCCCCTCGCATGCTTCCAAAGTGAGACTTGCTTGTTTTCTCCAGAATATTGTATTTCTCTAGTTAAATCCTTCTGTTAACGTTCAGAACCGGAAACACACATTAAAAACCAAGTTTTCTTTGTTACCGAAGTATTAGCATTAGGTAAAGCTAGAAAACAATCAAATCCAAGAGAAAACCATCAATAAAATCCATCAAAACTTTGTCGAATCTCAGAGCTATCAACTCCCCCAAACTTTGTCGAATCTCAGAGCTATCAACTCCCCCAAGATTCGAAACTGAAAATAAAGGAACTCACAACTTTGAATTGGTGTCAAATTCTTTTGTTCACAATCCCTCCAATCTTAAATATGATCATACAAGTAGTAACAAGATTGCACTGAGTCCACTTCCTAACCACGTATATCTTGTTAGCAAATAAATCATATGCCCAAGCAAATGTCAAAAGTTTAGCTAGGAAAGTGAGACAAATTCTTTTGGTCCCTCTCTTTATAGAGAGATGAAAACTTTTTGTTCTTATTTGTTTAACCAATTAATAGTACTCAAGTTGGCATTAAAGCATGTAATTTAAGATTAACTCATCTATCCCATGCCAAAATTTCAAGACTATCAAAGAACCTCTTTCTTTTCTTTTGCCTTTCAAAAGCTTTAGCTCTTTCATAGAGAAATCATGCCACTATTTTTATCATTTTTAATTGGGTTGTGTTGTGCACTCATGACCATGCCAATAAATTGTTGAGTAATAGTGGGCCAGAGGAGTACTACAACTTCACATGGAACGTGAAACCACGAGGAGACTAAATTTTTTACCCTTCATAGCATTGCTGCTACAGACGTTTACATAACTCAATAGCCGAAATCAAGTGGTTTCCCACATTTAGATCGTTCGTTGGCCAGCAGAGTTAATAGTTCCGCATGGAGCATGATATAGTTGTAATGACACACGTAAAGCAGTATTTTATGGTAATTATTAGAAAAAGTAGTGGCATAATTTCTACTACTTCGAAGTATCCATTTTATCAAACAATTTCAATCAAGGGTAATATCAAGTCTATTTGTATTAAGCTCAAACATAATGGAGTGGTTCCAAAATTAAATTCTTTAGGCTAAACATGGACTCAAGTCATCTTCCAGACGCTTTTTTTGTTGTGAAAATGTAGGAAGTATTTTAAACCAAGTTCTTTGCTCATTATTTGAAAGCTAAAAAGGAGACACTAGCAAAGGAATAGAATTTATAGGATAATAAGCTAAGTGGGGAGCGACCTTAGTGCAAGCGAGTAAAATATTTGAAGGATCAATTTAAGGTTACAGAAAAGATGATGAAAGGAATATGATACCTCTTTTGGCTTTCTTTGTTCCCGTATTTAAGTCGAACCCCATCTATGTTTCCCTATTGCCAAGTCACCTGAAATTAAGCGATCTCCGAGAAAAACAAAGATACAAACTTGCAAATAAAATTACAACTAATTTTTTTGTATTTTTGGTTTAGTCTTGCCAAGCTGAAAATAAACATGCAGATTCGAAGTAATAAAATAAATGAAAAGAAGAAATTAAAAATATGAATGCAAAGTTTGGAGGTTTTCAAACCTCCCCCAAGCTTAGGCGATTCGCAGGCTTAATTGTTGCCATCATTTGGCGGCTGGTGCGGATACTGCTAGTAGAAGTCAGGGAAGTGGGTCATGAAGTGACTGAAGTTGTGAGTCAAAGTGTTCACATATTCATTCACATCCTGAAGAGTGTGGTCGATCTCCCCAATGTGTTTGTTGAGCTGCTGGAACTCCTAATAGGGGACGCAGATGTACCCCTGTTGAGGTTGGTTGGGCCACGGGTCCCAAGCTCCTCCTTGCTACTGCTGCTGCTGTCCCTCCCAAGAAGGGTTGTGTGCCTGTTCTTCCTCCTGCTCATGCTCGTGCTCCTCATCATCCTGCTGCCCTTCATCTTCCTCTTCCTCGGGCTGGAGCTCAGCCAAGATCTCTGTCACTTGGTCCCTGGTGAGGATCCAAGTGTTCTTGTCCACAATTGAGAAGGCCTGGAAGCAGGGCAACTGAACCTGCTCACCCTGTACATCATCAAGATAACTGAATTGATATGCTCGGAGCCTCTGGTTAGCATGGTAAACACCAAGGAAGCCACAAGCAATCAAATATTTCATGTCCATGAGTTTGGAGCCGTCAACAGGTTCCATAACAGGTAGTACAATGTTCAATGCATAGGCAAGGTGGGTTACCAATCCACCAATGCGAATATCACCTTTGGTCTTGTTTTTTTGTTGGTGGAAGTGCTGGATAAGTAGAGCTGCAGGACTGGAGAATTTCATTTTGCGGCCCGAAAGTTGAGGCCCCCAGGCAACGTGGTACCCAAGTTGCCTATAATCAGCCGCGATGACCATAGTTGGCATGCCAAATACTCAGAGGGTCTTTTTTGGCACGAATTCAACATTCTGTTTCAATACAAAATATCAGGCTAACGGCCGTCAAGTTGCGCCCTGGCAGTTTTCTCCGTTATGTCACTCCTGTCGCTTAGGCATCAATTAGGCTTCCAGCGTTGGCGCCTACATCCATTACGCGTCTTCTTCTTCCCCGGAGAGGCAATACGTGGGGCGTCGCAGCCATGGCCCGGATCTAGGACATGGATGAACCTGCTCGGCCTTGCTCTCCTCCCTGTAGGCTTGCAGCGTTGGCGCCTGCATCCATTACGTGTCTTCTTCTTCCCCGGAGCGGCAATCTGTGGTCACGACCATGGCGCGGAGCTGGGACGTGTCGAACCTGCTCGGCCCAACTCTCCTCCCCATCCCGAGTCGGAGCTCACCCTCACCATGGCTGCACCCATGGCACTGTGTGGGGACGAGAATTGGTTTCCGGTGAGATCTATCACCGTGTCAACCATGCTCGGTCCTATTTTCCTCCTCCATATTCCGAGCTCGCCATTGCCGTGGTCGCACCCGCAACAATTCTACCACCTCTGCCGAGGTCTCTATGGTAGCTCAAGTTCTACCATGTTGAACCTGTAAGAGAATTTGGAGCTAGGCGGCGGCAACACATTGTTGAACCTGTAAGGAATTTGCCGAAGGCTGCGTGCCGTGCCGAGGTCTTCGGCTGATGCCTTCAGCCTCGGCTTGTACCAACGTCCAACTTCAATACGAAATTTTGACCAATTTAACTTGTTGGTGCATTCCTTGACAATTATAATATAATCAAACACTAGAAATATTTGATAGTGTGCATGAGCATGATTAGTAATATAATTGAAAACTAGAAATTTTAAGGCACTCCATATAAAGGAGTAGATTAATAAATATATATAGAAGGTTCACTAGAGACACCACGAATATATTGTCTTGCATGCAACACACGGTTAATAATTAAATAAAACAAAATAAAAGCAGGGGCAGCAGCAGGAGGCCGGGACACGGAGACGCCTAGCAGGGCATGGGCATCCTAGTCGAGGGGATACAGGCCAGTCCTGACATACTCCGGGAGCAATTTGCCAAAGGCTGCATGTCGCACCAAGGTAATCGGCTTATGCTTTTTGCTTCCAGCTTTGCCAGTGCCCACCGCATGCTAGATCATGTTGTCGAGGTCCACGTTGATTGCTCTGCCACAAATGGGAAAAATAGTCTCCCCCTACAGTAGAAACGGATGTTCCCACACCATAACCACCTTGGCACGTAGCGGCTCATTTTGTCCCTAGATTCCATGCTATCGTCCACTTCATCATCATCCTCCTATTGATTTTTAAGAACATAACTTAGAACTCATACATATGATTGAATTGTATTACAACTCAAGAATTGACAACATACATATGTAAGACAATATTAAGATGATATCAAAGAGAAAGCATCTCAGCAATAGTTTGATTAGTTGATATATCATTTCATCTCAACAAAATGACAACTAATTGGATCAGAGTGTATGTAGAATAAATCTAGGAGCCTCATAAGTTTATTCAGGGATGGCGTAAGCGAACCAAGTAACAATTGCACAACCTATATTGTTCTTGTGCATCACCCCAGGTTTGCTAACTCATCCCTGAAAAAATCTGACACCAATGTGTCTACCTCAATTTTGGGGCAAATTTGAATCATTGGCCACAATAAGAAATTGAAACGTAATCCTACAAAACAATATTCATGGATATACATAGTTAGGTATAAAAACAATCCTAAATATTGTAATTATAAATAAAGAACCAAACAATTAGTCTTTAGGTGCATGTTAAAAATACTTATGATCAAAACCATGCATATACATATGCATCATACCAATTATTCAAAGATCAGAAACAATTCAAGGATCATATATGTAGTTCCATACGAGAATAAATCAAGGGCCTCATAATTTTTTTTAGATATGGAGTTGGAGAACCAAAGTACCAACAGTACAACCTATATTGTTTGTGTGCATTGCTGCCTCAGGTTCACCAACCTATCCCTAAAACACGACACCATCATATGTGTCTCGCCTTGAACTCTTTTGGGGCAAATTTCAATCGTCGGCCTCGGTGACAAAATGAAATGTAATTATTTTACACTATGAATGCAAGCAATACATAATTCAAATATCATAGTTCTATGAATGTAGAATAAAGATTGCAGCCTCATAAGTTTCTTCAGGGATGGCTTAAGCGAACCAAGTAATAATTGCACAACCTATATTGTTCTTGTGCATCGCCTCGGTTCGCTAACTCATCCCTAAAAAAATCTGACACCATTGTGTCTGCCTCTCTTTTGGGGCAAATTTCAATCATTGGCCACAATAAGAAATTGAAATGTAATCGTACAAAACAATATTCAGGGAAATACATATGCATCATACGACTCATTCAACGATCAGAAAAAATACAAAGATTATATATATAGGTTCCATATGAGAATAAATTAAGGGCCTCATTTATTTCAGAGATGGAGTTGGAGAACCAAGATACCAATAGCACAACCTATATTGTTTATGTACATTGCTGCCTCAGGTTCACTAACCATCCCTAAGAAAACGACACCATCAAACGTGTCTCGCTTGCACTATTTTGGGGCAAAATTGAATAGAAATATAATGTTATAGGCATGCTATGTGTCGAAATCAACACTCAACTAGCAAACCCTAAAACCCCTAAATCAAATGTTAATCGAATAAATGTACACCACAAGAAGAAACGTATGAACAACAATGAGTTGAGCAAATGTAAATTTACTAGATGGCAGATGAGCATATTGAGGTTTTGTGATTAGACGGATTGGGGTTTTGTGACTAGATGGTAGATGCATAAATCAACCGTTCGAACCATATATATACTACCCTACTTCAAGAGCAAAATAATCTATACACGATTGAGAAAATCCTATGTATGAACAGTGAAATCTACGGCTGCGACTAGAGAAGCTAGCAATGTAGTACCTCAAATCCTCATCAGGGACCTCCTCCTCGAACTCATCATTCTCTGCGATGGTGTCGAAGATTTCTCGGACAGCGATAGGGTCATTGATGTAGAGCATCAGATTGCCTCCACCTGCCGCCTGCCCCCCATCTAGATCTACCGCTGGCACCACGACATTGTCGGCCACCTATTGCTCGACGGCAACGGCTACTGGCTGGTCGGATGAGCTCGAACCCTCAACGGCGCGGCGACGAGAGGCTTTTGTGCCTGGAGAAGACGCCTCCGCCTGCTTGGCGACAACCAAGCCATTTGCTGCTACGCCTTCAACTGGCTTCACCTCTGGCTCGTCTCCACATGTACGCTTCATGGTGCACCTAGGGAAGGAGGTGGTGCAAATGGCGGTAGGTGCAGATTGGGGAAAATGACACGATCTCAGGGAAGAAGAAAGCCGAGTGGGTTTATAAACATTGGACTATTCGTAGTCCTCGAGTGGACACATATGGTGGGCGGGGGGATGGGGCTACCACGATCTCAACTTTTTTTTGGGTTTCCTTTCTTTGAAACAACCACGATCTCCACTTTAGAACTGCATTGAAAACACAATCATGGCAGACCTTGATTCCACTGCATGCAAGTGGCGCAGAACAAATTTCTAGTAACGTTAGGTCTAATCGAGGGGCCCCCTTGGCGCATGGAAGTTACTTTCGGTAGGGCCCAGTTGGAAATGAGATTGAGAGCGCTGCGTAAAAATGGGATATATCTTATTAAAATCAAGTGGCAATAAATAGCAGCGTCCCGTCGACAACCGTGCACTCGATGACGCCGTTGCCCTGTGCATGTGTTGTAGTAGCAGTAGTAGGCTTTTCAGACGTGATTAAACATGACATGATCACTCGACGACTTTTTCCATGGACGGCTTCGTGTTCCTTCTTGTAGAAGTCTCGCTGAGGGAGACGTCCGTGCTGTCTCACGATGTACTGTGAAGGGCACGACGTGTGCAACGATCCTCGTTGGATCACACAGAATCAACGGTAGGTGCGCATGATCCACGTGACAACTTTATCAACCAATCAGGGCGTAGCAGACAGAGTGAGCACAAGTTTGAGATTCTACGAAAGAGAGAGAGGGCAAAATTGTGGAGTATAAAAAACATAAGGGCAAAACTGAGTAGAATAAAAATGTAAAGTGAGTGTCTTGTACAATGAAATTCATCATGGCATACATCAAACCACATCGTGGCATTCCATGTCTGTTATTTTCACAAACCACACAAGGATCCACCAGAGTCATTGCATGTTTGTTCTTTTCATAGACCACATATGGATCCACCAGAGTTCATTGCATGTGTCTTCTTTCAACAAACCACATATGGATCCACCAGTGTTATTGCATGTGTGTTCTTTACACAAATCACATATGGATCCACCAGGGTCATTGCATGTGTGTTCTTTCCATTAACCATATATGGATCCCCTAGTGTCATTGCATGTGTGTTCTTTTCATTAACCACAACTAGTGTCATTGCATGTCTGTTCTTTTCATAGACCATATATGGATCCACCTGAGTTCATTGCATGTGTATTCTTTTCACAAACAATATATGGATCCACCAGTGTCATTGCATGTCTGTTCTTTTCATTAACCACATCTAGAGTCATTTCATGTGTGTTCTTTTCACAAATCACATATGAATCCACCAGTGTCATTGCATGTGTGTTCTTTTTATAAACCACAACTAGAGTCATTGCATGTGTGTTGTTTTCACAAACCACATATGGATCCACCAGTATCATTGCATGTCTATTCTTTTCATTAACCACATCTTGAGTCATTTCATGTGTGTTCTTTTCACAAACCACATATGAATCCACCAGTGTCATTGCATGTGTGTTCTTTTCATAAACCACATATGGATCCACCAGAGTTCATTGCATGTGTGTTCTTTTAATAAACCACAGCTAGAGTCACTGGATGTGTGTTGTTTTCACAAACCACATATGGATCCACTAGAGTTATTGCATGTGTGCTCTTTTCACAAACCACATATAGATCCACCAGCGTCATTAAAATGTGTGTTCTTTTCATAAACCACAGCCAGATTCATTGCATATGTGTTCTTTTCACAAACCACATGGATCCACCAGTGTCATTGCATGCGTGTTCTTTCAATAAACCACAGCTAGAGTCGTTGCATGTGTGTTCTTTTCATTAAGCACAACAAGAGTCATTGCATGTATGTTCTATCCACAAACCACATATTTATCCACCAGTGTCATTGGATGTGTGTTCTTTTCATAAACCATGGCTAGTCACTGGATGTTTGTTCTTTTCACAAACCAGATATGGATCCAGCATTGTCATTGCATGTGTGTTCTTCTCATAAACCACATATGGATCCACCAGTGTCATTACATGTGTGTTCTTTTAGTAAACGAGAGCTGAGTCACTAGATGTGTGTTCTCTTCATAAACCACATATGGATCCACCAGTGTCATTGCATGTGTGTTCTTCACAAAAACCACATATGGATCCACCAGTGTCATTGAAATGTGTGTTTTTCTCATTAACCACAACTAGAGTCATTCCATGTCTGTTCTTTTCACAAACCACATGGATCCACCAGTGTCATTCCATGTGTGTTCTTTCAATAAACCATAGCTAGAGTCATTGCATGTGTGTTCTTTTCATTAACCATAACTAGACTCATTTGATGTGTGTTCTTTTCATAAACCACACATGGATCCACTAGTGTCATTGGATATGTATTCTTTTTATAAACCACAGCTAGAGTCACTGGATGTGTGTTCTTTTCATAAACCACATATGGATCCACTCAGTCATTGCATGTGTGTTCTTCTCATAAACCACATATGGATCCCCTAGTGTCATTGCATGTGTATTCTTTTAATAAACCACAACTAGAATCACTGGATGAGTATTCTTTTCATAAACCACATATGGATCCACTAGAGTCATTGCATGTGTGTTCTTTTCATAAACCACGGCTAGAGACATTGCGTGTTTGTTCTTTTTAGAAACCACATGGATCCACCAGTGTCATTGCGTGCGTAATCTTTCAATAAACCACAGCTAGAGTCATTGCATGTGTGTTCTTTTCATTAAGCATAGCTAGAGTCATTGCATGTATGTTCTTTCCACAAACCACATATTTATCCACCAGTGTCATTGGATGTGTGTTCTTTTCATAAACCACGACTAGTCACTTTATGTGTGTTCTTTTCACAAACCACATATGGATCCAGCATTGTCATTGCATGTGTGTTCTTCTCATAAACCACATATGGATCCACTAGTGTCACTGCATGTGTGTTCTTTTAATAAACCACAGGTGAGTCACTGGATGTGTGTTCTCTTCATAAACCACATATGGATCCACCAGTGTCGTTGCATGCGTGTTCTTCTCACAAACCACATATTTATCCACCAGTGTCATTGAAATGTGAGTTCTTCTCATTAACCACAGCGAGAGTCATTACATGTATGTTCTTTTCACAAACCACATGGATCCACCAGTTTCATTGCATGTGTTTTATTTCAATAAACCATAGCTAGAGTCATTGCATCTGTGTTCTTTTCATTAACCACAGCTAGAGTCATTTGATGTGTGTTCTTTTCACAAACCACATATCGATCCACCAGTGTCATTGGATGTGTATTCTTTTAATAAATCATAGCTAGAGTCACTGGATGTGTGTTCTTTTCATAAACCACATATGGATCCACCAGTGTCATTGCATGTGTGTTCTTCTCATAAACCACATATGGATCGACCAGTGACATTACATGTGTGTTCTTTTAATAAACCACAGGTGAGTCACTGGATGTGTGTTCTCTTCATAAACCACACATGGATCCACCAGTGTCATTTGCATGTGTGTTCTTATGACAAACCACATATTGATCCACCAGTGTCATTGAAATGTGTGTTCTTCTCATTAACCACAGCTAGAGTCATTGCATGTCTATTATTTTCATAAACCACATGGGTCCACCACTGTCATTACATGTGTGTTCTTTCAATAAACCATAGCTAGAGTCATTGCATGTGTGTTCTTTTCATTAAACACAGCTATAGTCATTTGATGTGTGTTCTTTTCACAAACCACATATCGATCCACCAGTGTCATTGGATGTGTATTCTTTTCATAAACCACAGCTAGAGTCACTGGATGTGTGTTCTTTTCATAAACCACATATGCATCCACCAGTGTCATTGCATGTGTGTTCTTCTCACAAACCACATATGGATCCACCAGTGTCATTGAAATCTGTGTTCTTCTCATTAACCACAGCTAGAGTCATTGCATGTTTGTTCTTTTCACAAACCACATGGATCCACCAGTGTCATTGCACGCATGCGATTTCAATAAACACCAGCTAGAGTCATTGCATGTGTGTTCTTTTCATTAAGCACATCTAGAGTCATTGCATGTATGTTCTTTACACAAACCACATATTTATCCACTAGTGTCATTGGATATGTGTTCTTTTCATAAACCGTGGCTAGTCACTTGATGTGTGTTCTTTTCACAAACCAGATATGGATCCAGCATTGTCATTGCATGCGTGTTCTTCTCATAAACCACATATGGATCCACCAGTGTCATTGCATGTGTGTTCTTCTCACAAACCACATATGGATCCACCAGTGTCATTGAAATGTGTGGTCTTCTCATTAACCACAGCTAGAGTCATTGCATGTATGTTCTTTTCACAAACCACATGGATCCATCAGTTTCATTGCATGTGTGTTCTTTCAATAAACCATAGCTAGAGTCATTGCATCTGTGTTCTTTTCATTAACCACAGCTAGAGTCATTTGATGTGTGTTCTTTTCATAAACCACACATGGATCCACTAGTGTCATTGGATATGTATTCTTTTTATAAACCACAGCTAGAGTCACTGGATGTGTGTTCTTTTCATAAACCACATATGGATCCACTCAGTCATTGCATGTGTGTTCTTCTCATAAACCACATATGGATCCCCTAGTGTCATTGCATGTGTATTCTTTTAATAAACCACAACTAGAGTCACTGGATGAGTATTCTTTTCATAAACCACATATGGATCCACTAGAGTCATTGCATGTGTGTTCTTTTCATAAACCACGGCTAGAGACATTGCGTGTTTGTTCTTTTTAGAAACCACATGGATCCACCAGTGTCATTGCATGCGTAATCTTTCAATAAACCACAGCTAGAGTCATTGCATGTGTGTTCTTTTCATTAAGCATAGCTAGAGTCATTGCATGTATGTTCTTTCCACAGACCACATATTTATCCACCAGTGTCATTGGATGTGTGTTCTTTTCATAAACCACGACTAGTCACTTTATGTGTGTTCTTTTCACAAACCACATATGGATCCAGCATTGTCATTGCATGTGTGTTCTTCTCATAAACCACATATGGATCCACTAGTGCCACTGCATGTGTGTTCTTTTAATAAACCACAGGTGAGTCACTGGATGTGTGTTCTCTTCATAAACCACATATGGATCCACCAGTGTCATTGCATGCGTGTTCTTCTCACAAACCACATATTTATCCACCAGTGTCATTGAAATGTGTGTTCTTCTCATTAACCACAGCTAGAGACATTCCATGTATGTTCTTTTCACAAACCACATGGATCCACCAGTTTCATTGCATGTGTTTTCTTTCAATAAACCATAGCTAGAGTCATTGCATCTATGTTCTTTTCATTAACCACAGCTCGAGTCATTTGATGTGTGTTCTTTTCACAAACCACATATCGATCCACCAGTGTCATTGGATGTGTATTCTTTTCATAAATCATAGCTAGAGTCACTGGATGTGTGTTCTTTTCATAAACCACATATGGATCCACCAGGGTCATTGCATGTGTGTTCTTCTCATAAACCACATATGGATCGACCAGTGACATTACATGTGTGTTCTTTTAATAAACCACAGGTGAGTCACTGGATGTGTGTTCTCTTCATAAACCACATATGGATCCACCAGTGTCATTTGCATGTGTGTTCTTATGACAAACCACATATTGATCCACCAGTGTCATTGAAATGTGTGTTCTTCTCATTAACCACAGCTAGAGTCATTGCATGTCTATTCTTTTCATAAACCACATGGGTCCACCACTGTCATTACATGTGTGTTCTTTCAATAAACCATAGCTAGAGTCATTGCATGTGTGTTCTTTTCATTAAACACAGCTATAGTCATTTGATGTGTGTTCTTTTCACAAACCACATATCGATCCACCAGTGTCATTGGATGTGTATTCTTTTCATAAACCACAGCTAGAGTCACTGGATGTGTGTTCTTTTCATAAACCACATATGCATCCACCAGTGTCATTGCATGTGTGTTCTTCTCACAAACCACATATGGATCCACCAGTGTCATTGAAATCTGTGTTCTTCTCATTAACCACAGCTAGAGTCATTGCATGTTTGTTCTTTTCACAAACCACATGGATCCACCAGTGTCATTGCACGCGTGCTATTTCAATAAACCCCAGCTAGAGTCATTGCATGTGTGTTCTTTTCATTAAGCACATCTAGAGTCATTGCATGTATGTTCTTTACACAAACCACATATTTATCCACTAGTGTCATTGGATATGTGTTCTTTTCATAAACCGCGGCTAGTCACTTGATGTGTGTTCTTTTCACAAACCAGATATGGATCCAGCATTGTCATTGCATGCGTGTTCTTCTCATAAACCACATATGTATCCACCAGTGTCATTGCATGTGTGTTCTTCTCACAAACCACATATGGATTCACCAGTGTCATTGAAATGTGTGGTCTTCTCATTAACCACAGCTAGAGTCATTGCATGTATGTTCTTTTCACAAACCACATGGATCCACCAGTTTCATTGCATGTGTGTTCTTTCAATAAACCATAGCTAGAGTCATTGCATCTATGTTCTTTTCATTAACCACAGCTAGAGTCATTTGATGTGTGTTGTTTTCACAAACCACATATCGATCCACCGGTGTCATTGGATGTGTATTATTTTCATAAACCACAGCTAGAGTCACTGGATGTGTTTTTTTTTCATAAACCACATATGGATCCACAGTGTCATTGCATGTGTGTTCTTCTCACAAACCACATATGGATCCACCAGTGTCATTCAAATGTGTGTTCTTCTCATTAACCACAGCTAGAGTCATTGCATGTTTGTTCTTATCACAAAGCACATGGATCCACCAGTGTCATTGCATGTGTGTTCTTTCAATAAACCACAGCTAGAGTCATTGCATGTGTGTTTTTTATTAAGCACAGCTAGAGTCACTGCCTGTATGTTCTTTCCACAAACCACATATTTATCCACCAGTGTCATTGGATGTGTGTTCTTTTCATAAACCACAACTAGTCACTTGATGTGAGTTCTGTTCACAAACCAGATATGGATCCAGCATTATCATAGCATGTGTGTTCTTCTCATAAACCATAGGTAGAGTCATTTCATGTGTATTCTTTTCATTAACCAACCCTAGAGTAATTTGATGTGTGTTCTTTTCATAAACCACATATCGATCCACTAGTGTCATTGGATGTGTATTCTTTTCATAAACCACAACTAGGGTCACTGGATGCGTGTTCTTTCCATAAACCACATATGGATCCAGCATTGTCATTGCATGTGTGTTCTTCTCATAAACCACATATGGATCCACCAGTGTCATTGCATGTATGTTCTTTCCACAAACCACATATTTATCCACCAGTGTTATTGGATGTGTGTTCTTTTCATAAACCACGGACTAGTCACTTGATGTGTGTTCTTTTCACAAACTAGATATGGATCCAACATTGTCATTGCATGTGTGTTCTTCTCATAAACCACATATAGATCCACCAGTGTCATTTCATTTGTGTTCTTCTCATAAACCACATATGGATCCACCAGTGTCATTGCATGTGTGTACTTTCAATAAACCATAGCTAGAGTCATTGCATGTGTGTTCTTTTCATTAACCACAGCTTGAGTCATTTGATGTGTATTCTTTTCATAAACCACATAGCGATCCACCAGTGTCATTGGATGTGTATTCTTTTCATAAACCACATCTAGAGTCAGTGGATGTGTGTTCTTTTCATAAACCACATATGGATCCACTAGAGTCATTACATGTGTGTTCTTCGCATAAACCACATATGGATCCACTAGTGTCATTGCATGTGTATTCTTTTAATAAACCACAGCTAGAGTCACTAGATGTGTGTTCTTTTCATAAACCACATATGGATCCACTAGAGTCATTGTATGTGTGATCTTTTCACAAACCACATATGGATCCACTAGAGTGCATTGCATGTGTGTTCTTTTCACAAACCACATATGGATCCACTAGAGTTCATTGCATGTGTGTTCTTTTCACAAACCAGATATGGATCCACCAGAGTTCATTGCACGTGTGTTATTTTCACAAACCACATATGGGTCCACCAGTGTCATTGCATGTGTTTTCTTATCATAAACCACATATGGATCCCCTAGTATCATTGCATGTGTGTTCTTTAAATAAACCACAGCTAGAGTCACTAGATGTGTGTTCTTTTCATAAACCACATATGGATCCACTAGAGTCATTGGATGTGTGTCTTTCACAAACCACATATGGATGCACGAGAGTTCATTGCATGTCTGTTCTTTTCACAAACCACATATGCATCCACCATTGCCATTGAAATGTGTGTTCTTTTCATTAACCACAGCTAGAGTCATTGCATGTCCTTTCTTTTCACAAACCACATATGGATCCACCAGAGTCATTGCATGTGTGTTCTTTTCAAAACCACATATGGATCCACCAGTGTCATTGCATGTGTGTTCTTCGCACAAACCACAACTAGAGTCATTGCATGTCTGTTATTTTCACAAACCACAAGGATACACCACTGTCATCGCATGTGTGTTCTTTCAATAAACCACAGCTAGAGTCATTGCATGTGTGTTCTTTTCATTAACCACCACTAGAGTCATTTCATGTGTGTTCTTTTCACAAACCACATATGGATCCACCAGTGTCATTGGTTGTGTGTCCTTTTCATAAACCACATATTGATCCACCAGAGTCATTGCATGTCTGATCTTTTCACAAACCACATATGGATCCACTAGTGTCATTGCATGTCTATTCTTTTCATAAAACCACATGGATCCACCAGTGTCATTGCATGTGTTTTATTTTAATAAACCACATCTAGAGTCACTGGATGTGTGTTGTCTTCATA
The DNA here is from genome assembly GCA_916181665.1 of Avena sativa. Classification (NCBI taxonomy): domain Eukaryota; kingdom Viridiplantae; phylum Streptophyta; class Magnoliopsida; order Poales; family Poaceae; genus Avena; species Avena sativa. The sequence continues at coordinate 336,074,026 of OV702289.1, forward strand.
AACCACATATGGATCGACCAGTATCATTGCATGTGTGTTCTTCTCACAATCCACATATGGATCCATCAGTGTCATTGAAATGTGTGTTCTTTTCCTTAACCACGGCTAGAGTCATTGCATGTATGTTCTTTTCACAAACCACATATGGATCCACCAGAGTGATTGCATGTGTGTTCTTTTCACAAACCACATATGGATCCACCACTGTCATTGAAATGTGTGTTCTTCTCATTAAACACAACTAGAGTCATTGCATGTCTCTTCTTTTCACAAACCACATGGATCCACTAGTGTCATTGCAGGTGTGTTCTTTCAATAAACCATAGCTATAGCCATTACATGTGTCTTCTTTTCATTAACCACAGCTAGAGTCATTTCATGTGTGTTGTTTTCACAAACCACATATGGATCCACCAGTGTCATCGCATGTGTGTTCTTTTCACGAACCACATATGGATCCACCAGCGTCATTGAAATGTGTGTTCTTTTCATAAACAATAGCCAGAGTCATTGCATGTATGTTCTTTTCACAAACCACATGGATCCACCAGTATCATTGCATGCGTGTTCTTTTAATAAACCACAACTAGAGTCATTGCATGTGTGTTATTTTCTAAGCACAGCTAGAGTCATTGCATGTATGTTCTTATCACAAACGACATATGGATCCACCAGTGTCATTGGATGTGTGTTCTTTTCATAAACCACAACTAGTCACTGGATGTGTGTTCTTTTCACAAACCAGATATGGATCCAGTAGTGTCATTGCATGTGTGTTCTTCTCATAAACCACATATGGATCCACCAGTGTCATTGCATGTGTGTTCTTTTAATAAACCACAGCTCAGTCACTGGATGTGTGTTCTCTTCATAAACCACATATGGATTCACCAGTGTCATTGCATGTGTGTTCTTCTCACAAACCACATATGGATCCACCAGTGTCATTGAAATGTGTGTTCTTCTAATTAACCATAGCTAGAGTCATTGCATGTCTGTTCTTTTCACAAACCAAATGGATCCATGTAACACCCCGTCCACTCCTGGGCCCGGGGGTGTCACTCCTAGCAGCTTAATAGGATAGCTAGAATGGCTCCACAGACCAACACTAGTCTTTTCTGCGCACTTTGTCCTCACTCGTGCGCACCCGGTTACCCACTTCCCGGTCGGTCACCCATCCTAGAATTGCTCTAGGCCAAGCACGCTTAACCTTAGAGTTCTTTTCGAATGAGCTTCCGGAAAAGAAGTTGCAACTTGTTGATATGGGTATCCTATCAATCCTATTAAGCCATGTGCCTGGATCTCACATACACCCACCCTTTAGAAGATCGATGCCCTCATCGATCAAGCACACCCCAGGAACGTTCCCTCTTGGCACGCGTCTGTGCGTCCAGTGTCGGCACATGTGCCATGCCGTGTCCACTCCGGGCCACACGCGCCATGCTCCACATGTCCCGCCACTGACCCGCACACACCCGTGTAATCGCAAGGGTCGGCTCTAATACCACTTGTAACACCCCGTCCACTCCTGGGCCCGGGTGGTGTCACTCCTAGCAGCTTAATAGGATAGCTAGACTGGCCCCACAGACCAACACTAGTCTTTTCTGCGCACTTTGTCCTCACTCATGCGCACCCGGTTACCCACTTCCTGGTCGGTCACCCATCCTAGAATTGCTCTAGGCCAAGCACGCTTAACCTTAGAGTTCTTTTCGAATGAGCTTCCGGAAAAGAAGTTGCAACTTGTTGATATGGGTATCCTATCAATCCTATTAAGCCATGTGCCTGGATCTCACAATCCACCAGTGTCAGTGCATGCGGGTTCTTTCAATAAACCAGAGCTAGAGTCATTGCATGTGTGTTCTTTTCATTAAGCACAGCTAGAGTCATTGCATGTATGTTCTTTTCACAAACCACATATGGATCCACCAGTGTCATTGGATGTGTGTTCTTTTCATAAACCACAACTAGTTACTAGATGTGTGTTCTTTTCACAAACCAGATATGGATCCAGCAGTATCATTGCATGTGTGTTCTTCTCATAAACCACATATGGATCCACCAGTGTCATTGCATGTGTGTTCTTTTAATAAACCAGAGCTCAGTCACTGGATGTGTGTTCTCTTCATAAACCACATATGGATTCACCAGTGTCATTGCATGTGTGTTCTTATCACAAACCACATATGGATCCACCAGTGTCATTGAAATGTGTGTTGTTCTCATTAACCACATCTAGAGTCATTGCATGTCTGTTCTTTTCAAAAACCACATGGATCCACAAGTGTCATGGCATGTGTGTTCTTTCAACAAACCAATGCTAGATTCATTGCATGTGTGTTCTTTTCATTAACCACAGCTAGAGTCATTTGATGTGTGTTCTTTTCACAAACCACATATGGATCCACGAGTGTTATTGAAGGCAACAAGAAGGAACTCAATGACATGATGAGTAAAGTTGCTGATGGGGTGTTCCTCTTGTGTTCGGATCTATAGAAGTGTCTTCAACGCATATTTGCTCTAGAAAATACAAACAAGAAGCTTCAAGTTTCACTCCCCAACAAGACTTCTTCACCATGAGCACGCCACGGTATTAAATAATCGCAAGGGATTATTTGATCCACCCGGCTTGATTCCAAGCTTGGGGGGATCTGTGAGAACCTTGTAATCTATCTTACAGTTTTTGCATATTTACATTTCTGCATGCATGGTTAGGTTTAAATTTTCGAATTTGCATTAGTTGCATCAACTTCGAGTTCCCTTTATTCAAAAGAAGAATTATATCCATTGAGTTATGAGCCTTTATGATAATTGAAGTTGTGTTTGATTCATGATTATTAAATTAGATAATTGAACTAGGTTGAGTGTTATGATACTTGTACAACTGTCATAATTGTAGGGACTTCCACTCCAACAAAAGTATTGATTAAGTTATGAGAAGAAGAACTCTAGTAGCATATTATAATTAAGAGTTTTTGAAAGCCATGGAAGTAGTGAGCATGATCAAATAGCTGTACTAAAAAGAAGAAGAGAAAAAGGAGTAAGCAAAAAAATATTGGCATACAAGTATGAAGAGAAGAAGAAAGCAGTTATCAAAAGAATCAAACATAGAAAAAAAGGAGTGAGAAGAAAAAGAGAAAATGATCATGAATCTTCATTATTAAACTTAGCGCTCTATATCTTTAAACTCTGTGATTATATGATATGTTGAATCACTAGTAGCTTCTTCTAATTTCATGATACTGAAAAAGGTGTGGAAGCCTCTAAGTTATGTAATGTGTAAGGGTATGGTAATACCCCTGAAGTATCTCTACATCCGATGTTGTATTCCTGCTTCAATTCCTACCTCATTTATTGCAACGGCTCGTGTCTCGTGAACATGATGATCTTGTCCATAAGCCACCATCTTGCTCGGGGAAGAGCAAGAGCCTAGCTCGGGGGAGTTGATGCGTCCAAAATTGAAGCATATTTACCTTTTGTTTTTTCTTAAATAGAGTAGGGATTTTTGTATTTCACCGTGTCTATGCGCACTATTTTGTTCTTGTTTCAACAGGATCCCAAATCATGGAGTCATATATGAACATATCAATTAGAGCTATCATATTGTGTAATTATATGATATTTCTAAGTGATAAAAGTCATTTTATGAATTTGCTTTTGCACCTGGAAGAATACCAAGCGAGGAGGAGGCATCAGCACCGATAACAACCACTAGTACGGGAGGATCCCGCCCATACCGTCCGCCCGTACCAAGCGCCATCGCGACCGCCTCGTCAAATACTTCTCCCTGGCAAAGACGAGAGGGAGATCTGACATCCGAGAGGGATCTGATGGAGGAACTTGGCTAGGGTAAAATCCTAGCTACTTCATGGATCATTGGAGGACAACGCATCATCCCCTTCATCATCAATCACGACATCTCCATTACCACCATTACTCCCCTCTTTCATTCATTAGATCTCATTGTAATTCCAGATCCAATTACGGTTTGCATTAGATCTACCTTCGTACTTTAGTCCATTCATTTGATTATGATGATGTTGTTGATTGATTCCATGAGTGAGTAGTTCCTTTGTTCTTGGGGAGATGGAGAAACCCTAGCACCATTATGAACTTGTAATAAAGATGATCCATTCTATTTGTATGACTTGCTTGTCTATGATATAATTATGATTTGTGTTTGATCTCTATCTTTAGATGGTATGTGTAGTTGGTCGCATATCATTTGTCTTCGGGACTAAAGGGAGGGAGAGATCCTTTGGACGTGTCTTGGAAGCGTACCCGGAATGCCCCATGACAGATTGACGCCGGCTCGTAACCTACACGGTTAAAGGGGATTAAAAGGGACTCCTTAAGCTAATTATGATATCCACAGGGAAACCCTTAATTGCGGTGGTTTGTATGGGTGATTGCTCTCATACAGCAAAATGGTTATTAAGAGGTGACTTCACATTTGGCTCAACAAAGCGGCTTCCTACGAGCCTTCTCATGAACATCTTATTATGGGGCTCTCTCCACAGATATCATGATACAAGAAGTATGATATCTTGGTTGCACATAACAATAATACTATGCTAGTGGTGTATCCTACATCCCCAAGAATGTTTTAGCCCTATTGAGTTCAACCACGCTTTCACATAAACTTGTTACATGTTTCCTTTTTACTAGTTTTAATTACTTTTCTGCAAACAACCATAACCCATTCAAACACCCTTTACTTGAGATCAAAGACAGCTTATAAGTATTCTTTGGTAGATAGTAACGAGGGGCATAAAGACCTTTACCGATAGCTCTGTGTGGGTTCAATATCTTTACTTTGAAACTAGCTACAATTGGTCTCTGCACTTGCATTCATCACTTGGCAACCCAAATGGTTCTTTTCTTCACACCACATTGAGCACCAACAAATTTGGCAAACACGTTTCCAACCTCATCCTTATGAAGATAATAAGCATCATCAATCAAGATAGGGTTGGATGATAAGATACCAATAGTGCATGAGGAAGAAATGTGCCCCTTTTCATGACAAATGTAGCAAGTTCTTGTCTTGCTATCTTTCTTCTTAGGTGATGCCACAACTCGAGGAAGAGCTCAAGTAGTCCTCTTAGGAAGAGGCCCATCTCTAACTTGTCGTCGAATTGATGACAAGTACGCCATGAGGGGGTCCTCGAGGCGTGCAGAAGAGGGGGGTGTGAGACGTACGGTGTTCCGGGACGGTGAGCACACAAGTTTATCCAGGTTCAAATCCGCCGGCTTTGTATGGATCCTACTCCTGCTAGCAATCCAGTAATACGGCAGAGCCAGAATATGGGTTACAAGGGTTCGCCTGTGCGAGTTGAGGTTGTAGACTATTGAGGGTGCCCTAAAGGCTCTCCCTAGGACGGCTTATATAGATATCCGGCCTAGGGTTTACAGGAGAGATCTATCCGGCTACGACTGAGAGTCGGTACGGAGTACATCTTGAACTACAAGTAACACTATGGGCCTAAGTCGGTAAGTCTTCTGGGCCTTTCCGTAGCCGGATTAGACTCCGCCTCTTCTCCCTGACTGGGCCGCCCATGAAGCAATGATCTAACCCGAAGTGGGCCACCCTGCTCAGTGAGGACTATGAGGATACCCAGAAAGTATATCCCCAACAGCAGCCCCCGGAAGTCTCCAAGATCCAAAGTCGGATTCTTCATCATCTAGTTTGATCTTCGTCTTGCAGAATCTTGAAGAGTTCCTGAAACTTCAAAACAAAAGATATGACCCGGGTCTCGAAAATAAGTCGGATATATCAGTACATTATTCGGGTTTTCCAACTTGATATTCAAACTAAGACGGAACTTGGTCCCTGACGTCATCTGACACTGGTCATGGTCAAGTCATGTCATCTGACAAACATCCTGTCAGCACGACCGTTGGTGGGTCCGCCGTTCGCGGTACCGAGGCATCATTTTAATGTGTACGCGGAGATCGAGGTGACGTAATCATCACGTGGGTCCTTCCCAGTTCCTTCCATGACGCATGGCGTTTATACAGTGCCATTTGCACGAATCTTGGCGCAGTTAGGTGGTTATAAGGGGTGAGGATTATCTTTCTCCCATCTTCACATGTTCCCTTGCTGTTCCTTCTCCTCCACTTCTCCCTCGCGCACAGAGCTCTACGGCCTCCTAGATTCCCAGCGCCGCCCATCCAAGGTCACCGGTGCACCGAAGAAATGGCTTCTTCTTAATCTTTCGGCTTGGCTGGCTTCGCAGTGGCGGCGACGGCAGCGGCGGCAGCGGAGAAAGAGAGCAACCGTGGGGTTTGGATCTCGTGTCTTCTCGATGACGAGAAGCTCCACGGCGTGGAGAATGAAGGGCTCCTCCGTGTCGGCGCCTGGCGGAGCGGTTTCGGCGAAACCATCCCCCACCCGCAATCCGGCGAGCGGGTACACTTCGGCACCCACCTCGACAGAGGTTTGTCTTTCCCTCCCTCGGATTTCTTTTCGAGGTGATAGATCACTATGGCGTTCAGCTCCACCATCTTCCTCCCAACTCCATCTTAGAGATGAGCGCTTATGCGACTTTGTGTTAGGGATATATCGGCATTAGGCCGAGTCTTACTTTATTTCGTTTCTACTTTCATGTCCGTAGAAACTCCATCACTGCCGGTAATCCTTATATTACCGGCACTATTAGCCTTTCTGTTAGACGCGAGCGTAGTTATCCTCGCAATTCTGCTAGTGAGTCGGTCAAACAATGGTCGGCCACTTTCTTTTACCATAAGGATATTCTTGCTCCCTGCAAAGCTACTGCCTTGCCGGATTTCAACGACGGAGCCGCCACGGCCCTTCCATCTTGGGACAAGGCTCCTCCGACTCTTAGTGACGATATGATCCTTGCTAAGAGGCGGATCGAATACCTGATAAAACACAAAGGTTTGAAAGGATCCGACGTAGTCCAGTCTTGGGTTGCATGTCGGATCCAGCCCTTCCAGCACCACGACGACCGTCTGATGCACTCCATCACGGCGTCGAAGAATGATTCCCTCCGCATCAGTCCTAAGGCTTTAAATCCATAGGATTACATAAGCCAGATCAAATGGCTGATCAAGGAGCGGATTGAAAGAAAGATTCCAGACTTGTTTCTGGACATGCATACAGCGGAAGACCCTGTAGTTCTGGTAAGCTTCAATAATAAACCCTTTTATGTGTTTCACCTTTTAAGTTATTTTGTAATACTAAGATACTTTCTTCTTTTCAGCTTGCCGATCTCCCTGAGTCGGAGTTGGCTCCTATCGAGGGATATCCTCCAGATTTTTCTTAGGAGGCAGAACTGGTCCCACTGCCGGACGTTGTGCCCAGGAAGCGCAAAGCTCCGACAGTGGCTGTCGACACAAAGGAGGTTCCATTTGTGAAGAGGTAACTTTCAACACAACTTCCACCTTTGTACCTTACCCGAATTTTCTTCTGAGATGTAATGTTTTCCATTTTATTACACTCTTAGAGCTAAGCAGCTCATCAAGGGCAAGGGGAAGGGAACTTCTTCGAAGCCCTTGCGGCAGACGAAGCTGACTATGGCTTCTCCTGCTGCGGCTCCTCCGACTCCTTCTCCTCAACCTTCCGCAACGCCGGTGATTACTCCATTACCAGTTGTCGTAGAAGATCTAGATCCTTCAACGGGGCCAGTCATCCTTGAATCACAGACTGATGCCACCATGGGTGGCTCAGGTTTAGATAAGGGTGAACCCTCTTCGGGTAATGATCCCTCGGCAGAGACCTTTGTCGAAAACCTCCTGAACAATTCGGGACTTGCCAAATTTGGCTTGTCTCGGAAATCTGTAGAAGAAATCCAGCTTCTGGCTCGGCAATGCCTGGAGAGCCGAAATCTCTCTGCCGAAGAAGAAGCACAAGAAGCGGAGGACATCAAGTACTCTGACCTTCTTGAACAAGTCCGCCTTTGCGACGAGGGACGTAGAGCTGGTGTGCTTACACCACCTCCGGTTATTCCACTCACCCTCGCCGAGAAGGTTACCACCGAGGTGAACATGTGCCTGAGCAAGCTCACACATGAACATCATGTAAGTCGGAATTCCAACTCACGATTTTCTTTATTGTACTTTATATCATATCCGCTAGCCCCCAAGCATGAAGTAGGATATACAATCCGGGTTTATGCTTCCCTAGGATGCCAAAGAATGAACTAGTGTAGCCCCCAAGGCTCGTGCTGATATTAGTAACAATATTAGCCCGAGTCTTTAGTAGACTTTTGACTCTGGGTATTCTGACTTACAGAAAGTTAATTCATATAACCAGGATTTGTTGAAGAATATCTATAACAAGCGGAGAGAAATCAAATTTTCTCCGACTTAAAAATGCAGAGCTAAAGGTTTCCAAGGATGAGGCCAAAGGTAAACATTCCAAAACTCAAACCTTGTCTTGTGTTTTCATAGTCGAATATTTTTGCTAAACTGTTGTTCTTTTGTCTTACAGCACTGGTAAAACAGTCCTGTGCTATGATCAAAGAGGCCGAGAACCTCAAAACCCTAGTGGCGGAGAATAAAGAACTTCGCCAAGAGCTGGATAAGCTCAAGGCAGATGATGAGAAGATCATCGCTCAAATTCTCGAATCCTCCTCCATGGCTACTGATGAACGTGATCGTAAGATTGCTGTTCAAGATCAGAGAATCTCGGATCTCAACGATGAACTTTGCAGAGAGAAGATCTTTCCGAGGCGCTCCGGGATGAACTCCGGAGTCTTCGAGAAGAGAAGACCAAAGTTGACGACGTCATCTTCGGTATGCTTCCATCTTTCTAACTTTTCTATATTCTTTGACTCTTTCGATGTCGGATATTCTTAACCGTTTTGCGTTATGTGTATAGGTCCTCTGAACTTGACGGACTCCACCTCTGCCGAGTCTTGCACCCACCGGCTTACCCAAGTCGCTGATCTGGTTCATGACTTCCGCCAATCCATTGAGGATATTGGCGAAGCTCTCAAGGTTCCGGACATGCATCGCATGTCCGACTTTCAGGTGCGAGACCAGGCGAAAGAGATGCCGCAGCTCGTCCGGGACTGGAACATGTCCTACGCGCGATCCGCGGCACAGGACACTCTCACCATGGTCATGAGCCACCATGGAAACATGGAGATATGGAAAGTGACCAGAGGGTACTTCAAGGTGGATGAAGACGGCCAGGAGCAAGATATCAAGGCCATCATGGACTCTTGCACCGGATATGGGTGTCACGTAGCTGACTTAACCAGCTACGACACTCCCTTCTTCACTCGCATGGACACACCGCCTCCGCCTCCGGAAGAAGGATCTGAAGTTTCTGATGATGAACAGATCGTATCGGATCTGAACATCTCGGAGCATTATCAAACCGAGGCCAATGCATCCAGCAAGCCGGCAGCTCCTACCTCCTCTCCTGCATCATAAATTACCACAAACAAATGTATTATTCTGAGAAACATTATGGGTCTGTAAATATGCAGTACTATAATTTTGCTAGTGCTAAGCTTTTAATCTATTCATCACTTTTGGCTTAAATTTTGTGTGCTTGAAATGTTTACATAAGCACTTATACTTTTTCGTCTATACTTATTGTTTATATGGCTTTCTGCCTCGTCCCTTTCACGAGCCGGCTAAACCTTCTGCACGGAAACTTTGCCGAGCAATGGAGCTCAATTGCTAAACCAGTTTAAACTTGGAAACAAAGCCGGCTTCCAGTACCAACAATTCACTACTCGGAAAATGCCCGCATTTGGCAATCAGACAAATAACCAAAGTATAGACTAGAAACTTTAGAGTTATACCCAAAGGTAGCATTTTTAGAATCGGAAATCTAAACTAGAACAAACATGAGCATAAAGTATTTTCAAGTATTATGGGATTTTCGACTATGACATGATCATCCCGAAATAAGATGGTAAAAACTTCTCAGAAAAACCTTGAGGCAACCAAGACTTTTATTTCTCACAGAACATGTACATATGTATGATTACAAAGAAGGATAAACTAAGAATAAAAGGGACGTAGCTGAGCAATATTCCATGGTCTGGCTAAGTCATTCGGATTTCTACTACCTCCAGCTCTCTTTCTCTTGTTAGTAGCATGTCTTTCTTTGACTGGCCTCATGTCAGTTAAGTAGTATGAACCATTATGCAATACTCGACTAACTAAAAAGGGCCCTTCCCATACTGGGGAAAGTTTCTGCTTTCTTTGTTGCACAAGCTGGAGAACCAAATCGCCTTTATTGAAAGATCTATTGGGGACTCTCTGGCTATGATACTTGCGTAACTTCTGCTGATAGACTGTTGATCTTATTTCAGCAACAATGGGAACTTCTTCGACTAAGTCGAGATCATTTTGTCGAGAAATCTCGGCATCTTCTTTGATATACGTGGCCACTCTAGGAGAAGTGTGAATCAAATCACTAGGAAGAACTGCTTCTGCGCCATAGACCAAGAAGAAAGGTGTGTATCCGGTTGACCTGTTCGGGGTTTTTCGTAAACTCCATATTATAGAGGGTAATTCCTCTGCCCAAGCCCCCGCAGCATGTTGTAGTGGTGCTTCGAGTCTCGGTTTTAGGTCTTGTAGGATTAAACCATTTGCCCTTTCGACTTCTCCGTTAGCCGGTGGATGTGCGACTGACGCAATGTCAAGCCGGATATTTTGTTCATTGCAGAATTCAGCCAATTCTCCCATAGAGAAATTACTCCTGTTGTCTGTGATAATACTATGCGGATAACCATACCGGATTATAACATCCTCGACAAATCTTTTGGCTGTTGCTCCATCACAACTAATGACAGGTTTAGCCTCAATCCATTTTGTAAATTTATCCACCATCACTAAGAGGTGAGTAAATCCACTTGGAGCCCGTTTAAACGGTCCTACCATATCAAGCCCCCAGACCGCAAAAGGCCATATTACAGGTATTGTTCGCAGCTGATCAGCTGGAACGTGAGCTTGTTTGGCGTACTTTTGGCAACCTTTGCATGTATTGACTAGCCGTTCGGCATCTGCCTGAGCTGTAAGCCAGAAAAAAACATGTCTAAAAGCTTTTGCCACTAAAGATTTGGTTACAGCATGGTGACCACACTCGCCTTCGTGGATTTCTCTTAAGATTTCCACTCCTTCTTCCGGAGATACGCAGCGCTGAATGACCCCAGACACACTCCGCTTATAGAGCTCACCTTTAACTATAGTATAGGCTTTCACTTGTCGGATAATCTGTCGGCTCAGAACCTCGTCTTCGGGTAATTTGCCATCTACCAGATAATCAAGGTAGGGTTAAGTCCAACTGGGAATTATAGCCACAACTGCTATTAGAGGTGAGTCAGATTTGGTCGGATATTCCTCATCCACTCCCTTTATTGAGGGAACTTTAAGGTGCTCCAAAAAAGCGCCATCCAGGACCTCTTTCTGTGAAGAGCCTATCCGAGATAGTGCATCTGCTTCCTCATTTTCTGCTCGAGGGATGTGTTGAACCTCAAACCCTTCAAACGATTTAGATAAATCATCCACGATAGCCTTATATGCTGCCATGTGTTTATTTGCATTACAAATATCTGACACTTGCTGAGCAACAAGATCCGAATCTCCATAACACATCAAACGTTGGATGCTGATATCCTTAGCAATCCGGATTCCATGCAGCAGTGCTTCATACTCGGAAATATTATTTGTCGTTGTGAAGTGGATCTGCAACACGTATAGAAGTTTATCTCCTTGGGGTGATTTGAGCACCACGGCAGCCCCCGAGCCCCCTCGAGCCTTAGACCCATCAAAGTATAGGGTCCAATATTCTGACTTAGGGAGGGTCATATTCTCCTTCGTCTTTGTCCAATCAGCAACGAAGTCGGCAAGGATTTGGGATTTGATTGTTGTCCGGGGTTTATACTTAATATCTAAAGCTGAAAGCTCTATGCCCCATTTGGCGACGCGTCATGTGGCGTCACTGCTGTTAATTATGTCTCTCATGGGAGCTGTGCTCACCATGGTAATTGGATGCTCCTGGAGATAGTGTCGTAGCTTACGAGATGCCAAGAAAACACCGCAAGCCAGCTTTTGATGGTGCGGATACCGCTGTTTTGATTCCGTTAGGACCTCGCTGACAAAATAAGTTAGACGTTGCACCAAGTATTCCTGATTTTCCTCCGGTCTTTCCACTACCATGACGATACTAACGACTTTGTTTGTCGCAGCAAGATAAAGCAACATCGGTTCCTGTGGTTCCGGTGCAGCAAGGATAGGAGCAGATGAGAGTACTTTCTTCAGGTCTTGTAATGCATCTTTAGCTTCGTCAGTCCACACAAAATCCTTGGTCTTTTTCAGGAGTTTGTATAATGGTGCGGCTCTTTCACCGAGCTAGCTTACAAACCGACTGACTGCAGCGATGCAACCAGTTAGTCTTTGTACGTCCTTCAGGCAAGTTGGCCTGGAAATATTGAGTATTGCCTTGATTTTGTCTCGGTTCACCTCTATGCCTCTTTGAGACACGATGAAACCTAATAGTTTTCCGGCGGGGATTCCAATGATGCATTTCTTCGGATTAAGCATTATGTTGTATTTTCATAGATTGGCAAACGTTTCCTCCAAGTCGGTTATTTTTGGACATCACCGCAATATCATCAACATATGCATGTACATTGCATCCGAGTTGGTCGTGGAGGCAACGCTGCATCGTGCGCTGGTACGTAGCTCCTGCGTTCTTTATCCCAAAGGGCATCGTAACAAAACATAAGGTTCTGAAGGGGGTTATTAATGAGGTTTTGACTTGGTCAGATTCCTTCATCCGTATTTGGTGATAACCGGAATATGCGTCGAGAAAACAGAGGATATCCGAGCCTGCCGTAGAATCGATAACTTGATCAATCCTAGGCAGAGCGAACGGATCTTTTGGAGAAGCCTTGTTCAAGGCAGTATAATCAACACACATCCTTCAATCAGTGGTGTCCATTTTAGGGACCATTACAGGATTAGCCGACCACTCAGTGTGGATGAACTCTTTTATGAATCCGGCTAACTCGAGCCGTGCTAGTTCCTTAGCTATTGCCTTACGCTTTTCATCTCCAAAACGTCGTAAGGACTCTTTGATGGGTTTAGCGTTCGGGTTTACATTTAAAGAGTGCTCGGCAAGTTCCCTAGGTACTCCGGTCATGTCAGATGGCTGCCATACGAAGATATCTTGATTTGCTTTGAGGAACTTGACGAGCGTGCTTTCCTATGCGCTATCTAGGCCTACGCCTATCTGGGTCACCTTGGAGGGGTCATCATCCTTCAATGGCGTCTTCTTCGTCTCTTCTGATGCCTTGAACTCAGGATTCGGCTTTATCACCTCCTTCTTTGTTGTGGGCATCTCAGATGGATCTATGCTCTTCTTGATCTCCTGGTACTCCTAGGCGTGCAGCATGGCTTCAGCAAAGGCGGCATTTCCATCCTTGCACTCTCGCGCTTTCATCGGGTCTCCCCTGATGGTTATCACGCCGTTGGGACCTGGAATTTTCATCATATTGTAAATGTAGCACGGACAAGCCATAAAAGCCCAGTAAGCCGGACATCCGAATATAGCATGGTACGTGCTCTTGAACGGGACCACTTCGAAGGAAAGTGTTTCCGTCAGATAGTTCTTTGGAGTTCCAAAGGTAACATCCAAAGTGATTTCTCCCAGGGAATTTGCATGTCTTCCTGGGACAACTCCGTGAAAGATCATAGAGCTGTAGTTCAGCTGGGTCTCCGAGATCTTCATCCGGCGTAGCGTTTCGACATACAGAATATTAATGCTGCTGCCACCGTCCATGAGAGTCTTGGAGAAACCATAGTCGTCAATAAGTGGATTGACGACTAAGGCATATTTTCCTCACATGTGCAACTTAGGCGGATGATCAACATGGTCAAAGGTGATTGCCACTTCTGACCAGTCAAAAAATTGAGGGACAGCCGGAACTGTTGCGTTGAGCTCATGTAGAATTGCTTTCTTCACCTTAGTTGGTTGAGACCCGAGGAAGGTGACGTAAGTGTCTTTCTTTGTCGAGAAGTTCTTTTTCCCTTCCGGCTTGGGATTTGAAGCGTCAGCTTCCTCCATGTCGGAATCATCCTTGGTCTCTTTATCTTTTTCGGGATTTTTCTTTCCCTTCTTCCGCTTAGCCCTATAGCCAGAGGTATCGTCTTTCTTGATGTCGTCATTGAAACAACACTGGTGTTTGTGTGGGATGAGCCCCCATTGTCGTCTAAGTGATGCACACATGGGTTATTGGCAATGTCGGCGCAGGAGTAGGTTTTTCCGGGTTGTTGGTCTCCTCTACCCTGGACTCTTGATGTCCCATGACCGCGTCCACGGCCACCTCCGCGCCCTCCTCATCCTCCAGAATCGAAAGTAGTAGTGACCATTGCCGTTTCTGCGTTGGGATTTTCTTCCGAGGTGTTCTTGCGCTTCTGAGCTTGTTACTTTGGTTGTTTTGTCGACTGTGACACAGCTAGGGTGTTAAGTAATCCTTCTGCGTCATCGTCAGCATCTGCATACTTGCTCGCTGTTTCTATCATCTCTCCCAAATCAGTGACCTTGTCACACTTCAAGCGATGACGTAGTAAACCAATTGGGAGTCCTGCAATGAAAGCTTCAATCGCAGTTTTGTCATTTACTCCTTCACAGGAGTTCTTGGTGTCGATCCATCGTCCGAGATAATCCCGGCAAATTTCTCCGGCTTTCTGGGTGCAATGTTGTAGGTCTCTGGCCGTACAGGGCCATGCCTTCGAAATTCCGAAAGAACACACTTTGCATGTCATACCAGTGCCAGATGGTGTTCTCCGGAAGTTCATTGAGCCATGATCGTGCCGTCTTCCGCAACATGAGTGGGAGATATCTGGTCGCGACCAGGCTCTTTAAGCTTGGAAAAAATCCTGGAGCCAAGTATCTAGCCTAGCTATACCGTTGTAATCTTGAATTTGTCTTGAGATAGCAAATCCTTCCAGAAATTTTGTAGCTCTTATGCATGGTCTGAAGCACTTTGGGCCCATGTTTATATCATTGTTTTCGTAGTGCCGTGCCTCTACGTTGGAATTGATCCTATGCCTTGCGTCACTTGGGGATAAAGATCGTCCCGAATTACGGCTATGGCTTCGGTGCCTTGGAGCCGGACTTCGGCTTCTGCCACCACCTCCTCCATCATGACGCCCTCCTTGGCCTCCTTGGGAACCGTTGTGATGGCTACTTGGTGGAGAGGGTGGAGCAGCTGGATTGTTGCCGGCTGTTCGCCGGCCTCCATCTGGAGCGTCATTATTCTGGTTCTAGGGAGGATCTTCATTATGACGAGCCCCCTACCGGCTTGACTCGGCACGTTGTCCGTTGTTCCTTTGCCCGTCAGCCGGACGGCTTGCATGTCCAGGAGGTGGTATTCTTTGTCGGTCCTCCTCCCGATGTTTCTCTTTATCTTCTTCTCTGCGATCCTTCGACTCTCGTCGGGGAGGACTCTTCGGATTCAGTGCAATGATTGCCTCTTGCTCTGCAACTGGGGTAACATTACACCAGTCACGTGCAACTTTGTGGTGATGTGCTGAACATCCGGTTCTTGAGTAGTTTTCTTCCTGATGGTCGAAACGATGATGCTGTTCCGGAACACATTGGGGTCTTACATCATTCCAGGCCAGATCCATGCGACATTGGTCAGAATGGGAGACCCAGTTTTGGCTTCCGGACAGGGCGACCTTTTGCTGCTCCAGACCCTTGTTGAGGAGTTTAATGCCTAATCGAATCTGCTCTGGGCCTGGATTAGCAGATAGGATTTCTCGAGCCGCAACGGTGTTTTGCAGTGGTGTGGGATATACCCAATCCCCGTTGCTGTCGCGTCGAGGCATCCCATGTTCTCCTCCAAAGAGGACTTTATGAATCCGCAGGAATTGGTCGTCATGAGTATGACGTTTCCTGGTCTTCTGATGTTTCCTAAAGTTGTACTTCTCCGTAGTTGCCATGCGTTTCTTTTCTTCCTCAAGGTTTTTAGCTTCATCGAGGAGCACTTGGCGACAAGCTTCTAGGGCCTAGGCCCTTTTGTCCAGCTCTTCAGCCGTAAGCTCTGCAGCTGTAGGAATAGGTGTGGTTAATGCAGCATCGATGAGTTTACGCGCACTTTCAGTGATCACGTGTCCATCCATCGACTCTTCTTTGGGCTCGTCTGGGATAAGTGCTCCATCCGACTCTTCCTCATATTCCTCGGCAATCACCTCCTCCGCCGGAGGGTTTTTTGCCGAGGTCTTGTTCTTCTTTTTCTTCTTCTTTGCCTTCTTGGCAGCGCCAGTAGCAAAGACGGCTTTGGGTCCGTTTCCCGGAGTCAAGCTTTGATTGGTACATTCGGACATCTGGACCTCGGGATTATCTCCGACTTCCATGTCATCCTGTGCTTTGGGAGAGTGTTCTCCGGATCCTTCGTCCATGTCTTCTCCTTCTGCAGCGGCTATGGAGTTAATCTCATCTTCATATTCCGCGGAAATCTGCCGACATCATGGAGTCATCCGAAGATGCCGGTAATTCGACGCTTGTTCCGATAGCGTCCAACACAGAGTCGGGATTGTCTCCAGCATCGGCAGAGCCAGATGCGGATCCCACATATCCGACAAAGTGCGATGTGCTCCTCCTGAGATAACTGCGGTCTTCATAGTAGGCTTCGTCGAAACGCCTGATGGTCTCGAGGATTGCATCTACATCTGAGTTCTGCATCATCATGCGTCTTAATGTGTATCTCAGGAAGGGCATGTCCGTCCCGGCGTCATCAGAGACGGAACCAGAGTTATGTTCTTGCTCTTCCTGGATTTTGGCTTCCGCAGGTGGATCGATCTGGGATTTTTACTCGATAGGGACATCCACTCCAGATCTGACATGTACCACGAGATCTGCCGCAGGTTCAGCTTTCTCCACTATCTCCGCAACTGGTGCGGGCTTTGTGGGATTAGGGTTTTCTGAGATCCGGAACTCTGCCGCCTCCACAGACAGGGGGACCCAGAAATTTCTTCTGCCTCTATCATCACCACTGGGGTGGGTGGGGCAGGTTCAGCGAAACCGATGTAAACATCGATCTCACCGAAAGACATGATGGTGTAGGTGTTCATGGCCTCCCTAGCCGGAATCCAAGTCTTGTCTAGGACGATGAGAGGGACATCACTGGCGTAGAGGATGCGACCAACGACGATAGTCTCGCTGATTCCGATTCTTGCAGATTTCGCTCGGAATGCAGATCCGAAGCTCACTTGCCCCACGGTGGGCGCCAACTATCGTCGGATTGATGGCAAGTATGCCATGAGGGGGTCCTTGAGGCGTGCGGAAGAGAGGGGTGTGAGAAGTACGGTGTTCCGGGACGGTGAGAACAAGTTTACCTAGGTTCAAATCTGCCGGCTTTGGACGGATCCTACTCCTGCTAGTAATCCAGTAATACGGCAGAGCCGGAATATGGGTTACAAGGGTTCGCCTATGCGAGTTGAGATTGTAGACTATTGAGGGTGCCCTAAAGGCTCTCCCTAGGATGGCTTATATAAATATCCGACCTAGGGTTTATAGGACAGATCTATCCGACTACGACTGAGATTCGGTTACATAGTACATATTGAACTACAAGTAACACTATGGGCCTAAGTTGGTAAGTCTTCTAGGCCTTCCCGTAGCCGGATTGGACTCCGCCTCTTCTCCCTGACTGGGTCGCCCGTGAAGCAAAGCTCTAACCCGAAGTAGGCCACCCTGGTCAGTGAGAACTGTGAGGATACCCAGAAAGTATATCCCCAATATAACTTGAAGAAGATCTTGAGGCCGCTTCCCTTGTTGCTTAAAACTAAGAGGCTTCTTCTTCAATGGGCAAGATCTAACATGATGCCCTTCTTCCTTGCACTTGAAGCAAAAAATGTTGGCTGGATTCTTTACTTTATCTTGGCTGTTCTTCTTATTACCCTTGTGCTTCAACTTGTTAGTAGACTTGTCCTTGATATTGGAATTGAATCCAAGTCCACTCTTCTCATTGGGGTTTTTTTGCATTCTCATGATGTGGTTGAGTGTGGCCTTCCCTTTATGACCCATTTTCAAGTCATTCTTCAAAGAAGTGACTTGATCCTTGAGATCTTTAATTTCCTCTACCTTCTTAGTGTCAACAACAATAGTAGTAGAGGAAGTAGAATCAATATTGTTAGAGCAACAAGGCACAAAATTCAATTCATCACAAGATATAGCATGGTTATGCGGAGATGAATTACAAGGACTAGCAGATGGCAATATCTCATTAGGAGTAGAAGTAGTGCTAATGTCCACATGAGGCCCACTAGATGTTACCTTTGACATAATGGCCTCATGAGCTAACTTTAGCCTACTATGGGAGACTAGAAGATCCTTATGCGAGCGTGAGAGATTAACATGACTTTCTTCCAATTTCCCATAGTTGCTAGATAGCAAAACAAGTTGAGACTTTAGCTCAAAATTCTCCTTCAACATCGATTCTTCACAAGAAATAGAGTTAGTAACACAAGCATCATCATTAATTGCAAGAGGTGAGGACAACTTGGCAAGCTCGTTTGAATATGAAGCTTTAAGTTTCTCATGTGACTCCGTGAGTTTGATGAGCTCACTCTTAACGACCCGAGAGCCATTTTCGAGGTGCTTAAAATCCTCAACAAGTTTAGCATGGGCAACAACAAGTTCATCACTTTTAGTTTTAAGAGAACTTGCCACCACAAGTTCTCTATCATGGTTTTCCTTTACTCTAGATAAATCTAGAGCAAAGGTCTCATCAAGAGATTCCTTGGTGGTTTGTTCCTCTAAGAAAGCTTTTCTTAGATCATTAGATAGACTTTGAAGATTTTCAATGGTGTGTTATTTCTCCTCATCTTGAGCTTGCAATTTCTCAATAATTTTCTTGCTCTCCATAGCAAAGGTTAAGATTTCAATAAAGTTAGAGCAACCAATATTATCCTTAACAAGAGCACGATAAACAACCTCACCCTTTTCATATAAAGAGGCAATCTTGTCCTCTACTTCCGCATTATCCTCATCAACATCATCATCATGAGATACAATGGGATCCAAAGAGGTTACCTTTGTTACCTTAGCCATAAGGCATATGTGAGAACCAGAAGAAGGTGATGATGAGATTGCATTTGTAGATCTAATAAAACACTTGTCTTAACCCATAGAATCTTAGGTTTCCTCTACATGGTTGGAAACACAAGCATTAGAGGAAATAGAAGCATTTTTAACATGGACACAAGACAAAACAAGCATATCATTATGGGGTCTATTCAAGCCATTTTTACATGATATGCAAGGACTATCAACACAATCATGTAAGGAGTTTTGAGTGCTAGTAGTGTTAAGGTCCAAATATAGATTATTGCAACTAGATAGAGAAGATGGATTACCAATAATAAGCTCACTATCCACATTCAAATTTCTATCAGCACTCACCATATCATTACCTTGTGAAAAATCACATGTTGGTGAAGTGGTAGAAGATGAGAACTCATCACGGCCGAAGGTGGAGGGAAAACAATCATCCTCAATAATGTTCGACTCACTATATTTATCTTGAAGCTTGGTCCATATCTCATGAGCACTCCGATAAGGGATGATTGAAGTAATAACTACATTTCTCACAACAAGTAAAAGCACTTTAGTAGCTTGATCATATATATAAGAGTTCATATTCTCCTCTAAAGATTCGTTTTGGGGATCCATAGGAGAAGAAAAACCCATATATAGAATTCCCTCAATGGATGGGTGAATGTCCCAAAAATAATCAAGCATGCGATATTTCCAATCTTCATAATTTGTGCCATCGAATATATAAACGGAATCGTGCACTACTCCCCTAGTTGACATCCTTACTCTCAAGGCGGTGAAGCCTAAAAGCAAGAGACATCACTCTGATACCAATTGAAAAATCATGGATGTCGCCTTGACGGGGGGTGAATAGATGGTTTAAAACTTTTACGAGATGGGCTTAACAATGGCGGAGTAAAACTAGCGTTTTCTTTTGTCAAGCATAAAGCCTAGATATACTAAGGTTCACCTATGTGCACCAAAAACTTTGCTAAGCAAGACAAGCAACAAAGTGATAGCAATACAGATTACTTCAAGCACAAAGGCTATCACAAGGTAAAATGCATAAGTAAAGAGCTTAGGTCTAGAGATAATCGAGGCACGCGGGGATGATGATATTTTACCGAGTTCCTCCCAACAAGGGAGTACGTCTCGTTGGAGGGGTGGGTGGTACTAAGACCACCAACGCCACAAGAGGCCTCACCCTATTCTCCCGAGTACTCACCACGCGGTAAGCACCCGTTCCACTATGGAACACTTGAGGGCGGTCACCAAACCCATACAAGATTGGGGCAATCTCCACAACTTAATTGGAGGTTACCAATAATCACCACCAAGGCTACTATCTTGGGGAGAGATCCACAACTTAATTGAAGGCCCCAAGAACATGCCACAAAGTCCACACAATAGTCTAGGGTTCGAAGAACCCAAGAGGGACAATCTTCTTGATTTCACCAACCAAATCCTCCATAGTGAACTCAAATCGATGCACCTAATGCAATGGAAAGTCCTTCACTCTCAAATTCCACCAAAGCTACAAAAGCTATTGGGAGAATAAGAGAGGAAGAACAAAGAGGAAATACACAAAAGAAACCTCAAGATATAGATCCCAAGATGTTCCCTCACATAGAGGAGAGATGGACTGGTGGAGTTGTAGATCTAGATCTCCTCTTTCAAATCCCCCAACAAGATTCAAGAAATATGGGAGGGATTGAGAGTATTTGCAAGCTCTTGAAGGTAGAAACAATGGAGGAGAGAGAGAAAGCAACCAGCCCCTTGGGGGAAAAGGTGGGCCTTTTATAGGACCACTTATCCCGGAGTTTCCAGCCTTTAGGACCGGAGTGTCTGGCCCCTAGGACCGGAGTCTCCGGGGTCCAGACTCTGGTCAGGACTCCGAGAAGCCTCCAGATGCTATCTGTACACCCGTCGGAGTCTGGGTCAAAATTTGGGCTGGAGTCTCCGCCTCCCTGGAGTCTCTGGGGTGCTAACCCTAGAGTCTCCGGCCCTCACAAAACTGGCAGAAACACCAATACGAAAACAATCATAACTTTTGCATCCTGACTCCGATTTTGATGATCTTGGGCTCGTTTCGAAGAGGAAAAAAATTTTACAAGATTATGCAGGGAACCATCATAGTCCAGAAAGGTAGGATAGAACCTAATGATGAAAGTTTTAACCTATCTATAAAAGATAAACTGGTAAAACCTCCAACATCGAAAACGCAATAGAGAATGCATATGAAATCCGTTTTCAATGAACTTGAGATTGTCACGGAGATTAACACAACCTTTAAATCCTATCATGGATAAGAACCAAGAAAGATGATGCCAAGTATGCAAATGTTCGAGCTCTCTTTGAAGGATATGATCAAGTTACTCACTCGAGAGCCCCTCTTGATAGTACGGTTATATATCCTAAACCCGGTCTCCCAACAACAACATGAGACCGGAAAAAGGGAAAACCTATCAAGATAATACCTTTGCCTTGACCAATCCACTTGAGCTTGATGTAGACGATCTTGTCCTTCTCAAGATGGACACCTATCTTGATTGCTCTTACTTGAGCACGAATTATGAAGACTTGAAACATGATCCCCATACACCATGGGGAAACCTCTTCTTTGACCTTGTCTTCATCGATCCATGATCACCAAGGATGGCAAGCTTCAAGCATGAGATCTTCTAGAGATGGCGCATCTTGAGCTTGCACAACATTTCTTCTAAGTCCAATTGGATGATGTATTGAAGATACACATGAGGAACCACTACCAGGAATCTGGCTATATATGACCCTCAATTTTATCACAAAATCGTCACAATAGTCTGTTTATGACGATTCTATGATGATTTTGAGATCGTCGAAAGCTGGGCGTCGCTAATGAACTATAACAATGATTTCAGCAAAATCTTCATAACCTTCTATGACGATATTGGATCGTCGCAACCTCTATGACGATTCAATATCGTCACGGACAATGAGGCCTTGCCACATCAGATCATACGTGGCATGCGTGGCACACAATCATCCCAATCCATTTCTGCCATTTGTATGGGCCAAGCCGAATAATTTGGTCCATGAAATTTTCTATAAATTCGGTTGATACTTGGGCCAAGCCAAAAAAATGGCCTTTTCTGTTTCAGGCCCTTGGCGTTTTTAGGTCCATTTATTTCATATTATCAACCTTTTTTTTAGTTGTGCATTTCTCTAGTCCAACATTGGGCGAGCCATAGCCTTTTTAGAGACCATTTAGCATTTGGTTTATTTCAGACACACATACAATAAATAACTGATATTTCTTAAGCATATCCCAAATAACATTATTTTCCACAAATGATAACAAAAATTAGAACATATATTACATTCAGGACATAGTGCATGTCACGAAAGAATATCAAACTGCTACAAATGTACAGTGTAGTATATTACAACAATTTCATAGTTCAAATCACCTAGAAAAATATAGATAAAGCTTCAAAAAATATGACTATCTACTCTCTATTGAGTACTGAATCCTTGTCTTCTTGCACCTTCAGCATGTAACCCTTATAAAAGAGAGGAAATAGGTTATGGAGACAACAAAAGCAACATATTCAAACAATAACATAGACCAACTAGGAAGAAAATAAAGAACATATATATACTAGCAGCTACATAAACAAAACTTGATTTTATTTTCCGTAGTAGGAACAATAACATGGTTAACATAAATGACAAGCCTTAATCACGACATTGTCTCCCAGTTTGGCTATCAGTATGTACAAAATTACAATCAAGCATGAAGTATGAGTAGCATTTTACAACACCAAAACTAAAATCATCATAAATAAAAGATATACGAATTCATGATCTAACATATCTATATCACAGAAATATCTGAACGTTCATGCACAACCAGCAGAAACATACATCCATTTTCACAATTTATAATCTCGCAGAAAGTAAAATTCATGGCACAAGCCGTTTGGATATTTGCATTTAATAGGTTAAACTAAACAGTTATTTGAATCCAGAGAATGAAGCGTCCCAGGGGTATTTTTCTGCCAAGTTGCTGCTGCTACAGAAAATAGGTACAACCAACTAGCCACTACCTAGCTTGATGCAAGTCCTCTTCTTGGTTATATATACTTGCACACCAACACCAAACACATGATCATGGCCAGCAACAGAATTCTTCTGTATACAAAGAAGCAATTCATTCATTTCTTTAACCAAGCCTAACAAGAGTACAAAGGAGGTGGGAAAAGACCTTAACAGGTGCCGGCAAAGGCCTGCTACAGTGCTCCTTATGGGATGCTTATCGTTGGGTCTCCTACAGCATGACATCCTTGTGTCGTTAGTGGAGGGTCTCGGTCAGGAGCAGGCCGCCGTGTCCATTGGAGGAAAGCAACGACATCAGCTGTTACAGAACATACAAATAGCAAGAATCAGAAAGCGAAGGCAATTACCAAAGCAGGAACACTTCTAGCTATACAAATGAAGTAGCTTACTTCTAGCTATACAGATGAGCAAGAAAATCAAACGTCAATCTAAATAAATCAACCCCTTCTAGCCAACCATGCAATAGTTTAGCAACAAATTGTCAAAGAAAGGAAGTGAAGAAACCTTGAAGCAACAACATATTTTGTTTAGGGATATGAACCGACAGAGAACCCAGTCTTTTCTGTAACCTAGAGGTGTAGGTAGTAGCCTCTCCACCGTTGATATAAAGACCCTGGACCTACGCCACCAGACCAGCCTTCTTTTAACATTGATAAAATCCTCAATCCGTTAACATTGATAAAATTCTCATATTGTGTTTTCATCTACTCCATCATAATTTTTTAATACCAACTTGCATTGATATATGTTAAATAGATATAGCATATGACCACAAGGGTAACAATTCTGGCATTTTACATAGTCATGAAACACGTGAATATAGAAGCTGCACTATAGTTATACTATAAACATCGTGTAAGATGTACCCAAAAGGGTCCCTTCCGAAGTTACAAAAGAATAATCAGATTCTTGTAAGTATATGGAGGGTCAATCAAATGATAAGCCAGGTTTCCAAAGATTATATTTTAATAATAGGGGAAAACATGATTAGCTTAAATGGGTCATAGTAAACAATTTAGTTTTGTAGCACAAGAGTTTATTGGGTCACTTGAATGAGTGAATGTTTGAAGCATAGTTGGAAACAATACAAAATTCAGAAGCAATAATAAGAGCTACTTTGACATGAGTAACATTCATTAGCAGGACACATGCTTCTACTTTGAAATTATACAATGAGTTTCAGGGTACATAAATAAAATTCAGAACACATGCTTCTGCTCGTAAGAATCTAAGTCACGACAGAAATGTGGTATTGCTGCTACCTTTTCTTGACTTTGATTAATGCAGAATCGCTAAACCGGACTGGAACTGACCTAATATGGGACATAAATCATCGGTCGGTGCAACATGGTTGCCTTGCCATCACTGTCCTGACCGCCGGCCAGCAGCGTCGCTAGCATCAGTCTCATCTCACCTGGGCCGCAGATCTTGGGTCATCGGGCGTGGCCTTGGTGTCCACAACTTGGAGGGAGATGAACGTGCACGGCCAGATCAGCGGTCGTTGGGCGCAGCGTTGCTCACAGTCGCATCTAGGGGAGCCTGAAGAGAGAGACATACAGACAGAAGGGGATTGTTAGAGAATGCTAGAGAGAGAGGGAATGGGATGGAAAGAGAGAGGAGGGGGTCGCACGACTGGTGATTGAGGGAAGCGGGGGAGTATACCTTCATGTAGACGCTCTCGCGGGCCTCCTCCCTATCGTCGAGCACCTTGTTGCCGGTGCGTACCGCAGCCGGATCAACACGAAGATCACCATCGCCGACCCATCCTGGGTCCTCGACGGCACAGCTCTGCCTGGCCCCATTGACATTGCCGCCTGAAACCCTAGAGATGGGAAGGACCTGACGTGAGGGAGGAGAATAAAGGAGGGACATGGCAGCGGCGGTCAGGGAGGGGAGGGGAGGGTTAGAGCGTCACCCGCTGGAAGATGCTCGGCCCGACGATGTGCCTGTGGGCAGGTAGAAGAGGACCAGGGTGGCTCTATGAAAGGGCGGGGAAAGGCGCAACCGCCGCTGGGAGGAGAAGGGGCGAGGCTATTGAGCGGAGATGGGCGCGGTGCTCCACGAGATCGAGAGGAGATGGTCGGCGGGAGGCGTAGCTTGGCTCAAACCGGGGAGAGAGGAGGCAGAGGGTGGACTGACGGTGCACAGACAAGGGAAGGAATGGGCGGCGCGATGGGAGGCGATCTGGAGTTGGTGAAGTTAGGGTTTTTCTTTTTTGAGAATAGGTGAAGTTAGGGTTGGTGAGACTGTGGACGCGGTGGGGTGTTGTGCTTCTTCGGGTGACAGCTCAAGCGTTGGATCGGCAGTGAATGGTCCAGATTAGGCCGATAATCATGATCTGTGGGAGGTGGTTTCACTTGTTTTGATTGGTTGGTTCACAAAACACCGCATTTTTGATTTTCTGAGTGTTAAAAATGGAGTTTTGTGAAGCAGACACCAAATGCATAATTTTAAATGGTACAATCCTATTTTTCTAAAATACTAGACCACCTTACATGGACAATGTCTCAACCGGGATATCTCAAACCTTTCCATCCGCCCCTGGCGAAAAAGATTTGAACTATATGTACATTATCTGATGCCCATGATTTTTTGAAAAAATTATTTTTAGACTCACAATATGCTATTTCTTCAAAGATCCAATGCAAGTTTAACGAGGCTCAGCCCCTAGCTAAGAACCTTCATACCCGTCGTTTTGACCATTATTTGAAACAGGCATAAAAAATTCAAAAACGGCCTGAACTATGTGAAACCTTCGCGTGGCGTCATGTTATGTGAAATAGTTCTAAGGAAAAATATCAAACTTGGTAAACTAATTGCATATCAAAAAAAACTTCTCAGAAATGACCTATCATGTGTGAGGTTTTATGGTTTTCGGGTCAAATGGACAATGTTATGGCTAGAATCAGGGCATAGTTTGTGATAATATATCCGTATTATGCATGCATGTGCATCTTGGGATGACGAACAATGTTGCAGGAGGAAGTTTTTCATTTCGACGCACGAAAAATCCATTTTCCATTTTCCGAGTGCAAAAAATGGGGCGTTTTGTGAAGCAACTACCAAATGACAGTTTTAGAATGCTACAAACCCATTTTTATAAAATATTATACCACCTTACATGGACAAAGTATCAACCGGGATATCTCAAACCTTTCCGTCCACCCCTCGCCAAAAAGATAAATTTCTGCTGAATCGGTAAGAAGTGAGTCAGATTTGAACTACATGTACATTATCTGATGCCCATGATTTTTTGTAAAAATGATTTTTAGACTCACAGTATGCTATTTCTTCAGAGATCTAGTGCAATTTTAGCGAGGCTCAGCCCCTAGCTAAGAACCTTCATGCCCACAGTTTTGACCATTGTTTGAAATGGGCATAAAAAATTTAAAAACGATCCGAACTATGTGAAACCTTCACGTGGCATCATGTTATGTGACATAGTTCCAAGAAAAAATATCAAACTTGGTAAATTGACTGCGTATCAAAAAACCTTCTCAGAAATGACCTATCATGTGTGAGGTTTCATGACTTTCGGGTCAAAAATGGCCAATGTTATGGCTAGAATCAGGGCATAGTTTGTGATAATATATCCGTATTGGGCACGCGTATACATCTTGGGATGGCGAACAATGTTGTAGGAGGAAGTTTTCTTTTTCGAGGCACGAAAAATCCATTTTCTATTTTCCGAGCGCAAAAACGGGACGTTTTGTGAAGCAACCACAAAATGACAGTTTTAGAATGCTACCACCCAAATTTTCAAAAATAGTAGACCACCTTAAATGGATAATATCTCAACCGGGGTATCTCAAACCTTTCCGTCCACCTCTGGTAAAAAGGACAAATTCCTGCCGAATAGGTAGGAAGTGGGTCAGATTTGAACTACAGGTACATTATCTGATGCCTATGATTTTTTGCAAAAATTATTTTTAGACTCACAATATGCTATTTCTTCAGATATCCAATGCAATTTTAGCGAGGATCAGCCCCTAGCTAAGAACCTTCATGCCCCACCGTTTTGACCATTGTTCGAAACAGGCATAAAAAATTTAAAAACGGTCTGAACTATGGGAAACCTTCTCACAAATGACCTACCATGTCCGAGGTTTCATGGCTTTCAAGCCAAAAGACCAATGTTATGGCTAGAATCGTGGCATAGTTTGTGATAATGTTCCCATATTATGCACGCATGTTCATATTGGGATGGCGAACAATGTTGTAGGAGGAAGTTTTTCTTTTCATCGCACAAAAAAGCCATTTTCTATTTTCCGAGCACTAAGAACGGGGCGTTTTAGGAAGCAACAACCAAATAAAAGTTTCAAAATGGTACAACCCAATTTTTATAAAATACTAGACCACCTTATATGCACAGAATTCCAACCGGGATATCTCAAACCTTTTCGTCCATCCCTCGTGAAAAAGACAAATTCCTACCGAATCGGTAGGAAGTGAGTCAGATTTGAACTACAGGTACATGATCCAATGCTCATGATTTTTGAAAAAATCATTTTTGGACTAACAATATCATATTTCTTCAGAGATCCAGCGCAAGGTTAGTGAGGCTTAGCCTCGAGCTAAGAATCTTAATGCCCGCCGTTTTGACCATACTTTGAAACGGGCATAAAAAAATCAAAAATGGTCCAAAAAATGTAAATACTTTGCGTGGCATCATATTATGTGACATAGTTACAAA
The DNA here is from genome assembly GCA_916181665.1 of Avena sativa. Lineage (NCBI taxonomy): Eukaryota > Viridiplantae > Streptophyta > Magnoliopsida > Poales > Poaceae > Avena > Avena sativa. The sequence continues at coordinate 336,101,850 of OV702289.1, forward strand.
GAAAAATATCAATCTGAAGTCATACACAACATTAATGGAGAATTGATTTATTAGACATTACATATAAAGAAAAAGCTCTCTAATTTTGGGGCTCAAACTCTTTTGAAGCAGCCCAATTAATGTGTGAATTCAGCTTGCTATTGGATTATGGGTTGTTGGCCCATTCGTTGCAGCAGGTGCAACAACGATGTAAGTTAAAAAAAACCTAGCAAGGCACAGGCCCAATAGCGGTGCAGGAAGAAATCGGCCCACCGGGGCATAGGTCCAACACCGAAGTGGTTAAATAGCGTCAGCGCGGTAGTTGAACACAAAAGAGCCTTGGTGTAGTGGTTAGATTGCTTGGTACTACTGAGTCTGGGGGTTGCGGGTTCAATCCCTACACGGACTTGTTTTTGGAAATTACGTTCCCCGCTCGTGGTTTGTCCTGGTGGTCCTTTGGTATTGCGGGCCTATGTCAGGTCGGTGGGCCTGCCTGGCAGGTGAATTCCTAGTGGGCAGAAATAGAGACGTGTAAGCAAACATTGACACATATACTTGACACGTTGGCAGAATTGCTGATGTGGTCCTCTAATCATTTATAAATATATTTTGATCTATATATTACGACGATTTAAATTGGTCATAATCGGCTATAAATAAGTCTGTCAGCTGGATCATGTAGTTTATGAAGATTTCATATGAAAAAATTACGACGATTTTGACACAAATCGTCGTAATTCTATAGGGTTTTGACCTATCCAAACGTCCTATGACCATCTTGTGTAAAATCATCATAGATCTATGATGATTTTATTCCCCGTCAATATGAGAAGGTCACAAGTAAACGCATTTCTTGTAGTGAACTCCATCTACTTATTCAAGACACACTTGATCTTCTTTTCTTTATTCTTCTTCTTCTACAAGATTCCAATAGGCCCAAAGCCCTTGGACAATGCTTCTTCTTTATTTCTTCTACCTTGAAGCCAACACATGCTCCAAGAAATGCCAATGGACAATTCCTACAAGTGAACTTAATGCAAACATTAGTCCATAGAGATTGTCATTAATTACCAAAACCACACATGAGGGCCCACATGCTCTTTCAGCTGGGACTGGAGCGGCCACGATGCAGAGGCAGGTCAGGGAACGGGGAAATTTGTGGTGGAGTACACATCCACGCCCAATCCTCCCTCAAGATTTGTGCAGATGGGGGAGAGCGGTGGACCGGCAAGCTCCAGCCCATCCCCCGCCACTCCTACGGTTGCATCGCCGTCACCTCAGCCTTCGCCTCCGACGCCCTCGACGCCAACACCTCCACCGCCGGTGGTGGAATTCACCACTCCTCATGTGGCACCTAACCCTGAGCTGGCCGCTGACGACGATGATGGGGTAACACACATCTACTGTCGCGTCTCTGATCTGCTGCGCAGCGACACCGAACCGCCGGGGCTACCTGAGCGGCGGCTGCTGCTCACCACAACAGAGGTGGCTATGTGTGTTGCCGAAACGCTGAAGGATCCCAACTGGAGCAGTGCTATGGAGGAGCAGCTGAGCTCAATCGAGAAGAACAAGATTTGTGCAGATGGGGGAGAGCGGTGGACCGGCAAGCTCCAGCCCATCCCCCGCCACTCCTACGGTTGCATCGCCGTCACCTCAGCCTTCGCCTCCGACGCCCTCGACGCCAACACCTCCACCGCCGGTGGTGGAATTCACCACTCCTCATGTGGCACCTAACCCTGAGCTGGCCGCTGACGACGATGATGGGGTAACACACATCTACTGTCGCGTCTCTGATCTGCTGCGCAGCGACACCGAACCGCCGGGGCTACCTGAGCGGCGGCTGCTGCTCACCACAACAGAGGTGGCTATGTGTGTTGCCGAAACGCTGAAGGATCCCAACTGGAGCAGTGCTATGGAGGAGCAGCTGAGCTCAATCGAGAAGAACAAGACTTGGGCTCTTACCGATCTGCCGTGAGGCCACATGCCAATTTGGCTGAAATGGGTCTTCAAGGTGAAGAGAGACGAGAAGGGCAACGTTTTCAAGCACAAGGCCTTCCTCGTCGCCAAGGGCTACGTGCAATGAGAGGGGGTCGACTTCTAGGAGGTGTTCGCCCCTGTCGCCCGCCTCGACTCCGTGTGGCTCCTCCTCGCCGTCGCTGCGCAAGAGGGATGGGAGGTGCACCACCTCAACGTCAAATCCGTGTTCCTGAACGGCGAGCTTGACGAGGAAGTCTATGTGTTGCAGCCACCAGGATTTGTCAAGCATGGGGCAGAGGGGAAGGTGTTCTGTCTCCAGAAGGCTCTTTATGGGCTTCGCCAAGCACCCCATGCCTAGAACGAAAAGCTCAACAGCAGCGCATCACGCTCGGCTTCGTCAAGTGCCCATCAGAGCATGGTGTGTACACACGTAACAAGGACAAGGCACACCTCCTTTTAGGCATATATGTGGACGACGTCATCATCATTGGCGCATCCACAACAGCAATCACGGAGTTCAAGGAGGATATGATGACCTTGTTCAGGATGAGCGATCTTGGATTGTTGTCCTACTACTTGGGAATCGAGGTGACCCAGAGGCCTGGCTGCATCAAGCTAGGACAAGCGTCCTATGCCGACAAGTTGCTCGACAAATTGGGAACGGATTCCTACAATGCCGCCTCCGTACCGATGGGGCCGCGGCTGAAGCTGAGCAAGAAGGGAAGCGACACGGTGGTGGACAGTATGTTGTACCGCACCGTCGGAGGAAGGCTACGCTACCTGGTACACATGCGGCCTGACATTTGTTTCGCCGTTGGATATCTTAGCAGGTTCATGGAGACACCAACGAGTGAGCACTGGAGCACAGTAAAGCATTTGTTGCGATACATTGCGGGCACACGCGAGTTTGGGTGCGTGTACATGCGACAGGACAACGAGGCTAAGATCATCGGCTACAGTGACACGGACATGGCCGGTGATGTTGATGATCGGAAGAGCACGAGGGAATGCTACATTTCTTCAGGACGTGTCCAATTTTCTGGCAGTCTATGAAGCAAAAGATCGCCGCGCTCTCCTCGCACGAAGCAGAATACATCGCTGCAATAGCGGCAGCATGCCAGGGCGTCTAGCTCCGGCGGCTCCACGACGAGCTGCTGAGAATTGACGGCAGCGCCACAGAGCTCCGCGTCGACAATAAATCAGCGATTTCCTAGATGAAGAACCCGGTCTTCCATGACCGCAGTAAGCACATCCAAACTCGGTTCCATTTCACCCGTCAGTGCATGGACAAAGGCGACATGGACGTTCAGTTCGTTCTCACAGCGGACCAACTCTCCGACATCATGACGAAGGCACTTGGACGTATGCAATTCCAGGAGCTGTGACACCGCATTAGCATCGTTCAGGTGAAGGAAGACCAGATTAGGGGCAGATCGTTGGCTAATCTAGCCTGCAGTCTTCAGGTTCAGTTATCTTCAGGTGTCAATAAAGTCAGTCGTCAAGTTAGCAGTCAGCTAGTGTTAGCTATTTCCTAGGGTCTAGAGAAGTTTGTTTTACTTAGTCTTTGATCCGATACGTGCGCTGTAAACTCGATAGCCCGAACATGGGATGACACGTTTAGTTGTGGGCTTTGTGTGATCAAGCACGGTCGTAACCTTGGTGAATAAAAGGTGAAGAGAAAGCAGAAAATGTTGCACAGTTGCACGCAGCGCAAATACTCGCCTCTTGAACTCTGAATCTTTGAAATCATGTTCGTGAGTTGTGAGAGGAAACATACATTTATTACAAGTTTCAGGAACATACGGTGGTCTGGCTGGACAGAGGAACACGAAGCTGTTCGTTCGTGCAACTCTGTTCTTGGAACAAAAATTCAGAGATTGCTCGTTCAAATGATTTTCTCAACCAAATCGCGTGCCGTTTCTTGTGTTAGAAAGCTATGAACCTAGGCTGGGGAACCTACTGGGATTATAACATCCATCCGAACTCGCCAGAGAGGAAGAAGCATACACATCAACAACATGCACGACATCGGCTCAAACAAGCAAAACACAAGCGTGCAAGTCCGCAACATGCACATCAGCTGAAGGAGTCGAGCTAGGAAACATGAAGTAGGACCAAGAGCTCACCTGGATATTCCTCAAGCTCGAAGTGGAGAGGGAGGAAGCAGATCTGCGAGGCGGCCGTCAATGGCTAGGCAGCGGTGACGTGCTCGGGAACGAGAAGAGAGGGATTCCGCAGCTCGGATGCTTGCTAAAGAGGACGCGGGGATGCCCTAGGACCTCTTATAGGTCACCAGAAGGGACAAGGCAGGTCGGTGGCGACGGAGGTGAAGGCGACGACCACGACGGTGCTCAGTAGGCATCAGGGACGGACGGACACGCTGCTGATGATGCACTACACAAAAATACTAGGAGAGACCGCCAATGAGAAGGATAAGTCTAGGAAATCTTAGGGACATGCCAAATTCGTCGTAGGCTCACCGGAAACGACGAGGAGGTCACGGAGGCGCCGGTTCGGCCGGCATGTCGGTGTCTAGAGCGCACACTGCATTTCCGATCACTGAATTGTCGGAGGACCGAGTGTTTGGCGATGCTGGAAGGAGATCGACACAACCGAGCCGTTGGCGAAGTTTGAAGGGAGAAGGAGATAGAAAGGAGGGGTGAGGTGATAGAGGAGAGGCACGACGATGAGCACATGGAAGAAACGCCAAGGGGCGTTCGTCTCAATGAAGGAAATTGCACATAACACCATTTGTTGGCATGTTTGTTGCAACAAACTACAATCCTAGCTTATTTTTACATAGAACGCCAACAATTCGGGTAATCCATTGTAGAAAACATAAATCATGTAATTAGCCTCTTTGACAGATATACTGTACTACCTGATCCCACATGCATGATGCATCCATCGTGCAAGTTCTTTTTTTCCATTACTAAAACCTAGACATCAGGTATACAATGTACGATGACAATGTCACCAACTACAAATGAGAGCTCAGGTTTGAAATTTTTAGAAGACAAACATAACATACAAATTTGAACATACTTAAATCTACATATATTAGCATAATCATATGAATTTAGTCAATATCCATCAAAACTGGAGGCTGGCTTGGAAAGATAAACATGTTCATCCAAAATTAGTTTCATTTGAGTCACACGGCACATATACAAAAGTAACACTCTAGACCATAGAGTTGAGATAACTAATTTTCTTCTTCCTCCTCCTGTCCCGACCCATTACTTGCTATGAAGTAACCATAAAGTCGGGTCTCAGGGTAATGACTTTGGCGTCTTTGTCCACGAACAGAAGATAGCTTCGGCGTTGGTGCAATTGGAGCTTGCCGAGGTGCTTCCCATGGAGTTGCTGGTTGTCGCGGTGGTGCTATTGTAGTTGGTCGTGGTGCAGCTGGAGCTTGCCGAGGTGCAACTAGAGGTTGTTGAGATGGTGTTTCTTGCCAAGGTACAACTGGTCGTGGAGCATGTGGTTGTGGTGCAGGTGCTACTGCTTGCGACGATGATGCAAACGGGACTTCACTAGGTGGTGGCGAGGAAGGATCTGCAGGTGCCTTCTTATACTTAGGAAGCTGTCGGTTACTCTAAAAGAACACAAACACATGGATTAACATTTGTAATATGGTTAAGCACAAAGTGACCTAATATTACAAAATGACAGAATATCACAAAGACTTGACCATTCATTAATTACCTTGTGTCCAGCCTTCCTAATAGCGAGATAAGGCTTCAATGGTTGGGTACAAGTGGTGTACCTATGCCTTTTAAGTTTGCAATTTTAGCAAGTGATTATCGTCATTCTTGTAGTGCCATCTAGACCTTCTCCTTCACTAGGCTTTATTTTTTTATTTATTTTGCCCAGGCTTGTGAAGGAGATATGCCCTAGAGGCAAAAAATAAAGTGTTTTTATTTGATGTATCTCTTGTATGTTCGTAAGATGTTTCTTACGATGCTACAACTGTATTAATACGAAACGTTAATACATGTGTGGTATGTAAACAACCAGATCTCTAGTTACCTCTAGCAAACTAGCTCATTAGGCAAGTGATGATCTTATGGTTTTGAGATCATGATGATAGGGCCAATTGACAATGAGGTCACATTATTGGTGAATAATGTGATAGACAAACACCCAAAGTTAATCATAGTGAGATCTTGTTACTTAACATTCATCATTGATGATAACACAGAAACATCGTGACCAAATTCTTCGACTGTGAGATAATGCATAATCACCATTTCATAAGGAGACTTTGGTGATATCAAATATCAAGCCGTGAAAGGGTAATCATAAAGGTATCGTTGGGTTTCCCAAAGAAACGGGTTGAGGAGTTTTTATCAAGACCAGGATTTTCCAATCCAAGTAACGGATAGATACATGTGGCCAACTCGGTGACGTTGCATTAATAAAGCTTGCAAGCGTATGAATATGTCATGGAATGCAACAACACGGGATTTAGTAAATGAGCTCATCATAAACGAGATCAAACACAAGTATGTAGATGCTTGAGATCAAATCTCGGATTACCTAGGTATTGCATGGCAAAGGGAATAGGATTATGCAGTTAAGGTTCAAGCGATGAGATTCGTGAATGCACGGGTGGTCATTATGGGCATCCAGGTCCTGTTGATGATCATTGACGCAAGAGGGGTCTTGGTCATGTCCGGAGCATATTCGAACCGAAGGGTGGCACACTTAATGAAGGGGATCCGCAGTAGAAAACAAAAAATTCCTACGTTGGAACTCCAAAAACTGCCTAGGATCTATCTATGTAGTAATGCGGTAACGGCCAATGCGTAGAGAATACATACCGTTGTAGACCGTACGCGGTTAACGTTCTGAGGGGAACTTGGTTGATGTAGTCGTACTTGTAGCTAACCTCAAGGTCGCGAAGCTCCTCGCAGGTCACCCCTTGCTCCTTCTTCATCGTGCAGTAGCTCCGTCTCACGATATTCAAGCGCCCCAAGTGTTCTGTCTCGTGTCTTCGTACACATCCGGTGCACGATGAGACCTCCGGCTCACCATCCCGCCGAGAGTGGGGAAGTTGATATCCGGCTAGGAATCCCTGCAGCACAACGGCGTACTGCAGGTGTGCCTTGTTCACACAACCCAGACTTGGGGCCATGGTCACAAGAGCTAGAGAGAGAGAGGAAAGGAGGAAGTCAACCAAAGGACTTCTCAAAATATTGGTATGTTGGTATGTCTTTAATCCCACCCATGGGCACCCCTTTATATAGGCTAAGGGGGTGTGCCTTTCTCAAAGGCTAAGCCATGTGGGACTAATCGCTAAAGGAAAAAGGCAGTTGAATTTCGTCCAGCCGGATGGGCCGATTTCAGCTCAGCCCAAAAGCCAAAGGGAGCACAGCAAACAGCAGCCTCGGAAGTGCAACAGCCGGGTGGGCCTTGCACGACCCACTCCGCGCCCTGCATAACTGTCGCCCCCAGCGGCCTACGGCAGTCGAGGCAGACCGGCCTCCCGCGCGGGCCTCTGCACCCCGGCGGCCCAGCAGGTTCCCTGGGCCTAGGATGGGCTGACGCCCACCCACGGCCCAGCGCGGAGCCAGCGGCAGCGACCAGCGCCCGGGTGGGCCGGCGCGTGACCGTTGTCCACTAGCGCGTGGTGCGGTGCCAGGCGTGTTTCCGCCCTGTGCGGTGGCGGTTATCCGCCGCCCACGGGGTTGGCTGTTTTTCGTTTTCCTTTTTCTTTTTCTCCAGCTTTTCCTCTAGGCCTTTTCCCTCCGGGATTTGGCCTAATATAAAAGTTGCTTTTATAAATCTTAATATAAATATTATCTAGAATATATTAATTCATAATTAACATATAATAAATGTATATTTAAATTCCCATTTATCTGAAAACACTTTTCCTGTCTTCTCCTATATTCTTTCTCCGAACAACCTCGGATCTCTCTGCAGAATATTTCCGGCTTTCTCTTTCTCTACTATGATTCCATCTTACGACTGATCGGTCTCATCGTACCCTTAAGTGTATCCCCTCACGGCTCGGGAATGCTCTAGGCATGATGTAAATCAGTGATCAATAGAGGAATATCCATCTCACCCCTATGCATTCCTGATGACAATGTCGTTTGAACCAGTTAATGTAGCATCCATATTATTTTTGTTTCTCGATATGACTTGTCCGAGATCCGAACGTTGGTATCACATACCTTGTTCAATCTCGTTAACAACAAGTTCTTTTTTCTTGTTACCGTGATATTACATCCCCGTGACCGAGTCACATGTTGCAACATTTATGGATATAATCTCACCAAGCCAGACATATGTATATTTACCCGTCATGTGGGCGAACAAATCCCGCTCTTGACATATATTGCCTCTACGGTTCCTCCGAGTACCTGAACACACCTTTATAACCACTATATTACCAAGTGGCGATTAATGCTATCTAAGCACTCTCGGAAGACTGTGATTGATATAGCCTCACGATCTAAGGAATTAGGAGTCTAGATTTAGCTGTTGCAACAATGAACTTATATGACTTGATCGTGTTGCAATCCTTCGAGGAATGTCGATCACATCATTCTCCAATGATATGACCCTGTTGTCAATTGGCATAAATGCCCATGATCTTGAAACCCAGATCATCCTCATGACCAACGAACTAGTATGAATAGAGGCTACTAGGGACTTGATTGTTTCATACCACACATGTATCAATGTTTCTACTTGATAAAGTTATAGCACAATATGAAACTATTATAAACTAATTGAGATATGACAATAAAAACCTATTTATTATTTGCCTCTAGGGCATATTTCCTTCAGTCTCCCACTTGCACTAGAGTACAAATAATCTAGATCGCATTTTACTCATATAAACCATATAACATATGCATTTATAGATCACGCATGCTCATGGGAAATGTCATGTCCATGTTCTGTTTTACCAGATCATTATGTCTTTTGCAAATTGTTAATGTCTTCCTAATTTTGACATTCACAACATTATCGTATAATGGGTCGAAGCATTTGTTTGGCAACAAAGTGAGACTTTGTATCTAGTGTTTATAATGACGGTTGTTTTCATTGTTGTCATCTAAACTTTGAAACACACTTTGTTATCCTTTGTGTATATACTGTAGTCATGGCAGCAGAACGAGGCCAGATTCCAGGAGCCTACAGTGACTTTAGATCAACCTCGAGGGCTTTCTCATGGGCACTGTGCCCTGGGACACATCATTCTATGTTAAAAGCGAACTAGCCCCGCCATAACATTATACATCACATCAGATGGAGCCTTTATACTTCTATATCTATGTAGATCCTAGTGCATGAAATGCAACTATGCCACTTACATTGCTTCTTGCCATTTATGTACAAAATTAATTCTCGTTCAGTGATCAACTTAGGAATCACTTAAGGACACGTTCTTATAGTTAAGACTTTGTCCTACCAACCAGAACTTCGGGTCACATTACGTCGAGTATACAATGGGAGAACCTATGACTGAGGCATGGGAGATGCAACGCATCTCTTTCTTTCAACCATAGTTGCAATACTTACTCAATACTTCATACAATAAGAACTTATTTCTCACTTTGTTCCATTCTGAGCTTCTTCAGAATCTTGTCTTAGGACATTCTGAACATCTTTCAGAATCAAGTCCAGGAAGCATTCGACATTTTTCCTCTCATTTAGGGCTTGTGGCACTCACTCTCGTGATGGTGGTTCACTCTCTCACCACTCAACTCACAAGGGTCCTGAGCTTGCTTTATCTTGTGCACGGATGTCATGTTGGATGCAATAACTTGGCTTGGCATCATAGGTTGGAGCACTAATGTCTTGTATTTCGACTTTAAGGAGTATTGGTTAGTGCTACCAGGATGTACAAATCGTCTATCGTATTTCCACGGTCTCCCAAGGGACACTTGACACGCGGGCATTGGCACAACATCACACTCGACGGTGTCTTCATATGGGCCAATCTTGAAGGAGACGTTTACCTTTGATGTTATCTTGAGGGCTCCATTACCATCAAGCCATTTGACATGATAGGGGTGGGGATGTGCAATGCATTGCAACTTGAGTTTCTCACAAAGTTCCATACTTGCAAGGTTGTGGCAACTACCTTCATCGATGATCACCTTTATGTACTTGCCATCAATTATGGCACGAGTTTGGAAGATACTAAGGCGTTTGTCCTCCCTTGGAATGGAGTTTGTTGTCAAGACTTGAGCACTGACTAGGGAAGGTCTTGGATCATGATCGCATATAAGTGGGCCATCCTCTTCCATCGCAGCTTCCCTTGCAATTGCTTGTTGAGTCAAAGCCTCATATTCTCCTTCACTCATAGAATAGGTTGCACCATTCTCATCCATAAGCATAACTCTTGTGTTTTTACACTCATATGACTTGTGAACCTTCACTCCACACTTGAAGCAAGTAACTTGACTATCCGGTGTCGTGTTGGAGGAGGATCCTATCATGGTTTTTGCTTGATTGGATGATCTTGATGCTTGGTTTGTTGGCTTGGCGGAGGCATATGCATTGATGGAAGCAAAGTATGCCTTGGTATTCTCATATGCATTCTCCTTTTGCAAGTGTTTCTCATCTTTGGTAGCTTGCTGGAGGAGCTCGGTGAGATTCTTGTACGGTTGGAAGTCAACAGTTTTCCTTATTGGGCGGCTCAAACCATTGAGGAACCTTGCTATTATTTGCTCTTCGAGTTCTCTCACATCAGCTCGCATGATAGTTTTCTCCATTTCCTTGTAGAACTCTTCAATTGTCCTTGTTCCTTGCCTCAAATTTTGTACCTTATCAAAGAGGTATTGGCGATAGTGCTGGAGGACGAATCTTGTGTACATCATGTCCTTCATCTCCGTCCAAGTGCTAATAGGAGGCTCTTCTTTCTTCTCACAATTATTTTGATGGCTTGCCACTTCATGCCACTACACTTTGCGTACTTAGGTATGAAGCAAAGCCCCGACGTATCGACAACCCACGTCAGAAGACGAACCAGGAGCTGGACGAGAAGATGAAATAGTTGGTGCTGAAATACCGAAGTATCTGGCCCTCAAGCCTGGAGTCTCTGCCCCTGGACCCTGGAGTCTTAGCCCCTGGACCCCAGAGTCTCCGGTTCAACTCCCTAACAACTCCGGCCAAGACTACGAATAGGTTCTTAGAGCTTGTAGTAGAACCCCCGAATACAAGCCTGAATCCTCCTAGGACTCCACCCCCACTTCTAGAAGCTACAACGGGCACCTCGGAGTGTACACCGGAGACTACACCAGAGTCTCCGGCCACACCAGAGTCTCCGACCCTCAAGCCTGCAGTCTCCAGCCTAAGTGACAGCTAGCCTATGTACCCCCTATTTAAACCCAAACTTCCTATTTATTGTCTAAACTACCCATGTTTATGTGGTTGGACTATATATAGCCCCACCTCTCCAATGTAAACCCTAGGCTTGGTAATAGATTACAACAAAACCCCTTGTGGCATCTCTCTAGTTGGTCTCAGGCTCCATGACAAGGAGCACCTATTATCCCTGACCTCTTTGGATTTTGCCTAGTTGCATTCAAGTTGTACAAGGCCTTGGTGTGAGTGATGTCTATCCAAGTTGTCAAGATCTCACCAAGATCCACATCCTCTCCGTGTCGGTTAGAGAGAGTTTCTTGCCTAACACCGATCCTTGATATTGTGTTGAATCAGTAGCTGCCGATGTGAGCCATAGGCTAATTTGTGTATCACGTGTGTGTATGTTCATCGTGTTCTTTGTGAAAGTGTTCTCTTGGATCTTCATCCTCTCTCCCCCTCACGATTCCACATCAATTCCCTGATATTCGTGAAAGATTGGGCACCCCTATGGGTTAACCCATAACATATTTATATCAAAAGCCTCATTGATCATGAATTTCCCCTAATTTTTCTTCTATCCACCATTAATTTGAAAATTTCCCTCAATAAAAAGAGAGCTTCTCTACCGTTGGACCGATCTCTTGATTTGGTGCATTTTGAGAGGTTTCAATCCATAAAATCTTTGTCTTTGGGATTGGTCCTACTTCTCCCTCGTTTTCTCAGCCCATTTTGGTCAAAATCTATTGGAGTTGAGGTTTGGAAGCAAGTATTTCCGCTCTAGAACTCAAGCAAGACGTGCAACACACTGTGGCACTAGTCTCCGACCCATAGCACTGATGACCCACAAGTATAGGGGGTGTATCGCAGTATTTTCGATAAGTAAGAGTGTCGAACCCAACGAGGAGCAGAAGGTGCTGGCTAGTGGTATGGATCAGGAATTCTCTGCAAATACTGAGCAAAAGGATTTTTAGGAGTTTTTGATAAAGAAAGTAATCAAAGTACGAGTAAATAAAAGAAAATAGGAATAAATGCAGCAAGTGGCCCAATCCTTTATGAAGCAAAGGACAAGCAGGTTGTATTACTTAAGATGACCAAACATTCTCGAGGACACATGGGAAGATTGTCAAGTGCTTTCGCTTCATATAGTTGATTAATCTTCTTTAGCTTGCTAAGTGTTGTGTGGGTGAACCTGTGCTAATGTACCGACCTTCCTAGGACTAATACATACTTGTGATTATACTCCATGCAAACATCCGTAAGTACAAGAAAGTAATTAACGTAGAAACCTAACCACAGCTTTAAACTCTAAGACCCTTACGTCCCTTGTGCAATGGTTTCCTAACGGGGGTTTAGGTTTCTATCACTCCGGCAACCCCTACGATTAGTAGCCAAATACACAATGCATTCCCCTAGTCCCATATAGGTGAAGTGTCATGTAGTCGACATTCACATGAGACCACAAGAAGAAATAAACCACAACTTAAATATCAAACTATTGAATCTTTCTCAACATAACTCCAATACTAACAACATGACTTCTCCCATGTCCTCAAGAACAAAACGAACTACTCACAAGACATCATATGGATCATGATCAGAGATGGAATAATGATGTATAACAATCTGAACATAAACAATAATTCAATGGTTCACTCAATAGCATCAACTACAAAGAGTAATCAACACCGGGAAAGTTGCCTCTGTGAACTATGCAAGATTCAGCCCAATTGTTACAGCAATATGGAGATGGTGATGAGGGTGATGATGGTGGTGATGATGATGATCCCGATGAAGTCCAGCTTGATGATGGTGTTGATGGCGACGATCTCCCCTCTCCGGGAAGGTATTCCACCGACAGAAATCTGTTTGCCGGAGAGATCTTTCTCTCTCGGTGTTTTCCGCCCCGCAGAGGCGGCGGAATCTTTCCGTGGTCGCTCCCCGAGTCTTAGGGTTTTGGGAGGATAATATACGCCAGAGGCGCGTGTCAGGGGTGGACCAGGGCGGCCACACCACCTGGTGGCGCGGCCTAGGCTGGCCCGCGCCAGGGGGTGGTGTGGGCCCCCTGTGGCCCATCTCCAGCCCCCCTTCTGGCTTCCTTCGTCTTCTGGAAAAATAGGATTTTCCATGTATTTTTCCGGATTTTCTGATCTTCGCAAATTTTGCCTCCAAACAGCACCTTTTCCATCAGAATCCTGACAGCAGCGGTCCATGCTCCAAAAGTCATCAACCATGCAAAAACAGATGAAATAACATAAGTATCACCCCTCAATATGAAATATATCAATGAATAACAGTGAATTATGACATAGAATAGTGATGCAAAATGGACGTATCAACTCCCCCCAAGCTTAGACTTTGCTTGTCCCCAAGCGAAACTGAGCTCAATAAACATGGCCTCAGGTTTATGGAGTGAAGAGTCGATAAAAGAATACGGACAAGAAGCATCACATTCATCAATACATATATGATAATAGAAGACAACTCACTATTATATAACTCAACTTGCAATAAGTAAAGGAAACGCAATAAAGATACATATAGTAAATCATAATTGGTAATGGTAAACTTAGTTCTTGGTCGAACAATAGTTGATAATTTGCTAGAGTTCACAAATAATTGGTTTTCAATGATAGTTTTCAAAGTAGTAAACATCAAGATAAGAGCAATGTGCAAAACAAGGAACATAAGAAACATGAGTGAATAAATCATCATATGAATGAATGAAACAAAACAACTCAAAATACTTGCTGAGATAGAAGGGAGTAGGTTTACTGACTCAGCTAAAAAGTAAAAGAAAGTCCCTTCGTAGAGGGAAGCAGGGATTGCAAGTTTCATAAAGAGCTCCCAAAAATTATGATACTTATTAGCTTTTAGCTTTCATTACCCCTATCATAAGCATATTTAGGTGATTAAGGTTAAATGATCAAATATGAGGATATGCATTGACAAGTTGTAGATTGAGAATCTCATGTCCCTTGAATACGAGGGACGCTCCTCATGCTACTCAAGTTTAGTCACTGGTAAGTTCTTGTCATTGTAAGCATATGGGTATCATAGAGAACCGCCAACGGGGTACCCCTTGCCCGATGATACGGAAGAATCCCCATATCAAAATGACAAGGCAAGCAGACAACAAGCATCTCAGCAATCTTCTTATCTACCATGGGAATATGGTTCTTTTTTCTCTCTTTCCTCTTTTCATAATGTATTTTTTTTCTTTTTCTCTTTTTCTCAATGTATATCTCTTTTTTTTATAAGAAGAATGCTTCATAGATGCTCATTATGGTTACGCTGCAGGTTTCCACCATGTCAGCATGGATTAGACCAGCGGCCCAGGCGTTTCTCTAACACACATGCATAACTCCATGGACTTACAAGCTCCCCTTTCATTTCACACCGACGACATCCATAGACAAAAGAACATGATATCAACTTGGTACAAGGTAGCAGTGCAATGTTGAAAGAATTCCCCATGACAGCATGGTTCTGCTAATTCACAACTTACAAAGCGCAAGCATATACGCAACATAGGTGAGCACAATGGTTCCAGTTTATTAAGTGCAAGAAAGTAAAGTGTGCTATCAAGTTCGTGAGAGCTTTAATCACTAATTTTCACATAACAAGTTTAATTTGGGAGGTAGATAAAACAAGAATTTACTTGGAATAGCAATAATGCTAATAGGTAGGTATGGTGGACACAAATGGCAAAGGTTTTGGTTTAAAGGAGTGGATGCACGCGAAGAATTCCCTCTCAGTACAGGTTTTTGGCTAGCAAGGTTGGGTAACAAGTATAAGAGTTAAAGGAAACAAACAAACATACAAGTGATAAAGACAAACATGCAATCTTCCTTGGAAGCACAAAAGATCTTAACTAGAGAATACTAAACTTATGAGTAAATCAAGAAAGAAAGATGATGAAATTATTTTCTTTAGAGTACTTTTGTCTTTTCTTTCAACTCTCAAAAATAGTGTTGCTACTGACCGAGCCAGGTTTGCCAAAACCAACTAAATTAACTCAATGATCCCAAAGTGATACCAATACTAACAACAAGATCAATCATATAACCACGAATTGAAAACTAATAAAAGCTATGCAAAATAGTAAATGATAGAACTTCTCATTAATATTCCATAACGGCAACTCACACCAAGGGATACATATCTAACGAGAGAGGGGACACTTCCAAAATGCAAACCATACTACATAATAACTTCTCTATTCATGATATGACTCTACTAATAAGGTAAAAAGATAGAATATAGTGATGTGATACCGCGGCACTCCCCCAAGCTTGGAACAAACCAAGGGGATGCCAAACCTGGTGACGAATTACTCCTTCGGTGGTGGTGGTATCCTCTCGATGAGTTCTTTGATCAGTTTCCCCAAGACCTCAATCTCGAAGGTGAGATTACGAATAAGCTGTGAGTTTTGCTCAATGTGGCTCATGATCATGTCGGGTTGAGAATTCTAGCTCTTGCTATTCTTTCCCCACTCTTCCTCTTTGAAGTCTTCTTTTCCTGCATGGTTAGAGCGAGGCAAATCCCAATTGGAGGGTAATTTCCCCTTGGGCATATTCTGGTATTGATGCTCATGGATAAGGGTATGGAAAGGATTCTTGGTGCGTGGAGGAAGTGACCGTGGAGCCAAGTAGTGACGAGGAGCTTCCCCCCCAGTCTGCATCCGTGTAGTCCTTCTAACCCTGGAGGTTTTGTTACCACTCCAATGCTTGCAATGGTAGTGCCGGTGTGCGGATGTTGTCCTTGCTCCTCGTCATTTTCACTCTTGATCTCCTTCTCCTGCCCGGGGTCTTGGAGGTCTTCCTCCATAGGCTCCTTCCCTATATCCTTGGCAGACACCATTGTGCTTCTAAACCTTCAAATATAGGTCCTGACAGAAACATATCAAAATAAAAACACGATATGCGGACCTCGGGGGATCTGGGGGATTATATATTATGAAGTTTCATAACAAAAGGAAGGTACTGGGAGAAAACGAGTCGGAGGCGGAGTCCGGGGTGGACTCACCACCTGGTGGCATGGACAGGGGTGAGCCTGCGCCACAGGGTGGTGTGAGCCACCCTGGCTCCATTTCCGTCCCTTTTTCGCTTCGTAGCTTTCCTTATTGACTAAAAACTGCAAAAATATAGTTGGATAGTATTTTCGCGGAACTTTTCTTACTAGAACTGTTACCTATTTGAAAGCGGGCTCTGCAGGTCTCTGAATTTGGTATCTAATAGATTCTTCTGGAGTCACCACTTGAATAATCATCAGTATCTTCATCTTCATACACTCATTGCTTGAGTCATAAAACCCTTATCTTCCTTATTACACCATTATCTCCACTTCCTGGAAATTTCTTTCACACAAAACTTCACACAGTTCTTATTAGCAACATTAGTATACCTGAAGTGATAAAACCTTTTGAGTCCACTTTTAACTGAAAACCAGCAAAACATAAGCTACTGAAGCAACTCCTTCCGAAAACCCAAAAATAATTCAAAAAGGAAATCGAATAAAGAAGCAAATGCAAAAGTGGCAAATTCTGTCAAAACAGACCAGCAGGTAAAGATCAATTTTTTCGAAAATCTTCTGTTGCTCAAATCAAAAGGTGAAAAACTAACGAAAGTTAAATAACAACCTGGGGCAGAATCACAAAAAATTACAGCTCAATCCGACATATAGAGATCTCTCAAGAATTTTTACGGTGAAGCACAAAAATCTGTTTTGGGACGGTGACTTCCCCAAATCTTACTTCTCTCTCATTAGAGGTTGATCTTGGCACAAAAAACCAAACAAAATGGATAAGGAGCGGTTATTACCGAAGTAATAACTTCCAAGAATCAAAGAAACAAAAACAAACTGAAAGAAAAAATAAATTGGGTTGTCTCCCAAAAAGCTCTTTCTTTGTAGCCATTAAGATGGGCCTGATAATTTTGAAGATGCTCACATAGGAATATGAATTGAAGTGAAAGAGAGCATTAAGAAGCAAAAATACACACATTTGAGTCTAACCCACTTCCTATGCAAGGGAATTTTGTAAACAAACAAGTTGTTGAAACAAGAGGCTACTTGCATAAGAGGGCAAAAGAAGTGCAACATAAAAACTTTCAACATAAAACGAGGAAACTTGATATTATTGAGATAGATAAGAACACTTTTCCCTCTCTCATAATAACTTTCAGCATCATGCATAAACTTAACAATATAACTATCACAAGAACCATCATAACAATGATCACTTATTCTAACAGAAAACACATGAATACTAGCTCTCATAACACTACTCTGTGAAACAATATTAGAGGTATCCTTACAAAGGATAGTGTGTCCCTCTTCTACATATTTAGTAACAAAGTCTTTCACATTTTCTATTATAGGTTCATCAACCATACTAGCTATCATAGAATGTTCCTTAATCTTAACTGGGAAAGGCATTTTCTCAATATAAGGTTTAGGTAAAACATGATTAGCAGTATAAACTTCAGTATTTCTTACAGGAACACTCTTAGCAACATATTTATAAGGTTCATGATACTTATTCCACTTCTTTTTAGGCACTTCAATGTAGGAAGCAAAAGCCTTAAAATAAGAAGCAATAGCTTGAGAGTCTAGACCATAAGCATTTTTTATATTTTGAAAGTCATCAGTTCCCATAAAAGATTCAATGCATTCATAATCATAATTTATACCTGACATTCTACCTTTGTCATTCTCCCATGCTTCAACATTGTCTTGAATACGGTCCAGAAGATCCCATTTAGCTTCTTCTTCCATGCGAGTGAATGATCCAGCACAAGAAGCATCCAATAAATCCTTATCATGTAGAGGGAGTCTTGCATAAAAGTTATTGATAATAATATTGTTGGGGAGCTCATGAATGGGACATTTGAGCATTAGTAACTTCAATCTCCCCCAAGCTTGAGCTATACTCTCTCCATCAAGAGGCCAAAAGTTGTATATTTGATTCCAATCTTTATGAACCTCACTAGGAGGATAAAACTTTGAATAAAAGAGAGGTACTATTTCCTCCCATTCAAGAGCTTGACCATTCTTCAGCAGCTTATACCATTCCTCAGCTCTTCCTTTCAGCGATAATGAGAATAACTTCTTCTTAACTTGATCTATAGTAATACCTACGCACTTGAACAACCCGCATAATTCGTGTATAAAGAGCAAATGATCACCGGGATGGACAGTTCCATCCCCAACATAATAGTTATCCATAACACGATCAATAATTCTTGTAGGTATATTAAAAGCATCATTCTCAGCAGGTGGTGGCTTATCTACTATCTTAGCAGTGGTAGTAGCATTACCAAATAAGAAACTCAATGAATTATCCATAACGAAAATAAAGCAACTAACAGAAATAAACAATACTCATAGTAGAAGTTTCCTTTACCAGTTCCACTCTCCAATAGCGCTTCACTCCCCGGCAACGGCGCCAGAAAATAGTCTTGATGACCCACAAGTATAGGGGGTGTATCGCAGTATTTTTGATAAGTAAGAGTGTAGAACCCAACGAGGAGCAGAAGGTGCTGGCTAGTGGTATGGATCAGGAATTCTCTACAAATACTTAGCAAACGGATTTTTAGGGGGTTTTGATAAAGCAAGTAAACAAAGTACGAGTAAATAAAAGACAATAGGAATAAATGCAGCAAGTGGACCAATCCTTTATGCAGCAAAGGACAAGTCGGTTGTATTACTTAAGATGACCAAACGTTCTCGAGGACACATGGGAAGACTGTCAAGTGCTTTCGCTTCATATAGTTGATTAATCTTCTTTAGCTTGCTAAGTGTTGTGTGTGTGAACCTGTGCTAATGTACTGACCTTCCTAGGACTAATACATACTTGTGATTATACCCCTTGTAAACATCTATAAGTACAAGAAAGTAATTAAGGCAGAAACCTAACCACAACTTTAAACTTTAAGACCCTTACGTCCCTTGTGCAATGGTTTCCTAACGGGGGTTCAGGTTTCTATCACTCCGGCAACCCCTACGATTAGTATCCAAATACACAATACATTCCCCTAGGCCCATATAGGTGAAGTGTCATGTAGTCGACGTTCACATGACACCACTAGAAGAAATACACCACGACTAAAATATCAAACTGTTGAATCTTTCTCAACATAACTCCACTACTATCAACATGACTTCTCCCATGTCCTCAAGAACAAAACGAACTACTCACAAGACATCATATGGATCATGATCAGAGATGGAATAATGATGTATAACAATCTGAACATAAACAATAATTCAATGGTTCACTCAATAGCATCAACTACAAAGAGTAATCAACACCGTGAAAGTTTCCCCTATGAACTATGCAAGATTCAACCCAATTGTTACATCAATATGGAGATGGTGATGAGGGTGCTGATGGTGATGATGGTGGTGATGATGATGATGATGATCCCGATGAAGTCCAGCTTGATGATGGTGTTGATGGCAACGATCTCCCCTCTCCGGGAAGGAATTCCCCCGGCAGAAATCTGTCTGCTCGAGAGATCTTTCTCTCTCTATGTTTTCCGCCCCGCAGAGGCGATGGAATCTTTCTGTGGTTGCTCCCCGAGTCTTAGGGTTTCGGGGGATAATATACGCCAAAGGGGAGTGCCAGGGGTGGACTAGGGTGGCCACACCACCTAGTGGCGCGGCCTAGGCTGGCCCGTGCTAGGGGGTGGTATGGGCCCCCTGTGGCCCATCTCTAGCCCCCCTTCTGGCTTCCTTCGTCTTCTGGAAAAATAGCATTTCCATGTATTTTCCTGGATTTTCTGATCTTCGCGAATTTTGCCTCTAAATAGCACATTTTCCATTAGAATCCTGACTGCAGCGATCCATGCTCCAAAAGTAATCAACCATGCAAAAACACATGAAATAACATAAGTATCACCCCTCAATACGAAATAGATCAATGAATAACAGTGAATTATCACATAGAATAGTGATGCAAAATGGACGTATCAAGCACCAGAGTCTCTCACCCCTAACGCCCAATTTTTCCATTTCACTAACCTTTCTTTCTTATTGTTGTTTCGTGTGCGTGTCTAGAACCAATAGCAAGCTTCCGCAACATCTTCCATGCTCTATGATACCACAAAACTCAAGCTTCTCCTGCTCCACTGACCACATGATCTTCATCATCGACTAACTTGCATCACCCTGTTTGCCAAATATCTTCCTATGTGTGTACCTACCCCACCGATAGTGGCCCATTTTGTTTTTTATTAAACCATGTGATATGGGGCGGCCCGATCTTCTCAGTAAGCGGATGGAGGTAATGATGGTGCATCATAGATAACTAGCCTGTAGCTATGAACTCTCCCGCTCGATCCCTGTTGCCAATGCAATAGCTCTCGAACCTTGTAGGATATTCACAACACCACGCTCTTGCGCACGCAGCCGTGACCATGAACGGTAGTATGCAATCTACTAATTCCCAATGGAACAACAAATCACAATCAATTATAGTTGGTAGATTCAAACACAGGATAATTCCAGAGGTTCTATGAAAGAAACAACTCCAAAATATTTTAACGTGGTCTAAAACCTAACTAGAGGTTGTCCCATAGCTTATAAGGGCAGCTGGAGCGACCAGAAACCGAAACTAAACGCAAACGACTCAGACTGATACAAACTGACTCGGACCAGATTCGATCGGCGGGCGGACACTCCGGTCGAATTCGGCCGGACAGTCCGGTCAGGCCGGACACTCCGGGTGAAGTGTGCCGGACAATCCGGTCTGGCCGAAAACTTTGAAGTTTCAGGGTGGCGTCCGTGTAGTGTCTGAACTGGCATACTGAATGTCCACGCCAGTTTGCCTCTCGACCAGGCTGGACACCCCGGTCGTGGCAGATCTTTTTGCCTCCGTCTTGATGATCTTCTCTTGCGCCTTCCTCCCGCTCCTCCCTCGCGCATCCTTGAGCGATCATCATGTTGGGCTTCTCTTGTAGCCCTTCTCCTCCTCGCGCCATGCTTGTTTCTCCAACGAACCTGATCATACATCAATGCATAGACTTAGGCAGTATAAAGTTCTCATCAATCAAAGTACCAGATTCGTTTAGGAGTAAATTCACCTGTTGTTCCAGTAGCTTAGCACGAGATCTTGTAACAGGTCCAATTCTAATCTCATTGGACTGATCCTTTCTTGAAATAGTTGTAGCATCTTCAGTAGTCATTGGGGTAGGTGTAATTGTAAGGATGTCCTCATCATGTCCCCCCCTTCAAAAGGCGTCGACCTCGACGCTCCAAGGTCTTCTCCAGCATATAGTTACAAATCAGCAACGTTGAAGCTATTGCTAACTCCACCAAACTCCTCAATAGGTATATCGACCGAGTAGGTGTTATCATTATCTTGGCTAACACCTTGTAAGGACCAACACCATGTGGCTTCAATTTTGACTTTCGGAGTAGTGGGAACCTATCCTTGCATAGATGCACCCAAACCATATCTCCAGGCTTGAACAACACTTCTTTCCTTGCTTGATTCCTTGCAGCAGCAATGTTCTTGCCTTTCTTCTCAATAGCCTCTCAAGTCTTCTCATGTATTTTCTTCACATAATCAGCATGTTTTGATGCCTCCATATCAACTCTCTCATGTAATGGCAGAGGCAACATATCAAGTGGCGTCAATGGCTTGAAACCATACACCACCTCAAAAGGACAAAGCTGAGTAGTTGAATGCACAGCCCTGTTGTAAGCAAACTCAACATGTGGAAAACACTCTTCCCACTCCCGCAGATTCTTTTTAATCATGGTCCTTAGCAGTTGTGAGAATGTTCGATTCACCACCTCCGTTTGACCATCTGTTTGGGGATGACATGTAGTACTGAACAGCAACTTCGTTCCTAGCTTTCCCCATAAGGTCTTCCAAAAGTAGCTCATGAACTTCACATCACGGTCAAAAACAATCGTCTTTGGTACTCCATGTAATCTCACGATGTCCCTGAAAAATAGGTTAGCAACATGCGACGCATCATCGCTTTTGTGGCAGGCAATAAAATGAGCCATCTTAGAGAACCTATCCACTACCACAAATATAGAATCATGACGTCTCTGAGTTTTAGGTAGACCTAGCACAAAATCCATACTAATGTCTTCCCATGGAGTAGTCGGTGCAGAGAGACGTGTATACAAACCGTGAGGCTTCAGCTTACATTTCGACTTGTGGCATGTAATACATCGGCTCACAAATCTGTACACATCACACCCCATCTTGGGCCAATAAAAGTGATCAGCAAGCATGAGCAACGTCTTCTCATGCCCAAAGTGACCCATCAAACCACCAGCATGTGATTCCTGCACTAAGAACAAACGCAACGACGATTCTAGAATACTTAGTTTGTTAGCTCGAAACAAATATTCATCATGTATATGATACTTATCCCATGCGTTTCTAAGAGCACACAAACGATATGGTTCAGCAAAATCATGGTCAGTTGCATAAAGTGCACAAATAGCTTCTAATCCAGGAATTTTAACATCAAGATTGGTTAATAGCATGTTCTTCCTAGATAGAGCATCCGCAACAATGTTCTCTTTTCCCTTCTTATAGTTAATGATGTAATGAAAAGACTCAATGAACTCAACCCATTTAGCTAATCTTCTATGCAAGTTTGATTGAGCTTTCAAGTATTTCAATGCTTCATGATCAGAATGTATGATGAATTCTTTTGGCCACAAATAATGTTGCTAAACCTCAAGTACTCTAACAAGTGCATACAATTCTTTACCATAGATAGAATAATTCAAACGAGCACCAGTCAATTTCTCAGAAAAATAAGCTATAGGCCGACCCTCTTGCATCAAAACGCCACCTATACCTATACCAGTAGCATCACATTCAACTTCAAATTGCTTCGAAAAATCAGGTAATGCAAGCAATGATGCAGAAGTAAGCAAACGTTTCAATGTATCAAAAGCAATGTCTTGGGCCACGCCCCATACAAAAGGCACACCTTTCTTTGTCAAATCATTTAATGGTGCAGCAATGGTGCTAAAATCTTTCACAAAGCGCCTATAGAAACCAGCGAAACCGTGGAAACTACGCACTTGACTTACATTCATTGGAGTAGGACAATTCTGAATTGATTCAACTTTAGATTGATCTACCTCTACTCCATGCTTAGAAACAACAAATCCTAGGAATATGACCTTATCTTTTGCAAATGTACACTTCTCAAGATTAGCATACAGTTTATTATCACGTAACACTTGCAAAACTTGTCTAATATGAGTGCAATGTCAAGATTCGGTGTGGTTGTATATGAGTATATCATCAAAGTAAACAATCACGAAACGACCAATAAACTCTCTCAAAACATGATTCATCAAACGCATGAATGTACTAGGTGCATTAGTAAGACCAAACGACATAACTAACCACTCATACAAACCGAATTTAGTTTTGAAAGCAGTTTTCCATTCATCCCCTTCTTTCATCCTAATTTGATGATAACAACTACGTAAGTCAATTTTAGAGAAAACAGTAGCACCACTCAATTCATCTAGCATATCCTCTAAGCGTGGAATAGGATGACGATATCGAATAGTGATGTTATTAATCGCTCTACAATCACCACACATGCGCCATGTACCATCTTTCTTAGGAACTAAAATAACAGGAACAACACAAGGGCTAAGAGAGACACGAATGTACCCTTTATCCAGCAACGTTAGTACTTTCTTCTTAATTTCCTTAGTTTCTTCGGGATTAGTCCTGTAAGGTGCACGGTTGGGAAGTGTGGAGCCAGGAATCAGGTCCACTTGATGTTCTATACCACGCAGTGGGGGAAAACCTGCGGGTACGTCTTCTGGAAACACATCCCCAGAATCCTGCAAAACAGAAGAGACACCAAGAGAAATAGGAGTCATGTCGTTAGAAACCAATACCTCGCCCTTATACATGAGCACAAGTGGCATGGCTGTAGGATCCTCACAAAACTCTCTCATATCCTCCTTGGTGGCTAGTATCAATAAACTAGGCACTCTCTCACTTTTCGTTATATCACTCAATTTAGGCTCAATTACATCAGGAACAGCTGTCACACAGTCTCGCCGAGTGGTAGTATCTTCCTTCAAGTTCACCTCTATCTTTTCGCGAGAATCATTCACAATTTCTTGTGGTGTCATTGGCTGCATAGTAATCTTCTTCCCTTTGAATTACAAGTGATATGTATTGGCTCGGCCATTTTGTTGTACATGGCGATCATAGAGCCAAGGCCGACCCAATAATAGGTGACAAACAGTCATAGGAACCACATCAAAATCAATAGAATCTTTGTATGGCCCTATTTGAAAATTCACACGTACCATATGATTTACCTTCATATCACCATTGTTGCTCAACCATTATATGTAGTATGGCTTGGGATGAGGTAAGTATGTCAAATTCAGTTTGGCACATAGTTCCCTACTTGCAAGATTTCTACAGCTACCTCCATCAATAATTACCTTGAAAGCTTTGTTTGGTCCAACTAGAGCTTTTGTTTGGAACAAGTTGCAACGCTGGGATTCCTGAACCGGTTGCACACTAAGTACACGTGAAGATACGACAATAGTGGGTGCACGCTCAGCATATGCATCAGCACCTTCCTCGTCGTCATCAATATCATCATCAGAAGCTTCATCTCCACTTTCTACTTCACCTTGTTCATTAACAAACATAACCTTGCTGTTTGGACAATCTTTCTTGTAGTGACCTCTACCTCCACAAGTATGGCACACTATATCATGAGTACGTGCAGTAGACATGTTGGAACCCGAGCTAGCAGCAGGAACAGCGGGTTTCCGAGCATTAGAACCAAACGAAGGTGTACTTGCTGGTTTGGCCGATGGTGTAAATGGAGCAGCAACTGGTGGCGCGGCTGTAGGAGGAGTAGGTCTGGCCCAAATTCTGCTGGAGGATGGAAAACGAGCGCATGAATTCGCCTCTTCTGCCAACTAGGATTCGGCCTCTCTAGCATGATGCAACAACTCATTCATGGTCTCATACTTGTGATGACGAACAATGCTTTTGATCGGTAACTTCAAATTGTTTAGGAATCGCTGCATGGTCATCTCAATGGACTCACGAATTCTAGCATGCTGCATAAGCATCTCCATCTCCATGTAGTACTCATCAACTGTCATGGTGCCTTGCTTCAGTTGCGTCAATTTATCAAAAACTGATCGCAAGTAGTTGGTTGGTACGAAATGAGCTTTCATGATTTGCTTCATCTCGTGCCAATCCATCACAGGAAGTTCATTATCCTCCCTCCTATGTTGCACAAGAGCATCCCACCAACGCAAAGCATAACCATCAAATTCATATGCTGCAAGCTTGACCTTCTTATCTTCTGTATAGTCAAATAAGTGCCAGAGTTTCTCAATCTTCAATTCCCAGGTGAGGTAGTCTTCAGGATCAATGGAACCATCAAACTTAGGAATCGAGAATTTTAGCTTGCCCAAACCGTCATCAGTAGCTTGGTTGGGCACACGTGGACCATGCCCAAGATGGGCAAACCCACGACCATGAGCAGGTGCATGGACAGGGGGAATAGCACGTCCCCTGCCAACATGTGGAGCAGCATTAACAGCGCTACCCTCATCGAAATCATCAAATTCATCATCATGTTGAGGATCTTCCCTTCTTTGCAAGGCGGCTGTCAAACCCTCAATGGACTGCTGCAAAGTGGTGACATTGACATTGAGCGTAGCCACTTGCGTTTGGATAGTATCAACTGTCCCAACATGCTGATCCAATCTCATATTCATATCTTGGAGATTCTTGTCAATGGCATCTGTCATGTTAGTAAACACCCATGTCAAGTAGGATTTCAAAGCCTCATATTCATGCTAGTTAACAAGCCCCTCATCCTTCTTTTTCGTTCCAAAGTGAATAGAGATGCTCTACCAAACGAAATCAAAGACTGATGCACTTGATGTGATGAAGTGAATATCAAAGGTATAGAGAACGATCGTAGGGCACACAGGTTATTTAAGGTGGAGCTATAGGTGTGGTACCCTAGCTACACCGCAAACAAGTCCTAGTGCCGATCGTACAAAAACCGAAGAAACACACACGATGGAGATAAACGTGGCAAAGCAATTTATGAACAGGAATATTGCAATGCACAAGAGAGACGCTAGTAATAACTCAAATAGAACAGGCACAAGATTTCTCAATATACTAGTGCTATACACAACAAGACCTCCCAAATTGCACACTTCTATATCTCTTTTTTGTTAGGCTTGTAGCTCTTTTCTCTTTTTTTAATACTGATTCTCTTTTCTTTTCTCTCTTTTTTTGATTTTTTTCAACTATATTACTCCATGCAAACGAGCACAGCAACTTATAACAGAACTGGGCCGGATAGTCCGGTTGATATGCGCCGGAGACTCCGGTTGGGCCGGATAGTCCGGTTGTGCCTGTCGAAAATTTCTGCACTGCAAACCCTAATGAGCAGCCTGTCAGAGCAAAGCAACTAGTCTCGTGGGTACGTTCCTAGGCACAGATGTTGTAGATAGGCTGTGTCTATGGTATGCAAACAAAGGTACGCTATGTGGACTCGGAAAAATGATTAAACAATTGCGGAAACGGTAACGGTGGGAACAGCAGAAAACAAGATCAAACCCAAAACCTAGACACAAACGAAAACTAGACTCCTACGAGGAAAACCTGTAGATCGGATCTATGAGAAGATACAATCAGCAACTAAAACTCGAAAACGATGCAATCTAGTCTATGGCAAATCTTTTTGTAAGGCTTTTACTGTATAGGATGAAAACACTCTCTAATATATGGATGGATTTGAGGATGCTTACCGAGGCAACACTGGAAATCTGATACCAAGATGATATGGGGCGGCCCGATCTTCTCAGTAAGCGGATGGCGGTAATGATGGTGGATGATAGATAACTAGCCTGTAGCTATGAACTCTCCCGCTCGATCCCTGATGCCAATGCAACATCTCTCGAACCTTGTAGGATATTCACAACACCATGCTCTTGCGCATGCAGCCGTGACCACGAACGGTAGTATGCAATCTACTAATTCCCAATGGAACAACAGATCACACTCAATTATAGTTGGTAGATTCGAACACAGGGTAATTCCAGAGGTTCTATGAAAGAAACAACTCCAAAATATTTTAACATGGTCTAAAACCTAACTAGAGGTCGTCCCATAGCTTATAAGGGCGGCTGGAGCGACCAGAAACCGAAACTAAATGCAAACGACTCAAACTGATACAAACCGACTCGGACCAGATTCGGTCGGTGGGCGGACACTCCGATCGAATTCGGCCGGACAGTCAGGTCAGGCCGGACACTCCGGGTGAAGTGTGCCGGAAACTTTTGAAGTTTCCGGGTGGCGTCCATGTAGTGTCCGAACTGGCATACTGAATGTCCACGCCAGTTTGCCTCTCGACCAGGCCGGACACTCCGGTCGTGGCAGATCTTTTTGCCTCCGTCTTGATGATCTTCTCTTGTGCCTTCCTCCTGCTCCTCCCTCGTGCAACCTTGAGCGATCATCATGTTGGGCTTCTCTTGTCGCCCTTCTCCTCCTCGCGCCATGCTTGTTTCTCCAACGAACCTGATCATACATAAATGCATAGACTTAGGCAGTATAAAGTTCTCATCAATCAAAGTACCAGATTCATTTAGGAGTAAATTCACCTATTGTTCCATTAGCTTAGCACGAGCTCTTGTAACAGGTCCAATTCTAATCTCATTGGACTGATCCTTTCTTGCAACAGTTGTAGCACCTTTAGTAGTCATTGGGGTAGGTGTAATTGTAGGGATGTCCTCATCACCATGTGCACTTGTCCTTGGATATTGAGAGTGTGAGATAAAAATCAAAGTGACTTGGTAGCATCAAGGGAGAGAAAAATTCAAAAAAGACAAAAGAAAAAGAAAAAGAATAGATACATCGAAAAATATACATAGTCTCCCATAGCAAAGAGAGTCTCAACCTTGTAAGCTAGAGAGATAAGAGCACCCAAGGCAAGTGCACAAATTTCTTGCTTATTTTCTCTTTGCAAATGAGGCACCAACTCTCATTGCATTGGCATGAAAACCGAACATAGTCTCCATTAGGACATTTTGTTACTCATTTTAAATAGTCGTGCTAATCCCAATAATCTACATGTGTGTGTTAGTATAGGTTTCCGTATCTTTTGTGTATCTTTCCCTTTGACTTAGTTCTTTTGGTTTTTCACCAATTTTGACAACATCCTTTTGTTTTGGTCGTTTTGATTGGTTTTCCACAATCATAACCTACCACTATAGGCTTTTGAGTGTCTTAGTTGCTTTTAGTGTGATGTTTCTTTGTGTTTTCACGTTGCATGTTTTTGGTTCTCAAGTGTGGCCACCTTTTCAATACAATCCTTAAAGGTGAGGTGAAAGGCTACCCCACCACATATTTCCTTTCCATATACAATCCTTGTTTTTGTGCATGATGTATATGCACGATGAGACGAGCCAACCACCTCCACAAGATGAAGAAGGACCGTACATGACTTGAGTAAGCCACTTCATAATTTGAGAAGAACTTCGAGAACGTTGCAACACCCTTGAGACACGCCAAGACGAACAATTTAGAGAGAGTCAAGCCAAGTTCAAAAGGATGCACGCTAATTTCGATGGCCTAGAGAACCACATGAATGCAATGCCCCACAATTTCTCCCATCAAAATGAAGATCTCCAACATTCTAGGCCAAGATTGCACGCAACACAAGGCCCCTCTCTTGTGCATCAAGCTCTTCACGACACCACTCTAATGTGTCAAGCTCGTCACAACATTATTCTCCTCATCGACAAGATCCTCTTTCAAGTGCTCCAAGACGCAATGAAGACCCTATTGTTGAACATGTGAGATCTTTGCACCATGTGCCATATCCACGACACGTCGAAACTTCAAGCTATGATGGTGAATCCTCATGAAGGACTCACTTAAAATGTGAAGGACATCGTCATGATGAAAAAGCGTTAGTGATCCAAGAGGAACCATAACATGGAGAACCACATGTATAACCTCAAGGACATCATCAACAACCGCAAGACCTTCACTCGATAACAAGTGATGACTCCAACTTGGAAGAACGAGCTCATCGCTGATGTGAATCTCTTGAAGACCCTCCTCAATGACACCACCATCATGAACATCAACTCCAACACCATGGTCACCATGGGAAACAGAAACCTCGTCAACAACCTAGACATGAGCCTCCTCCACTGCCACAACTGCAAGCTTGTTGGTTTGTGGCTAGAAAGTTCCCGGGCGAGTGCATCGCGGTACCCAAGTTGCCCGTAATTGCCGCGTTTCACAAAGTTGGGCTGCCAACTACCGAGAGGGGCCATTTCGAGGCAAACTCATCTCACCCATACCAAATTCAAACATTTCGTTAAACCGCCCCGTGAAGTAGACGGTCGGGACCCACATGTCGGTCATCTGTCCGTGACGCGAGTGCCAACGCGACGACCTCTTAGGCAAATCGAGGAACTAAGTGGCTTGGTGCATTGACCAATTTCACAAATCCATTCCCTCCCCCTAGCACCGGCAACGTCAAAATCCACCCTCCAAGGAGAACGATCCCTTCAGACATTTGACTTTCGTTGCCAAGTTGTTGCGCCTAGTTACTGTGCACATTGGGTGATCTCAAGCTCCAATGACACATGCCGTAGCCGTCGTTGCGAGACTCTAGCCCGCCTCCGCTGCTGACGAGCTGAGCATCTTGGAGGATGGCAGATCCTACTACCAAGGAAGAAGAAGTTCTGTCTAGATGCGGGTGAGCTACCCTTCTCTTTGCTATTTGCACTAACTATAACTACTAGCTGGCTACTTAACCTAAAATTGTTTGCTAGCCCAACACTAACAAACATATTTTGTCCACAAATGTTTTTCAAGTGGGATCTCCACAGACTACCCTTACCTGGTTATGGTAGCCCTCTTCAGCTACGACTCTAAATCAGCAAGGGTGAAGGGCAAGTGGTATGGACACCATTGTATCATGATGGAAGAAGCGCCTGCACCGATCTGCACTATCCCTGGTATGATTGCTGCTCTGTGTAATCATGCTAAAATATGGCCGAAGTAGACTGCAAAGTTCAGATTCATGGATGAACGAGGCATCATGGTTCCTCTAACGTGTGATAGTTAGCTAATTGGGTTGATGAAAAGTTATGCTTCGGCTTACATGTTTGAGCTAAATTGTGATGTACTGGATGTGGAAGCTGCTGCAACTGGGAGTCGCCCTTCTATTCTTGGACAGGGTGGTCCCTCGAACCCAATTAGCTCCTGGTAAGCAAAAGTCTCTTGGGGTTCGCATGTTTGTGCTGAATTGTAATTTTTGTTTTGTTTACTCTGTAGATATTAGGCAGTTATGCAACAGTCCTATTTCTTTGACAGGAAGCGCCGCCAGGTTTGAAACATGACTGCCGGGTTAGTCATTTTGTTGCCGGAAGAAAATAAAAACGAGTGGAGTGATGATGCTGGACACGATTCTGGTGCTGATTGTCCCGACGATGCAGAGTACGTGACATGGGTATCAGATGCCACTGACTTTCCGCCGGCCCCTGAGGCCGAAGTTTCCGCTGCCTTCTTTGCGCGATTGAGATCCTCCGAATACTTGGCAACGGTGTTTATCAAGGAATGGCCATATTTGGCACAGGCAGTCGCAAAGGGAGCGAACACTACCTGCTGACCATCCACGCCAACAGGCATTGTCTTCGACTCCACCAAGCACTCGGGGGCTACTCCCATACGGAGCGCTGGCCGTGCCCCCTACGACTTTTCTTTTTCTTGTTACAGGAACATGGACAATCACAAAAGCAAACCCAACCACTCGAAACACAGTTCGATTATGAACATGGGTTACTCCCATAGGGAGCGCCGGAAACAGGAAGGCAAAAGACGACATCAGTCGTGAAAATATTTTTGCACCTGCCTGGGTCATCGACTAAAACAAGCAGGCAAAGACGATAGCAGTCGCAAAGGTGTTTTACTACCGGCCCGGGTCATCAAATGAACAAGCAAGCAAAAGACGACAGCAGTCACAAAAGTTTTTAGTCCCTGCCTGAGTCTTTGACTCAACCAGGCACTCGGGGGCTACTCCCATAGGGAGCGCTGGTCGCGCACCCTATGATTATTTGAACAAAAAACTGTGTGTTGATAACATCAACACTTGAAACTCATGGCGACAACGCCTCATAATTTTTCCCCTACAAAGAGACTGCGTCTCCTGGGTTACCCGAATCGTCTCCGCGATGATAAAATTCGGATGCCGCGCCTACGGCGTGAAGGTAAGACCTGAATAAGGCCTAGCAACGCATTTAACTGCGCACTACCAGAAACATATCCGTGCCCACAGGCACGATGAACATGCCTTGACGGACGCGTCAAGTTCTCACACCCATATAACTGGAATTTGACTCCTGTAAGACCTCCGCGGCCTAAGTCGAATTACACCAGCACTTTTCTGGATTCGAGTCCAGGGACTCGAATTCGAGTAGATTGCGTTGTTTCACCCTAAGGTGGTTAACTAATACCGATACTTTGGTTATATCAGGCACGTATATCAACAATCCCTATGACACAAATAAAAGCAATCGAAATATACTCATTCAGGCACTCGAAGGCTTCAAAAGTCCCCAGTCGAATCTGCGATTCCACTGGACACTCGGGGGCTACTGACATGGGTATACCCTACAGGTACTTGAGCTTAGTATATACGGCCCAAATACGTACAGGTCCACGGTGTCGCCAAGGCCCGGATGGAGGGACTCGAGTAACCTATGGACTCTCAATTGCTTGAAGGACAAGAAGAAGCTAAAGATAGAAAGTTTGAAGGGAAAAGCCCTAACTTGTAACCGACTCGACCTGTTACCCGAGACCTAGCCTATTTATATAAAGGCTAGGAGGGGGCGGCGAGGAGGACACATGCAACTCTAGTTTCCACAACCCTCGCCAGATTGCAAGTACGCACCATTGTAACTTTCGACTCCCTCGATAATTCCACAAGCAGACAACTAGGAGTAGGGACCTCTACGAGGCCTAAACCTGGGTAAATCCTTTGTCCCCTGTGTGCTTGTTTGCTAGCCGATAGATGTCTCCAGCGCTCCCTCCTTCTCCAAAACCCAAGTCCATAACAATGGGCATGGACGAGTTAAACCCTCGTCAGTACGTGAAGCTAAGAAAATTGGCACCGAGGAAGAGGAAGAAGGAAGGAAATAAGAAAGCCAGTGGACATGAGGGCTTGGCACCCAGGAGGGGGAAGAAGACTGCTGGCAATGAAGATGCATAATAATGTGTTGAACTTGAACCTATATATGTAATTCGGTTAAATTCTAGAGCTCTGTGTGTGGAACTTGTCGGGCGAAACAATCTACCCACATTCTCAGAGTAAAATGTACCATGACTTAGGGTTTGGAAATGCCCGAGTCAGTAGTTGAATCCAAAATTGTGATTGTGCCACTACTATCTGAAATAGCGTAGCACCGGTTCCTCGATTGCTAAGGGGTAGGAGGTCTCCAAATTCGATGGAATGTTAGTGGCACATAAATAAATTATTTAAGCTGCTACACTCCTTGAAACAACAACTTATTTCAGCTGCTACACAATGACATGGCAACATAAACATCAATGGCAACCGATAATGCTCAGATAATGAGGAAATCGGTGCCACTTTCTACCCTAATCTTGAGCCCGTCTATCTCACCACCTCCCTGCTCCTGCATCCCCTGCATCTGGCGAAGCTCCCGGATCTCTAGTAACAGGGTGTACGTGCTTCCACTTTATAAATTGTGGCTGTGCCATTTTCATGTGGCACAATCCATGTAGATTATGTTTAAATAAACCACCAATGTCAGAATACCACCATCATCAGAAAAAAGGAAGTAATGGAGGGCTAAGATAGATTAACGGGTGACCAATTTTTTTCACCCAGGACTCTGAGATCACTAGTTGAGACCGCTAGGTCGACAAGTATTACTATTACAACTTAAAAAAGTACGGAGCTCAAGCTAAATAGAACTAGTTGTCACACATCTCCTTGATCTTCCTAATCTTAGCCCGATGAGCATCTTCCTGTGAGAGCAAGGATCGAATCATCTACTCCGTCATTTTAGCATCTTCCATGTACAACTTCAATTGTTTATCTACATTTATCCTCATGCACTTGTCAATACTCATAGTTGTGAACTGCAGGACTTTGGCCTGGTGAAGTTCATTCCTTGCTTGAGTCAGTTCTTGCTCTGCTTTAGCCTTTAGGGCCAATGCCACGTCCCTCTCCTTCTCGACTTTGCTAACCTTGTCTTGCACCCTCCTGAGATCTCGGTTAAGCTTGGTTGTGTCAACATGGTCAAATAACTTCATCTCAGCACTCTCAAGAAGTGAGCTGACTATGGATTCTTTCAACTCAACAGTCATATCCCATAGTTTGTCCAGCGTTTTTTGCATCGATTTGGACCAATATGGATCTACCCATTTGACAACACCGCAACATCTGCGTTGCAACATTGCACGATGCCCTTGAAACCCTAAAAACCTCCTTCCCGCATTTCGTACTTCGAACGCTAAAAATTTAGCGGGCACATATCCATGTTTACATAGTGGAGGATTGTCTTCCTCCGCACTATCTTCCTCCACTAAACTGTGATAGTTAGAGTCATGCAACGTCTGGTTGGCCTAACACATCATATGTGCATGAGTAAACAGAGTAGATCTAGCTCAAAATAGATAAATGGCCACAGATGTTAGAGATGAGACGACTCACATCAAAATCACCGTCCCTATCGTCACGACATGTTTCGTCACCACCCCCTTGAACCCATGGAGAGAGGGAGGGTGGGGGACTAGGGTGGCTGTGGGAGATATGGTTGGAGGCACCATCAGCTTGCGGCTATGGTAGGATGGGAGAGAAGTGGGGAAACTGGCTTTGAGGGGAAGGAAGAGAATTATGGGAAGGAAGAGAAGTATGGGAAGGAAGAGAAGTAAAGGTGACGTGACACTGGCATATGGCCCATGGAACTCATGACACTCACAAAAGGGGAGCGCGTGGTGTTGCCAGTTTTGTCCAGAGCAATCGGATAGTAAGCATGGCCAATTATGTTTCAGAACAGCCTACTCGCGGATCGCTCTTACGAAGAACCATCCTAATCGTCCAAGTGCCCCGATCAAACGGTATGTAAATATCGTCATGCAAAACAAGTGTGTTAGGGCGTGCCTTCTAGAAGACTCGGTCTAACGGCCACCATTGGGGGCTAAGGTTAGGGATCTCCTAAGGTTAGGATCCATGTGGTTTATGAAAAGAACACACATGCAGATGGCCCGAGTGGATCCACGTGGTTTATGAAAAGAACACACATGCAAATGACTCTAGTGGATCCATGTCTTTTATTAAAAGAACACACATGCAATGACTCTAGTTGTGGTTTATGAAAAGAACACACATTTAATGACTCTAGTTGTGGTTTATGAAAAGAACAAACATGCAATGACACTGGTGGATCCATGTGGTTTATGAAAAGAACACACATGCAATGACTCTGGTGGATCCATATATTTTACGAAAAGAACACTCATGCAATGACTCTAGCTGTGGTTTATGAAAATAACACACATGCAATGACTCGGGTGGATCCATATGTGGTTTAAGAAAAGAACACACATGCAATGACTCTAGTGCTAGTTTAGGATAAGAACAGAGATGCAATGACTCTACCTATGGTTCATGAAAAGAACACACATGCAATGACTCTGGTGGATTCATGTGTGGTTCAGGAAAAGAACACACATGCAATGACTCTAGTGGATCCATATGTGGTTTGTGAAAAGAAAAACACATGCAATGACTCTGGTGGATCCATATGTGGTTTGTGAAAAGAACATAGATGCAATGACTCTTGTTGTGGTTCATGAAAAGAACACACATGTAATGACACCGGTGGATCTATGTGGTTTATAAAAAGAACACACATGCAATGACTCTGGTGGATCCATATGTGGTTTAGGAAAAGAACACACATGCAATGACTCTAGTGCTGGTTTAGGATAATAACATGATGTCTGCAAGAGCACAAATTGTTTATAGCTAGTTTTGAAGTTTAGATATCGATCCCATGGGGATCTGAAAGGTAAGTGTTTATTAATGAAGTCTCTGTCACACCCGAAGTTGTCACATGTCTTCGAGTGAATTGACTGCAAGTGTTGAAATAAGAATGAGGTTTTGATTAAATGTGATAGATTTAAATAGAACTAAAATGTAAACTTCAAAAATATAAAGCATAAAATTAAAGAACAACTTTGCTTGTTTGTTGTTTCCTGTAGATGGCAAAAGAAGGCGCGGGGAGATTCAGTTCATGGTGATAGTGACTGTGCTAGGTGGATGAGTGGTAAATGTAACAATTATAACCTTATAGATATATGTGTAGGCGAGCAACCCATAATTAGCCGGAACTACTCTTGCTAGATTTCATCCCAACTTCGATAATCCTACTAGCCTGCTACCAAAACCATGGTCAGACACTAGACGATTAAGAACCTTCAGGTCGCTTAGCAATTAAGCTCCTTGGATTGGACTAATGCAATAAGCACGGTGGTTACTCGTTATCCTCGAGTCAACTAGCTTTCCATTGATATCCACGTGTCACCCGGGGGTCGCCGGTCCACTAGTGAACAAGATCTTATCTATGTAGAACAAAGTATCGTGTTGTCTGGGCCCTTAATTGGACAACAAGCATTAGGCATCCCACAGATAGTCAAGAACACATAATATAGTAATTAGAATCAATCACACACTAATGGAAAATATATGAAGGCATATCACATCTCACCAATCCCCTACATCTCCCACTCCCAAGGGGATTACTCACACATATGAGAAGAACGGATCATCAATATAATCAAATAAAGGTAATTCATCTTTGTATTACCGTGGAGATCCACAATAAGAATAGAAAAATATCCAACACAATTCAAGATGGGAAGCAACAATTTCAAACTCTAGTCTTGCAAGGTGGAGATCCCTCTCTCTCTCAAGTACAAGTAGTGGCTATGGGGGTGTATTGGCTAGGATGTCGACGATCGTGGAGCAAGATGAAGAACGTCTTCTCCTTCTTCTCCGGATCTCTTCTTTCTCCCTTATAGATGGTATGGCGGCTGATCTGTTGTGTTTTCGCTCCCCTTCCCTTCATGGAAGTTGTCCCTTTTTACAAGACAGAGGTGGAGGCAACTATATGGCGGGAACTATACGGCCAGAAAATATTCCTGCCGTGTAATTGCTCGTTAAAGCTTCTGTGAGCTCCCCTCGCGTGCTTCCAAAGTGAGACTTGCTTGTTTTCTCTAGAATATTGTATTTCTATAGTTAAATCCTTCTGTTGACGTTCAGAACCTGAAACACACATTAAAAACCAAGTTTTCTTTGTTACCGAAGTATTAGCGTTAGGTAAAGCCAGAAAACAATCAAATCCAGGAGAAAACCATCAATAAAATCCATCAAAATTTGTCGAATCTCATAGCTATCAACTCCCCCAAGCTTAGATGTTGCTCGCCCTCGAGTGACAAGGAAATAAGGAAGAATAGTGGAGATTCGAAACTGAAAATAAAGGAACTCACAACTTTGAATTGGTGTCAAATTCTTTTGTTCACAATCCCTCCAATCTTAAATATGATCATACAAGTAGTAACAAGATTGCACTGAGTCCACTTCCTAACCATGTATATCTTGTTAGCAAATAAATCATATGCCCAAGCAAATGTCAAAAGTTTAGCTAGTAAAGTGAGACACATTCTTTTGGTCCCTCTTTTTATAGATAGATGAATTTTTTTTGTTCTTATTTGTTTAACCAATTAAGAGAACTCAAGTTGGCATCAAAGCATGGAATTTAAGATTAACTCTTCTATCCCATGCCAAAATTTCAAGACTATCAAAGCACCTCTTTCATTTCTTTTGCCTTTCAAAAACTTTAGCTCTTTCATAGAGAAATCATGCCACTATTTTTATCATTTTTAATTGGGTTGTGTTGTGCACTCGTGACCATGCCAATAAATTGTTGAGCAATAGTGGGCCAGAGGAGTACTACAACTTCACTTGGAACATGAAACCATGAGGATACTAAATTTTTTACCCTTCATAGCATTGCTGCTACAGACGTTTACATAACTCAATAGCCGAAATCAAGTGGTTTCCGACATTTAGATCGTTCGTTGGCCAGCGGAGTTAATAGTTACGCATGGAGCATGATAGAGTTGTAATGACACGCGTAAAGAAATATTTTATGGTAATTATTAGAAAAAGTAGTGGCATAATTTCTACTACTTCGAAGCATCCATTTTATCAAACAATTTCAATCAAGGGTAATATCAAGTCTATTTGTATTAAGCTCAAACGGAATGGAGTGGTTCCAAAATTAAATTCTTCAGGCTAAACATGGACAAGTCATCTTTCAGACGCTTTTTCTTCTTGTGAAAATGTAGGAAGTATTTTAAACCAAGTTCTTTGCTCATTATTTCAAAGCTAAAAAGGAGACACTAGCAAAGGAATAGAATTTATAGGATAATAAGCTAAGTGGGGAGCGACCTTAGTGCAAGCGAGTAAAATATTTGAAGGATCAATTTAAGGTTGCACAAAGGATGATGAAAGGAATATGATACCTCTTTTGGCTTGCTTCGTTCCCGTATTTAAGTCGAACCCCGTCTATGTTTCCCTATTGCCAAGTCACTTGAAATT
Source organism: Avena sativa (assembly GCA_916181665.1). Lineage (NCBI taxonomy): Eukaryota > Viridiplantae > Streptophyta > Magnoliopsida > Poales > Poaceae > Avena > Avena sativa. Next base: position 336,139,850 of record OV702289.1, read on the forward strand.
AAGCGATCTCCGAGAAATACACAGAAACAAACTTGCAAATAAAATTACAACTAATTTTTTTGTATTTTTTGGTTTAGTCGTGCAAAGCTGGAAATAAACATGCAGATTTGAAGTAATAAAATAAATGAAAAGAAGAAAATAAAAATAAGAATGCAAAGTTTGGAGGTTTTCAAACCTCCCCCAAGCTTAGGCGAATGCCAGGGTCAATTGTTGCCGTCATTTGGCGGCTGGTGCGGATACTGCTGGTAGAAGTCAGGGAAGTGGGTCATGAAGTGACTGAAGTTGTGAGTCAAAGTGTTCACATATTCATTCACATCCTGAAGAGTGTGGTCGATCTCCCAAATATGTTTGTTGAGCTGCTGGAACTCCTGATAGGGGACGTAGCTGTACCCCAGTTGAGGCTGGTTGGGCCACGGGTCCCAAGCTCCTCCTTGCTGCTGCTGCTGTCCCTCCCAAGCAGGGTTGTGTCCCTGTTCTTCCTCCTGCTCATGCTCCTACTCCTCATCATCCTACTGCCCTTCATCTTCCTCTTCGTCGGCCTAGATCTCGGCCAAGATCTTTGTCACTTGGTCCCTGGTGAGGATCCAAGTGTTCTTGTCCACAATTTAGAAGGCCTGGGGACAGGGCAACTGAACCTGCTCACCCTGTACATCATCAAGATAACTGAATTGATATGCTCGGAGCCTCCGGTTAGCATGGTAAACACCAAGGAAGCCACAAGTAATCAAATATTTCACGTCCATGAGTTTGGAGCCATCAACGGGTTCCATAACAGGTAGTACAATGTTCAATGCATAGGCAAGGTGGGTTGCCAATCCACCAATGTGAATATCACCTTTGGTATTGTTGCTTTGTTGCATTGGCACCAAGGTGGGTTACCAATCCATAATGTTCAATGCATAACGGCCATCAAGTTGCCCCCCTAGCAGTTTTCTCCGTTATGTCACTACTGTCGCTTAGGCGTCAATTAGGCTTGCAGCGTTGGCGCATGCATCCATTACGCGTCTTCTTCTTCCCCGGAGAGGCAATCCATGGGGCGTTGCGGCCATGGCGCGGAGCTGGGACATGGACAAACCTGCTTGGCCTCGCTCTCCTCCCTATAGGCTTGCAGTGTTGACGTCTGCATCCATTACGCGTCTTCTTCTTCCCCAGAGCGGCAATCTGTGGTCACGACCATGGCGTGGAGCTAGGACGTGTTGAACCTGCTCGGCCCTGCTCTCCTCCTTATCCCGAGTCGGAGCTCACCCTCACCATGGCTGCACCCATGGCACGGTGCGGGGTCGAGAATTGGTTCCCGGTTAGATCTGTCACCATGTCGACCATGCTCGGTCCTATTTTCCTCCTACAAATTCCAAGCTCGCCATCGCCGTGGTCGCACCTGCACCAATTCTACCACCTCTGCCGAGGTCTCTGTGGTAGCTCAAGTTCTGCCATGTTGAACCTGTAAGAGAATTCGGAGCTGGGCGGCGGCAACCCATTGTTGAACCTGTAAGGAATTTGCCGAAGGCTACGTGCCGCGCCACGGTCTTCGGCTGATGCCTTCGGCCTCGGCTTGTACCAACGTCCAACTTCAATACGAAATTTCGACCAATTTAACTTGTTGATGCATTCCTTGACAATTATAATATAATCAAACACTAGAAATATTTGATAGTGTGCATGAGCATGATCAGTAATATAATTGAAAACTAGAAATTTTAAGGAACTCCATATAAAGGAGTAGATTAATAAATATATATAGAAGGTTCACTAGAGACACCACGGATATATTGTCTTGCATGCAACACACGGGTAATAATTAACTAAAACAAAATAAAAGCAGTGGTAGCAGCAGGAGACCGTGACACGGAGACGCCTAGCAGGGCAGGGGCATCCTAGTCGAGGGGATACAGGCCAGTCCTAACATACTCCCGGAGGAATTTGCCAAAGGCTGCATGTCGCGCATGGGTAATCGGCTTATGCTTTTTTCCTCCATGTTTGCCAATGCCCACCGCATGCTAGATCATGTTGTCGAGGTACACGTTGATTGCTCTGCCACAGAATGGGAAAACAGTCTCCCCCTACAGTAGAAACGGATTTTCCCACACCATAACCACCTCAGCACTTAGCGGCTCATTTTGTCCCTAGATTCCTTGCTATCGTCCACTTCATCATCATCCTCCTATTGATTTTTAAGAACATAACTTAGAACTCATACATATGACTGAATTGTATTACAACTCAAGAATTGACAACATACATATGTAAGACAATATTAAGATGATAACAAAGAGAAAGCATCTCCGCAATAGTTTGATCAGTTCATATATCATTTCATCTCAACAAAATGACAACTAATTGGATCAGAGTGTATGTAGAATAAATCTAGGGGTCTCATAAGTTTCTTCAGGGATGGCGTAAGCGAACCAAGTAATAATTGCACAACCTATATTGTTCTTGTGCATCGCCGCAGGTTTGCTAACTCATCCCAGAAAAAATCTGACACTAATGTGTCTGCCTCACTTTTGGGGCAATTTTGAATCATTGGCCACAATAAGAAATTGAAATGTAATCCTACGAAACAATATTCATGGATATACATAGTTAGGTACAAAAACAATCCTAAATATTGTAATTATAAATAAAGAACCAAACAATTAGTCTTCAGGTACATGTTAAAAATACTTATGATCAAAACCATGCATATACATATGCATCATACCAATCATTCAAAGATCAGAAACAATTCAAGGATCATATATGTAGTTCCATATGAGAATAAATCAAGGGCCTCATAATTTTTTTAGAGATGGAGTTGAGATCCAAAGTACCAACAGTACAACCTATATTGTTTGTGCGCATTACTGCCTCAGGTTCACCAATCCATCCCTAAAACATGACACCATCATATGTGTCTCCCCTTGAACTCTTTTGGGGCAAATTTCAATCATCGGCCTCGGTGACAAAATGACATGTAATTCTTCTACACTATGAATGCAAGCAATACATAATTCAAATATCATAGTTCTATGAATGTAGAATAAAGATTGCAGCCTCATAAGTTTCTTCAGGGATGGCTTAAGCGAACTAAGTAACAATTGCACAACCTATATTGTTCTTGTGCATTGCCCCCGGTTCGCTAACTCATCCCTGAAAAAATCTGACACCATTGTGTCTGCCTCTCTTTTGGGGAAAATTTGAATCATTGGCCACAATAAGAAATTGAAATGTAATCATACAAAACAATATTCAGGGAAAGACATATGCATCATATGACTCATTCAAAGATCAGAAAAAATACAAAGATTATATATATAGGTTCCATATGAGAATAAATTAATGGCCTCATTATTTTATTTCAGAGATGGAGTTGGAGAACCAAGATACCATAGCACAACCTATATCTTTTATGTACATTGCTGCCTCAGGTTCACTAACTATCCCTAAGAAAACGACACCATCAGATGTGTCTCGCTTGCACTATTTTGCGGCAAAATTGAATCATTAGGCTCAGTAAGGAATAGAATTGTAATGTTATAGGCATACTGTGTGTCGAAATCAACACCTCAAATAGAAAACCCTAAAACCCCTAAATCAAATGTTAATCGAATAAATTTACACCACAAGAAGAAACGTATGAACAACAACGAGTTGAGCAAATGTAAATTTACTAGATGGTAGATGAGCATATTGGGGTTTTGTGATTAGACAGATTGGGGTTTTGTGACTAGATGGTAGATGCATCAATCGACCGTTCGAACCATATATATACTACCCTACTTCAAGAGCAAAATAATCTATACATGATTGAGAAAATCCTATGTATGAACAGTGAAATCTGCGGCTGCGACTAGAGAAGCTAGCAATGCAGTACCTCAGACACCTCATCAGGGACCTCCTCCTCGAACTCGTCATTCTCTGTGATGGTGTCGAAGATTTCTTGGACAGCGATGGGGTCGGTGATGTAGAGCATCGGATTGCCTTCGCCTGCCGCCTGCCCCCCATCCAGATCTGTCGCTGGCACCACGACATTGTCGGCCACCTGCTGCTCAACGGCAACGGCTACTGGCTGGTCGGATGAGCTTGAACCCTCGACGGCGCGGCGACGAGAGGCTTTTGTGCTCGGAGAAGACGCCTCCGCCTGCTTGGCAACGACCGAGCCATATGCTACTACGCCTTCAACTGGCTTCACCTCCGGCTCGTCTCCACGTGTACGCTTCATCGCACACCTAGGAAGGAGGTGGTGCAAATGGCGGTAGGTGCAGATTGGGGTTTTGGGACTAGGCAGATTGGGGAAATGACACGAGCTTAGGGAAGAAGAAGGCCGAGTGGGTTTATAAACATTGGACCATTTGTAGTCCTCGAGTGGACACATGTGGTGGGCGGGAGGGATGGGGCTACCACGATCTCCACTTTTTTTTGGGTTTCCTTTTTTTGAAACAACCACGATATCCACTTTAGAACTTCATTGAAAACACGCTCATGGCAGACCTTGATTCCACTACATGCAAGTGGCGCAAAACAAATTTCTAGCAACGTTAGGTCTCATCGAGGGGCCCCTTGACGCATGGAAGTTACTTGTGGTAGGGCCCAGTTGGAAATAAGATTGAGAGCGCTACGTAAAAATGGGATATGTCTTATTAAAATCAAGTGGCAATAAATAGCAGCGTCCTGTCGACAACCGTGCACTCGATGACGTCGTTGCCTGTGCATGTGTTTGTAGTAGCAGTAGTAGTCTTTTCATACTTGATTAAACATTACATGACCACTCGACGACTTTTTCCATGGACGGCTTCGTGTTCCTTCTTGTAGAATTCTCGTTGAGGGAGACGTCTGTGGTGTCTCACGATGAACTATGAAGGGCACGACGTGTGCAACGATCCTCGTTGGATCACACAGAATAAATGGTAGATGTGCACGATCCACGTGACAACTTTGTCAACCAATCAGGGCGTAGTAGACAGATTGAGCACATGTTTGGGATTCTACGAAAGAGAGAGAGAGGGCAAAACTAAGTAGTATACCCAACGACAAAACTGAGTAGGATAAAAATGGAAAGTGAGTGTCTTATACAATGAAATACATCGTGGCATACATGAAACCACATCGTGGCATTCCATGTATGTTATTTTCGCAAACCCCACAAGGATCCACCAGAGTCATTGCATGTTTGTTCTTTTTATAGACCACATATGGATCCACCAGAGTTCATTGCATGTGTGTTCTTTCAACAAACCACATATGGGTCCACCAGTGTCATTGCATGTGTGTTCATTACAAAAATCACATATGGATCCACCAGTGTCATTGCATGTGTGTTCTTTCCATTAACCACATATGGATCCCCTAGTGTCATTCCATGTGTGTTCTTTTCATTAACCACAACTAGTGTCATTGCATGTCTGTTCTTTTCATAGACCATATATGGATCCACCAGAGTTCATTACATGTGTATTCTTTTCACAAACCACATATGGATCCACCAGTGTCATTGCATGTCTATTCTTTTCATTAACCACATCTAGAGTCATTTCATGTGTGTTCTTTTCAAAAACCACATACGGATCTACCAGTGTCATTCCATGTGTGTTCTTTTTATAAACCACAACTAGAGTCATTGCATGTGTGTTCTTTTCACAAACCACATATGGATCCACCAGTATCATTGCATGTCTATTCTTTTCATTAACCACATCTTGAGTCATTTCATGTGTGTTCTTTTCACAAACCACATATGGATCCACCAGTGTCATTGAAATGTGTGTTCTTCTCATTAACCACAGCTAGAGTCATTGCATGTCTGTTCTTTTCACAAACCACATGGATCCACCAGTGTCATTGCATGCATGTTCTTTCAATAAACCACAGCTAGAGTCATTGCATGTGTGTTCTTTTCATTAACCACAACAAGAGTCATTTGATGTGTTTTCTTTTCAACAACCACATATGGATCCACCAGTGTCATTGGATATGTATTCTTTTCATAAACCATAGCTAGAGTCACTGGATGTGTGTTCTTTTCATAAACCACATATGGATCCTCTAGTCATTGCATGTGTGTTCTTCTCATAAACCACATATGGATCCCCTAGTGTCTTTGCATGTGTATTCTTTTAATAAACCACTGCTAGAGTCACTGGATGTGTTCTTTTCATAAACCACATATGGATCCACTAGAGTCATTGCATGTGTGTTCTTTTCACTAACCACATATGGATCCACCAGCATCATTGAAATGTGTGTTCTTTTCATAAACCACAGCCAGAGTCATTATATGTTTGTTCTTTTCAAAAACCACATGGATCCACCAGTGTTATTGCATGCGTGTTCTTTCAATAAACCACAGCTAGAGTCATTGCATGTGTGTTCTTTTCATTATGCATAGCTAGAGTCATTACATGTATGTTCTTTCCACAAACCACATATTTATCCACCAGTGTCATTGGATGTGTGTTCTTTTCATAAACCACAGCTAGTCACTTGATGTATGTTGTTTTCATAGACCAGATATGGATCCAGCATTGTCATTGATGTGTGTTCTTCTCATAAACCAGATATGGATCCACCAGTGTCATTGCATGTGTGTTCTTTTAATAAACCACAGCTCAGTCACTGGATCTGTGCTCTCTTAATAAACCACATATGGATCCACCAGTGTCATTGCATGTGTGTTCTTCTCACAAACCACATATGGATCCACCAGTGTCATTGAAATGTGTGTTCTTATCATTAACCACAGGTAGAGTGATTGCATGTCTGTTCTTTTCACAAACCACATGGATCCACCAGTGTCATTACATGTGTGTTCTTTCAATAAACCATAGCTAGAGTCATTGCATGTGTGTTCTTTTCATTAACCAAAGCTAGAGTCATTTGATGTGTGTTCTTTTCACAAACCAAATATCGATCCACCAGTGTTAGTGTATGTGTATTCTTTTCGTAAACCACAACTAGAGTCACTAGATGTGTGTTCTTTTCATAAACCACATATGGATCCACCAGTGTCATTGCATGTGTGTTCTTCTCACAAACCACATATGGATCCACCAGTGTCATTGAAATGTGTGTTCTTCTCATTAAGCACAGCTAGTGTCATTGCATGTTTGTTCTTTTTACAAACCACATGGATCCACGAGTGTCATTGCATGCGTGTTCTTTCAATAAACCACAGCTAGAGTCATTGCATGTGTGTTCTTTTCATTAAGCACAGCTAGAGTCATTGCATGTATGTTCTTTCCACAAACCACATATTTATCCACCAGTGTCATTGGATGTGTGTTCTTTTCATAAACCACGGCTAGTCACTTGATGTGTGTTCTTTTCACAAACCAGATATGCATCCAGCATTGTCATTTGATACATTGGAAATGTATCTATAATTTTTGATGTTCCATGCTTGGTTTTATCTCCTTTATTGTGTTTTGTCCACACTTTGGAGTACTTTTCATATGATTTCTTGGACTAACCTATTAACAAGAGGCACAGTGCCAGCTGCCTGTTTTCTCCTGTTTTTGGTTCCAGGAAAGTCAGAAAATGAATATTCTCGGAATTGGACGGGACAAAAGCCAAAGTGCCTATTTTTCCAGAAGACTCCAGGAGCCAGAATACGAGATGGAGGAGGGCCAGGGGCTGGCCACACCCCCCAGGCGCAGGCTGGGCCTGGCCGCGCCAGGGCATCGTGTGGTGGCCCCAGGCACCCTCTCGGTCTCCCTCTTCGCCTATAAGAAGCCTTCTAACCTAAAAACTCCGGGGGGTTCGACATTTTTCCAGAAGGAGTTCCGCTCTGCCGCCACCACCAGATTCCACGAAACAGCACCAGAAACTCCATTCTGGCAACCTGCCGGGACGGGGAATTGGAGGAGATCATCGCCATCATCATCACCATCGCTTCTCCATCGACCATCCATGTTTCCCCCATCTATGAGTGAGTAATCCCCCGCTATAGGCTATGGGGATGGTAGGGATTGGATGAGATCGTTCATGTAATGGCATCAGATTGTTAGGGCATGGTGCCTAGTATCTTTTATTAGTGCTTTATGACTTTGTTGCGACTTGTTGTGCTTAATGCTTGTCACTAGGGCCTGAGAGCCATGATTTCAAATCTGAACATGTTATTGATTCATTATGATAGTATTGTTCTTGGTCTTATCTGCAAGTTGTTTACACACGTTGTTGTCCGGAACCTATGGCCCCGAAGTGATAGAAATCGGAATAACCGGAAGGGAAAGGCTTTGATGTGAGGATCACATGTGTTCATGGAGTGTTAATGCTTTGCTCCGGTGCTGTATTAAAAGGAGCACCTTAATTGCCAGTAGTTCCCTAGAGGCCCCACTGCAAACGGGCTGGCAGGACAAAAGATGTTGTGCAAGTTCTCATTGCGAGCACGTATGACTATATATGGAACACATGCCTAGGATTGTCTAGTACTTGGATGCTTTATCTTATTTATCTGCAATTGCCCTATGTTCTGATTGCTATATGAATTGTCTTGTCCATGCAACGCCGTCCCATCCATCTCTATGCCTACCGCACTCGAATCCCACTGTTTACTGTTGTCTTTACTTTGCTACTACTGTTACTTTACTATTCCTATTACAAAACTGTTGCTACTGATAAACTGCTGTGAGCAAGATTGTTTCCAGGTGCAGCTGAATTGACAACTCAGTTGTTAAGGCTTATAAATATTCTTTGGCTCCCCTTGTGTCGAATCAATAAATTGGGTTTCACTTCCCTCGAAAATACTGCGATACACCCCCTATACTTGTGGGTCATCAAGACTATTTCCTGGCGCCGTTGCTGGGGAGCATAGCTTTATTTATCAAGTCCACTTGGATTCACTATTGTTTAAGCTAAGTTTATTTTCTCCTTGTTTGCTTGTTTCTTTATAAAAAATACAAAAAAAATTAGTTCCTACTCTAGTTTTTATTTTCGTTGGTCTGTTATTGTCTTGCTTTGTCATGCTTGTTTTCAATGGTTGGTTTCTTTGAAACTGAAGCTTATTCGCAAGGTGGGTTCACGGAAGATCAAAAATATTATTATAAGGAACACCGCTTGTCACAAAAAGGGAAACACTTATGGGAACAAATTGATAGATTGTATACCATTGCTAGAAATGTGTGCTCTACTTATAATGTTACTTATTGCTGTGATGAATCTTGTTGCAGAAAGTGGTATAAACACCTCCCTTTTCAATGTGAGTATAATGATAATGATACCATATCTTCCTATTCTAAAGGAATTTATGAATTTTATGATGCGGAACAAATTGAAGAATTTATTGCTTGGAAGGGTGCTTTTGAACTTGCTAGTTTGCTTGAAAATATTGATGATTCACCTTATAAGTATGAGGTTTATGGTATACTTAAATTTTTCTTTGATAATTACAAGGATGAAAATGGCTCTATTCTTGAGTATTTTAATAGATGCTCTCCACAAATGGAAGAGACTAATGTCTTGCAGGATCCTATGGAAGAAGAAATTTATGAACCTGAAATCTCATTAGATGAAAAAGAGGAGGAGAGTGATGAACAAAAGGAGGAAGAATGGATTAGCTACCCATGCCTACCTTCTAATGAGAGTAACTATTTATCCCTTACATTATTTGATTGTCCTCCATGCTTACTAAAGAAGGATGAATGTTATGTTCCTGGGGATTCTTTTGAAGATGTTTATGATAAAGCTCTAGTGCTTGTAGATCATGAAAAGCATGTTTATGTGATAGTTATATTGTTGAGTTTATTCATGAGGCTACTGAAAATTATTATGAGAGAGGAAAATATGGTTGTAGAAGTTTTCATGGTATTGAAACACCTCTCTATGTGCTGAAAGTTTTGAAGTTACTCTTGTTTAATCTTCCTATGCTTGTCACTTTGTTCTTTGTGAATTTATTTGCATACACGATTCCTATGCATAGGAAGTGGGTTAGACTTAAATGTGTTTTGAATTTGCTTCTTGATGCTCTCTTTTACTTCAACTCTTATTTCTTATGTGAGCATCCTCTCAAACTTTTATGCCTAAAGATGATAATATATCTATTATTCTTGGGAGGCCTTTTCTTAAAAACTGCAGGAGCTGTTATTAATTGTAATCAAGGGAAGGTGACCTTCAATGTTAATGACAATGAACATACTATCTATTTCCCCAAGAAGATTGATAGGACTTATGGTTTTGAATTCAATTGAACATGTTGAGGGCATTCAAGTTGGAGAAATATATTGTCCCATACCAAGAGGAAAATTTGAAATTATTATGATTGGGACCGTTGCTATCAAGGTTGAGGTAACATAATCATTAGTGGAATATAAAGTTTTGTCTCATATGAAATTGTTTTGGTAGCAAGACCTGATCAACCTTGTTAACAAAAGGATTTCATTGAACAAATAAATGTTTTCACTATGATTATCTCTGTTTACTTCTATTCTATCCATTTCAGTTTTTTTTGCTTATGCCTAACTTAAAGGCATTAAAGAAAAGTACTTATTGGGAGATAACCCAAAAGTTTTAGATGAGTCTTGGAAGTTATTACTTCAGTAATAACCGCTCCTTATCCTTTTTTTTGCTTTTTGTGCCAAGAGTAACCTCTAATGAGAGAGAAGTAATGATTGGGAAAGTTGCTGTCCCGAAACAGATTTCTGTGCTTCACTGTAAACATTCGCGAGAGAGCTCTGTATGTCGGATTGAGCTGTAATTTATTGTGCGTCTGACCCAGGTTGTTATATAACTTTCGTTAGTTCTACACTTTTTGATTTGAGCAACAGAAGGTCTTCGAAAAAATTCGTCTTTACCTGCTGGTCTGTTTTGACAGATTTCTGCCATTTTCTGCATTTGCTTCTTGTTGGTTCCTTTTTGAGTTCTTTTGGGGAATTGAGCTTTTTGAGGGAAGTGCTACAGTAGCTAGTGTTCTAATAGGGGTGTTAGAATTGAACCTAAAGACTTATTATCTTGAGTGCACTAATGTTGCTAATAAAGATTGTGTGAAGTTCTGTATGAAGGAAAAAATTTCAGGTGTATGGAAGGAATGAGTAATGAGATGAAGGATGGACTAAAACTCAATCTTGGGGATGCCACGCATGTCACCCCAAGAAATATCCAAGAAGTACAAGCGTCAAAGCTTGGGGATGCCCAAGGCATCCCCTTCTTCATCAATAAAAATCCTAGGTTTCTTCCAAACGCTTCATTTTTATTGTTTCATGCACAGTTGTGTTGTTCTTGGAGCGTCTTCTTTTTCGTTTTGGTTTTGGTTTTTAGTTTGCTTAGTTTTCTGAATAAATTGGTTGGACCTCCTCTTTCATACATTGGTGTTCAAATAGTTTGGTTTGGATTGGAAAAAAGTAGGAAGCTTAAGTGGTAAAGAGAGCTTGTTTTTGATTGTGGCCTATGCTTTGTCATGACATGCTTGATATTGTTTTGGCTTTATGCTTAGTATTCTTTGTTGTAGCATGACTTGTTATAAACAATTGAGATTGCTTAATGTTCCTTGGATGAATCATGCGTTGTTTTAGCATATTAAAGCATAGTATAGTGGTATTCTCCTTTGATGCTTTATTTGGGTTGACTTGGCACATGCTCACACCATGTTATGACTATCCCAAGTCACCATAAGCCTTAATGATCCTTTCGTTTTCAACTTTTAGTATCACTTTATGCTTTGATCAATGATGTTTTGTCGCTCTGCATGATTATGGCCATTATTGCTCTCTCGTTTGTCGCTCCCTTACTATTGCTAGCCTTCACTTACACTGAGTGTTTTACTCATGTTTCCAACTCCCTTAAACCAAATATTGCCAAAGTGTCCACCATACCAACCTATTAGCATCATTTCTACTTCCGCGCATATTCAATATGCCTTGTTTTCTTCCGAATAAAATGTTTGCTTGTTATGAGAAAGTTAGTTAGTAAAGCTCTCATGAACTTGATGGCACACTTTATTTCCTGCATTTAATAAACCTGAACAATTGCGTCCTTCTTTGTTGCGTATATGCTTGCGCTTTATAAGTTGAAGTTAGCAGAACCATGTATCATGGGGAACGCTTTCAACATTGCATTGCTACGTAGTACCTCGTTGATATCATGTTCTTTTGCTTATGGATCCCGGCGGTGTGAAATAAAAGTGGAACTTGTAAGATCATGCAGTTTGTATGTATGTTAGAGAAACGCCTGGGCCGCTAGCCTAAGCCATTCCTAATCATGGTGGAAACTTGCAGCATAACCATAATGAGCATTCTATGAAGCATCCTCAGTAAAAATCTATGCACATAGTAAATAAAAAGATCGCTGAGATGCTCATTGTCTGCTTGCCTTGTCATTTTGATTATGGGATAGCTCCTGTATCATGTGCAAGGGGTACCCCGTTGGCGGTTCTCTATGATACGTATATACTTACAATGACAAGAGCTTACTCGTGACTGAAGTTGAGCAGCATGAGGACCGGTCTTTGTAAGTTAGGGCCATGAGACTTCGATTTATAAATTGTCAAGCATATCCTCTTAGTTGTGTCACTTTAACCTTAACCACTTAAAGATGCTTATGATAGGGGCAATGAGAGCTCAAAGCTAATGAGTACCATACTTTCGGCATTTGGAAGCCTTTCAAACTTTTCAAAACCTGTTCATTTCCTTGTTGAGTCTCCACACATTCTATGAGCACTTTCTTGAGAGCATAGTGGCTATTCTTAGTTCTATGTGCATTGTCCCAAGACTTGTTGATTGATGCATACCTTGATATTGCTTATTTTAAACTATTTGTATCTAGTCACTCTTGTAAACTTTGAAGGTGTCCTATGCATTTATGTTTGCTACTCTATGAGGGACAAGCTGAATGCCACTATGCTATGTTTTCTTTATGTGAAACAAACAAACGTCTTGCAAGGCATTGTTATTCATGAATCTTTTGTTTGTGCCTTTTCACGTTGCATCATAGTCTCTTTCTCTTATTGCTAGAACTTTGTCTTTCATGTTATGATTGAAGTACTATGATTCTAGCTTTGAATGTTCTACAAATATTTTGATCAAGTCTTTGATGGTGCATGTCACCTCAAAAATTATTCTTTCTTTTTATCACATACCTACTCGAGGACGAGCAGGAGTTAAGCTTGGGGATGTTGATACATCGGAAATGTATCTATAATTTTTGATGTTCCATGCTTGGTTTTATCTCCTTTCTTGTGTTTTGTCTAGACTTTGGAGTACTTTACATATGATTTCTTGGACTAACCTATTAACAAGAGCCACAGTGCCAGCTGCCTGTTTTCTGCTGTTTTTGGTTCCAGGATAGTCAGAAAATGAATATTCTCGGAATTGGACGGGACAAAAGCCAAAGTGCCTATTTTTCCAGAAGACTCCAGGATCTAGAATACGAGACGGAGGAGGGCCAGGGGTTGGCCACACCCAACCCCCCCTAGGCGCGGGCTGGGCCTGGCCGCGCCAGGGCATGGTGTGGTGGCCCCAGGCACCCCCTCGGTCTCCCTCTTCGCCTATAAGAAGCCTTCTGACCTAAAAACTCCGGGGGGTTTGACGTTTTTCCAGAAGGAGTTCCGCTCTGCCGCCACCACTAGATTCCACGAAACAGCACCAGAAACTCCATTCTGGCACCCTGCCGGGATGGGGACTTGGAGGAGATCATCGCCATCTTAATCACCATCGCTTCTCCATCGACCATCCATGTTTCCCCCATCTATGCGTGAGTAATCCCCCGCTGTAGGCTATGGGGATGGTAGTGATTGGATGAGATCGTTCATGTAATGGCATCAGATTGTTAGGGCATGGTGCCTAGTATCTTTTATTAGTGCTTTATGAATTTGTTGCGACTTGTTGTGATTAATGCTTGTCACTAGGGCCCGAGACATTTCAGATCTGAACATGTTATTGATTCATTATGATAGTATTGTTCTTGGTCTTATTTGCAAGTTGTTTACACACGTTGTTGTCCGGAACCTATGGCCCCGAAGTGATAGAAATCGGGATAACCGGAAGGGAAATGCTTTGATATGAGGATCACATGTGTTCACGGAGTGTTAATGCTTTGCTCCGGTGCTGTATTAAAAGGAGCACCTTAATTGCCAGTAGTTCCCTAGAGGCCCCGCTGCAAACGGGCTGGCAGGACAAAAAATGTTGTGCAAGTTCTCATTGCGAGCATGTATGACTATATATGGAACAAATGCCTAGGATTGTCTAGTACTTGGATGCTTTATCTTATTTATCTGCAATTGCCCTATGTTCTGATTGCTATGTGAATTATCTTGTCCATGCAACACCCGTCCATCCATCCCTATGCCTACCGCACTCGAATCCCACTGTTTACTATTGTCTTTACTTTGCTACTGCTGTTACTTTACTATTCCTACTACAAAACTATTGCTACTGATAAACTGCTGTGAGCAAGATTGTTACCAGGTGTAGCTGAATTGACAACTCAGTTGTTAAGGCTTATAAATATTCTTTGGCTCCCCTTGTGTCGAATCAATAAATTGGATTTCACTTCCCTCGAAAATACTGCGATACACCCCCTATACTTGTGGGTCATCATCATTGCATGTGTGTTCTTCTCATAAACCACATATGGATCAACCAGTGTCATTGCATGTGTGTTCTTTTAATAAACCACAGCTAAGTCACTAGATGTGTGTTCTCTTCATAAACCACATATGGATCCACCAGTGTCATTGCATGTATGTTCTTCTCACAAACAACATATGGATCCACCAGTGTCATTGAAATGTGTGTTCTTCTCATTAACCACAGCTAGAGTCATTGCATGTCTGTTCTTTTCACAAACCACATGGATCCACCAGTGTCATTGCATGTGTTTTTTTCAATAAACCATAGCTAGAGTCATTGCATGTGTGTTCTTTTCATTAACCACAGCTAGAGTCATTGCATGTGTGTTCTTTTCATAAACCACATATGGATACACTAGAGTTCATTGCATGTGTGTTCTTTTAATAAACCACAGCTAGAGTCACTAGATGTGTGTTGTTTTCATAAACCAGATATGGATCCACCAGTGTCACTGCATGTGTTTTCTTCTCACAAACCACATATGGATCCACCAGCGTCATTGAAATGTGTGTTCTTCTCATAAACCATAGCCAGAGTCATTGCATGTCTGTTATTTTCACAAACCACATGGATCCACCAGTGTCATTGCATGCGTGTTCTTTCAATAAACCACAGCTAGAGTCATTGCATGTGTGTTCTTTTTATTAAGCAGAGCTAGAGTCATTGCATGTATGTTCTTTCCACAAACACATATTTATCCACCAGTGTCATTGGATGTGTCTTCTTTTCATAAACCACGGCTAGTCGCTGGATGTGTGTTCTTTTCACAAACCAGATATGGATCCAGCATTGTCATTGCATGTGTGTTCTTCTCATAAACCACATATGGATCTACTAGTGTCATTGCATGTGTGTTCTTTTAATAAACCACAACTGAGTCCCTGGATGTGTGTTCTCTTCATAAACCACATATGGATCCACCAGTCTCATTGCATGTGTGTCCTTCTCACAAACCACATATGGATCCACCACTGTCATTGAAATATGCTTTCTTCTCATTAACCACAGCTAGAGTCATTGCATGTCTGTTCTTTTCACAAACCACATGGATCCACCAGTGTCATTGCATGTGTGTTCTTTCAATAAACCATAGCTAGAGTCATTGCATGTGGGTTCTTTTCATTAACCACAACTAGAGTCATTTGATGTGTGTTATTTTCACAAACCACATATGGATCCACCAGTGTCATTGGATATGTATTCTTTTCATAAACCACAGCGAGAGGCACTGGATGTGTGTTCTTTTCATAAACCACATATGGATCCACTAGAGTCATTGCATGTGTGTTCTTCTCATAAACCACATATGGATCCCCTAGTGTCTTTGCATGTGTATTCTTTTAATAAACCACAACTAGAGTCACTAGATGTGTGTTCTTTTCATAAACCACATATGGATCCACTAGAGTCATTGCATTCGTGTTCTTTTAACTAACCACATATGGATCCACTAGCGTCATTGAAATGTGTGTTCTTTTCATAAACCACATATGGATCCACCAGAGTTCATTGCATGTGTGTTCCTTTCACAAACCACATATGGATCCACCAGAGTTCATTGCATCTGTGTTATTTTCACAAACCACATATGGATCCACCAGTGTTATTGCATGTGTGTTCTTATCATAAACCACATATGGATCCCCTAGTATCATTGCATGTGTGTTCTTTTAATAAACCACAGCTAGAGTCACTGGATGTGTGTTCTTTTCATAAACCACATATGGATCCAGTAGAGTCATTGGATATGTGTGTTTTCACAAACCACATATGGATCCACCAGAATTTATTGCATGTCTATTCTTTTCACAAACCACATATGGATCCACTAGTGCCATTGAAATGTGTGTTCTTTTGATTAACCACATCAAGAGTCATTGCATGTCTGTTCTTTTCACAAACCACATATGGATCCACCAGAGTCATTGCATGTGTGTTCTTTTCAAAACCACATATGGATCCACAAATGTCATTGCATGTGTGTTCTTATCACAAACCACAGCTTGAGTCATTGAATGTCTATTATTTTCACAAACCACATTGATACACCAGTGTCATTGCATGTGTGTTCTTTCAATAAACCATAGCTAGAGTCATTGCATGTGTGTTCTTTTCATTAACCACCGCTAGAGTCATTTCATGTGTGTTCTTTTCACAAACCACATATGGATCCACCAGTGTCACTGGATGTGTGTTCGTTTCATAAACCACATTAGATCATTGATGGCATGCGTTGCCGCGCCCGACCATTTTTGCAATAGAATGGCAAAGAATTTCGTAAATACATTAACATAAAACATATAAGGTCACACATTTATTGGTCAGTAACCGAAAATCACTATGTTGAAGTAATACATACCTACAACTAATTTATTGTTTGTTTATATCAATTTTTTTTTGACATTTATATCGAGTTGTTAGTTGTGTATAGATTGTAAAAACTAAAAGTATTTAAGCGTTATCACATAGGCTTGTCAGTTGTACAATTTAGTCTAGCAAAACAAGAAATAAAAAATAATAATGGCAAAGGCGAAAAGAAAAGATTTAGGTAAAAAGTTTGAGCTGTATGCTAACAATATATGATTCCATTAGATAGAATACCCTCCATGCTACATAGGAGTATATTTAGTAGAAATTACATACTGTAAAAAAGGTCATGTTTGGATCATTCCCAGGGCTTGAGTACAAATAGAAGTCCCCACCAAGCTTCGTTCCTCAGTTCAAAATGATCATAAGCTTTATTTTATTAGCTAATTTGTGCGTTGGCCAGCATCATTCCTTCTTAGCCTTAAGTTTTAGCATATGTACATGTTGCAAACTGAATTGCGTTAGTAGCCATAATTGCCAAGTACAAATTGAACATGAACCATGTTCAGTTAGTGATGATTTGACCCAAAAACCCAAGGTAACCATAAAAAAAATTGCACCAGATGGACTTCACGTGATGCAAAGCACACATGCAGACATTGATGTCTTGGAGCACTTGGTTAAGCTCTCCAACAGTGTAGGGTAGCACGGTATATAAGAGATGCAACATTGTTTTTTTGTAGGCAATTGATGCAGCTTCTGTCAGCTAGCTCCAGCAGTTTCTTTGGTTTGGTTGCAAAATTCTGTTGGAAAATGTGTGCATACATCAACTACAACTATAAGAGTCAAAGTATGATGGGAGATCCGAGATATTATCCAAATGTTGACATGATTACAAACATAAATGCAGTATATTCTTAGAATTTGTAATGTATGACTTGAAACAGAAAAACAACATAGTATGGAGTTTGTTTTATGAAGATATGCCAATATTTGGTTAATCATTAGGATCAAATGCTAGAAGAACTTATAACATCTTAAATGTGGAACGATATAACTTGTGGAATGATCTTAAATGTCAAAGCAAGAAGCAATTGAGATTTTCACTATTACACATGTCATCACTCAGATAGATAATGAAGCATCTCAAAGAAATAACCTCTGTTGTAAGCTATCGATCATCAATCTAACTAAACATCAACCAGGGAAAAAAGGATGTACAATTAAGTAATCAAGTTATTATGCGACAGAGTGAAACTAACCTAAGAAGGTGGTTATGTGAACTATCTTTGTCACCATCGCTTTGATGGGTAGGCAGGGGATCAAACGCCTAATGCACAGCTGACCAGTGCAAGGATATCCATAAAAGAATTAGATCGCTTGGTCCAACAAAATAACAAATGGAAGTATAATAATGGTGTACTCCATCTAAAACTATTGAAGTAATGATTTTAAATACATATCAATTGATTAATGATTCAAGAACGATAACAGCTAACAAACAACAATAAACTAACCATTATACCCTGGCATACCAAATCTCGAGCAGCTCATCCTTACCATTCAATTTCTACACACAGAGTAGACAGTATAGCAGGTCACCATAGATAAGGCCACCCGTTTACCTCTTAACATGAACAATGGACAGATGATGCTGAACACACTAAGTACACATTTGCCAATATTAGTACCATTAACTGGTGCTTTACTCATCCCCTTGTTTTAAACCCTGGGATTACACTTCAGCGGTAATGAAGAATATCTTTAAACATCACTCGCTGCAAGCAATCCACAAATTTCATGCTGAACAATCAACATTATTCATCATTAAATTGTTGCTTAAATTTTGATGGAATGATTTGCTGCAATTGATCAGTCAATACAAATTAGTGACAAATCTGAATTGGGGAAATATATATTTTAGGAGTTGAAAAAATGATGAAATTTGACTCACAGTGATGGCGTTCTGCTATTGTGCCAACGCCCGGCGTGCGTCGTGGTGATTGAGTCGGTGGAGACGTGGAGGGGTCGTGCGCCTCCATGTAGGAGTTCCAAGGACGAGGTGGTTTGAGGCAACACCCGAGAGGGTGACTACTGTGATGGCGCCTTGTCCCAGCAGCTTTGCGCGGTAGCTTGGAGCCTCGTCACATGCAGGTAAAGCGGGGCTCGACGGTGGCTCTCTGGCGCCTGGCGAGGCGGCACCACCTAGCACCACCGCCCCTTTTTATCACCTAATAGTGAGCATGCCAGTGGCAAGGGAAGCCACCGCAAAACCATGAAGCATGCCATTGTCTGTCACTGGGAGGGTCGCCAACTCGCCGCTATGCGGATGGAGGATAGGGAGGATGGAGAGGAGGCGACGCTCGGCCCTAGGGTTGATATCGCGACGAGTGGATCACGGGAGGGCATGAGAGCTGAGGTGGACGGGCATCTCTCGTACGCCTCACTAGAATAGGAACAATTCCGCTCTGCCTTGTTATATGGGTTTTAGTAAGTTTTTGGCCCAATTCACCACGGCAGCCCAATTTGATCTGTAGAGTAACATCCCCTAGGGACAACCAGCCCAATGCGGGATCCAAAAGAAATCCAACGGTAAAAAACGTCCAGCTACTACTATCGGGCGGTCAAAAACGTACAGGTCGTAAGATCGCTCCTATTTGACTCAGTTTAAATGTCCGTAATATGGATCACCAGAGTCATTGCATGTCTGATCTTTTCACAAACCACATATGGATCCACCAGAGTCATTGCATGTCTGTACTTTTCATCAAACCACATGGATCCACCAGTGTCATTGCATGTGTGTTCTTTTAATAAACCATAGATAGAGTCACTTGATGTGTGTTCTCTTCATAAACCACATATGGATCCACCAGTGTCATTGCATGTGTGTTCTTCTCACAAACCACATATGGATGCACCAGTGTCATTGAAATGTGTGTTATTTTCACTAACCACATCTAGAGTCATTGCATGTATGTTCTTTGCACATTCCACATATGGATCCACCAGAGTCATTGCATGTGTGTTCTTTTCACAAACCACATATGGATCCACCAGTGTCATTGAAATGTGTGTTATTCTCATTAACCATAGCTAGAGTCATTGCATGTCTGTTCTTTTCACAAACCACATGGATACACTAGTGTCATTGCATGTGTGTTCTTTCAATAAACCACAGCAAGAGTCATTGGATGTGTGTGCTTTTCATTAACCAACGCTAGAGTCATTTCATGTGTGACCTTTTCAAACCACATATGGATCAACCAGTGTCACAGGATGTGTGTTCTTTTCATAAACCACATTTGGATCCACCAGAGTCATTGCATGTCTCAACTTTTCACAAACCACATATGTATCCACCAGTGTCATTGCACGTATGTTCTTTTCATAAACAACATGGATCCACCAGTGTCATTGCATGTGTGTTCTTTTAATAAACCACAGCTAGAGTCACTGGATGCGTGTTCTCTTCATAGACCACATATGGATCCACCAGTGTCATTGCATGTGTGTTCTTCTCACAAACCACATATGGATCCACAAGTGTCTTTGAAATGTGTGTTGTTTTCATTCACCACGGGTAGAGTCATTGCATGTCTGTTCTTTTCACAAACCACATATGGATCCACCAGAGTCATTGCATGTGTGTTCTCTTCACAAACCACATATGGATCCACCAGTGTCATTGAAATGTGTGTTCTTCTCATTAACTACAGCTAGAGTCATTGCATGTCTGTTCTTTTCACAAACCACATGGATCCACCAGTGTTATTGCCTGTGTGTTCTTTCAATAAACCACAGATAGAGTCATTGCATGTGTGTTCTTTTCATTAACCATAGCTAGGGTAATTTCATGTGTGTTCTTTTCACCAACCACATATGGATCCACCAGTGTCACTAGATGTGTGTTCTTTTCACAAACCATATGGATCGACCAGAGTCATTGCATGTCCGATCTTTCACAATCCACATATGGATGCACCAGTGTTATTGCATGTCTGTTCGTTTCATAAACACATGGATCCACCAGTGTCATTGCATGTCTATTCTTTTAATAAACCACATCTAGAGTCACTGGATGTGTGTTCTCTTCACAAACCACATATGGATCCACCAGTGTCATTGAAATGCGTGTTCTTTTTATTAACCACAGCTAGAGTCATTGCATGTCTGTTCTTTGCACATTCCACATATGGATCCACCAGAGTCATTGCATGTGTGTTCTTTTCACAAACCACATATGGATCCACTAGTGTCATTGAAATGTGTGTTCTTCTCGTTAACCATAGCTAGAGTCATTGCATGTCTGTTCTTTTCACAAACCACATGGATACACTAGTGTCATTCCATGTGTGTTCTTTCGATAAACCACAGCTCGAGCCATTGCATGTGTGTTCTTTTCATTAACCACCGCTAGAGTCATTTCATGTGTATTATTTTCACAAACCACATATGGATCCACCAGTGTCACTAGATGTATGTTCTTTTCATAAACCACATATGGATCCACCAGTGTCCTTGCATGTCTGTTCTTTTCATAAACCACATGGATCCACCAGTGTCATTGCATATGTGTTCTTTTAATAAACCAAAGATATAGCCATTGCATGTCTGATATTTTCACAAACCACATATGGATCCACCAGTGTCATTACATGTCTGTTCTTTTCATAAACCATATGGATCCACCAGTGGCTTTGCATGTGTGTCCTTTTAATAAACCACAACTATAGTCACTGGATGTGTGTTCTCTTCATAAACCACATATTGATACACCAGTGTCATTGCAGGTGTGTTCTTCTCACAAACCACATATGGATCCACCAGTGTCATTGAAATATGTGTTCTTTTCATTAACCACAGCTAGAGTCATTGCATGTCTGTTCTTTTCACAAACCACATATGGATCCACTAGAGTCATTGCATATGTGTTCTTTTCACAAACCACATATGGATCCACCAGTGTCATTGAAAAGTGTTCTTCTCATTAACCACAGCTAGAGTCATTGCATGCCTGTTCTTTTCACAAACCACATGGATCCACCAGTGTCATTGCATGTGTGTTCTTTCAATAAACCACAGCTCGAGTCATTGCATGTGTGTTCTTTTCATTAACCACAGCAAGAGTTATTTCATGTGTGTTCTTTTCATAAACCACACATGGATCCACCAGTGTCACTTGATGTGTGTTCTTTTCACAAACCATATGGATCCACCAGAGTCATTGCATGTCTATTCTTTTCACAAACCACATATGGATCCACTAGTGTTATTGCATGTCTATTCTTTTCATAAACCACATGGATCCACCAGTGTCATTGCATGTGTGTTCTTTTAATAAACCACGGCTAGAGTCACTGGATGTGTGTTCTTTTCATAAACCACATATGGATCCACCAGTGTCATTGCATGTGTGTTCTTCTCACAAACCACATATGCATCCACCACTATTATTGAAATGCATGTTCTTTTCATTAACCACATCTAGAGTCCTTGCATGTGTGTTCTTTTCACATTCCACATATGGATCCACCAGAGTCATTGCATGTGTGTTCTTTTCAGAAACCACATATGGATCCACCAGTGTCATTGAAAAGTGTGTTCTTCTCATTAACCAGAGCTAGAGTCATTGCATGTCTGTTCTTTTCACAAACCACATGGAGACACTAGTGTCATTGCATGTGTGTTCTTTCAATAAACCACAGCTAGAGTCATTCCATGTGTGTTCTTTTTGTTAACCACCGCTAGAGTCATTTCATGTGTGTTCTTTTCACAAACCACATATGTATCCACTAGTGTCACTAGATGTGTGTTCTTTTCATAAACCACATATGGTTCCACCAGAGTCATTGCATGTCTGATCTTTTCACAAACCACATATGGATCCACCAGTGTCATTGCATGTGTGTTCTTTTCATAATCCACATGGATCCACTAGTGTCATTCCATGTGTGTTCTTTTAATAAACCATAGCCAGAGTCACTGGATGTGTGTTCTCTTCATAAAGCACATATAGATCCACCAGTGTCATTACATGTGTGTTCTTCTCAGAAATGACACATGGATCCACCAGTGTCATTGAAATGTGTGTTCTTTTCGTTAACCATAGCTAGAGTCATTGCATGTCTGTTATTCCACAAACCACATATGGATCCACAGAGTCATTACATGTGTGTTGTTTTCACCAACCACATATGGATCCTCCAGTGTCATTGAAATGTGTGTTCTTCTCATTAACCACAGCTAGAGTAATTGCATGTCTGTTCTTTTCACAAACCACATGGATCCATCAGTGTCATTCCATGTGTGTTCTTTCAATAAACCACAGCTAGTGTCATTGCATGTGTGTTCTTTTCATTAACCACAGCTAGAGTCATTTCATGTGTGTTCTTTTCACAAACCACATATGGATCTAGCAGTGTCAGTGCATGTCTGTACTTTTCATCAAACCACATGGATCCACCAGTGTCATTGCATGTGTGTTCTTTTAATAAACCATAGCTAGAGTCACTTGATGCGTGTTCTCTTCATAAACCACATATGGATCCACCAGTGTCATTGCATGTGTGTTCTTCTCACAAATCACATATGGATGCACCAGTGTCATCGAAATGTGTGTTATTTTCACTAACCACATTTAGAGTCATTGCATGTGTGTTCTTTTCACAAACCACATATGGATCCACCAGAGTCATTGCATGTGTCTTCTTTTCACAAACCACATATGGATCCACTAGTGTCATTGAAATGTGTGTTCTTCTCATTAACCATGGCTAGAGTCATTGCATGTCTGTTCTTTTCACAAACCACATGGATCCACCAGTGTCGTTGCATGTGTGTTCTTTCAATAAACCACAGCTAGTGTCATTGCATGTGTGTTCTTTTAATAAACCACAGCTAGAGTAACTGGATGTGTGTTCTCTTCATAAACCACATATGGATCCACCAGTGTCATTGCATGTGTGTTCTTCTCACAAACCACATATGGATCCACCAGTGTCATTGAAATGTGTGTTCTTTTATTAACCACAGCTAGAGTCATTGCATGTATGTTCTTCGCACATTCCACATATGGATCCACCAGAGTCATTGCATGTGTGTTCTTTTCACAAACCACATATGGATCCAGCAGTGTCATTGAAATGTGTGTTATTCTCATTAACCATAGCTAGAGTCATTACATGTCTGTTCTTTTCACAAACCACATGGATACACTAGTGTCATTGCATGTGTGTTCTTTCAATAAACCACAGCAAGAGTCATTGCATGTGTGTGCTTTTCATTAACCAACGCTAGAGTCATTTCATGTGTGTCCTTTTCAAACCACATATGGATCAACCAGTGTCACAGGATATGTGTTCTTTTCATAAACCACATTTGGATCCACCAGAGTCATTGCATGTCTCAACTTTTCACAAACCACATATGTATCCACCAGTGTCATTGTATGTATGTTCTTTTCATAAACCACATGGATCCACCAGTGTCATTGCATGTGTGTTCTTTTAATAAACCACATCTAGAGTCACTGGATGCGTGTTCTCTTCATAGACCACATATGGATCCACCAGTGTCATTGCATGTGTGTTCTTCTCACAAACCACATATGGATCCACCAGTGTCATTGAAATGTGTGTTCTTTTCATTCACCACAGCTAGAGTCATTGCATGTGTGTTCTCTTCACAAACCACATATGGATCCACCAGTGTCATTGAAATGTGTGTTCTTCTCATTAACTACAGCTAGAGTCATTGCATGTCTGTTCTTTTCACAAACCACATGGATCCACCAGTGTTATTACATGTGTGTTCTTTCAATAAACCATAGATAGAGTCATTGCATGTGTGTTCTTTTCATTAACCATAGATAGGGTAATTTCATCTGTGTTCTTTTCACAAACCACATATGGATCCACCAGTGTCACTAGATGTGTGTTCTTTTGACAAACCCTATCGATCCACCAGAGTCATTGCATGTCCGATCTTTCACAATCCACATATGGATGCACCAGTGTTATTGCATGTCTGTTCGTTTCATAAACCACATGGATCCACCAGTGTCATTGCATGTTTGTTCTTTTAATAAACCACATCTAGAGTCACTGGATGTGTGTTCTCTTCACAAACCACATATGGATCCACCAGTGTCATTGAAATGCGTGTTCTTTTTATTAACCACAGCTAGAGTCATTGCATGTCTGTTCTTTGCACGTTCCACATATGGATCCACCAGAGTCATTGCATGTGTGTTCTTTTCACAAACCACATATGGATCCACTAGTGTCATTGAAATGTGTGTTCTTCTTGTTAAACATAGCTAGAGTCATTGCATGTCTGTTCTTTTCACAAACCACATGGATATACTAGTGTCATTCCATGTGTGTTCTTTCGATAAACCACAGCTCGAGCCATTGTATGTGTGTTCTTTTCATTAACCACCGCTAGAGTCATTTCATGTGTATTATTTTCACAAACCACATATGGATCCACCAGTGTCACTAGATGTATGTTCTTTTCATAAACCACATATGGATCCACCAGTGTCCTTGCATGTCTGTTCTTTTCATAAACCACATGGATCCACCGGTGTCATTGCATATGTGTTCTTTTAATAAACCAAAGATAGAGTCATTGCATGTCTAATCTTTTCACAAACCACATATGGATCCACCAGTGTCATTGCATGTTTGTTCTTTTCGTAAACCATATGGATCCACCAGTGGCTTTGCATGTGTGTCCTTTTAATAAACCACAGCTATAGTCACTGGATGTGTGTTCTCTTCATAAACCACATATGGATACACCAGTGTCATTGCATGTGTGTTCTTCTCACAAACCACATATGGATCCACAGTGTCATTGAAATATGTGTTCTTTTCATTAACCACAGCTAGAGACATTGCATGTCTGTTCTTTTCACAAACCACATATGGATCCACCAGAGTCATTGCATATGTGTTCTTTTCACAAACCACATATGGATCGACCAGTGTCATTGAAAAGTGTTCTTCTCATTAACCACAGCTAGAGTCATTCCATGCCTGTTCTTTTCACAAACCACATGGATCCACCAGTGTCATTGCATGTGTGTTCTTTCAATAAACCACAGTTCGAGTCATTGCATGTGTGTTCTTTTCATTAACCACAGCTAGAGTTATTTCATGTGTGTTCTTTTAATAAACCACATATGGATCCACCAGTGTCACTTGATGTGTGTTCTTTTCACAAACCATATGGATCCACCAGAGTCATTGCATGTCTGTTCTTTTCACAAACCACATATGGATCCACCAGTGTTATTGCATGTCTGTTCATTTCATAAACCACATGGATCCACGAGTGTCATTGCATGTGTGTTCTTTTAATAAACCACGGCTAGAGTCACTGGATGTGTGTTCTTTTCATAAACCACATATGGATCCACCAGTGTCATTGCATGTGTGTTCTTCTCACAAACCATATATGCATCCACCACTATTATTGAAATGCATGTTCTTTTCATTAACCACATCTAGAGTCCTTGCATGTCTGTTCTTTTCACAAACCACATGGATCCACCAGTGTTATTACATGTGTGTTCTTTCAATAAACCACAGATAGAGTCATTGCATGTGTGTTCTTTTCATTAACCATAGATAGGGTAATTTCATGTGTGTTCTTTTCACAAACCACATATGGATCCACCAGTATCACTAGATGTGTGTTCTTTTCACAAACCCTATGGATCCACCAGAGTCATTGCATGTCCGATCTTTCACAATCCACATATGGATGCACCAGTGTTATTGCATGTCTGTTCGTTTCATAAACCACATGGATCCACCAGTGTCATTGCATGTTTGTTCTTTTAATAAACCACATCTAGAGTCACTGGATGTGTGTTCTCTTCACAAACCACATATGGATCCACCAGTGTCATTGAAATGCGTGTTCTTTTTATTAACCACAGCTAGAGTCATTGCATGTCTGTTCTTTGCACGTTCCACATATGGATCCACCAGAGTCATTGCATGTGTGTTCTTTTCACAAACCACATATGGATCCACTAGTGTCATTGAAATGTGTGTTCTTCTTGTTAACCATAGCTAGAGTCATTGCATGTCTGTTCTTTTCACAAACCACATGGATATACTAGTGTCATTCCATGTGTGTTCTTTCGATAAACCACAGCTCGAGCCATTGTATGTGTGTTCTTTTCATTAACCACCGCTAGAGTCATTTCATGTGTATTATTTTCACAAACCACATATGGATCCACCAGTGTCACTAGATGTATGTTCTTTTCATAAACCACATATGGATCCACCAGTGTCCTTGCATGTCTGTTCTTTTCATAAACCACATGGATCCACCGGTGTCATTGCATATGTGTTCTTTTAATAAACCAAAGATAGAGTCATTGCATGTCTGATCTTTTCACAAACCACATATGGATCCACCAGTGTCATTGCATGTTTGTTCTTTTCATAAACCATATGGATCCACCAGTGGCTTTGCATGTGTGTCCTTTTAATAAACCACAGCTATAGTCACTGGATGTGTGTTCTCTTCATAAACCACATATGGATACACCAGTGTCATTGCATGTGTGTTCTTCTCACAAACCACATATGGATCCACAGTGTCATTGAAATATGTGTTCTTTTCATTAACCACAGCTAGAGACATTGCATGTCTGTTCTTTTCACAAACCACATATGGATCCACCAGAGTCATTGCATATGTGTTCTTTTCACAAACCACATATGGATCGACCAGTGTCATTGAAAAGTGTTCTTCTCATTAACCACAGCTAGAGTCATTCCATGCCTGTTCTTTTCACAAACCACATGGATCCACCAGTGTCATTGCATGTGTGTTCTTTCAATAAACCACAGTTCGAGTCATTGCATGTGTGTTCTTTTCATTAACCACAGCTAGAGTTATTTCATGTGTGTTCTTTTCATAAACCACATATGGATCCACCAGTGTCACTTGATGTGTGTTCTTTTCACAAACCATATGGATCCACCAGAGTCATTGCATGTCTGTTCTTTTCACAAACCACATATGGATCCACCAGTGTTATTGCATGTCTGTTCATTTCATAAACCACATGGATCCACCAGTGTCATTGCATGTGTGTTCTTTTAATAAACCACGGCTAGAGTCACTGGATGTGTGTTCTTTTCATAAACCACATATGGATCCACAAGTGTCATTGCATGTGTGTTCTTCTCACAAACCACATATGCATCCACCACTATTATTGAAATGCATGTTCTTTTCATTAACCACATCTAGAGTCCTTGCATGTGTGTTCTTTTCAGATTCCACATATGGATCCACCAGAGTCATTGCATGTGTGTTTTTTTCAGAAACCACATATGGATCCACCAGTGTCATTGAAAAGTGTGTTCTTCTCATTAACCAGAGCTAGAGTCATTGCATGTCTGTTCTTTTCACAAACCACATGGAGACACTAGTGTCATTGCATGTGTGTTCTTTCAATAAACCACAGCAAGAGTCATTGCATGTGTGTGCTTTTCATTAACCAACGCTAGAGTCATTTCATGTGTGTCCTTTTCAAACCACATATGGATCAACCAGTGTCACAGGATGTGTGTTCTTTTCATAAACCACATTTGGATCCACAAGAGTCATTGCATGTCTCAACTTTTCACAAACCACATATGTATCCACCAGTGTCATTGCATGTATGTTCTTTTCATAAGACACATGGATCCACCAGTGTCATTGCATGTGTGTTCTTTTAATAAACCACAGCTAGAGTCACTGGATGCGTGTTCTCTTCATAGATCACATATGGATCCACCAGTGTCATTGCATGTGTGTTTTTCTCACAAACCACATATGGATCCACCAGTGTCATTGAAATGTGTGTTCTTTTCATTCACCATAGGTAGAGTCATTGCATGTCTGTTCTTTTCACAAACCACATATGGATCCACCAGAGTCATTGCATGTGTGTTCTCTTCACAAACCACATATGGATCCACCAGTGTCATTGAAATGTGTGTTCTTCTCATTAACTACAGCTAGAGTCATTGCATGTCTGTTCTTTTCACAAACCACATGGATCCACCAGTGTTATTGTCTGTGTGTTCTTTCAATAAACCACAGATAGAGTCATTGCATGTGTGTTCTTTTCATTAACCATAGCTAGGGTAATTTCATGTGTGTTCTTTTCACAAACCACATATGGATCCACCAGTGTCACTAGATGTGTGTTCTTTTCACAAACCCTATCGATCCACCAGAGTCATTGCATGTCCGATCTTTCACAATCCACATATGGATGCACCAGTGTTATTGCATGTCTGTTCGTTTCATAAACCACATGGATCCACCAGTGTCATTGCATGTCTGTTCTTTTAATAAACCACATCTAGAGTCACTGGATGTGTGTTCTCTTCACAAACCACATATGGATCCACCAGTGTCATTGAAATGCGTGTTCTTTTTATTAACCACAGCTAGAGTCATTGCATGTCTGTTCTTTGCACGTTCCACATATGGATCCACCAGAGTCATTGCATGTGTGTTCTTTTCACAAACCACATATGGATCCACTAGTGTCATTGAAATGTGTGTTCTTCTCGTTAACCATAGCTAGAGTCATTGCATGTCTATTCTTTTCACAAACCACATGGATGTACTAGTGTCATTCCATGTGTGTTCTTTCGATAAACCACAGCTCGAGCCATTGTATGTGTGTTCTTTTCATTAACCACCGCTAGAGTCATTTCATGTGTATTATTTTCACAAACCACATATGGATCCACCAGTGTCACTAGATGTATGTTCTTTTCATAAACCACATATGGATCCACCAGTGTCCTTGCATGTCTGTTCTTTTCATAAACCACATGGATCCACCAGTGTCATTGCATATGTGTTCTTTTAATAAACCAAAGATAGAGCCATTGCATGTCTGATATATTCACAAACCACATATGGATCCACCAGTGTCATTGCATGTATGTTCTTTTCATAAACCATATGGATCCACCAGTGGCTTTGCATGTGTGTCCTTTTAATAAACCACAGCTATAGTCACTGGATGTGTGTTCTCTTCATAAACCACATATGGATACACTGGTGTCATTGCAGGTGTGTTCTTCTCACAAACCACATATGGATCCACAAGTGTCATTGAAATATGTGTTCTTTTCATTAACCACAGCTAGAGACATTGCATGTCTGTTCTTTTCACAAACCACATATGGATCCACCAGAGTCATTGCATATGTGTTCTTTTCACAAACCACATATGGATCGACCAGTGTCATTGAAAAGTGTTCTTCTCATTAACCACAGCTAGAGTCATTCCATGCCTGTTCTTTTCACAAACCACATGGATCCACCAGTGTCATTGCATGTGTGTTCTTTCAATAAACCACAGCTCGAGTCATTGCATGTGTGTTCTTTTCATTAACCACAGCTAGAATTATTTCATGTGTGTTCTTTTCATAAACCACATATGGATCCTCCAGTGTCACTTGATGTGTGTTCTTTTCACAAACCATATGGATCCACCAGAGTCATTGCATGTCTGTTCTTTTCACAAACCACATATGGATCCACCAGTGTTATTGCATGTCTGTTCTTTTCATAAACCACATGGATCCACCAGTGTCATTGCATGTGTGTTCTTTTAATAAACCACGGCTAGAGTCACTGGATGTGTGTTCTTTTCATAAACCACATATGGATCCACCAGTGTCATTGCATGTGTGTTCTTCTCACAAACCACATATGCATCCACCACTATTATTGAAATGCATGTTCTTTTCATTAACCACATCTAGAGTCCTTGCATGTGTGTTCTTTTCACATTCCACATATGGATCCACCAGAGTCATTGCATGTGTGTTCTTTTCAGAAACCACATATGGATCCACCAGTGTCATTGAAAAGTGTGTTCTTCTCATTAACCAGAGCTAGAGTCATTGCATGTCTGTTCTTTTCACAAACCACATGGAGACACTAGTGTCATTGCATGTGTGTTCTTTCAATAAACCACAGCTAGAGTCATTCCATGTGTGTTCTTTTTGTTAACCACCGCTAGAGT
The DNA here is from genome assembly GCA_916181665.1 of Avena sativa. Lineage (NCBI taxonomy): Eukaryota > Viridiplantae > Streptophyta > Magnoliopsida > Poales > Poaceae > Avena > Avena sativa. Next base: position 336,170,768 of record OV702289.1, read on the forward strand.
CATTTCATGTGTGTTCTTTTCACAAACCACATATGTATCCACTAGTGTCACTAGATGTGTGTTCTTTTCATAAACCACATATGGTTCCACCAGAGTCATTGCATGTCTGATCTTTTCACAAACCACATATGGATCCACCAGTGTCATTGCATGTGTGTTGTTTTCATAATCCACATGGATCCACTAGTGTCATTCCATGTGTGTTCTTTTAATAAACCATAGCCAGAGTCACTGGATGTGTGTTCTCTTCATAAAGCACATATAGATCCACCAGTGTCATTACATGTGTGTTCTTCTCAGAAATGACACATGGATCCACCAGTGTCATTGAAATGTGTGTTCTTTTCGTTAACCATAGCTAGAGTCATTGCATGTCTGTTATTCCACAAACCACATATGGATCCACAGAGTCATTACATGTGTGTTGTTTTCACCAACCACATATGGATCCTCCAGTGTCATTGAAATGTGTGTTCTTCTCATTAACCACAGCTAGAGTAATTGCATGTCTGTTCTTTTCACAAACCACATGGATCCATCAGTGTCATTCCATGTGTGTTCTTTCAATAAACCACAGCTAGTGTCATTGCATGTGTGTTCTTTTCATTAACCACAGCTAGAGTCATTTCATGTGTGTTCTTTTCACAAACCACATATGGATCTAGCAGTGTCAGTGCATGTCTGTACTTTTCATCAAACCACATGGATCCACCAGTGTCATTGCATGTGTGTTCTTTTAATAAACCATAGCTAGAGTCACTTGATGCGTGTTCTCTTCATAAACCACATATGGATCCACCAGTGTCATTGCATGTGTGTTCTTCTCACAAATCACATATGGATGCACCAGTGTCATCGAAATGTGTGTTATTTTCACTAACCACATTTAGAGTCATTGCATGTGTGTTCTTTTCACAAACCACATATGGATCCACCAGAGTCATTGCATGTGTCTTCTTTTCACAAACCACATATGGATCCACTAGTGTCATTGAAATGTGTGTTCTTCTCATTAACCATGGCTAGAGTCATTGCATGTCTGTTCTTTTCACAAACCACATGGATCCACCAGTGTCGTTGCATGTGTGTTCTTTCAATAAACCACAGCTAGTGTCATTGCATGTGTGTTCTTTTAATAAACCACAGCTAGAGTAACTGGATGTGTGTTCTCTTCATAAACCACATATGGATCCACCAGTGTCATTGCATGTGTGTTCTTCTCACAAACCACATATGGATCCACCAGTGTCATTGAAATGTGTGTTCTTTTATTAACCACAGCTAGAGTCATTGCATGTATGTTCTTCGCACATTCCACATATGGATCCACCAGAGTCATTGCATGTGTGTTCTTTTCACAAACCACATATGGATCCAGCAGTGTCATTGAAATGTGTGTTATTCTCATTAACCATAGCTAGAGTCATTACATGTCTGTTCTTTTCACAAACCACATGGATACACTAGTGTCATTGCATGTGTGTTCTTTCAATAAACCACAGCAAGAGTCATTGCATGTGTGTGCTTTTCATTAACCAACGCTAGAGTCATTTCATGTGTGTCCTTTTCAAACCACATATGGATCAACCAGTGTCACAGGATATGTGTTCTTTTCATAAACCACATTTGGATCCACCAGAGTCATTGCATGTCTCAACTTTTCACAAACCACATATGTATCCACCAGTGTCACTGTATGTATGTTCTTTTCATAAACCACATGGATCCACCAGTGTCATTGCATGTGTGTTCTTTTAATAAACCACATCTAGAGTCACTGGATGCGTGTTCTCTTCATAGACCACATATGGATCCACCAGTGTCATTGCATGTGTGTTCTTCTCACAAACCACATATGGATCCACCAGTGTCATTGAAATGTGTGTTCTTTTCATTCACCACAGCTAGAGTCATTGCATGTGTGTTCTCTTCACAAACCACATATGGATCCACCAGTGTCATTGAAATGTGTGTTCTTCTCATTAACTACAGCTAGAGTCATTGCATGTCTGTTCTTTTCACAAACCACATGGATCCACCAGTGTTATTACATGTGTGTTCTTTCAATAAACCATAGATAGAGTCATTGCATGTGTGTTCTTTTCATTAACCATAGATAGGGTAATTTCATCTGTGTTCTTTTCACAAACCACATATGGATCCACCAGTGTCACTAGATGTGTGTTCTTTTGACAAACCCTATCGATCCACCAGAGTCATTGCATGTCCGATCTTTCACAATCCACATATGGATGCACCAGTGTTATTGCATGTCTGTTCGTTTCATAAACCACATGGATCCACCAGTGTCATTGCATGTTTGTTCTTTTAATAAACCACATCTAGAGTCACTGGATGTGTGTTCTCTTCACAAACCACATATGGATCCACCAGTGTCATTGAAATGCGTGTTCTTTTTATTAACCACAGCTAGAGTCATTGCATGTCTGTTCTTTGCACGTTCCACATATGGATCCACCAGAGTCATTGCATGTGTGTTCTTTTCACAAACCACATATGGATCCACTAGTGTCATTGAAATGTGTGTTCTTCTTGTTAAACATAGCTAGAGTCATTGCATGTCTGTTCTTTTCACAAACCACATGGATATACTAGTGTCATTCCATGTGTGTTCTTTCGATAAACCACAGCTCGAGCCATTGTATGTGTGTTCTTTTCATTAACCACCGCTAGAGTCATTTCATGTGTATTATTTTCACAAACCACATATGGATCCACCAGTGTCACTAGATGTATGTTCTTTTCATAAACCACATATGGATCCACCAGTGTCCTTGCATGTCTGTTCTTTTCATAAACCACATGGATCCACCGGTGTCATTGCATATGTGTTCTTTTAATAAACCAAAGATAGAGTCATTGCATGTCTAATCTTTTCACAAACCACATATGGATCCACCAGTGTCATTGCATGTTTGTTCTTTTCGTAAACCATATGGATCCACCAGTGGCTTTGCATGTGTGTCCTTTTAATAAACCACAGCTATAGTCACTGGATGTGTGTTCTCTTCATAAACCACATATGGATACACCAGTGTCATTGCATGTGTGTTCTTCTCACAAACCACATATGGATCCACAGTGTCATTGAAATATGTGTTCTTTTCATTAACCACAGCTAGAGACATTGCATGTCTGTTCTTTTCACAAACCACATATGGATCCACCAGAGTCATTGCATATGTGTTCTTTTCACAAACCACATATGGATCGACCAGTGTCATTGAAAAGTGTTCTTCTCATTAACCACAGCTAGAGTCATTCCATGCCTGTTCTTTTCACAAACCACATGGATCCACCAGTGTCATTGCATGTGTGTTCTTTCAATAAACCACAGTTCGAGTCATTGCATGTGTGTTCTTTTCATTAACCACAGCTAGAGTTATTTCATGTGTGTTCTTTTAATAAACCACATATGGATCCACCAGTGTCACTTGATGTGTGTTCTTTTCACAAACCATATGGATCCACCAGAGTCATTGCATGTCTGTTCTTTTCACAAACCACATATGGATCCACCAGTGTTATTGCATGTCTGTTCATTTCATAAACCACATGGATCCACGAGTGTCATTGCATGTGTGTTCTTTTAATAAACCACGGCTAGAGTCACTGGATGTGTGTTCTTTTCATAAACCACATATGGATCCACCAGTGTCATTGCATGTGTGTTCTTCTCACAAACCATATATGCATCCACCACTATTATTGAAATGCATGTTCTTTTCATTAACCACATCTAGAGTCCTTGCATGTCTGTTCTTTTCACAAACCACATGGATCCACCAGTGTTATTACATGTGTGTTCTTTCAATAAACCACAGATAGAGTCATTGCATGTGTGTTCTTTTCATTAACCATAGATAGGGTAATTTCATGTGTGTTCTTTTCACAAACCACATATGGATCCACCAGTATCACTAGATGTGTGTTCTTTTCACAAACCCTATGGATCCACCAGAGTCATTGCATGTCCGATCTTTCACAATCCACATATGGATGCACCAGTGTTATTGCATGTCTGTTCGTTTCATAAACCACATGGATCCACCAGTGTCATTGCATGTTTGTTCTTTTAATAAACCACATCTAGAGTCACTGGATGTGTGTTCTCTTCACAAACCACATATGGATCCACCAGTGTCATTGAAATGCGTGTTCTTTTTATTAACCACAGCTAGAGTCATTGCATGTCTGTTCTTTGCACGTTCCACATATGGATCCACCAGAGTCATTGCATGTGTGTTCTTTTCACAAACCACATATGGATCCACTAGTGTCATTGAAATGTGTGTTCTTCTTGTTAACCATAGCTAGAGTCATTGCATGTCTGTTCTTTTCACAAACCACATGGATATACTAGTGTCATTCCATGTGTGTTCTTTCGATAAACCACAGCTCGAGCCATTGTATGTGTGTTCTTTTCATTAACCACCGCTAGAGTCATTTCATGTGTATTATTTTCACAAACCACATATGGATCCACCAGTGTCACTAGATGTATGTTCTTTTCATAAACCACATATGGATCCACCAGTGTCCTTGCATGTCTGTTCTTTTCATAAACCACATGGATCCACCGGTGTCATTGCATATGTGTTCTTTTAATAAACCAAAGATAGAGTCATTGCATGTCTGATCTTTTCACAAACCACATATGGATCCACCAGTGTCATTGCATGTTTGTTCTTTTCATAAACCATATGGATCCACCAGTGGCTTTGCATGTGTGTCCTTTTAATAAACCACAGCTATAGTCACTGGATGTGTGTTCTCTTCATAAACCACATATGGATACACCAGTGTCATTGCATGTGTGTTCTTCTCACAAACCACATATGGATCCACAGTGTCATTGAAATATGTGTTCTTTTCATTAACCACAGCTAGAGACATTGCATGTCTGTTCTTTTCACAAACCACATATGGATCCACCAGAGTCATTGCATATGTGTTCTTTTCACAAACCACATATGGATCGACCAGTGTCATTGAAAAGTGTTCTTCTCATTAACCACAGCTAGAGTCATTCCATGCCTGTTCTTTTCACAAACCACATGGATCCACCAGTGTCATTGCATGTGTGTTCTTTCAATAAACCACAGTTCGAGTCATTGCATGTGTGTTCTTTTCATTAACCACAGCTAGAGTTATTTCATGTGTGTTCTTTTCATAAACCACATATGGATCCACCAGTGTCACTTGATGTGTGTTCTTTTCACAAACCATATGGATCCACCAGAGTCATTGCATGTCTGTTCTTTTCACAAACCACATATGGATCCACCAGTGTTATTGCATGTCTGTTCATTTCATAAACCACATGGATCCACCAGTGTCATTGCATGTGTGTTCTTTTAATAAACCACGGCTAGAGTCACTGGATGTGTGTTCTTTTCATAAACCACATATGGATCCACAAGTGTCATTGCATGTGTGTTCTTCTCACAAACCACATATGCATCCACCACTATTATTGAAATGCATGTTCTTTTCATTAACCACATCTAGAGTCCTTGCATGTGTGTTCTTTTCAGATTCCACATATGGATCCACCAGAGTCATTGCATGTGTGTTTTTTTCAGAAACCACATATGGATCCACCAGTGTCATTGAAAAGTGTGTTCTTCTCATTAACCAGAGCTAGAGTCATTGCATGTCTGTTCTTTTCACAAACCACATGGAGACACTAGTGTCATTGCATGTGTGTTCTTTCAATAAACCACAGCAAGAGTCATTGCATGTGTGTGCTTTTCATTAACCAACGCTAGAGTCATTTCATGTGTGTCCTTTTCAAACCACATATGGATCAACCAGTGTCACAGGATGTGTGTTCTTTTCATAAACCACATTTGGATCCACAAGAGTCATTGCATGTCTCAACTTTTCACAAACCACATATGTATCCACCAGTGTCATTGCATGTATGTTCTTTTCATAAGACACATGGATCCACCAGTGTCATTGCATGTGTGTTCTTTTAATAAACCACAGCTAGAGTCACTGGATGCGTGTTCTCTTCATAGATCACATATGGATCCACCAGTGTCATTGCATGTGTGTTTTTCTCACAAACCACATATGGATCCACCAGTGTCATTGAAATGTGTGTTCTTTTCATTCACCATAGGTAGAGTCATTGCATGTCTGTTCTTTTCACAAACCACATATGGATCCACCAGAGTCATTGCATGTGTGTTCTCTTCACAAACCACATATGGATCCACCAGTGTCATTGAAATGTGTGTTCTTCTCATTAACTACAGCTAGAGTCATTGCATGTCTGTTCTTTTCACAAACCACATGGATCCACCAGTGTTATTGTCTGTGTGTTCTTTCAATAAACCACAGATAGAGTCATTGCATGTGTGTTCTTTTCATTAACCATAGCTAGGGTAATTTCATGTGTGTTCTTTTCACAAACCACATATGGATCCACCAGTGTCACTAGATGTGTGTTCTTTTCACAAACCCTATCGATCCACCAGAGTCATTGCATGTCCGATCTTTCACAATCCACATATGGATGCACCAGTGTTATTGCATGTCTGTTCGTTTCATAAACCACATGGATCCACCAGTGTCATTGCATGTCTGTTCTTTTAATAAACCACATCTAGAGTCACTGGATGTGTGTTCTCTTCACAAACCACATATGGATCCACCAGTGTCATTGAAATGCGTGTTCTTTTTATTAACCACAGCTAGAGTCATTGCATGTCTGTTCTTTGCACGTTCCACATATGGATCCACCAGAGTCATTGCATGTGTGTTCTTTTCACAAACCACATATGGATCCACTAGTGTCATTGAAATGTGTGTTCTTCTCGTTAACCATAGCTAGAGTCATTGCATGTCTATTCTTTTCACAAACCACATGGATGTACTAGTGTCATTCCATGTGTGTTCTTTCGATAAACCACAGCTCGAGCCATTGTATGTGTGTTCTTTTCATTAACCACCGCTAGAGTCATTTCATGTGTATTATTTTCACAAACCACATATGGATCCACCAGTGTCACTAGATGTATGTTCTTTTCATAAACCACATATGGATCCACCAGTGTCCTTGCATGTCTGTTCTTTTCATAAACCACATGGATCCACCAGTGTCATTGCATATGTGTTCTTTTAATAAACCAAAGATAGAGCCATTGCATGTCTGATATATTCACAAACCACATATGGATCCACCAGTGTCATTGCATGTATGTTCTTTTCATAAACCATATGGATCCACCAGTGGCTTTGCATGTGTGTCCTTTTAATAAACCACAGCTATAGTCACTGGATGTGTGTTCTCTTCATAAACCACATATGGATACACTGGTGTCATTGCAGGTGTGTTCTTCTCACAAACCACATATGGATCCACAAGTGTCATTGAAATATGTGTTCTTTTCATTAACCACAGCTAGAGACATTGCATGTCTGTTCTTTTCACAAACCACATATGGATCCACCAGAGTCATTGCATATGTGTTCTTTTCACAAACCACATATGGATCGACCAGTGTCATTGAAAAGTGTTCTTCTCATTAACCACAGCTAGAGTCATTCCATGCCTGTTCTTTTCACAAACCACATGGATCCACCAGTGTCATTGCATGTGTGTTCTTTCAATAAACCACAGCTCGAGTCATTGCATGTGTGTTCTTTTCATTAACCACAGCTAGAATTATTTCATGTGTGTTCTTTTCATAAACCACATATGGATCCTCCAGTGTCACTTGATGTGTGTTCTTTTCACAAACCATATGGATCCACCAGAGTCATTGCATGTCTGTTCTTTTCACAAACCACATATGGATCCACCAGTGTTATTGCATGTCTGTTCTTTTCATAAACCACATGGATCCACCAGTGTCATTGCATGTGTGTTCTTTTAATAAACCACGGCTAGAGTCACTGGATGTGTGTTCTTTTCATAAACCACATATGGATCCACCAGTGTCATTGCATGTGTGTTCTTCTCACAAACCACATATGCATCCACCACTATTATTGAAATGCATGTTCTTTTCATTAACCACATCTAGAGTCCTTGCATGTGTGTTCTTTTCACATTCCACATATGGATCCACCAGAGTCATTGCATGTGTTTTTTTTTCAGAAACCACATATGGATCCACTAGTGTCATTGAAAAGTGTGTTCTTCTCATTAACCAGAGCTAGAGTCATTGCATGTCTATTCTTTTCACAAACCACATGGAGACACTAGTGTCAATTCATGTGTGTTCTATCAATAAACCACAGCTAGAGTCATTCCATGTGTGTTCTTTTGGTTAACCACCACTAGAGTCATTTCATGTGTGTTCTTTTCACGAACCACATATGTATCCACTAGTGTCACTAGATGTGTGTTCTTTTCATAAACCACATATGGTTCCACTAGAGTCATTGCATGTGTGATCTTTTCACAAACCACATATGGATCCACCAGTGTCATTGCATGTGTGTTCTTTTCATAATCCACATGGATCCACTAGTGTCATTGCATGTGTGTTCTTTTAATAAACCATAGTTAGAGTCACTGGATGTGTGTTCTCTTCATAAACCACATATAGATCCACCAGTGTCATTACATGTGTGTTCTTCTCAGAAATGACACATGGATCCACCAGTGTCATTGAAATGTGTGTTCTTGTCATTAACCATAGCTAGAGTCATTGCATGTCTGTTATTCCACAAACCACATATGGATCCACAGAGTCATTACATGTGTGTTGTTTTCACCACCCACATATGGATCCTCCAGTGTCATTGAAATGTGTGTTCTTCTCATTAACCACAGCTAGAGTAATTGCATGTCTGTTCTTTTCACAAATCACATGGATCCATCATTGTCATTCCATGTGTGTTCTTTCAATAAACCACAGCTAGTGTCATTGCATGTGTGTTCTTTTCATTAACCACAGCTAGAGTCATTTCATGTGTGTTCTTTTCACAAACCACATATGGATCTAGCAGTGTCAGTGCATGTCTGTACTTTTCATCAAACCACATGGATCCACCAGTGTCATTGCATGTGTGTTCTTTTAATAAACCATAGCTAGAGTCACTTGATGTGTGTTCTCTTCATAAACCACATATGGATCCACCAGTGTCATTGCATGTGTGTTCTTCTCACAAACCACATATGGATGCACCAGTGTCATCGAAATGTGTGTTATTTTCACTAACCACATTTAGAGTCATTGCATGTGTGTTCTTTTCACAAACCACATATGGATCCAGCAGAGTCATTGCATGTGTCTTCTTTTCACAAACCACATATGGATCCACTAGTGTCATTGAAATGTGTGTTCTTCTCATTAACCATGGCTAGAGTCATTGCATGTCTGTTCTTTTCACAAACCACATGGATCCACCAGTGTCGTTGCATGTGTGTTCTTTCAATAAACCACAGCTAGTGTCATTGCATGTGTGTTCTTTTAATAAACCACAGCTAGAGTAACTGGATGTGTGTTCTCTTCATAAACCACATATGGATCCACCAGTGTCATTGCATGTGTGTTCTTCTCACAAACCACATATGGATCCACCAGTGTCATTAAAATGTGTGTTCTTTTATTAACCACAGCTAGAGTCATTGCATGTATGTTCTTCGCACATTCCACATATGGATCCACCAGAGTCATTGCATGTGTGTTATTTTCACAAACCACATATGGATCCAGCAGTGTCATTGAAATGTGTGTTATTCTCATTAACCATAGCTAGAGTCATTGCATGTCTGTTCTTTTCACAAACCACATGGATACACTAGTGTCATTGCATGTGTGTTCTTTCAATAAACCACAGCAAGAGTCATTGCATGTGTGTGCTTTTCATTAACCAACGCTAGAGTCATTTCATGTGTGTCCTTTTCAAACCACATATGGATCAACCAGTGCCACAGGATGTGTGTTCTTTTCATAAACCACATTTGGATCCACCAGAGTCATTGCATGTCTCAACTTTTCACAAACCACATATGTATCCACCAGTGTCATTGCATGTATGTTCTTTTCATAAACCACATGGATCCACCAGTGTCATTGCATGTGTGTTCTTTTAATAAACCACATCTAGAGTCACTGGATGCGTGTTCTCTTCATAGACCACATATGGATCCACCAGTGTCATTGCATGTGTGTTCTTCTCACAAACCACATATGGATCCACCAGTGTCATTGAAATGTGTGTTCTTTTCATTCACCACAGCTAGAGTCATTGCATGTCTGTTCTTTTCACAAACCACATATGGATCCACCAGAGTCATTGCATGTGTGTTCTCTTCACAAACCACATATGGATCCACCAGTGTCATTGAAATGTGTGTTCTTCTCATTAACTATAGCTAGAGTCATTGAATGTCTGTTCTTTTCACAAACCACATGGATCCACCAGTGTTATTACATGTGTGTTCTTTCAATAAACCACAGATAGAGTCATTGCATGTGTGTTCTTTTCATTAACCATAGATAGGGCAATTTCATGCGTGTTCTTTTCACAAACCACATATGGATCCACCAGTGTCACTAGATGTGTGTTCTTTTCACAAACCATATGGATCCACCAGAGTCATTGCATGTCCGATCTTTCACAATCCACATATGGATGCACCAGTGTTATTGCATGTCTGTTCGTTTCGTAAACCACATGGATCCACCAGTGTCATTGCATGTTTGTTCTTTTAATAAACCACATCTAGAGTCACTGGATGTGTGTTCTCTTAACAAACCACATATGGATCCACCAGTGTCATTGAAATGCGTGTTATTTTTATTAACCACAGCTAGAGTCATTGCATGTCTGTTCTTTGCACGTTCCACATATGGATCCACCAGAGTCATTGCATGTGTGTTCTTTTCACAAACCACATATGGATCCACTAGTGTCATTGAAATGTGTGTTCTTCTCGTTAACCATAGCTAGAGTCATTGCATGTCTGTTCTTTTCACAAACCACATGGATATACTAGTGTCATTCCATGTGTGTTCTTTCGATAAACCACAGCTCGAGCCATTGTATGTGTGTTCTTTTCATTAACCACCGCTAGAGTCATTTCATGTGTATTATTTTCACAAACCACATATGGATCCACCAGTGTCACTAGATGTATGTTCTTTTCATAAACCACATATGGATCAACCAGTGTCCTTGCATGTCTGTTCTTTTCATAAACCACATGGATCCACCAGTGTCATTGCATATGTGTTCTTTTAATAAACCAAAGATAGAGTCGTTGCATGTCTGATCTTTTCACAAACCACATATGGATCCACCAGTGTCATTGCATGTCTGTTCTTTTCATAAACCATATGGATCCACCAGTGGCTTTGCATGTGTGTCCTTTTAATAAACCACAGCTACAGTCACTGGATGTGTGTTCTCTTGATAAACCACATATGGATACACCAGTGTCATTGCATGTGTGTTCTTCTCACAAACCACATATGGATCCACCAGTGTCATTGAAATATGTGTTCTTTTCATTAACCACAGCTAGAGACATTGCATGTCTGTTCTTTTCACAAACCACATATGGATCCACCAGAGTCATTGCATATGTGTTCTTTTCACAAACCACATATGGATCGACCAGTGTCATTGAAAAGTGTTCTTCTCATTAACCACAGCTAGAGTCATTCCATGCCTGTTCTTTTCACAAACCACATGGATCCACCAGTGTCATTGCATGTGTGTTCTTTCAATAAACCACAGTTCGAGTCATTGCATGTGTGTTCTTTTCATTAACCACAGCTAGAGTTATTTCATGTGTGTTCTTTTCATAAACCACATATGGATCCACTAGTGTCAATTGATGTGTGTTCTTTTCACAAACCATATGGATCCACTAGAGTCATTGCATGTCTGTTCTTTTCACAAACCACATATGGATCCACCAGTGTTATTGCATGTCTGTTCATTTCATAAACCACATGGATCCACCAGTGTCATTGCATGTGTGTTCTTTTAATAAACCACAGCTAGAGTCACTGGATGTGTGTTCTTTTCATAAACCACATATGGATCCACCAGTGTCATTGCATGTGTGTTCTTCTCACAAACCACATATGCATCCACCACTATTATTGAAATGCATGTTCTTTTCATTAACCACATCTAGAGTCCTTGCATGTGTGTTCTTTTCACATTCCACATATGGATCCACCAGAGTCATTGCATGTGTTTTTTTTCAGAAACCACATATGGATCCACCAGTGTCATTGAAAAGTGTGTTCTTCTCATTAACCAGAGCTAGAGTCATTGCATGTCTGTTCTTTTCACAAACCACATGGAGACACTAGTGTCATTGCATGTGTGTTCTTTCAATAAACCACAGCTAGAGTCATTCCATGTGTGTTCTTTTTGTTAACCACTCCTAGAGTCATTTCATGTGTGTTCTTTTCACAAACCACATATGTATCCACTAGTGTCACTAGATGTGTGTTCTTTTCATAAACCACATATGGTTCCACCAGAGTCATTACATGTCTGATCTTTTCACAAACCACATATGGATCCACCAGTGTCATTGCATGTGTGTTCTTTTCATAATCCACATGGATCCACTAGTGTCATTGCATGTGTGTTCTTTTAATAAACCATAGCTAGAGTCACTGGATGTGTGTTCTCTTCATAAACCACATATAGATCCACTAGTGTCATTACATGTGTGTTCTTCTCAGAAATGACACACGGATCCACCAGTGTCATTGAAATGTGTGTTCTTTTCATTAACCATAGCTAGAGTCATTGCATGTCTGTTATTCCACAAACCACATATGGATCCACCAGAGTCATTGCATATGTGTTGTTTTCACCAACCACGTATGGATCCTCCAGTGTCATTGAAATGTGTGTTCTTCTCATTAACCACAGCTAGAGTAATTGCATGTCTGTTCTTTTCACAAACCACATGGATCCATCAATGTCATTCCATGTGTGTTCTTTCAATAAACCATAGCTAGTGTCATTGCATGTGTGTTCTTTTCATTAACCACAACTAGAGTCATTTAATGTGTGTTCTTTTCACAAACCACATATGGATCTAGCAGTGTCAGTGCATGTCTGTTCTTTTCATAAACCACATGGATCCACTAGTGTCATTGCATATGTGTTCTTTTAATAAACCACAGCTAGAGTCACTTGATGTGTGTTCTCTTCATAAACCACATATGGATCCACCAGTGTCAATGAAATGTGTGTTCTTTTCATTAACCACAGCTAGAGTCATTGCGTGTCTGTTCATTTCACAAACCACATATGGATCCACCAGAGTAACTGGATGTGTGTTCTTTTCACAAACCACATATGGATCCACCAGTTTCACTAGATGTGTGTTCTTTTCACAAACCACAGCTAGAGTCATTGCATGTCTGTTCTTTTCACACACCACATGGATCCACCAGTGTCATTGCATGTGTGTTCTTTTAATAAACCACATATAGAGTCACTGGATGTGTGTTCTCTTCATAAACCACAACTAGGGTCATTGCATGTGTGTTCTTTTCACAAATCACATATGGATCCACCAGAGTTCATTGCATGTGTGTTCTTTTCACAAACCACATATGGATCCACAGTGTCATTACATTTGTGTTCTTCTCATTAACCACATATGGATCACTTAGTGTCATTGCATGTGTGTTCTTTTAATAAACCACAACTAGAGTCACTAGATGTGTGTTCTTTTCATAAACCCCATATGGATCCACCAGAGTCATTGCATGTGTGTTCTTTTCACAAACCACGTATGGATCCACGAGTGGCATTGAAATGTGTGTTTCTTTTCATAAACCATAGCTAGAGTCATTGCATGTCTGTTCTTTTCACAAACCACATGGATCCACAAGTGTCATTGCATGTGTGTTTTTTCAATGAACCACAACTAGAGTCATTGCGTGTGTGTTCTTTTCATTAACCACATCTAGAGTCATTTGATGTGTTTTCTTTTCACAAAGCACATATGGATCCACCAGTGTCATTGGATGTGTGTTGTTTTCATAAACCACAACTAGTGTCATTGCATGTGTGTTTTTATCATAAACCACATATGGATCCACCAGTGTCATTGCATGTGTGTTCTTTTAATAAACCACAGCTAGAGTCACTGGATGTGTGTTATCTTCATAAACCACATATGGATCCACCAGTGTCGTTGCTTCTGTGTTCTTCTCACAAACCACATATGGATCCACGAGTGTCATTGAAATGTGTGTTCTTTTCATTAACCATAGCTAGAGTCATTGCATGTTTGTTCTTTTCACAAACCACATGGATCCACCCGTGTCATTGCATGTGTGTTCTTTCAGTACACCATAGCTAGGGTCATTGCATGCGTGTTCTTTTCATAAACCACATATGGATCCACCAGAGTCATTGCATGTCTGAACTTTTCACCAACCACATATGGATCCACCAGTGTCATTGCATGTATGTTCTTTTCATAAACCACATGGATCCACCAGTGTCATTGCATGTGTGTTCTTTTAATAAACCAAAGCTAGAGTCACTGGATGCATGTTCTCTTCATAGACCACATATGGATCCACCAGTGTCATTGCATGTGTGTTCTTCTCGCAAACCACATATGGATCCACCAGTGTCATTGAAATGTGTGTTCTTTTCAGTAACCACAGCTAGAGTCATTACATGTCTGTTCTTTTCACAAACCACATATGGATCCACCAGAGTCATTGTATGTGTGTTCTCTTCACAAACCACATATAGATCTACTAGTGTCATTGAAATGTGTGTTCTTCTCATTAACTACAGCTACGGTCATTGCATGTCAGTTCTTTTCACAAACCACATGGATCCAACAGTGTCATTGCATGTCTGTTCTTTCAATAAACCACAGATAGAGTCATTGCATGTGTGTTCTTTTCATTAACCATAGCTAGAGTAATTTCATGTGTGTTCTTTTCACAAACCACATATGGATCCACCATTGTCACTGGATGTGTGTTCTTTTCATAAACCACATGGATCCACTAGTGTCATTGCATGTGTGTTCTTTTAATAAACCATAGCTAGAGTCACTAGATGTGTGTTCTCTTCATAAACCACATATAGATCCACCAGTGTCATTACATGTGTGTTCTTCTCACAAATGACACATGGATCCACCAGTGTCATTGAAATGTGTGTTCTTTTCATTAACCATAGCTAGAGTCATTGCATGTCTGTTATTCCACAAACCACATATCGATCCACTAGAGTCATTACATGTGTGTTGTTTTCACCAACCACATATGGATCCTCTAGTGTCATTGAAATGTGTGTTCTTATCATTAACCACAGTTAGAGAAATTGCATGTCTATTCTTTTCACAAACCACATGGATCCATAAGTGTAATTTCATGTGTGTTCTTTCAATAAACCACAGCTAGTGTCACTGCATGTGTGTTCTTTTAATTAACCACAGCTAGAGTCATTTCATGTGTGTTCTTTTCAGAAACCACATATGGATCTAGCAGTGTCAGTGCATGTCTATTCTTTTCATAAACCACATGGATCCACTAGTGTCATTGCATATGTGTTCTTTTAATAAACCACAACTAGAGTCACTGGATGTGTGTTCTCTTCATAAACCACATAGGGATCCACCAGTGTCAATAAAATGTGTGTTCTTTTCATTAACCACAACTAGAGTCATTGCATGCATGTTCATTTCACAAACCACATATAGATCCACCAGAGTAATTGGATGTGTTTTCTTTTCACAAACCACATATGGATCCACCAGTGTCATTGCATGTGTGTTCTTCTCACAAACCACAGCTAGAGTCATTGCATGTCTATTCTTTTCACAAACCACATGGATCCACCAGTGTCATTGCATGTGTGTTATTTCAATACACCATAGCTAGAGTCACTGCATGTGTGTTCTTTTCATAAACCACATATGGATCCACCAGAGTCATTACATGTCTGATCTTTTCACAAACCACATATGGATCCACCAGTGTCATTGCATGTATGTTCTTTTCATAAACCACATGTATCCACCAGTGTCATTGCATGTGTGTTCTTTTGATAAACCATAGCTAGAGTCACTGGATGCGTGTTCTCTTTATAGACCACATATGGATCCACCAGTGTCATTGCATGTGTGTTCTTCTCGCAAACCACATATGGATCCACCAGTGTCATTGAAATGTGTGTTGTTTTCAGTAACCACATCTAGAGTCATTGCATGTCTGTTCTTTTCACAAACCACATATGGATCCACCAGAGTCATTGCATGTGTGTTCTCGTCACAAACCACATATAGATCCACCAGTGTCATTGAAATGTGTGTTCTTCTCATTAACTACAGCTAGGGTCATTGCATGTCTGTTCTTTTCACAAACCACATGGATCCACCAGTGTCATTGCATGTGTGTTCTTTCAATAAACCACAGATAGAGTCATTGCATGTGTGTTCTTTTCATTAACCATAGCTAGAGTAATTTCATGTGTGTTCTTTTCACAAACCACATATGGATCCACCAGTGTCACTGGATGTGTGTTCTTTTCATAAACCACATGGATCCACTAGTGTCATTGCATGTGTGTTCTTTTAATAAACCATAGCTAGAGTCACAGGATGTGTGTTCTCTTCATAAACCACATATAGATCCACCAGTGTCATTACATGTTTGTTCTTCTCACAGATGACACATGGATCCACCAGTGTCATTGAAGTGTGTGTTCTTTTCATTAACCATAGCTAGAGTCATTGCATGTCTGTTATTCCACAAACTACATATGGATCCACCAGAGTCATTGCATGTGTGTTGTTTCCACCAACCACATATGGATCCTCTAGTGTCATTGAAATGTGTGTTCTTCTCATTAACCACAGCTAGAGTAATTGCATGTCTATTCTTTTCAAAAACCACATGGATCCATCAGTGTCATTCCGTGTGTGTTCTTTCAATAAACCACAGCTTGTGTCATTGCATGTGTGTTCTTTTCATTAACCACAGCTACAGTCATTTCATGTGTGTTCTTTTCACAAACCACATATGGATCTAGCAGTGTCATTGCATGTGTGTTCTTTTCACAAACCACATATGGATCCACTAGTGTCATTGCATGTGTGTTCTTTTCATAAACCACATGGATCCACTAGTGTCATTGCATATGTGTTCTTTTAATAAACCATAGCTAGAGTCACTTGATGTGTGTTCTCTTCATAAACCACATATGGATCCACCAGTGTCAATGAAATGTGTGTTATTTTCATTAACCACAGCTAGAGTCATTGCATGACTGTTCATTTCACAAACCACAAATGGATCCACCAGAGTAACTGGATGTGTGTTCTTTTCACAAACCACATATAGATCCACCAGTGTCACTAGATGTGTGTTCTTTTCACAAACCACAGCTAGAGTCATTGCATGTCTGTTGTTTTCACAAACCACATGGATCCACTAGTGTCATTGCATGTGTGTTCTTTTAATAAACCACATATAGAGTCACTGGATGTGTGTTCTCTTCATAAACCACAACTAGAGTCATTGCATGTGTGTTCTTTTCACAAATCACATATTGATCCACCAGAGTTCATTGCATGTGTGTTCTTTTCACAAACCACATATGGATCCACAGTGTCATTACATTTGTGTTCTTCTCATTAACCACATATGGATCACCTAGTGTCATTGCATGTGTGTTCTTTTAATAAACCATAACTAGAGTCACTAGATGTGTGTTCTTTTCATAAACCACATATGGATCCACCAGAGTCATTGCATGTGTGTTCTTTTCACAAACCACATATGGATCCACCAGTGTCATTGCATGTGTGTTCTTCTCACAAACCATAGCTAGAGTCATTGCATGTCTATTCTTTTCACAAACCACATGGATCCACCAGTGTCATTGCATGTGTGTTCTTCCAATACACCATAGCTAGAGTCACTGCATGTGTGTTCTTTTCATAAACCATATATGGATCCACCAGAGTCATTACATGTCTCAACTTTTCACAAACCACATATGGATCCACCAGTGTCATTGCATGTATGTTCTTTTCATAAACCACATGTATCCACCAGTGTCATTGCATGTGTGTTCTTTTAATAAACCATAGCTAGAGTCACTGGATGCGTGTTCTCTTTATAGACCACATATGGATCCACCAGTGTCATTGCATGTGTGTTCTTCTCGCAAACCACATATGGATCCACCAGTGTCAGTGAAATGTGTGTTCTTGTCAGTAACCACAGCTAGTGTCATTGCATGTCTGTTCTTTTCACAAACCACATATGGATCCACCAGAGTCATTGCATGTGTGTTCTCTTCACAAACCACATATAGATCCACCAGTGTCATTGAAATGTGTGTTCTTCTCATTAACTACAGCTAGGGTCATTGCATGTCTGTTCTTTTCACAAACCACATAGATCCACCAGTGTCATTGCATGTGTGTTCTTTCAATAAACCACAGATAGAGTCATTGCATGTGTGTTCTTTTCATTAACCATAGCTAGAGTAATTTCATGTGTGTTCTTTTCACAAACCACATATGGATCCACCAGTGTCGCTGGATGTGTGTTCTTTTCATAAACCACATGGATCCACTAGTGTCATTGCATGTGTGTTCTTTTAATAAACCATAGCTAGAGTCACTGGATGTGTGTTCTCTTCATAAACCACATATAGATCCACCAGTGTCATTACATGTGTGTTCTTCTCACAAATGACACATGGATCCACCAGTGTCATTGAAATGTGTGTTCTTTTCATTAACCATAGCTAGAGTCATTGCATGTCTGTTATTCCACAAACCACATATGGATCCACCAGAGTCATTGCATGTGTGTTGTTTTCACCAACCACATATGGATCCTCTAGTGTCATTGAAATGTGTGTTCTTCTAATTAACCACAGCTAGAGTAATTGCATGTCTATTCTTTTCACAAACCACATGGATCCATCAGTGTCATTCCATGTGTGTTCTTTCAATAAACCACAGCTTGTGTCATTGCATGTGTGTTCTTTTCATTAACCAGAGCTAGAGTCATTTCATGTCTGTTCTTTTCACAAACCACATATGGATCTAGCAGTGTCAGTGCATGTCTGTTCTTTTCATAAACCACATGGATCCAGTAGTGTCATTGCATATGTGTTCTTTTAATAAACCACAGCTAGAGTCACTGGATGTGTGTTCTCTTCATAAACCACATATGGATCCACCAGTGTCAATGAAATGTGTGTTCTTTTCATTAACCAAAGATACAGTCATTGCATGTCTGTTCATTTCACAAACCACATATGGATCCACCAGAGTAACTAGATGTGTGTTCTTTTCACAAACCACATATGGATCCACCAATGTGACTAGATGTGTGTTCTTTTCACAAACCACAGCTAGAGTCATTGCATGTCTGTTCTTTTCACAAACCACATGGATCCACCAGTGTCATTGCATGTGTGTTCTTTTAATAAACCACATATAGAGTCACTGGATGTGTGTTCTCTTCATAAACCACAACTAGAGTCATTGCATGTGTGTTCTTTTCACAAATCACATATGGATCCACCAGAGTTCATTGCATGTGTGTTCTTTTCACAAACCACATATGGATCCACAGTGTCACTACATTTGTGTTCTTCTCATTAACCACATATGGATCACCTAGTGTCATTGCATGTGTGTTCTTTTAATAAACCACAACTAGAGTCACTAGATGTGTGTTCTTTTCATAAACCACATATGGATCCACCAGAGTCATTGCATGTGTGTTCTTTTCACAAACCACATATGAATCCACAAGTGTCATTGCATGTGTGTTCTTCTCACAAACCACAGCTAGAGTCATTGCATGTCTATTCTTGTAGAGTTCCCAACCTTTAACAAGGTTGATCCCTCCTGTGTTTACAATGCTAGTCCCTGGATCAATAGTTAGCATCCACAGTTTAGATGTAATATCAAGAAACAAAGGTCATAATATAACTTTATAACCAGGAATAACATAATTTTATTACATCATACATAGCTCATTTGGCTATTACATTACATTGTAGCGGAATAACTATAAGCATGGGGTCCTTCATCTTCAAGTGCCACAGGCAGATGTTGGTTGTAGACTTTGTAATCCTAATCAAACAATCTTCACTAAAATCAATCAAACCTGCAACATTACAAGTTACAGCCACAAGGGTCAATACATTTGAATTGTATTGGCAAGTTTCACTAATAAGTATAATATAAGTGGATCCTATTCTTTACATGCATATTTGGCTAAGTAGAGTTTAAGGCTCATTTGCATAAAGCAAAATTTATCCTATCTTTTCAAAATGGTTTTGGTCCTTTGTCAAATCTCCTTTTCAAAAATCCCTTGAACTCCTTGGTAAAAACTCAAGTGTTCAAGTCCTTGTCAAAATCTCTTGAGCATCTTGGTAACCCCAAGTGCATCAAGTTTTAAAAGTTTTCTTTTAGAAATTAGAGTGTCGAGATCTTCCATAGCTTCAGGCCTTAGTTGCTCAGTATTGTCCATAACCGGGGACACGGCTAAGTACTTAGAATTTGATTATCTTCTGCAGAAGTTGTACACTTTACCCACATGACACAATCTCATCTTGATGCCACCAGTGGCCGCTGGATTAGTACTCACCAAGATGGAATACTGGCAGATTGAGAATGTGACGAAGTCTTTCCAAAGGGTCCTCCCATACATCAGTGCTAGCTTGTCATCAGTAACAATGTAGGATTCCAGGTCCCCATTTTTCTGTAGCTTGAAGACAATGCATGGGTCTTCCCAATGTAGTTGACTAAGCCAGAGCCATAATAGCATGTGGTTGCACACGAAAGCCACTGTAAGAGAAACTTGTTCAATCTCTAAGTTTCCTGGGTGGTTTTCCTTTGGAGCACAACACAAAGAGATTTGCCATAGACAAGATTCCTTTTGTTGCCACCTTCTCCAAAACTCAAAGTATCCTTGGCCACCCAGGTGGTTCATTGAGTCCTTGTTTTATTATATAAAACATAAGTCTTTTCTCAACCTTTGTAAAATCTCAACATGTATCTCTTTTCAAAATATAGCATGGCTAAGCATGTATCAACTACATTGTTTTCACTAAGGAATGTATAGGGGTATCCTATTAGGATTTAGCATAGCATAAGTATAGAAATTATTTTCATGCATGTTTTCAAAATCCACTAAGTATAATGAAAATAGTAGGACTTTGGATGATAGTGTAACTTGCCTTTTTGGTAGGGAATGGTGGTTCACTCCTTGATCTTGTTAGTCTCACACTTCTCTAACTTCACTACAAGTCATTCAAGCAAACACAAAATCAACTAACATTCCAACCAAAGTCAAACAAACAATTTCACACACATAAAGTAATGGAATCTAAGTCATGCATAAGCATGCAAAGGTTGGTTCTATTGTAAGGATGGTCTCCACTAGGCTTCTAAACTTTGTAAGTTCCAAATTGGTCATTTACCAAAATGGCAAAGTCAAAGTAATGCATGCAAGCATGCCAAGCTTTGTTTTGTTTGAAGAAGTGGTTCCTAATGGGTCATAAACATTTGAAAACACCTAATGGTCATTTTATAAAGTGGCAAAGTCATTTGCAAAAGGTTTCACTTCATAAACCATTTTCAAAACAAAGTATCATTTTATGTGGTGTAGAAATATTTTTACTAAGGCATTAACCTATAGGGTTCACAAAATATGTTTTCAAACTATAAAACTTGGTGTTTGTGGTCAGAGAGTTTAAAACAAAACATTTCTCAAAGGTTTTCTTTCAAAATCAATTTTAACAAATAAACCACATTTCTATTTGACTAGAAATGGTTTTAAATCAAAGAATCATATTTTTATTTCACCAAATACATTTTTGAGTCCACAAAGTGTTTCCTAGGGTCAGTAGGTTTGGTCTAAACCATTTTCCCAAAGTTTTTATTCAAAATCATTTTCATAACAAAACAATAGTTTTATTTAACTAGAAATGAACTAAACCAATTAATCCATTCTAAACCTTTCCAAATTCATTTTCCAAAACATGGGTTGATTCCTAGGGTTAGTAAGGTCACAACAAACCATTTTGCAAAAGTTTTAACCTTAAAATCATTTTTAAACAATTTTTATAATCTTAACAAGCACACAAAAGAATCTGCAAAAACAAGCAAACTAACAGATACTATTTGCTAAACCAAGGGCATGGTTGCCTAGGGCTTGCTCTCCTGAATCGAACGACATAAAGTTTGCAAAATTTGTACGTGGGGTTTGAAAGTTACAAGGGTTTGAAAATGGCATCAAAATCTGTTTTCAAATTCTATTTCAGATCGTCTCGTGCCACGCGTCCTAATATCATTCGTCGGTACCACTTCACTCGGATTGCACAGCTGCAGCCGTTGGATCAAGTCAGATCGTGCGGCACAGGATCACCACTTACCCCTTCGCGAACATTCTATCGTATCCGTCAGATCCAGATCCTACGGTTGCTACTGCCTGGCCAAGAACTGGCGGGGCTCAACGGTGGCGTGCAGCGGCGGTGCTCTGGCTACGACGTAAAGGCGAAATATGGAAGCGAGAGAGGAGGGGAGCAGGCTCACCGAGGTCGCGAGGATGAGGTGATGCTGGACGTGTGGTCCACGTGGCAAGGGGCGCACGGGGTCCGCTGCAATTCCTCGCCGGAGCTTGCTACAGCGACAGACGGCTCTAGACGTGGTCGGGGACGATGCTGTGGTCCACGAGAAGACAAACGGAGGACTGGGTTAGCTGCGCAAGGTCAGTGCGGTGACGCGTGCGTGAAAGAGAAGAGGAGGGGCGGTCGGATACTACCTGGGGACTTCGTCGGAGAAAAAGGCAGACGGCGGTGCTGCATGTCGTCGTCGTTGCCGACGCTGGGAGGCACACGCGAGTGATGGCGAGCACCGGAGTTGGGTTTATCGTCGGTGGCGCTCAGACATGG
Source organism: Avena sativa (assembly GCA_916181665.1). NCBI lineage: Eukaryota > Viridiplantae > Streptophyta > Magnoliopsida > Poales > Poaceae > Avena > Avena sativa. Next base: position 336,193,700 of record OV702289.1, read on the forward strand.
TCAGAGTCGAGGTTGCAGGTCACCCGCGGGCGAGCTGAGGCCACATAGCGGTGCTCCAGAGTCTGGCGAACTTGCCTGCTTGCTCGGGGAGTCAAGGGGCGATGCAGTGCTGCCGGAATTTGCCGAGAACCTCGTCAGAGACGGCGGCGGTGCAGAAGAAATTGGCGATAGCCTAGGGGCAGAGAGGAGGAGTTGTCTGGGGAAAAATGACAAGGAGAGAGAGGCTTTTAAGGGAGCATGGTCGCTGGGCGAATTAAGCCTGTCATCAACGCGGATTTAATCGAAATCAATGGCGGCAGAGCGACGTTGAGGGAGAAGGAAACGGTAGACGCTGGGTTGAAGACGATGCACAGTGATGTAGGGCCTACCTGGCAGTGAGGGGAAGAGTGAGGGGTTTGGGGCCACCAGTCAGCTTCTGTGTGGGTGCGGCTTTAAGTGAGAAACGTTTCATGGAGGGGGAGAAAGACTGGGCTGGTACTGGGCTCATTTGGCCTGCTGGGTTGGGTCGGCCCATTTCATAATTTTTTTTCTGTCTGTTTTCTTTTTCCTTTTCTAATTCTATTTTTCTGTTTTGAATTTCAAACAATCAAACAATATTCAAATCCAATCAAACAATCACCAAACCTTGAAGGTTTGAACTGGGTTCTGTTTAGTAACCTAACCCTATTCCAGAAATAAAATAATATTTTTATTCATTTTAGGATCCATTTATTATTTAAATAAAATGGATCTTTAGTTATTTAATAAAATAGGGTTTGATTTGTTTAATAAAATCTTCATTTGAAATCAAAATATTTTCAAAACCAAATCAGTAGGTTTTATTTGAAAATAATAGATATTTGGAAATCTTGTTTAAAACAAAATAACATTTTTACTTTAGGGTCCATTAATAATTAAATAGAATGGACCTTAGTTATTAAATCAAATAGGATTTGTTTTAATAAAATATTTATTTTGAAATCAAAAATAAAACCAAAAATACTTCAGTAAGTTTTATTTGAGAATATAAAATACTTGGAAAACTTATTTTTTTTTAAAAATAAATAAGTTTTGATGTTTTGAAAATAGTAAAACCTTTATTAATAAAACTTGGATATTTAAATCCTTTTATTTTATTTTAAATAAACCTCTACTATTTTAATCAAAGCAAAACCTTTTGTTTCAAAGTCTTGGCCAAGGTTTAATTTGGCTTTATAAAATAATCTTTATTTAAAATATTTCTTTTCATTTTGAGAACAAAACCTTTGGAAAACTTATTAAAATAAAATAATAAGTTTTAGTGTTTATTTAAAAAGAAAAAGCCTTTACTTTAATAAAATTGGATATTTAAATCCTTATTATTTTATTTAAATAAACCTTTACTCATTTTATCAAAACAAAATATTTTAATATAAAAGCTTGGCCAAAATTAATTTGGCTCTTTAAAATATAATCTTTATTTATAAATCCACCTTTTAAATCCCTTTAGGATTTTATTTGATCCAAATTGGTTTGAAGAACCAATTGAATTCAAAAAGTTTCTTCTGGCCCTGAAAATCAAACAAAGTTTTATTTTATTCATTTATTTTCACATTACAAGATTTGGAAAATCTTGGGATGTGACAATTCTTTTCACAAACCACATGGATCCACCAGTGTCATTGCATGTGTGTTCTTTCAATACAGCATAGCTAGAGTCACTGCATGTGTGTTCTTTTCATAAACCACATATGGATCCACCAGAGTCATTACATGTCTGAACTTTCCACAAACCACATATGGATCCACCAGTGTCATTGCATGTATGTTCTTTTCATAAACCACATGTATCCACGAGTGTCATTGCATGTGTGTTCTTTTAATAAACCATAGCTAGAGTCACTGGATGTGTGTTCTCTTCATAGACCACATATGGATCCACCAGTGTCATTGCATGTGTGTTCTTCTCGCAAACCACATATGGATCCACCCGTGTAATTGAAATGTGTGTTCTTTTCAGTAACCACAGCTAGAGTCATTGCATGTCTGTTCTTTTCACAAACCACATATGGATCCACCAGAGTCATTGCATGTGTGTTCTCTTCACAAACCACATATAGATCCACCAGTGTCATTGAAATGTGTGTTCTCCTCATTAACTACAGCTAGGGTCATTGCATGTCTGTTCTTTTCACAAACCACATGGATCCACCAGTGTCATTGCATGTGTGTTCTTTCAATAAACCACAGATAGAGTCATTGCATGTGTGTTCTTTTCATTAACCATAGCTAGAGTAATTTCATGTGTGTTCTTTTCACTAACCACATATGGATCCACCAGTGTCACTGGATGTGTGTTCTTTTCATAAACCACATGGATCCACTAGTGTCATTGCATGTGTGTTCTTTTCATTAACCATAGCTAGAGTCATTGCATGTCTGTTCATTTCACAATCCACATATGGATCCACCAGAGTAATTGGATGTGTGTTCTTTTCACAAACCACATATGGATCCACCAATGTCATTGCATGTGTGTTTTTCTCACAAACCACAGCTAGAGTCATTGCATGTCTGTTCTTTTCACAAACCACATGGATCCACCAGTGTTATTGCATGTGTGTTCTTTTAATAAACCACAGCTAGAGTCATTGCATGTCTGTTGTTTTCACAAACCACATGGATCCACCAGTGTCAGTGCATGTGTGTTCTTTTAATAAACCACATATAGAGTCACCGGATGTGTGTTCTCTTCATAAACCACAACTAGAGTCATTGCATGTGTGTTCTTTTCACAAATCACATATGGATCCACCAGAGTTCATTGCATGTGTGTTCTTTTCACAAAACACACATGGATCCACAGTGTCATTACATTTGTGTTCTTCTCATTAACCACATATGGATCACCTAGTGTCATTGCATGTGTGTTATTTTAATAAACCACAGCTAGAGTCACTGGATGTGTGTTCTTTTCATAAACCACATATGGATCCACCAGAGTCATTGCATGTGTGTTCTTTTCACAAACCACGTATGGATCCACGAGTGGCATTGAAATGTGTGTTTCTTTTCATAAACCATAGCTAGAGTCATTGCATGTCTGTTCTTTTCACAAACCACATGGATCCACCAGTGTCATTGCATGTGTGTTCTTTCAATAAACCACAGCTAGAGTCATTGCGTGTGTGTTCTTTTCATTAACCACATCTAAAGTCATTTGATGTGTGTTCTTTTCACAAACCACATATGGATCCACCAGTGTCATTGGATGTGTGTTCTTTTCATAAACCACAACTAGTGTCATTGCATGTGTGTTTTTATCATAAACCACATATGGATCCACCAGTGTCATTGCATGTGTGTTCTTTTAATAAACCACAGCTAGAGTCACTGGATGTGTGTTATCTTCATAAACCACATATGGATCCACCAGTGTCGTTGCTTGTGTGTTCTTCTCACAAACCACATATGGATCCACGAGTGTCATTGAAATGTGTGTTCTTTTCATTAACCACAGCTAGAGTCATTGCATGTCTATTCTTTTCACAAACCACATGGATCCACCAGTGTCATTGCATGTGTGTTCTTTCAATACACCATAGCTAGGGTCATTGCATGTGTGTTCTTTTCATAAACCACATATGGATCCACCAGAGTCATTGCATGTCTGAACTTTTCACAAACCACATATGGATCCACCAGTGTCATTGCATGTATGTTCTTTTCATAAACCACATGGATCCACCAGTGTCATTGCATGTATTCTTTTAATAAACCACAGCTAGAGTCACTTGATGCGTGTTCTCTTCATAGACCACATATGGATCCACCAGTGTCATTGCATGTGTGTTCTTCTCGCAAACCACATATGGATCCACGTGTGTCATTGAAATGTGTGTTCTTTTCAGTAACCACAGCTAGAGTCATTGCATGTCTGTTCTTTTCACAAACCACATATGGATCCACCAGAGTCATTGCATGTGTGTTCTCTTCACAAACCACATATAGATCCACCATTGTCATTGAAATGTGTGTTCTTCTCATTAACTACAGCTAGAGTCATTGCATGTCTGTTCTTTTCACAAACCACATGGATCCACCAGTTTCATTGCATGTGTGTTCTTTCAATAAACCACAGATAGAGTCATTGCATGTGTGTTCTTTTCATTAACCATAGCTAGAGTAATTTATGTGTGTTCTTTTCACAAACCACATATGGATCCACCAATGTCACTAGATGTGTGTTCTTTTCACAAACCATATGGATCCACCAGAGTCACTGCATGTCTGATCTTTTCACAAACCACATATGGATGCACCACTGTTATTGCATGTCTGTTATTTTCATAAACCACATGGATCCACCAGTGTCATTGCAAGCGTGTTGTTTTAATAAACCACATCTAGAGTCACTGGATGTGTGTTCTCTTCACAAACCACATATGGATCCACCAGTGTCATTGAAATGCGAGTTCTTTTCATTAACCATAGCTAGATTCATTGCATGTCTATTCTTTGCACATTCCACATATGGATCCACCAGAGTCATTGCATGTGTGTTCTTTTCACAAACCACATATGGATCCATCAGTGTCATTGAAATGTGTGTTCTTCTCATTAACAATAGCTAGAGTCATTGCATGTCTGTTCTTTTCACAAACCACATGGATACACTAGTGTCATTGCATGTGTGTTCTTTCTCTAAACCACAGCTCGAGCCATTGCATGTGTGTTCTTTTCATTAACCAACGCTAGAGTCATTTCATGTGTATTCTTTTCACAAACCTCATATGGATCCACCAGTGTCATTGCATGTGTGTTCTTTTAATAAACCAAAGCTAGAGTCATTGCATGTCTGATCTTTTCACAAACCACATATGGATCCACCAGTGTCATTGCATGTCTGTTCTTTTCACAAACCACATATGGATCCACCAGAGTCATTGCATGTGTGTTCTCTTCACAAACCACATATAGATCCACCAGTGTCATTGAAATGTGTGTTCTTCTCATTAACTACAGCTAGGGTCATTGCATGTCTGTTCTTTTCACAAACCACATGGATCCACCAGTGTCATTGCATGTGTGTTCTTTTCACAAACCACACATGGATCCACAGTGTCATTACATTTGTGTTCTTCTCATTAACCACATATGGATCACCTAGTGTCATTGCATGTGTGTTATTTTAATAAACCACAGCTAGAGTCACTGGATGTGTGTTCTTTTCATAAACCACATATGGATCCACCAGAGTCATTGCATGTGTGTTCTTTTCACAAACCACGTATGGATCCACGAGTGGCATTGAAATGTGTGTTTCTTTTCATAAACCATAGCTAGAGTCATTGCATGTCTGTTCTTTTCACAAACCACATGGATCCACCAGTGTCATTGCATGTGTGTTCTTTCAATATACCACAGCTAGAGTCATTGCGTGTGTGTTCTTTTCATTAACCACATCTAGAGTCATTTGATGTGTGTTCTTTTCACAAACCACATATGGATCCACCAGTGTCATTGGATGTGTGTTCTTTTCATAAACCACAACTAGTGTCATTGCATGTGTGTTTTTATCATAAACCACATATGGATCCACCAGTGTCATTGCATGTTTGTTCTTTTAATAAACCACAGCTAGAGTCACTGGATGTGTGTTATCTTCATAAACCACATATGGATCAACCGGTGTCGTTGCTTGTGTGTTCTTCTCACAAACCACATATGGATCCACGAGTGTCATTGAAATGTGTGTTCTTTTCATTAACCACAGCTAGAGTCATTGCATGTCTGTTCTTTTCACAAACCACATGGATCCACCAGTGTCATTGCATGTGTGTTCTTTCAATACACCATAGCTAGGGTCATTGCATGTGTGTTCTTTTCATAAACCACATATGGATCCACCAGAGTCATTGCATGTCTGAACTTTTCACAAACCACATATGGATCCACTAGTGTCATTGCATGTATGTTCTTTTCATAAACCACATGGATCCACCTGTGTCATTGCATGTATTCTTTTAATAAACCACAGCTAGAGTCACTTGATGCGTGTTCTCTTCATAGACCACATATGGATCCACCAGTGTCATTGCATGTGTGTTCTTCTCGCAAACCACATATGGATCCACGTGTGTCATTGAAATGTGTGTTCTTTTCAGTAACCACAGCTAGAGTCATTGCATGTCTGTTCTTTTCACAAACCACATATGGATCCACCAGAGTCATTGCATGTGTGTTCTCTTCACAAACCACATATAGATCCACCATTGTCATTGAAATGTGTGTTCTTCTCATTAACTACAGCTAGAGTCATTGCATGTCTGTTCTTTTCACAAACCACATGGATCCACCAGTGTCATTGCATGTGTGTTCTTTCAATAAACCACAGATAGAGTCATTGCATGTGTGTTCTTTTCATTAACCATAGCTAGAGTAATTTATGTGTGTTCTTTTCACAAACCACATATGGATCCACCAATGTCACTAGATGTGTGTTCTTTTCACAAACCATATGGATCCACCAGAGTCACTGCATGTCTGATCTTTTCACAAACCACATATGGATGCACCACTGTTATTGCATGTCTGTTATTTTCATAAACCACATGGATCCACCAGTGTCATTGCAAGCGTGTTGTTTTAATAAACCACATCTAGAGTCACTGGATGTGTGTTCTCTTCACAAACCACATATGGATCCACCAGTGTCATTGAAATGCGAGTTCTTTTCATTAACCATAGCTAGATTCATTGCATGTCTATTCTTTGCACATTCCACATATGGATCCACCAGAGTCATTGCATGTGTGTTCTTTTCACAAACCACATATGGATCCATCAGTGTCATTGAAATGTGTGTTCTTCTCATTAACAATAGCTAGAGTCATTGCATGTCTGTTCTTTTCACAAACCACATGGATACACTAGTGTCATTGCATGTGTGTTCTTTCTTTAAACCACAGCTCGAGCCATTGCATGTGTGTTCTTTTCATTAACCAACGCTAGAGTCATTTCATGTGTATTCTTTTCACAAACCTCATATGGATCCACCAGTGTCATTGCATGTGTGTTCTTTTAATAAACCAAAGCTAGAGTCATTGCATGTCTGATCTTTTCACAAACCACATATGGATCCACCAGTGTCATTGCATGTCTGTTCTTTTCACAAACCACATATGGATCCACCAGAGTCATTGCATGTGTGTTCTCTTCACAAACCACATATAGATCCACCAGTGTCATTGAAATGTGTGTTCTTCTCATTAACTACAGCTAGGGTCATTGCATGTCTGTTCTTTTCACAAACCACATGGATCCACCAGTGTCATTGCATGTGTGTTCTTTTCACAAACCACACATGGATCCACAGTGTCATTACATTTGTGTTCTTCTCATTAACCACATATGGATCACCTAGTGTCATTGCATGTGTGTTATTTTAATAAACCACAGCTAGAGTCACTAGATGTGTGTTCTTTTCATAAACCACATATGGATCCACCAGAGTCATTGCATGTGTGTTCTTTTCACAAACCACGTATGGATCCACGAGTGGCATTGAAATGTGTGTTTCTTTTCATAAACCATAGCTAGAGTCATTGCATGTCTGTTCTTTTCACAAACCACATGGATCCACCAGTGTCATTGCATGTGTGTTCTTTCAATAAACCACAGCTAGAGTCATTGCGTGTGTGTTCTTTTCATTAACCACATCTAGAGTCATTTGATGTGTGTTCTTTTCACAAACCACATATGGATCCACCAGTGTCATTGGATGTGTGTTCTTTTCATAAACCACAACTAGTGTCATTGCATGTGTGTTTTTATCATAAACCACATATGGATCCACCAGTGTCATTGCATGTGTGTTCTTTTAATAAACCACAGCTAGAGTCACTGGATGTGTGTTATCTTCATAAACCACATATGGATCCACCAGTGTCGTTGCTTGTGTGTTCTTCTCACAAACCACATATGGATCCACGAGTGTCATTGAAATGTGTGTTCTTTTCATTAACCACAGCTAGAGTCATTGCATGTCTGTTCTTTTCACAAACCACATGGATCCACCAGTGTCATTGCATGTGTGTTCTTTCAATACACCATAGCTAGGGTCATTGCATGTGTGTTCTTTTCATAAACCACATATGGATCCACTAGAGTCATTGCATGTCTGAACTTTTCACAAACCACATATGGATCCACCAGTGTCATTGCATGTATGTTCTTTTCATAAACCACATGGATCCACCAGTGTCATTGCATGTATTCTTTTAATAAACCACAGCTAGAGTCACTTGATGCGTGTTCTCTTCATAGACCACATATGGATCCACCAGTGTCATTGCATGTGTGTTCTTCTCGCAAACCACATATGGATCCACGTGTGTCATTGAAATGTGTGTTCTTTTCAGTAACCACAGCTAGAGTCATTGCATGTCTGTTCTTTTCACAAACCACATATGGATCCACCAGAGTCATTGCATGTGTGTTCTCTTCACAAACCACATATAGATCCACCATTGTCATTGAAATGTGTGTTCTTCTCATTAACTACAGCTAGAGTCATTGCATGTCTGTTCTTTTCACAAACCACATGGATCCACCAGTGTCATTGCATGTGTGTTCTTTCAATAAACCACAGATAGAGTCATTGCATGTGTGTTCTTTTCATTAACCATAGCTAGAGTAATTTATGTGTGTTCTTTTCACAAACCACATATGGATCCACCAATGTCACTAGATGTGTGTTCTTTTCACAAACCATATGGATCCACCAGAGTCACTGCATGTCTGATCTTTTCACAAACCACATATGGATGCACCACTGTTATTGCATGTCTGTTATTTTCATAAACCACATGGATCCACCAGTGTCATTGCAAGCGTGTTGTTTTAATAAACCACATCTAGAGTCACTGGATGTGTGTTCTCTTCACAAACCACATATGGATCCACCAGTGTCATTGAAATGCGAGTTCTTTTCATTAACCATAGCTAGATTCATTGCATGTCTATTCTTTGCACATTCCACATATGGATCCACCAGAGTCATTGCATGTGTGTTCTTTTCACAAACCACATATGGATCCATCAGTGTCATTGAAATGTGTGTTCTTCTCATTAACAATAGCTAGAGTCATTGCATGTCTGTTCTTTTCACAAACCACATGGATACACTAGTGTCATTGCATGTGTGTTCTTTCTCTAAACCACAGCTCGAGCCATTGCATGTGTGTTCTTTTCATTAACCAACGCTAGAGTCATTTCATGTGTATTCTTTTCACAAACCTCATATGGATCCACCAGTGTCATTGCATGTGTGTTCTTTTAATAAACCAAAGCTAGAGTCATTGCATGTCTGATCTTTTCACAAACCACATATGGATCCACCAGTGTCATTGCATGTCTGTTCTTTTCACAAACCACATATGGATCCACCAGAGTCATTGCATGTGTGTTCTCTTCACAAACCATATATAGATCCACCAGTGTCATTGAAATGTGTGTTCTTCTCATTAACTACAGCTAGGGTCATTGCATGTCTGTTCTTTTCACAAACCACATGGATCCACCAGTGTCATTGCATGTGTGTTCTTTTCACAAACCACACATGGATCCACAGTGTCATTACATTTGTGTTCTTCTCATTAACCACATATGGATCACCTAGTGTCATTGCATGTGTGTTATTTTAATAAACCACAGCTAGAGTCACTGGATGTGTGTTCTTTTCATAAACCACATATGGATCCACCAGAGTCATTGCATGTGTGTTCTTTTCACAAACCACGTATGGATCCACGAGTGGCATTGAAATGTGTGTTTCTTTTCATAAACCATAGCTAGAGTCATTGCATGTCTGTTCTTTTCACAAACCACATGGATCCACCAGTGTCATTGCATGTGTGTTCTTTCAATAAACCACAGCTAGAGTCATTGCGTGTGTGTTCTTTTCATTAACCACATCTAGAGTCATTTGATGTGTGTTCTTTTCACAAACCACATATGGATCCACCAGTGTCATTGGATGTGTGTTCTTTTCATAAACCACAACTAGTGTCATTGCATGTGTGTTTTTATCATAAACCACATATGGATCCACCAGTGTCATTGCATGTGTGTTCTTTTAATAAACCACAGCTAGAGTCACTGGATGTGTGTTATCTTCATAAACCACATATGGATCCACCAGTGTCGTTGCTTGTGTGTTCTTCTCACAAACCACATATGGATCCACGAGTGTCATTGAAATGTGTGTTCTTTTCATTAACCACAGCTAGAGTCATTGCATGTCTGTTCTTTTCACAAACCACATGGATCCACCAGTGTCATTGCATGTGTGTTCTTTCAATACACCATAGCTAGGGTCATTGCATGTGTGTTCTTTTAATAAACCACATATGGATCCACCAGAGTCATTGCATGTCTGAACTTTTCACAAACCACATATGGATCCACCAGTGTCATTGCATGTATGTTCTTTTCATAAACCACATGGATCCACCAGTGTCATTGCATGTATTCTTTTAATAAACCACAGCTAGAGTCACTTGATGCGTGTTCTCTTCATAGACCACATATGGATCCACCAGTGTCATTGCATGTGTGTTCTTCTCGCAAACCACATATGGATCCACGTGTGTCATTGAAATGTGTGTTCTTTTCAGTAACCACAGCTAGAGTCATTGCATGTCTGTTCTTTTCACAAACCACATATGGATCCACCAGAGTCATTGCATGTGTGTTCTCTTCACAAACCACATATAGATCCACCATTGTCATTGAAATGTGTGTTCTTCTCATTAACTACAGCTAGAGTCATTGCATGTCTGTTCTTTTCACAAACCACCTTGATCCACCAGTGTCATTGCATGTGTGTTCTTTCAATAAACCACAGATAGAGTCATTGCATGTGTGTTCTTTTCATTAACCATAGCTAGAGTAATTTATGTGTGTTCTTTTCACAAACCACATATGGATCCACCAATGTCACTAGATGTGTGTTCTTTTCACAAACCATATGGATCCACCAGAGTCACTGCATGTCTGATCTTTTCACAAACCACATATGGATGCACCACTGTTATTGCATGTCTGTTATTTTCATAAACCACATGGATCCACCAGTGTCATTGCAAGCGTGTTGTTTTAATAAACCACATCTAGAGTCACTGGATGTGTGTTCTCTTCACAAACCACATATGGATCCACCAGTGTCATTGAAATGCGAGTTCTTTTCATTAACCATAGCTAGATTCATTGCATGTCTATTCTTTGCACATTCCACATATGGATCCACCAGAGTCATTGCATGTGTGTTCTTTTCACAAACCACATATGGATCCATCAGTGTCATTGAAATGTGTGTTCTTCTCATTAACAATAGCTAGAGTCATTGCATGTCTGTTCTTTTCACAAACCACATGGATACACTAGTGTCATTGCATGTGTGTTCTTTCTCTAAACCACAGCTCGATCCATTGCATGTGTGTTCTTTTCATTAACCAACGCTAGAGTCATTTCATGTGTATTCTTTTCACAAACCTCATATGGATCCACCAGTGTCATTGCATGTGTGTTCTTTTAATAAACCAAAGCTAGAGTCATTGCATGTCTGATCTTTTCACAAACCACATATGGATCCACCAGTGTCATTGCATGTCTGTTCTTTTCACAAACCACATATGGATCCACCAGAGTCATTGCATGTGTGTTCTCTTCATAAACCACATATAGATCCACCAGTGTCATTGAAATGTGTGTTCTTCTCATTAACTACAGCTAGGGTCATTGCATGTCTGTTCTTTTCACAAACCACATGGATCCACCAGTGTCATTGCATGTGTGTTCTTTCAATAAACCACAGATAGAGTCATTGCACGTGTGTTCTTTTCATTAACCATAGCTAGAGTAATTTCATGTGTGTTCTTTTCACTAACCACATATGGATCCACCAGTGTCACTGGATGAGTGTTCTTTTCATAAACCACATGGATCCACTGGTGTCATTGCATGTGTGTTCTTTTCATTAACCATAGCTAGAGTCATTGCATGTCTGTTCATTTCACAAACCACATATGGATCCACCAGAGTAATTGGATGTGTGTTCTTTTCACAAACCACATATGGATCCACCAGTGTCATTGCATGTGTGTTTTTCTCACAAACCACAGCTAGAGTCATTGCATGTCTGTTCTTTTCACAAACCACATGGATCCACCAGTGTTATTGCATGTGTGTTCTTTTAATAAACCACATATAGAGTCACTGGATGTGTTTTCTCTTCATAAACCACAACTAGAGTCATTGCATGTGTGTTCTTTTCACAAATCACATATGGATCCACCAGAGTTCATTGCATGTGTGTTCTTTTCACAAACCACACATGGATCCACAGTGTCATTACATTTGTGTTCTTCTCATTAACCACATATGGATCACCTAGTGTCATTGCATGTGTGTTATTTTAATAAACCACAGCTAGAGTCACTGGATGTGTGTTCTTTTCATAAACCACATATGGATCCACCAGAGTCATTGCATGTGTGTTCTTTTCACAAACCACGTATGGATCCACGAGTGGCATTGAAATGTGTGTTTCTTTTCATAAACCATAGCTAGAGTCATTGCATGTCTGTTCTTTTCACAAACCACATGGATCCACCAGTGTCATTGCATGTGTGTTCTTTCAATAAACCACAGCTAGAGTCATTGCGTGTGTGTTCTTTTCATTAACCACATCTAGAGTCATTTGATGTGTGTTCTTTTCACAAACCACATATGGATCCACCAGTGTCATTGGATGTGTGTTCTTTTCATAAACCACAACTAGTGTCATTGCATGTGTGTTTTTATCATAAACCACATATGGATCCACCAGTGTCATTGCATGTGTGTTCTTTTAATAAACCACAGCTAGAGTCACTGGATGTGTGTTATCTTCATAAACCACATATGGATCCACCAGTGTCGTTGCTTGTGTGTTCTTCTCACAAACCACATATGGATCCACGAGTGTCATTGAAATGTGTGTTCTTTTCATTAACCACAGCTAGAGTCATTGCATGTCTGTTCTTTTCACAAACCACATGGATCCACCAGTGTCATTGCATGTGTGTTCTTTCAATACACCATAGCTAGGGTCATTGCATGTGTGTTCTTTTCAGTAACCACAGCTAGAGTCATTGCATGTCTGTTCTTTTCACAAACCACATATGGATCCACCAGAGTCATTGCATGTGTGTTCTCTTCACAAACCACATATAGATCCACCATTGTCATTGAAATGTGTGTTCTTCTCATTAACTACAGCTAGAGTCATTGCATGTCTGTTCTTTTCACAAACCACATGGATCCACCAGTGTCATTGCATGTGTGTTCTTTCAATAAACCACAGATAGAGTCATTGCATGTGTGTTCTTTTCATTAACCATAGCTAGAGTAATTTATGTGTGTTCTTTTCACAAACCACATATGGATCCACCAATGTCACTAGATGTGTGTTCTTTTCACAAACCATATGGATCCACCAGAGTCACTGCATGTCTGATCTTTTCACAAACCACATATGGATGCACCACTGTTATTGCATGTCTGTTCTTTTCATAAACCACATGGATCCACCAGTGTCATTGCAAGCGTGTTGTTTTAATAAACCACATCTAGAGTCACTGGATGTGTGTTCTCTTCACAAACCACATATGGATCCACCAGTGTCATTGAAATGCGTGTTCTTTTCATTAACCATAGCTAGATTCATTGCATGTCTATTCTTTGCACATTCCACATATGGATCCACCAGAGTCATTGCATGTGTGTTCTTTTCACAAACCACATATGGATCCATCAGTGTCATTGAAATGTGTGTTCTTCTCATTAACAATAGCTAGAGTCATTGCATGTCTGTTCTTTGCACAAACCACATGGATACACTAGTGTCATTGCATGTGTGTTCTTTCTCTAAACCACAGCTCGAGCCATTGCATGTGTGTTCTTTTCATTAACCAACGCTAGAGTTATTTCATGTGTATTCTTTTCACAAACCTCATATGGATCCACCAGTGTCACTGGATGTGTGTTCTTTTCATAAACCACATATGGATCCACCAGTGTCATTGCATGTCTGTTCTTTTCATAAACCACATGGATCCACCAGTGTCATTGCATGTGTGTTCTTTTAATAAACCAAAGCTAGAGTCATTGCATGTCTGATCTTTTCACAAACCACATATGGATCCACCAGTGTCATTGCATGTCTGTTCTTTTCACAAACCACATATGGATCCACCAGTGTCATTGCATGTCTGTTCTTTTCACAAACCACATATGGATCCACCAGTGTCATTGCATGTCTGTTCTTTTCACAAACCACATGGATCCACCAGTGTCATTGCATGTGTGTTCTTTTAATAAACCATAGCTAGATTCATTGGATGTGTCTTCTCTTCATAAACCACATATGGATCCACCAGTGTCATTGCATGTGTGTTCTTCTCACAAACCACATATGGATCCACCACTGTCATTGAAATGCATGTTCTTTTCATTAACCACAGCTAGAGTCATTGCATGTGTGTTCTTTTCACATTCCGCATATGGATCCACCAGAGTCATTGCATGTGTGTTCTTTTCACAAACCACATATGGATCCACCAGTGTCATTGCATGTCTGTTCTTTTCACAAACCACATGGATAAACTAGTGTCATTGCATGTGTGTTCTTTCAATAAACCACAGCTAGAGTCATTGCATGTGTGTTCTTTTTGTTAACCAGCGCTAGAGTCATTTCATGTGTGTTCTTTTCACAAACCACATATGTATCCACTAGTGTCACTGGATGTGTGTTCTTTTCATAAACCACATATGGTTCCACCAGAGTCATTGCAAGTCTGATCTTTTCACAAACCACATATGGATCCACCAGTGTCATTGCATGTGTGTTCTTTTCATAAACCACATGGATCCACTAGTGTCAGTGGATGTGTTTTCTCTTCATAAACCGCATATAGATCCACCAGTGTCATTACATGTGTGTTCTTCTCACAAATGACACATGGATCCACCACTGTCATTGAATTTTTTGTTCTTTTCATTAACCATAGCTAGAGTCATTACATGTCTGTTATTTTCACAAACCACATATGGATCCACCAGAGTGATTGCATGTGTGTTGTTTTCACAAACCACATATGGATCCTCTAGTTTCATTGAAATGTGTGTTCTTCTAATTAACCACAGCTAGAGGAATTGCATGTCTGTTCTTTTCACAAACTACATGGATCCATCAGTGTCATTGCATGTGTGTTCTTTCAATAAACCACAGCTAGTGTCATTGCATGTCTGTTCTTTTCACAAACCACAGCTAGAGTCATTTCATGTGTGTTCTTTTCACAAACCACATATGGATCTAGCAGTGTCATTGCATCTCTGTTCTTTTCATAAACCACATGTATCCACTAGTGTCATTGCATATGTGTTCTTTTAATAAACCACAGCTAGAGTCACTGGATGTGTGTTCTCTTCATAAACCACATATGGATCCACCAGTGTCAATGAAATGTGTGTTCTTTTCATTAACCAAAGCTACAGTCACTGCATGTCTATTCATTTCACAAACCACATATGGATCCACCAGAGTAATTGGATGTGTGTTCTTTTCACAAACCACATATGGATCCAGCAGTGTCATTGCATGTGTGTTCTTCTCACAAACCACAGCTAGAGTCATTGCATGTCAGTTATTTTCACAAACCACATGGATCCACCAGTGTCAGTGCATGTGTGTTCTTTTAATAAACCACATATAGAGTCACCGGATGTGTGTTCTCTTCATAAACCACAACTAGAGTCATTGCATGTGTGTTCTTTTCACAAATCACATATGGATCCACCAGAGTTCATTGCATGTGTGCTCTTTTCACAAACCTCATATGGATCCACGAGTGGCATTGAAATGTGTGTTTCTTTTCATAAACCATAGCTAGAGTCATTGCATGTCTGTTCTTTTCACTAACCACATGGATCCACCAGTATCATTGCATGTGTGTTCTTTCAATAAACCACAGCTAGAGTCATTGCGTGTGTGTTCTTTTCACTAACCACATCTAGAGTCATTTGATGTGTGTTCTTTTCATAAACCACAACTAGAGTCCCTGGATGTGTGTTCTTTTCACAAACCACATATAGATCCACCAGTGTCATTTCATGTGTGTTCTTATCATAAACCACATATGGATCCACCAGTGTCATTGCATGTGTGTTCTTTTAAGAAACCATAGCTAGAGTCACTGGTTGTGTGTTGTCT
This sequence comes from Avena sativa, assembly GCA_916181665.1. Lineage (NCBI taxonomy): Eukaryota > Viridiplantae > Streptophyta > Magnoliopsida > Poales > Poaceae > Avena > Avena sativa. The sequence continues at coordinate 336,209,973 of OV702289.1, forward strand.
TCATAAACCACATATGGATCCACCAGTGTCGTTGCTTGTGTGTTCTTCTCACAAACCACATATGGATCCACGAGTTTCATTGAAATGTGTGTTCTTTTCATTAACCACAGCTAGAGTCATTGCATGTCCGTTCTTTTCACAAACCACATGGATCCACCAGTGTCATTGCATGTGTGTTCTTTCAATAAACCACATCTCGAGTCATTGCATGTGTGTTCTTTTCATTAACCATAGCCAGAGTTATTTCATATGTGTTCTTTTCATAAACCACATATGGATCCACCAATGTCACTGGATGTGTGTTCTTTTCACAAACCATATGGATCCACCAGTCATTGCATGTCTGCTCTTTTCACAAACCACATATGGATCCACCAGTGTTATTACATGTCTGTTCTTTTCATAAACCACATGGATCCACCAGTGTCATTGCATGTGTTCTTTTAATAAACCATAGCTAGAGTCATTGGATGTGTGTTCTCTTCATAAACCACATATGGATCCACCAGTGTCATTGCATGTGTGTTCTTCTCAAAAACCACATGTGGATCCACCATTGTCATTGAAATGCATGTTCTTTTCATTAACCACAGCTAGAGTCATTGCATGTGTGTTCTTTTCACATTCCGCATATGGATCGACCAGAGTCATTGCATGTGTGTTCTTTTCACAAACCACATATGGATCCACCAGTGTCATTGAAATGTGTGTTCTTCTCATTAACTAGAGCTAGAGTCATTGCATGTCTATTCTTTTCACAAACCACATGGATAAACTAGTGTCATTGCATGTGTGTTCTTTCAATAAACCACAGCTAGAGTCATTGCATGTGTGTTCTTTTTGTTAACCACCGCTAGAGTCATTTCATGTGTGTTCTTTTCACAAACCACATATGTATCCACTAGTGTCAATGGATGTGTGTTCTTTTCATAAACCACATATGGTTCCACAAGAGTCATTGCATGTCTGATCTTTTCACAAACCACATATGGATCCACCAGTGTCATTGCATGTGTGTTCTTTTCATAAACCACATGGATCCACTAGTGTCACTGGATGTGTTTTCTCTTCATTAACCACATATAGATCCACCAGTGTCATTACATGTGTGTTCTTCTCACAAATGACACATGGATCCACCAGTGTCATTGAAATGCATGTTCTTTTCATTAACCATAGCTAGAGTCATTGCATGTCTGTTATTTTCACATTCCGCATATGGATCGACCAGAGTCATTGCATGTGTGTTGTTTTCACAAACCACATATGGATCCACCAGTGTCATTGAAATGTGTGTTCTTCTCATTAACTAGAGCTAGAGGAATTGCATGTCTGTTCTTTTCACAAACTACATGGATCCATCAGTGTCATTGCATGTGTGTTCTTTCAATAAACCACAGCAAGAGTCATTGCATGTTTGTTCTTTTCAGAAACCACAGCTAGAGTCATTTCATGTGTGTTCTTTTCACAAACCACATATCGATCTAGCAGTGTCATTGCATGTCTGTTCTTTTCATAAACCACATGGATCCACTAGTGTCATTGCATATGTGTTCTTTTAATAAACCACAGCTAGAGTCACTGGATGTGTGTTCTCTTCATAAACCACATATGGATCCACCAGTGTCAATGAAATGTGTGTTCTTTTCATTAACCAAAGATACAGTCATTGCATGTCTGTTCATTTCACAAACCACATATGGATCCACCAGAGTAACTGGATGTGTGTTCTTTTCACAAACCACATATGGATCCAGCAGTGTCATTGCATGTGTGTTCTTCTCACAAACCACAGCTAGAGTCATTGCATGTCTGTTGTTTTCACTAACCACATGGATCCACCAGTGTCAGTGCATATGTGTTCTTTTAATAAACCACATATAGAGTCACCGGATGTGTGTTCTCTTCATAAACCACAACTAGAGTCATTGCATGTGTGTTCTTTTCACAAATCATATATGGATCCACCAGAGTTCATTGCATGTGTGCTCTTTTCACAAACCTCATATGGATCCACGAGTGGCATTGAAATGTGTGTTTCTTTTCATAAACCATAGCTAGAGTCATTGCATGTCTGTTCTTTTCACAAACCACATGGATCCACCAGTGTCATTGCATGTGTGTTCTTTCAATAAACCACAGCTAGAGTCATTGCGTGTGTGTTCTTTTCACTAACCACATCTAGAGTCATTTGATGTGTGTTCTTTTCATAAACCACAACTAGAGTCCCTGGATGTGTGTTCTTTTCACAAACCACATATAGATCCACCAGTGTCATTGCATGTGTGTTCTTATCATAAACCACATATGGATCCACCAGTGTCATTGCATGTGTGTTCTTTTAATAAACCATAGCTAGAGTCACTGGATGTGTGTTATCTTCATAAACCACATATGGATCCACCAGTGTCGTTGCTTGTGTGTTCTTCTCACAAACCACATATGGATCCACGAGTGTCGTTGAAATGTGTGTTCTTTTCATTAACCACAGCTAGAGTCATTGCATGTCCGTTCTTTTCACAAACCACATGGATCCACCAGTGTCATTGCATGTGTGTTCTTTCAATAAACAACAGCTCGAGTCATTGCATGTGTGTTCTTTTCATTAACCATAGCCAGAGTTATTTCATATGTGTTCTTTTCATAAACCACATATGGATCCACCAATGTCACTGGATGTGTGTTCTGTTCACAAAGCATATGGATCCACCAGTCATTGCATGTCTGTTCTTTTCACAAACCACATATGGATCCACCAGTGTTATTACATGTCTGTTCTTTTCATAAACCACATGGATCCACCAGTGTCATTGCATGTGTGTTCTTTTAATAAACCATAGCTAGAGTCATTGGATGTGTGTTCTATTCATAAACCACATATGGATCCACCAGTGTCATTGCATGTGTGTTCTTCTCACAAACCACATGTGGATCCACCATTGTCATTGAAATGCATGTTCTTTTCATTAACCACAGCTAGAGTCATTGCATGTGTGTTCTTTTCACATTCCGCATATGGATCGACCAGAGTCATTGCATGTGTGTTCTTTTCACAAACCACATATGGATCCACCAGTGTCATTGAAATGTGTGTTCTTCTCATTAACTAGAGCTAGAGTCATTGCATGTCTATTCTTTTCACAAACCACATGGATAAACTAGTGTCATTGCATGTGTGTTCTTTCAATAAACCACAGCTAGAGTCATTGCATGTGTGTTCTTTTTGTTAACCACCGCTAGAGTCATTTCATGTGTGTTCTTTTCACAAACCACATATGTATCCACTAGTGTCACTGGATGTGTGTTCTTTTCATAAACCACATATGGTTCCACAAGAGTCATTGCATGTCTGATCTTTTCACAAACCACATATGGATCCACCAGTGTCATTGCATGTGTGTTCTTTTCATAAACCACATGGATCCACTAGTGTCACTGGATGTGTTTTCTCTTCATTAACCACATATAGATCCACCAGTGTCATTACATGTGTGTTCTTCTCACAAATGACACATGGATCCACCAGTGTCATTGAAATGCATGTTCTTTTCATTAACCACAGCTAGAGTCATTGCATGTCTGTTATTTTCACATTCCGCATATGGATCGACCAGAGTCATTGCATGTGTGTTGTTTTCACAAACCACATATGGATCCACCAGTGTCATTGAAATGTGTGTTCTTCTCATTAACTAGAGCTAGAGGAATTGCATGTCTGTTCTTTTCACAAACTACATGGATCCATCAGTGTCATTGCATGTGTGTTCTTTCAATAAACCACAGCTAGAGTCATTGCATGTTTGTTCTTTTCACAAACCACAGCTAGAGTCATTTCATGTGTGTTCTTTTCACAAACCACATATGGATCTAGCAGTGTCATTGCATGTCTGTTCTTTTCATAAACCACATGGATCCACTAGTGTCATTGCATATGTGTTCTTTTAATAAACCACAGCTAGAGTCACTGGATGTGTGTTCTCTTCATAAACCACATATGGATCCACCAGTGTTAATGAAATGTGTGTTCTTTTCATTAACCAAAGATACAGTCATTGCATGTCTATTCATTTCACAAACCACATATGGATCCACCAGAGTAACTGGATGTGTGTTCTTTTCACAAACCACATATGGATCCAGCAGTGTCATTGCATGTGTGTTCTTCTCACAAACCACAGCTAGAGTCATTGCATGTCTGTTGTTTTCACAAACCACATGGATCCACCAGTGTCAGTGCATGTGTGTTCTTTTAATAAACCACATATAGAGTCACCGGATGTGTGTTCTCTTCATAAACCACAACTAGAGTCATTACATGTGTGTTCTTTTCACAAATCACATATGGATCCACCAGAGTTCATTGCATGTGTGCTCTTTTCACAAACCTCATATGGATCCACGAGTGGCATTGAAATGTGTGTTTCTTTTCATAAACCATAGCTAGAGTCATTGCATGTCTGTTCTTTTCACAAACCACATGGATCCACCAGTGTCATTGCATGTGTGTTCTTTCAATAAACCACAGCTAGAGTCATTGCGTGTGTGTTCTTTTCACTAACCACATCTAGAGTCATTTGATGTGTGTTCTTTTCATAAACCACAACTAGAGTCCCTGGATGTGTGTTCTTTTCACAAACCACATATAGATCCACCAGTGTCATTGCATGTGTGTTCTTATCATAAACCACATATGGATCCACCAGTGTCATTGCATGTGTGTTCTTTTAATAAACCATAGCTAGAGTCACTGGATGTGTGTTATCTTCATAAACCACATATGGATCCACCAGTGTCGTTGCTTGTGTGTTCTTCTCACAAACCACATATGGATCCACGAGTGTCGTTGAAATGTGTGTTCTTTTCATTAACCACAGCTAGAGTCATTGCATGTCCGTTCTTTTCACAAACCACATGGATCCACCAGTGTCATTGCATGTGTGTTCTTTCAATAAACCACAGCTCGAGTCATTGCATGTGTGTTCTTTTCATTAACCATAGCCAGAGTTATTTCATATGTGTTCTTTTCATAAACCACATATGGATCCACCAATGTCACTGGATGTGTGTTCTTTTCACAAACCATATGGATCCACCAGTCATTGCATGTCTGTTCTTTTCACAAACCACATATGGATCCACCAGTGTTATTACATGTCTGTTCTTTTCATAAACCACATGGATCCACCAGTGTCATTGCATGTGTGTTCTTTTAATAAACCATAGCTAGAGTCATTGGACGTGTGTTCTCTTCATAAACCACATATGGATCCACCACTGTCATTGCATGTGTGTTCTTCTCACAAACCACATGTGGATCCACCATTGTCATTGAAATGCATGTTCTTTTCATTAACCACAGCTAGAGTCATTGCATGTGTGTTCTTTTCACATTCCGCATATGGATCGACCAGAGTCATTGCATGTGTGTTCTTTTCACAAACCACATATGGATCCACCAGTGTCATTGAAATGTGTGTTCTTCTCATTAACTAGAGCTAGAGTCATTGCATGTCTATTCTTTTCACAAACCACATGGATAAACTAGTGTCATTGCATGTGTGTTCTTTCAATAAACCACAGCTAGAGTCATTGCATGTGTTCTTTTTGTTAACCACCGCTAGAGTCATTTCATGTGTGTTCTTTTCACAAACCACATATGTATCCACTAGTGTCACTGGATGTGTGTTCTTTTCATAAACCACATATGGTTCCACAAGAGTCATTGCATGTCTGATCTTTTCACAAACCACATATGGATCAACCAGTGTCATTGCATGTGTGTTCTTTTCATAAACCACATGGATCCACTAGTGTCACTAGATGTGTTTTCTCTTCATTAACCACATATAGATCCACCAGTGTCATTACATGTGTGTTCTTCTCACAAATGACACATGGATCCACCAGTGTCATTGAAATGTGTGTTCTTTTCATTAACCATAGCTAGAGTCATTGCATGTCTGTTATTTTCACAAACCACATATGGATCCACCAGAGTCATTGCATGTGTGTTGTTTTCACAAACCCCATATGGATCCTCTAGTTTCATTGAAATGTGTGTTCTTCTAATTAACCACAGCTAGAGGAATTGCATGTCTGTTCTTTTCACAAACTACATGGATCCATCAGTGTCATTGCATGTGTGTTCTTTCAATAAACCACAGCTATTGTCATTGCATGTTTGTTCTTTTCACAAACCACAGCTAGAGTCATTTCATGTGTGTTCTTTTCACAAACCACATATGGATCTAGCAATGTCATTGCATGTCTGTTCTTTTCATAAACCACATGGATCCACTAGTGTCATTACATATGTGTTCTTTTAATAAACCACAGCTAGAGTCACTGGATGTGTGTTCTCTTCATAAACCACATATGGATCCACCAGTGTCAATGAAATGTGTGTTCTTTTCATTAACCAAAGATACAGTCATTGCATGGCTGTTCATTTCACAAACCACATATGGATCCACCAGAGTAACTGGATGTGTGTTCTTTTCACAAACCACATATGGATCCAGCAGTGTCATTGCATGTGTGTTCTTCTCACAAACCACAGCTAGAGTCATTGCATGTCTGTTGTTTTCACAAACCACATGGATCCACCAGTGTCAGTGCATGTGTGTTCTTTTAATAAACCACATATAGAGTCACCGGATGTGTGTTCTCTTCATAAACCACAACTAGAGTCATTGCATGTGTGTTCTTTTCACAAATCACATATGGATCCACCAGAGTTCATTGCATGTGTGCTCTTTTCACAAACCTCATATGGATCCACTAGTGGCATTGAAATGTGTGTTTCTTTTCATAAACCATAGCTAGAGTCATTGCATGTCTGTTCTTTTCACAAACCACATGGATCCACCAGTGTCATTGCATGTGTGTTCTTTCAATAAACCACAGCTAGAGTCATTGCGTGTGTGTTCTTTTCACTAACCACATCTAGAGTCATTTGATGTGTGTTCTTTTCATAAACCACAACTAGAGTCCCTGGATGTGTGTTCTTTTCACAAACCACATATAGATCCACCAGTGTCATTGCATGTGTGTTCTTATCATAAACCACATATGGATCCACCAGTGTCATTGCATGTGTGTTCTTTTAATAAACCATAGCTAGAGTCACTGGATGTGTGTTATCTTCATAAACCACATATGGATCCACCAGTGTCGTTGCTTGTGTGTTATTCTCACAAACCACATATGGATCCACGAGTGTCGTTGAAATGTGTGTTCTTTTCATTAACCACAGCTAGAGTCATTGCATGTCCGTTCTTTTCACAAACCACATGGATCCACCAGTGTCATTACATGTGTGTTCTTTCAATAAACCACAGCTCGAGTCATTGCATGTGTGTTCTTTTCATTAACCATAGCCAGAGTTATTTCATATGTGTTCTTTTCATAAACCACATATGGATCCACCAATGTCACTGGATGTGTGCTCTTTTCACAAACCATATGGATCCACCAGTCATTGCATGTCTGTTCTTTTCACAAACCACATATGGATCCACCAGTGTTATTACATGTCTGTTCTTTTCATAAACCACATGGATCCACCAGTGTCATTGCATGTGTGTTCTTTTAATAAACCATAGCTAGAGTCATTGGATGTGTGTTCTCTTCATAAACCACATATGGATCCACCAGTGTCATTGCATGTGTGTTCTTCTCACAAACCACATGTGGATCCACCATTGTCATTGAAATGCATGTTCTTTTCATTAACCACAGCTAGAGTCATTGCATGTGTGTTCTTTTCACATTCCGCATATGGATCGACCAGAGTCATTGCATGTGTGTTCTTTTCACAAACCACATATGGATCCATCAGTGTCATTGAAATGTGTGTTCTTCTCATTAACTAGAGCTAGAGTCATTGCATGTCTATTCTTTTCACAAACCACATGGATAAACTAGTGTCATTGCATGTGTGTTCTTTCAATAAACCACAGCTAGAGTCATTGCATGTGTGTTCTTTTTGTTAACCACCGCTAGAGTCATTTCATGTGTGTTCTTTTCACAAACCACATATGTATCCACTAGTGTCACTGGATGTGTGTTCTTTTCATAAACCACATATGGTTCGACAAGAGTCATTGCATGTCTGATCTTTTCACAAACCACATATGGATCCACCAGTGTCATTGCATGTGTGTTCTTTTTATAAACCACATGGATCCACTAGTGTCACTTGATGTGTTTTCTCTTCATTAACCACATATAGATCCACAAGTGTCATTACATGTGTGTTCTTCTCACAAATGACACATGGATCCACCAGTGTCATTGAAATGTGTGTTCTTTTCATTAACCATAGCTAGAGTCATTGCATGTCTGTTATTTTCACAAACCACATATGGATCCACCAGAGTCATTGCATGTGTGTTGTTTTCACAAACCACATATGGATCCTCTAGTTTCATTGAAATGTGTGTTCTTCTAATTAACCACAGCTAGAGGAATTGCATGTCTGTTCTTTTCACAAACTACATGGATCCATCAGTGTCATTGCATGTGTGTTCTTTCAATAAACCACAGCTATTGTCATTGCATGTTTGTTCTTTTCACAAACCACAGCTAGAGTCATTTCATGTGTGTTCTTTTCACAAACCACATATGGATCTAGCAGTGTCATTGCATGTCTGTTCTTTTCATAAACCACATGGATCCACTAGTGTCATTGCATATGTGTTCTTTTAATAAACCACAGCTAGAGTCACTGGATGTGTGTTCTCTTCATAAACCACATATGGATCCACCAGTGTCAATGAAATGTGTGTTCTTTTCATTAACCAAAGATACAGTCATTGCATGTCTGTTCATTTCACAAACCACATATGGATCCACCAGAGTAACTAGATGTGTGTTCTTTTCACAAACCACATATGGATCCAGCAGTGTCATTGCATGTGTGTTCTTCTCACAAACCACAGCTAGAGTCATTGCATGTCTGTTATTTTCACAAACCACATGGATCCACCAGTGTCAGTGCATGTGTGTTCTTTTAATAAACGACATATAGAGTCACCGGATGTGTGTTCTCTTCATAAACCACAACTAGAGTCATTGCATGTGTGTTATTTTCACAAATCACATATGGATCCACCAGAGTTCATTGCATGTGTGCTCTTTTCACAAACCTCATATGGATCCACGAGTGGCATTGAAATGTGTGTTTCTTTTCATAAACCATAGCTAGAGTCATTGAATGTCTGTTCTTTTCACAAACCACATGGATCCACCAGTGTCATTGCATGTGTGTTCTTTCAATAAACCACAGCTAAAGTCATTGCGTGTGTGTTCTTTTCACTAACCACATCTAGAGTCATTTGATGTGTGTTCTTTTCATAAACCACAACTAGAGTCCCTGGATGTGTGTTCTTTTCACAAACCACATATAGATCCACCAGTGTCATTGCATGTGTGTTCTTATCATCAACCACATATGGATCCACTAGTGTCATTGCATGTGTGTTCTTTTAATAAACCATAGCTAGAGTCACTGGATGTGTGTTATCTTCATAAACCACATATGGATCCACCAGTGTCGTTGCTTGTGTGTTCTTCCCACAAACCACATATGGATCCACGAGTGTCAATTAAATGTCTGTTCTTTTCATTAACCACAGCTAGAGTCATTGCATGTCCGTTCTTTTCACAAACCACATGGATCCACCAGTGTCATTGCATGTGTGTTCTTTCAATAAACCATAGCTCGAGTCATTGCATGTGTGTTCTTTTCATTAACCATAGCTATAGTTATTTCATGTGTGTTCTTTTCATAAACCACATATGGATCCACCAATGTCACTGGATGTGTGTTCTTTTCACAAACCATATGGATCCACCAGTCATTGCATGTCTATTCTTTTCACAAACCACATATGGATCCACCAGTGTTATTACATGTCTCTTCTTTTCATAAACCTCATGGATCCACCAGTGTCATTGCATGTGTGTTCTTTTAATAAACCATAGCTAGAGTCATTGGATGTGTGTTCTCTTCATAAACCACATATGGATCCACCAGTGTCATTGCATGTGTGTTCTTCTCACAAACCACATATGGATCCACCATTGTCATTGAAATGCATGTTCTTTTCATTAACCACAGCTAGAGTCATTGCATGTGTGTTCTTTTCACATTCCGCATATGGATCCACCAGAGTCATTGCATGTGTGTTCTTTGCACAAACCACATATGGATCCACCAGTGTCATTGAAATGTGTGTTCTTCTCATTAACTAGAGCTAGAGACATTGCATGTCTGTTCTTTTCACAAACCACATGGATAAACTAGTGTCATTGCATGTGTGTTCTTTCAATAAACCACAGCTAGATCATTGCATGTGTGTTCTTTTTGTTAACCACCGCTAGAGTCATTTCATGTGTGTTCTTTTCACAAACCACATATGTATCCACTAGTGTCACTGGATGTGTGTTCTTTTCATAAACCACATATGGTTCCACCAGAGTCATTGCATGTCTGATGTTTTCACAAACCAGATATGGATCCACCAGTGTCATTGCATGTGTGTTCTTTTCATAAACCACATGGATCCACTAGTGTCACTGGATGTGTTTTCTCTTCATTAACCACATATAGATCCACCAGTGTCATTACATGTGTGTTCTTCTCACAAATGACACATGGATCCACCAGTGTCATTGAAATGTGTGTTCTTTTCATTAACCATAGCTAGAGTCATTGCATGTCTGTTATTTTCACAAACCACATATGGATCCACCAGAGTCATTGCATGTGTGTTGTTTTCACAAACCACATATGGATCCTCTAGTTTCATTGAAATGTCTGTTCTTCTAATTAACCACAGCTAGAGGAATTGCATGTCTGTTCTTTTCACAAACTACATGGATCCATCAGTGTCATTGCATGTGTGTTCTTTCAATAAACCACAGCTATTGTCATTGCATGTCTGTTCTTTTCACAAACCACAGCTAGAGTCATTTCATGTGTGTTCTTTTCACAAACTACATATGGATCTAGCAGTGTCATTGCATGTCTGTTCTTTTCATAAACCACATGGATCCACTAGTGTCATTGCATATGTGTTCTTTTAATAAACCACAGCTAGAGTCACTGGATGTGTGTTCTCTTCATAAACCACATATGGATCCACCAGTGTCAATGAAATGTGTGTTCTTTTCATTAACCAAAGCTACAGTCATTGCATGTCTGTTATTTTCACAAACCACATATGGATCCACCAGAGTCATTGCATGTGTGTTGTTTTCACAAACCACATATGGATCCTCTAGTTTCATTGAAATGTGTGTTCTTCTAATTAACCACAGCTAGAGGAATTGCATGTCTGTTCTTTTCACAAACTACATGGATCCATCAGTGTCATTGCATGTGTGTTCTTTCAATAAACCACAGCTATTGTCATTGCATGTTTGTTCTTTTCACAAACCACAGCTAGAGTCATTTCATGTGTGTTCTTTTCACAAACCACATATGGATCTAGCAGTGTCATTGCATGTCTGTTCTTTTCATAAACCACATGGATCCACTAGTGTCATTGCATATGTGTTCTTTTAATAAACCACAACTAGAGTCACTAGATGTGTGTTCTCTTCATAAACCACATATGGATCCACCAGTGTCAATGAAATGTGTGTTCTTTTCATTAACCAAAGATACAGTCATTGCATGTCTGTTCATTTCACAAACCACATATGGATCCACCAGAGTAACTGGATGTGTGTTCTTTTCACAAACCACATATGGATCCAGCAGTGTCATTGCATGTGTGTTCTTCTCACAAACCACAGCTAGAGTCATTGCATGTCTGTTATTTTCACAAACCACATGGATCCACCAGTGTCAGTGCATGTGTGTTCTTTTAATAAACCACATATAGAGTCACCGGATGTGTGTTCTCTTCATAAACCACAACTAGAGTCATTGCATGTGTGTTCTTTTCACAAATCACATATGGATCCACCAGAGTTCATTGCATGTGTGCTCTTTTCACAAACCTCATATGGATCCACGAGTGGCATTGAAATGTGTGTTTCTTTTCATAAACCATAGCTAGAGTCATTGCATGTCTGTTCTTTTCACAAACCACATGGATCCACCAGTGTCATTGCATGTGTGTTCTTTCAATAAACCACAGCTAGAGTCATTGCGTGTGTGTTCTTTTCACTAACCACATCTAGAGTCATTTGATGTGTGTTCTTTTCATAAACCACAACTAGAGTCCCTGGATGTGTGTTGTTTTCACAAACCACATATAGATCCACCAGTGTCATTGCATGTGTGTTCTTATCATAAACCACATATGCATCCACCAGTGTCATTGCATGTGTGTTCTTTTAATAAACCATAGCTAGAGTCACTGGATGTGTGTTATCTTCATAAACCACATATGGATCCACCAGTGTCGTTGCTTGTGTGTTCTTCTCACAAACCACATATGGATCCACGAGTGTCATTGAAATGTCTGTTCTTTTCATTAACCACAGCTAGAGTCATTGCATGTCCGTTCTTTTCACAAACCACATGGATCCACCAGTGTCATTGCATGTGTGTTCTTTCAATAAACCACAACTCGAGTCATTGCATGTGTGTTCTTTTCATTAACCATAGCTAGAGTTATTTCATGTGTGTTCTTTTCATAAACCACATATGGATCCACAATTGTCACTGGATGTGTGTTCTTTTCACTAACCATATGGATCCACCAGTCATTGCATGTCTGTTCTTTTCACAAACCACATATGGATCCACCAGTGTTATTACATGTCTGTTCATTTCATAAACCACATGGATCCACCAGTGTCATTGCATGTGTGTTCTTTTAATAAACCATAGCTAGAGTCATTGGATGTGTGTTCTCTTCATAAACCACATATGGATCCACCAGTGTCATTGCATGTGTGTTCTTCTCACAAACCACATATGGATCCAATATTGTCATTGAAATGCATGTTCTTTTCATTAACCACAGCTAGAGTCATTGCATGTGTGTTCTTTTCACATTCCGCATATGGATCCACCAGAGTCATTGCATGTGTGTTCTTTTCACAAACCACATATGGATCCACCAGTGTCATTGAAATGTGTGTTCTTCTCATTAACTAGAGCTAGAGTCATTGCATGTTTGTTCTTTTCACAAACCACATGGATAAACTAGTGTCATTGCATGTGTGTTCTTTCAATAAACCACAGCTAGAGTCATTGCATGTGTGTTCTTTTTGTTAACCACCGCTAGTGTCATTTCATGTGTGTTCTTTTCACAAACCACATATGTATCCACTAGTGTCACTGGATGTGTGTTCTTTTCATAAACCACATATGGTTCCACCAGAGTCATTGCATGTCTGATGTTTTCACAAACCACATAGGGATCCACCAGTGTCATTGCATGTGTGTTCTTTTCATAAACCACATGGATCCACTAGTGTCACTGGATGTGTTTTCTCTTCATTAACCACATATAGATCCACCAGTGTCATTACATGTGTGTTCTTCTCACAAATGACACATGGATCCACCAGTGTCATTGAAATGTGTGTTCTTTTCATTAACCATAGCTAGAGTCATTGCATGTCTGTTATTTTCACAAACCACATATGGATCCACCAGAGTCATTGCATGTGTGTTGTTTTCACAAACCACATATGGATCCTTTAGTTTCATTGAAATGTGTGTTCTTCGAATTAACCACAGCTAGAGGAATTGCATGTCTCTTCTTTTCACAAACTACATGGATCCATTAGTGTCATTGCATGTGTGTTCTTTCAATAAACCACAACTATTGTCATTGCATGTCTGTTCTTTTTCACAAACCACAGCTAGAGTCATTTCATGTGTGTTCTTTTCACAAACTACATATGGATCTAGCAGTGTCATTGCATGTCTGTTCTTTTCATAAACCACATGGATCCACTAGTGCCATTGCATATGTGTTCTTTTAATAAACCACAGCTAGAGTCACTGAATGTGTGTTCTCTTCATAAACCACATATGGATCCACCAGTGTCAATGAAATGTGTATTCTTTTCATTAACCAAAGCTACAGTCATTGCATGTCTGTTCATTTCATAAACCACATATGGATCCACCAGAGTAAATGGATGTGTGTTCCTTTCACAAACCACATATGGATCTAGCAGTGTCATTGCATGTGTGTTCTTCTCACAAACCACAGCTAGAGTCATTGCATGTCTGTTATTTTCACAAACCACATGGATCCACCAGTGTCAGTGCATGTGTGTTCTTTTAATAAACGACATATAGAGTCACCGGATGTGTGTTCTCTTCATAAACCACAACTAGAGTCATTGCATGTGTGTTCTTTTCACAAATCACATATGGATCCACCAGAGTTCATTGCATGTGTGCTCTTTTCACAAACCTCATTTGGATCCACGAGTGGCATTGAAATGTGTGTTTCTTTTCATAAACCATAGCTAGAGTCATTGCATGTCTGTTCTTTTCACAAACCACATGGATCCACCAGTGTCATTGCATGTGTGTTCTTTCAATAAACCACAGCTAGAGTCATTGCGTGTGTGTTCTTTTCACTAACCACATCTAGAGTCATTTGATGTGTGTTCTTTTCATAAACCACAACTAGTGTCCCTGGATGTGTGTTCTTTTCACAAACCACATATAGATCCACCAGTGTCATTGCATGTGTGTTCTTATCATAAACCACATATGGATCCACCAGTGTCATTGCATGTGTGTTCTTTTAATAAACCATAGCTAGAGTCACTAGATGTGTGTTGTCTTCATAAACCACATATGGATCCACCAGTGTCGTTGCTTGTGCGGTCTTCTCACAAACCACATATGGATCCACGAGTGTCATTGAAATGTGTGTTCTTTTCATTAACCACAGCTAGAGTCATTGCATGTGCGTTCTTTTCACAAACCACATGGATCCACCAGTGTCATTGCATGTGTGTTCTTTCAATAAACCACAGCTCGAGTCATTGCATGTGTGTTCTTTTCATTAACCATAGCTAGAGTTATTTCATGTGTGTTCTTTTCATAAACCACATATGGATCCACCAATGTCACTGGATGTGTATTCTTTTCACAAACCATATGGATCCACCAGTCATTGCATGTCTGTTATTTTCACAAACCACATATGGATCCACCAGTGTTATTACATGTCTGTTCTTTTCATAAACCACATGGATCCACCAGTATCATTGCATGTGTGTTCTTTTAATAAACCATAGCTAGAGTCATTGGATGTGTGTTCTCTTCATAAACCACATATGGGTCCACCAGTGTCATTGCATGTGTGTTCTTCTCATAAACCACATATTGATCCACCACTGTCATTGAAATGCATGTTCTTTTCATTAACCACACCTAGAGTCATTGCATGTGTGTTCTTTTCACATTCCGCATATGGATCCACCAGAGTCATTGCATGTGTGTTCTTTTCACAAACCACATATGGATCCACCAGTGTAATTGAAATGTGTGTTATTCTCATTAACTAGAGCTAGAGTCATTGCATGTTTGTTCTTTTCACAAACCACATGGATAAACTAGTGTCATTGCATGTGTGTTCTTTCAATAAACCACAGCTAGAGTCATTGCATGTGTGTTCTTTTTGTTAACCACCGCTAGAGTCATTTCATGTGTGTTCTTTTCACAAACCACATATGTATCCACTAGTGTCACTGGATGTGTGTTCTTTTCATAAACCACATATGGTTCCACCAGAGTCATTGCATGTCTGATCTTTTCACAAACCACATATGGATCCACCAGTGTCATTGCATGTGTGTTCTTTTCATAAACCACATGGATCCACTAGTGTCAGTGGATGTGTTTTCTCTTCATAAACCACATATAGATCCACCAGTGTCATTACATGTGTGTTCTTCTCACAAATGACACATGGATCCACCAGTGTCATTGAAATGTGTGTTCGTTTCATTAACCATAGCTAGAGACATTGCATGTCTGTTATTTTCACAAACCACATATGCATCCACCAGAGTCATTGCATGTGTGTTGTTTTCACAAACCACATATGGATCCTCTAGTTTCATTGAAATGTGTGTTCTTCTAATTAACCACAGCTAGAGGAATTGCATGTCTGTTCTTTTCACAAACTACATGGATCCATCAGTGTCATTGCATGTGTGTTCTTTCAATAAACCACATCTAGTGTCATTGCATGTCTGTTTTTTCACAAACCACAGCTAGAGTCATTTCATGTGTGTTCTTTTCACAAACCACATATGGATCTAGCAGTGTCATTGCATGTCTGTTCTTTTCATAAACCACATGGATCGACTAGTGTCATTGCATATGTGTTCTTTTAATAAACCACAGCTAGAGTCACTGGATGTGTGTTCTCTTCATAAACCACATATGGATCCACCAGTGTCAATGAAATGTGTGTTCTTTTCATTAACCAAAGCTACAGTCATTGCATGTCTGTTCATTTCACAAACCACATATGGATCCACCAGAGTAACTGGATGTGTGTTCTTTTCACAAACCACATATGGATCCAGCAGTGTCATTGCATGTGTGTTCTTCTCACAAACCACAGCTAGAGTCATTGCATGTCTGTTATTTTCACAAACCACATGGATCCACCAGTGTCAGTGCATGTGTGTTCTTTTAATAAACCACATATAGAGTCACCGGATGTGTGTTATCTTCATAAACCACAACTAGTGTCATTGCATGTATGTTCTTTTCACAAATCACATATGGATCCACCAGAGTTCATTGCATGTGTGCTCTTTTCACAAACCTCATATGGATCCACGAGTGGCATTGAAATGTGTGTTTCTTTTCATAAACCATAGCTAGAGTCATTGCATGTCTGTTCTTTTCACAAACCACATGGATCCACCAGTGTCATTGCATGTGTGTTCTTTCAATAAACCATAGCTAGAGTCATTGCGTGTGTGTTCTTTTCACTAACCATATCTAGAGTCATTTGATGTGTGTTCTTTTCATAAACCACAACTAGAGTCCCTGGATGTGTGTTCTTTTCACAAACCACATATAGATCCACCAGTGTCATTGCATGTGTGTTCTTATCATAAATCACATATGGATCCACCAGTGTCATTGCATGTGTGTTCTTTTAATAAACCATAGCTAGAGTCACTGGATGTGTGTTATCTTCATAAACCACATATGGATCCACCAGTGTCGTTGCTTGTGTGTTCTTCTCACAAACCATATATGGATCCACAAGTGTCATTGAAATGTGTGTTCTTTTCATTAACCACAGCTAGAGTCATTGCATGTCTGTTCTTTTCACAAACCACATGGATCCACCAGTGTCATTGCATGTGTGTTCTTTCAATACACCATAGCTAGAGTCATTACATGTGTTTTCTTTTCATTAACCACAGCTAGAGTCATTTGATGTGTTTTTTTCACAAACCACATATGGAGCCACCAGTGTCATTGGATGTGTGTTCTTTTCATAAACCACAACTAGAGTCACTAGATGTGTGTTCTGATACGTCCAAAATGTGTCTACTTTCCCGAACACTTTTGCTATTGTTTTTCCTCTAAACTTGCGTGATTTGGATACAACTAACACGGACTGACGCTATTTTCAGCAGAATTACCTTGGTGAGAATCAACTATCAGGAAAAATCCCAGAAAATATGCCAAAAATCCTATTTCACCAGAAGACTCATGGAGCCAGAAGACGAGACGGAGTAGGGCCACGAGGGTCCCACACCACCTGGCCGCGCGGGCTAGGCCAGGCCACGCCTGGGGGTGGTGTGGCCGCCTCGGCTGCCCCCTCGGCCTCCCTCTTCGCCTATAAGTTGCCTCTTGACCTAAAAACCAAGGGGGAGTCGACGTTTTTCCAGAAAGAGTTCCGCTATGCCGCCACCACCAGATTCCGCGATTCAGAACCAGAAACTCCGTTCTGGCACCCTGCCGGGATGGGGAATTGGAGGAGATCATCGCCATCATAATCACCATCGCTTCTCCATCGACCATCCATGTTTCCCCCATCCATGAGTGAGTAATCCCCCGCTATAGGCTATGGGGATGGTAGGGATTGGATGAGATCGTTCATGTAATGGCATCAGATTGTTAGGGCATGGTGCCTAGTATCTATTATTAGTGCTTTCTGACTTTGTTGCAACTTGTTATGCTTAATGCTTGTCACTAGGGCCCGAGTGGCATGATTTCAGATCTGAACATGTTATTGATTCATTATGATAGTATTGTTTATGGTCTTATCTGCAAGTTGTATACACACATTATTGTCTGGAACCAAAGTCCCCGAAGTGATAGCAATCGGCATAACCGGAGGGAATGGCTTTGATGTGAGGACCACATGTGTTCATGGAGTGTTAATGCTTTGTTCCGGTGCTCTATTAAAAGGAGCACCTTAATTGCCAGTAGTTCCCTTGAGGCCCCGCTACAAACTGGCTGGCAGGATAAAAGATGTTGTGCAATTTCTCATTGCGAGCACGTATGACTATATATGGAACACATGCCTATGATTATTTAGTACTTGGATGCTTTATCTTATTTATCTGCAAATGCCCTATGTCCTGATTGCCATGTGAATTTTCTTGTCCATGCAACGCTCGTCCATCCATCCATATGCCTACCGCGCTTTAATCCTACTGTTTACTGCAATTGTTGCTACTGCCTTTACTTTTACTACTTCTATTACTCTACTATTGCTACTGCAAAACTGTTGCGACTGATAAACTGCCGTGACCAAGATTGTTTCCAGGTGCAGCTGAATTGACAACTCAGTTGTTAAGGCTTATAAATATTCATTGGATCCCCTTGTGTCGAATCAATAAATTGGGTTTCACTTCCCTCGAAAATACTGTGATAAACCCCCTATACTTGTGGGTCATTGATACATCCATTTTGCATCACTATTCTATATCGTAATTTACTGTTATTCATTGATATATTTCATATTAAGAGATGATACTTATGTTATTTCATCTATTTTTGCATGGTTGATGACTTTTGGAGCATGGACCGCTACATTCAGGATTCTGATGGAAAAGGTGCTGTTTGGAGGCAAAATTCGCGAAGATCAGAAAATCCCGGAAAATAGATGGAAAATCCTATTTTTCCAGAAGACGAAGAAAGCCAGAAGCCAGAAGGGGAAGCGAAGATGGGCCATATGGGGCGCACACCACCCCTGGCACGGGCCACCCTAGGCCGCGCCACTAGGTGGTGTGGCCGCCCTGGTCCACCCCTGGCTCCCCCCTCTGGTGTATATTATCCTCCCAAAACCCTAAGACTCGGGGAGCAACCACAGAAAGATTTCGCCGCCTCTGCAGGGCGGAAAACACCAAGAGAGAAAGATCTCTCCGGCAGACAGAATTCTGCCGGGGGAATTTCTTCCCGGAGAGGGGAGATCATCGCCATCAACACCACCATCAAGCTGGACTTCATCGGGATCATCATCATCATCACCACCATCATCTCCACCAGCACCATGATCACCACCTCCATACCGCTGTAACAATTGGGTTGAATCTTGCATAGTTCTTAGGGGAAACTTTCCTGGTGTTGATTACTCCTTGTAGTTGATGCTATTGAGTGAACCGTTGAATTATTGTTTATGTTCAGATTGTTATACATCATTATTTCATATCTGATCATGATCAATATGATGTCTTGTGAGTAGTTCATTTAGTTCTTGAGGACATGGGAGAAGTCATGTTGTTAGTAGTGGAATTGTGTTGAGAAAGATTCAATAGTTTGATATTTAAGTTGTGGTGTAATTCTTCTAGTGGTGTCATGTGAACATCGACTACATGACACTTCACCTATATGGGCCTAGGGGAATGCATTGTGTATTTGGCTACTAATCGTAGGGGTTGCCGGAGTGACAGAAACCTGAACCCCCATTAGGAAACCATTGCACAAGGGATGTCAGGGTCTTAGAGTTTAAAGCTATGGTTAGGTCTCTACCTTAATTACTTTCTTGTACTTGCGGATGCTTGCAAGGGGAATAATCACAAGTATGTATTAGTCCTAGGAAGGTCAGTACATTAGCACAGGTTCACCCACACAACACTTAGCAAACTGAAGAAGATTAATCAACTATATGAAGCGAAAGCACTTGACGATATTCCCGTGTGTCCTCGAGAACGTTTGGTCATCTTAAGTAATACAACCGACTTGTCCTTTGCTGAATAAAGGATTGGGCCACTTGCTGCATTTATTCTTATTATCTTTTATTTACTCATACTTTATTTACTTCATTATCAAAAACCCCTAAAAATCCGTTTGCTAAGTATTTATAGAGAATTCCTGCTCCAAGCCACTATCCAGCACCTTCTGCTCCTCGTTGGGTTTGAGACTCTTACTTATCGAAAATACTGGAATACACCCCCTATACTTGTGGGTCATCAAGACTATTTTCTAGCACCGTTGCGGGGAGTGAAGCGCTATTGGAGAGTGGAACTGGTAAATGAAACTTCTACTGTGAGTATTGTTTATTTCTGTTAGTTGCTTTATTTTCAATATGGATAATTCACTGAGTTTCTTATTTCGTAATGCTACTACCACTACTAAGGTAGTAGATGAACCACCACCTGCTAAGAATGATACTTTTAAAATACCTACAAGAATTATTGACCGTGTTATGGATAACTATTATGTTGGAGATGGAACTGTCCATCACGGTGATCATTTGCTCTTTATACACGAATTATGCAGGTTGTTCAAGTGTGCAGGTATTACTACAGATCAAGTCAAGAAGAAGTTATTCTCATTATCACTGAAAGGAAGAGCTGAAAAATGGTATAAGCTGCTGAAGAATGGTCAAGCTCTTGAATGGGAGGAAATAGTACCTCTCTTTTATTCAAAGTTTTATCCTCCTAGTGAGATTCATAAAGATCGGAATCAAATATACAACTTTTGGCCTCTTGATGGAGAGAGTACAACTCAAGCTTGGGGGAGATTGAAGTTACTAATGCTCAAATGTCCCATTCATGAGCTCCCCAACAATATTATTATCAATAACTTTTATGCAAGGCTTTCTCTTCATGATAAGGATTTATTGGATGCCTCTTGTGTTGGATCATTCACTCGCATGGAAGAAGAAGCCAAATGGGATCTTCTGGACTGTATTCAAGACAATGCTGAAGCATGGGAGAATGACAAAGGAAGAAAGTCACGTATAAATTATGATTATGAATGCATTGGATCTTTTATGGGAACTGAAAACTTTCAAAATATTAAAAATACTTATGGTCTAGACTCTCAAGCTATTGCAACTTATTTTAAGGCTTTTGCTTCCTATATTGAAGTTCCTAAAAAGAAGTGGAATAAGTATCATGAACCATATAAAGATATTGCTAAGTGTGTTCCTGCAAGAAATACTGAATTTTATACTGCTAATCATGCTTTACCTAAACCTTACATTGAGGAAATGCCTTTCCTAGTTAAGATAAAGGAACATTCTATGATAGCTAGTATGGTTAATGAAAGTACGAATAAAGCTGTTGAACCTGATGAACAAAATGATGAACCTATAATAACAAATGTGAAAGATTTTGTCACTAAATATGAAGAAGATGGACACACTATCCTCTGTAAGGATATCCCTAATATTGTTTCACAAAGTAGTGTTATGAGAGCTAGTGTCCCTGTGTTTTCTGTTAGGATAAGTGATCATTGCTACAACGGTTTTTGTGACAGTTACATTATTAAGTTTATGCATGATACTGAAAGTTATTATGAGAGAGGAAAGATTGTTCTAATGCATCTTAATAATATCAAGTTTCCTTGTTTTATGCTGAAAGTTTTTATGTTGCACTTCCTTTGCCTTCCTATGCTAGTTGCCTCTGGTTTCAACAACTTGTTTGTTTACAAAATTCCCTTGCATAGGAAGTGGGTTAGACTTAAACATGTATATTTTTTGTTCTTGATGCTCTCTTTCACTTCAATTCATATTCCTATGTGAACTTCATTGAAATTATCATGCCCATCTTAATGGCTATAAAGAAAGAGCTTTTTGGGAGACAACCCAATATATTCTTTCTTTAAGTTTGTTTTTGTTTCTTTAAGTCTTGGAAGTTATTGTTTTGGAAATAACCTCTCCTTATCCTTTTTATTTAGTTTTCGTGTCAAGATCAACCTCTAATGAGAGAGAAGTAAGATTTGGGAAAGTTGCTGTCCCGAAACAGATTTTTGTGCTTCACCGTAAAAATTCTTGAGAGATCTATGTACGTTGAATTGAGATGTAATTGTTTGTGCTTCTGCCCCAGGTTGTTATTTAACTTTCGTTAGTTTTGCACTTTTTGATTTGAGCAACAAAAGAATTTCAAAAAAATTGATATTTACCTGCTGGTCCGTTTTGACAGTTTTTGCCACTATTGCATTTGCTTCTTAAATCGATTTCCTTTTTGAATTCTTTTTGGGTTTTCAAAAGGTGTTCCTACAGTAGCTTATGTTTTGATGGATTTCAGTTGAATTTGGACTTAAAAAGGTTTATTACCTTGCTTAAACTAATGTTGCTAATGAGAATTGTGTGAAGTTTTGTGTGGAAGAAATTTCCAGGTAGGTGGAGAAAATGGTGTAATAAGAAAGTGAAAGGTTTCATGACTCAAGCAATATGAGTATGAAGATGAAGATATTGATGTTATTCGAGTGGTGACTCCGGAAGAATCTACTACATGCCAAGTTCAGAGACCTGTAGAGTCTGTTTTCGAATAGGTAAGAGTTTTGGTAAGAAAAGTTCCGCGAAAATTTTGTCCA
This sequence comes from Avena sativa, assembly GCA_916181665.1. NCBI lineage: Eukaryota > Viridiplantae > Streptophyta > Magnoliopsida > Poales > Poaceae > Avena > Avena sativa. Next base: position 336,232,717 of record OV702289.1, read on the forward strand.
GTTATACTTTTGGAGTTTTTATCCAACAAGGAAAGCTACGAAGAGAAAGAGCGACGGAAACAGAGCCAGGGTGGCTCACACCACCCCCTGGTGCGGCCCCCCTGGCCGTGCCAGCAGGTGTTGTGGCCACCTCGGCCTCCGTCTCCGACCTGTTATCTCCCAGTACCTTCCCTTTGTTGTAAAACTTTGTAATATATAATCCCCCAGATCCCCCAAGGTTCATATATCGTGTTCTCGTCGTGTTTTCATTTTGATCTGTTTCTGACAGGTAGAATCCCAGATTTGGAGCCACAATGTCTTCCTCTTGATTAGCCAAGGAAGATTCCTCAGCAGATATCATCAACCCATACATGAGAGAGTTGAAAATTCATCCCAAGGAGTTGTTGCTTGAAGATGGGGAGGTTCGGATAAAAGAGGTTCAAGGCCCTAAAGGTGAAGGAAGTCTGGAGGACAGGATGGAAGCACTAGAGAAGAAGTCTTTAGGTACAAGAAGATGGCGGAACACGAAGTGGATATCATCCATAAGATTTGTTCTGAACTCATCACCGAGCACCAAAAGGAGACTGTTGAGCTCAAGGATGAAGTCCTCTCACTCTGCCAAACAACCAACCTACTGCAAGCACAGCTCTACGATGTTCAAAATCAAAACTGTGAGTACGAGGTTAGGTTTAAGCGCATAAGTATTGCTGCAAGTTTCACGATGCTGGAGACCACGATGTCCTTTGTTGATGGGGATCCCTTACCTTGGAAGTCTGACGATGACGAGAAAATACCACCACCACCAAAGGAGTAATTCGTCATCAGGTTTTGGCATCCCCTTGGTTTGTTCCAAGCTTGGGGGAGTGTCGCGGTATCACATCACTATCTTATATCTTTTTACCTTTTTAGTAGAGTCATATCATGAATAGAGAAGTTATCATGTAGGATGGTTTGCATTATGGAAGTGTCTCCTCTCTCGTTAGATATGTATCCCTTGGTGTGAGTTGTCGTTATGGAATATTAATGAGAAGTTCTATCGTTACTCTTTTGCATATCTTATTTTAGTTTTCAATTCATGGTTATATGATTGATCTTGTCGTTAGTATTGGTATCACTTTGGGATCATTGAGTTAATTTAGTTGGTTTGGCAAACCTGGCTCGGTCAGTAGCAACAATATTTTGATAATTGAATGAAAAAGATAAAAGTACTCTAAAGAAATATAATTTCATCATCTTTCTTTCTTGATTTGCTCATAAGTTTAGTATTCTCTAGTTAAGATCTTTTGTGCTTCCAAGGAAGATTGCATGTTTGTTCTTTTCACTTGTATGTTTGTTTGTTTCCTTCAACTCTTATGCTTGCTACCCGGCCTTGCTAGCCAAAAACCTGTACTGAGAGGGAATGCTTCTCATGCATCCAATCCTTAAACCAAAACCTATGCCATTTGTGTCCACCATACCTACCTATTAGCACTATTGCTATTCCAAGTAAATTCTTGTTTTTATCTACCTTCCAAATTAACCTTGTTATGAGAAAATTAGTGATTAAAGCTCTCACGAACTTGATGGCACACTTTACTTTCTTGCAATTATTAAGCTTGAACCATTGTGTCCATCCTTGTTGCATATATGCTTGCGCTTTATAAGTTGAAGTTAGCAGAACCATGTATCATGGGGAACGCTTTCAACATTGCGCTTATATTCCGTTGATATCATGATTCTTTTGCTTATGGATCTCGGCGGTGTGAAATAAAAGGGGAACTTGTAAGATCATGGAGTTTATATGCGTGTTAGAGAAACGCCTGGGCCGCTAGCCTAAGCCATGCCTAATCATGGTGGAAACTTGCAGCATAGCCATAATGAGAACTCTATGAAGCATCCTCAATAAAAACCTATGCAAATAGCAAATAAAAGGATCGCTGAGATGCTCATTGTTTGCTTGCCTTGTCATTTCGATTATGGGATAACTCATATACCATGTGCAAGGGGTACCGCGTTGGCGGTTCTTTATGATACATATGTATTTACAATGACAAGAGCTTACTTGTGACTGAAGTTGAGTAGCATGAGGTTCGGTACTCGTAAGTAAGGGGCATGAGATTTCAACTTATAACTTGTCAAGGATATCCTCTTAGTTGTGTCACTTTAACCTTAATCACCTAAAGATTCCTATGATAGGGGCAATGAGAGATGAAAGCTAATAAGTACCATAATTTTTGGAAGCTCTTTATGAAACTTGAAATCCCTGCTTCCCTCTGCGAAGGGCCTATCTTTTACTTTTTAGTTGAGTCAGTAAACCTGTTCCCTTCTACCTCAGCAGCATTTTGAGTTGTTGTGTTTCATTCATTCGTATGATGATTTATTCAATCATGTTTCTTATGTTCCTTGTTTTGCACTTTGCTCTCATCCTGGTGATTACTACTTTGAAAGCTATCTTTGAAAACTAGTTATTTGTGAACTCCAGCAAATTATCATCTATTCTTCGACCAAGAGATAAGTTTTCCATTGCCAATTATGATTTACTTTATGCATCTTTATTATGTTTCCTTTACTTATTGCAAGTTAAGTTATATAATAGTGAGTTGTCTTCTACTATGACTTATGTATTGATGAATGTGATGCTTCTTCTCCGTATTGTTTTGTCGACTCTTCACTCCATAAACCTAAGGTCATGTTTACTGAGTTCAGTTTCGCTCGGGGACAAGCGAGGTCTAAGCTTGGGGGAGTTGATACGTCCATTTTGCATCACTATTCTATATCGTAATTTACTATTATTCATTGATATATTTCATATTAAGAGATGATACTTATGTTATTTCATCTATTTTTGCATGGTTGATGACTTTGGAGCATGGACCGCTAGAGTCAGGATTCTGATGGAAAAGGTGCTGTTTGGAGGCAAAATTCGCGAAGATCAGAAAATCCAGGAAAATACATGGAAAATCCTATTTTTCCAGAAGACGAAGAAAGACAGAAGGGGAAGCGGAGATGGGCCACAAGGGGGGCTTGTTCGTCTGTAGTACAAAGTTGGCAGGCCAGCGCATGGCGGTACCTAAGTTGCATGAAATTACCGCGTTTGGAAAAGTTGGACCGCCAACTATCGAGAGGGGCCATTTCGGTGCAAACTCGTCTCACCCCTACCAAATACAAACATGTCGTGAAACTGCCCCGTGAAGTAGACGGTGAGGACCCTCATGTCAGTAATATTTCCGTGACACGAGCGCCAACGCGGCAACCACGTAGGCGAAACGAGATACTAAAGGAGCATCGTGCCTTGACCAAATTCACAAATCCACTCCCTTCCTCCTTTCGCATGAACCCTAGCACCGGCAGCGTCGAAATCCCCTCTCCAACCAGAATGATCTCTTCGGGCATTTGACTTCTGGCGCCAAGTTGATGTGCCTACTCGCTGCTACCGAGCTCTAATGCCGAATGTCGTGCCAGTCGTTGTGACGATCTAGCCTGCCTCTACCGCCGACAAGCTGAGCAGCGCGAAGGATGGTAGGTCCATTTGCCGAGGAAGAAGTACGTCTGGCTAATTTCGGGTGAGCTACTCTTCTCTTTGCTATTCGCACTACCTATAACTGCTAGCTGGCTATTGGCATTACAGAGATATATTGAACATAGAATTGTTTGCTAGCACGACGCTGACAAACAATTCTTATCTTTTGTCTCCAATTTTTTGTCAACTAGGATCTCCGTTGAACCCAAATACACGGTTCTGGTGAGCATCTGCGGCTACCTCGTTAAATTAGCACATGGGAAGAGCACGTGGAAACAGGCTCAGAGTCTGAAGATGGAAGTAGCGCCTGTGCAGTTATGCACTATCCCTAGTTTGGTTGCTGCTGTGCGTGAACTTGCTGAAATGAGGCCAGAGCAGACTGCACGGTTCAGCATCGTTGATGAATGAGGCTTCAGGTTTCCTATAGCATGTGACAGTCAGCTAATTGGGTTGATGAAACATCATGTTAGGCTTTGCGTGGTTACGCTGGTGTGTAACATAGTGGATGAGGAAGCCCCTGCTACTGGGAGTTACCCAGCTACTATTAGACAGGGAGGTCTAACTCGAACCCCTGCTATTGTTGAGCAAAATGTGGTTCCTCGTCCGCGACATGCTTCTATCAGGCAACCTCCTCGTAGGAGTCCCCGTATTGCCGTTGTGGAAAACTCTGCTCTAGAATCTACTGGTACTGGTCGTCCCTGTCCCCGTGCCAATGTTGCTACGGCTGCTGCTCACCCAATCCATGCCACTGTTGAGCAAACTAAGGCGTCCAGAGGCTACCCCGCTATTGTTGCCAAGACCGTCGCCTTGTGTGCTCCTCCTCATCGAAACCGTCCTCAAGTTGTGCGAACCCGTGCTCTAGAATCTGCTGGTACTAGTCGTCCTCGTGTTGTTGTTGATCTAGAGGCTGTTGACCCAATCCCTATTGTTGTTGAGCAAACTAAGGCTTCCGGAGGCTGCCCCACTGTTGTTGCAAAGACTGAACCATTCTCTCCTCCTCGAACCCGTGCTCGGGTTCAGCGAGCTGCTGGTCTGAAGCCAGCTCATGGTCTGGACTCTGCTAGCACTCGAAACACTTCTGTTGTGGGAACTGCTCCTGATCGTCGAGGTGGCATGGTAGCAGCTGATCCTATTGTGGCTGTCATTAGAAGGGGCCCTGCCTGTCCACCATGTAATGTAGCTCCCGCTGCTAAGGGGCCTCGCCTTGCTCCTGGTCATGGTACTTCCACCGAGGTTGATCCAGCTAACGATGAGGCTGGTGATGGCGGCGGTGGCATTGGGGCTGGGTCTGATGGTGCTGCTCCATCTCTCGAACCTCTCGGAGGTTTTTTCCATCCCGAAGAACCTGATGATGGCAAAGTAATCGTTCGTGTCGGTGTCGCGGATTATACTGCAAAATTAGATGATGGCACAGAAAAATTCTATGACGAGTTTGATGTAATCCTTGGCAGATACGACCCTGAAGTGGTAGAGTTATCTGACCTGATGGCATCGTTACGTGTGAAGGTGCTGTGGGGGTCCTCCCAGGAAGCACGTTTGTTATATTATGGTTACAGGAGCAAAAAGGCTATCAAGTGAAAGATACCAGGGATTTAGTCGTACCGTTTACAAGGAAACATTATAGAGGTGAAGTTTACTTCCACTTGGTAGTGCTCACGGTTGGAGAGGAATTGGAACTCTACAATAGAGATGATGGACTTTCAGAAGGCATGCATGACCTGATCCATGGCATCACTGGGGCTGGTGCGACTGAGGGTTGCTTCGAACAGAGGAGAGTCTTACAGAGGAGCATCATAAAGAGGAGCAGGAAGAGCATCCCCAGAAAGGGCACCCCGAAGAAGAACGTCACCAAGGAGACCACGCCAGAGAAGGGGACGCCCAAGAGTCGAATGACAAAAGGCACCATGCCGCAGAGTACACCCCTGAGATCCAGTCAAAATGCCACACCGAATGGTAGCAGCAAAAACACTAAGAGGGCTAGCATGGTGGTGAACACTCCCAGGAGTGGTAGCAAAGGGGCGAAGATGGCCAGCACAGAGGCTACCACGCCCAGTGGGAGCAGAAAAAACACTAATTTGGAGCGGAACACGCCGCTGTCAGGGAATTATGCCAGCACGAAGGAGAACACGCCCAATAGTAGCAGCAAAAGGGATAATTTGGAGCGGAACACGCCGCTGAGGTCAGGCAATAATGCCAACACGAAGGAGAAGACACCCAATAGTAGCAGCAAAAGGGCTAATTTGGAGTAGAACACGCCACTAGGGTCAGGCAATAATGCCAGCACGAAGGAGAACACGCCCAATAGTAGCAGCAAAAGGGCTAATTCGAAGAAGAACACACCGCAGAGGTCAGGCAATAATGCCAGTACCCTAGAGCCAACACCCGTGAGGGGAGGCAATAAGGAGATCACACCCAAGAGCGGCAGCAAAAGGCCTAGTTCGATGGGGAATGGAACGCGTATGTCAAGCCCTACTGATACCATCAGGAAAGATTACATCGGGAAGGAGGATGTACACAGGAAGAGCAAGAGGGTTCTGTACACTCAAGATGAAATTGATTCTGACTGCTGTTTGTCCACTGAAGTACCTGGGATGCGTGCAAACGTAAGACCACCCCATGTGGTTGCAGCACAACCAACCGAGTGTCTTGGAGAAAACAGAGTTGCCGGTGAGGGGACTGGGGCAATGTTCATGTCCATCTGGGTGGAGACGATGGTGCAGCCCCACCCATGGGAGTCAATATGATGTGTGCAGTACTAGGCATTAGAGACGATGGCGAAGATTCTGAATCAGATGAAGAAGCAGGCACTGTAGAGGATCAAGAATCTAGTGATGATGAAATAGACGAGGAACTTAACGATGAGGCTGGTATTCCAGTCAATGATTTGGGTGTTGAAGTAGAAGAAATGAAACATGACCACGAGTATCCTATAATTTCAGTCAGCACCGAGTTCAGGAGCATGCATGAGTTCAGGATGTCGTTCCGGCATTTTTGTATCAAGGGGGAGTTCGACGTTTATCGACTGAAGAACTCTACCGAGAGGTATGAGGCCGTTTGCAAGTTAACGTGGATGAATGGACGAGCCGAGGTACATTGTCCATGGAGGATCACAGCAAGATCCTTACCTGCGTCGACTGCAATTAGGGTATTGGGGCAATGAATGCAGCAAACCATTAGAACTCCCTGTCTCTCTTTTCACTCTATAACTACAATTGATGTGCGATATCTTTCTGGCAACTAGTAAACTCCGCTTATGTTTTAAATGAATCTGTGTTGCAGGTGAACAGAATGGGCCCTGCACACATGTGTCCGATAGGAAGCAAACTGAAATCCTCAATGGCTGATACGGAGTGGGTGGCTATGCAATCTATGTCCATACTAAAGGATAACCCTAAGGAGACCGCGAAGAATATTCAGACTAGCCTCGGTTCTAAATACAACATTGTCCTTCCATATTATACGGTTTGGAAAGGTAAAGAGAAATCTCTGGGGGTCTTGCACGGGGATTGGACCAATAGCTTCAGGATACTGTACAAATTCAAGGCGGAGGTACAATCTAGGTCTCCGGGGAGTGTTGTGGAGATTGACACCGAATCAAAAGGTGGTAAAATATATTTCAAAAGATTTTTCATGGCGCTTAAACCTTGCATCAATGGATTCAAGGGCGGCGGTAGGCCGTATTTGAGTGTAGACAGAACTGTCCTAACTGGCAAATGGAAAGGCTGCCTGCCATCTGCCACAACACTTGATGGTCACAACTAGATTTTCCCAGTGGCACTCGGGCTATTTGAAACAGAAACGGAGGAAAACTAGGTCTGGTTTATGAGGCAGCTCAGGAGATCAATAGGCCACATGGATCCATTGGCTATATCCACGGATGCATCCAAAGGGCTGACGAATGCAGTGAAGGAGGTGTTCCCGCGAGCTGAAGGTAGACAATGCCATGCCCATATGATGCTCAACTTGTACTCACACTATGCAGGGAGCGTATTTCGTTACATGTTTCCTGCTGCTAGAGTTTACAAACCTAGTAGCAGCGATTATTTCATGAGCAAGATTTTTGCCGAAGCCCCTGAACTTCCAGAGTACTTAGCCATCCATCATTCGCAGCTATGGAAGAGGAGTCAATTCAACCCTGACATCAAAGTTGATTACATAAACAACAACCTTGCAGAATGCCTGAATAACTGGGTGAAGGACATAAAAGTGCGCCCTGTTCATATCTTGATGGACAGCATACGTGCTATGATCATGAAGCTGTTAAATATAAGGAGAGAGATCGGTAGGAGACTTAGAGGACATATGCTACCGCCAGTTGTACAGCAACTGCACAAGAGAAGCCGAGGACTTGCTCATCTTAAGGTTCTCCCGTTAACCAACAGAAGCTATGAGGTGGTCGATATGTCCAAGAGTGGCAAAAGGGATGTTGTGAACATCCAGCTGTGAGAATGCACCTACTTAGAGTGGCAGCATACCGGGAAACCTTGCAACCACGCCTTGGCCTTCTTAGTGAAGAAAAGAACTCTACCACATTTGGATCAGTATTTGTCAAACTACTACTCTATGGAAAAGTTCAGAGCTGCGTACGCTCGATCCGTCGAGCCATGTACAGACCCATCTCAGTGGCCTCAAGTCCAACTGTCTTTCGAGCTTTGCCAGCCAGTTACAAAAAGGGGCAGAGGAAGACCCCAGGTGAATAGGTTTAAGAATTTTCTCGATAAGAAGGGTTCGGCTTTCTGTGCTACAAAGATGGGCAAAAACAGATGCATGACCTGCCATCTTATAGGCCATAGAGCAGTTGGATGTCCCCTTAATGCTCCCAAACCTAGGTATGAGATGGTACATTCACACAAAAAAATTGTTTATAGTCTATAGATATAAGGTAGTAATCCATGTACTGTTTTTTTACAGGAAGCGCAAGGTAAGAAACAAGACATCCGACTTAGTGATTTTGCTGCGGGAAGAAAACCAAAACGAGTGGAGTGATGATGCCGGACAAGATTCTGGTGCTGATTGGCCTGACTTCCCATGGCCCGGAGATGCAGGGTACGTGAAGGTAAGAAAATTGGCACCCATGAAGAGGAAGAAGGCAGGAGATGAAGAAGCCAGTGGACGTGAAGGAAAGAGGAAGAAAGTTGGCACCCAAGCAAAGAAAGAGGGCTAGCAGTATAGCAGCCTAATGATGTATTGAACTTGAACCTATATATGTAGTTTGGTTAAACTCTGGAGCTGTGTGCGTGGAACTTGTCGGGCGAAACAATCTGCCTCTCGTACTCGGAGTAAAATGAATCGCGACTTTAGGATTTGATACGGCCGAGGCCACTAGTTGAATCCAAAACTGTGACTGTGCCACTACTATCTGAACAATCGCGATAGCTGAGCGGTTAAATCCTCTCCAAAATCGATGGGTATTAGTGGCACAGACATGATTTATTTATAGGCGCTTAATAAATCCCTGTTGTTGGCATTACACTTATGATAAGTTTCTGGGCTAGAAAACAATTTCTTAAGCTAGCCGCTACACTCCACAAAGCAGCAACTTATTTCAGCTGCTGGACAACGACATGGCAACATAAACTGCAAATGCAACAGATAATGCCCATATAATGAGGAAATTGTGTCCATTATCTGGCCTAATCTTGAGCCCGTCTGTCTCACCACCTCCCTGCCCCTGCCTCCCCTGCACCTGGCGAAGCTCCCGGATCTCTCGCTCCATCGCACGAATCTCCTCTTTCTTGTCCCACACAGCATCACGCAGATCCTGAACAAGCTCTTTGTGAAAACCTGTCAGTGGCTTTTCGATCCACACAAATTTGTCACAGCCAGTCCCCCTCACTTCCTGCGTAGTAGATCGAAGGAAACAAAAAAAAAGAATTACATTACGCTTTTCGGATCCGGGTTACCATTGTACCTATAGTAGGAACTTACCGCTCTGATGTTGCAGTTGCTGAATTTTCCTGCAGTATTTTCGTCGGTCCACGAAATCCATCTTGGCGTCTTCTCACCACACAAACACAGCATATCGGGGTAGTAATCGTAGGGCGCCCTCCAGTACCTGATGGGGGCACCCGCCTGACGGCGTTGAGCCGACCCTGATTCCGCCTGAGACAAACTGCACGAGCTGCGAGCCATGAGCGAGGGGAGCGAGGGCAAAAGAAAGAGGAGCCTTTGGATGTCAGGGTAGTAGTGAAGCGTGATTTATCCCTACTTAATAACTCGGGCAGAATCCTACCGTCCACATTCGGCTGACAGGTGGGGGACCTAGCGTGTGGACTTGTCAAAAGAAACTCGCGCCTTCGTGGTTCAAAAGCCCTGTCGCGCGGATTGGACGAAATTTTTTGGTACCTTGCCCGTGTACATATCATTGGGAGGTCTTGCTCAGGAACCAGACACGCCTGGCCCACAATCCATCCGCTCCACCGCTTCCGGTAGGGCTCGCCGCGGTGGATCCACCCCAAGATCCTACCGTCGTAGTATCAAATGTCCATGGTTTATTGAGAGGAGCGACGATGCTACGTATGCGAGCTTGGCCCCTCCTACCTGTAGAAGGACTGATGCGGCGTCGAGCTCGAGCAGGAGCCGCCAGGCGCGACGACACTCGGTCCATGCCAACCCTGTCACCTTCGTCATTGTCGATTCCGATGTGGAGGGCGACGGGGACGAAGTTGTGCAGAATGCCATTGTTGCCTCCTTGGCGAAGGGCAAGCCACGGGCAGGAGTGGATGTCGCTGGGAAGGGCACGGCGGTGTCACCAATCGAGGTGGACTGCGACGACAGCTGTGTGATGTGGGTTTAGATGTTGTTTAGGATGGTTGCAATTTTGGTTGTGTTTAATGCGAGTACAATTATTGTAATGTGTTTGTCGAGCTATATTAAGAAATGTGTGCAATAGCAGCCGGTGAGTGCTTCCACTTTAGAAATTGTGTTTGTGCCATTTGCATGTTGCATTATCAACGTAGATTACTTGTAAACAATCCAACGAAAATCATCAGATTACAACCGTCGGACGGGAGTGGCAGGCTGGAAGAGAAGTTGGGATAGTGGCTTTGAGGGGAAGGACACTGGAAGGTGGGCCCTCGGAACACTAACATGCGGGAGCGGGAGCACACGGTATTGCCGGTCTGTCCAGAGAAAGCGGACTTTGCAACGTGACAACAGCAAGCTGATTGGACCAATATAATAACTCGTCGAAGTATTAAGGAGTACTGAAAACTACAACTGGGGTACATTCGCACAACACGTATGCTCTAAGCACGTGAGAAGCATCGCTTAAGTCTAACAGTAACGACAGCACAAGTACTACATTTGTCTGTCGGTCTTCTCAATACAAATGTAGAAATGCATCTGTCTGTTCGGTCCAGCACTGACAAGGTACTGAGATGGCACGCATAGGATTGACCTTAGGTCCACATACTCCACCTCTCGAGGCGTCGGGCAGCTCGGCGCCTCGGCTAGCACAAGAATGCTATCCGACGACGGCGGCTGGGCGTTCGCCCACATGCGCACCGTGTATACGGGCTAGGCGCACGAGACCGACCTGACGCATACGGCACCCACGACGGTGGGCCCGGCTCTGGTACTCGGAACACAGGCGGTGATGGTCAGGACGAAAACAGAGCAGTCCCCCCTAGAAAATTAGCAGGCGGCGTGCCGAGTCAGTGAACGGCACCTGCTCTTGGACAAGTTGGGCTTGCCCGTACGAGATCCTAATCACTTCGATCAAGTGCCCATATGCAAGGTGGACGACGAGCTCTGCCGGCGGGCCAGGGTAGTTGCAGCCTGGCTCCGTGCAGGCACACGCGCCGTGCGGGCACGCGAGCTCGTGGAGCGGGAGCTCGCGGTAGGAGTAACGACGAAAGCATCCTGGGTGGGAGCACATGAGCTACGAAGTTGTGCGTGAGGATCTCCAGATTCTTGGGCTCCCACATCTTCCACAACTAAAGTTCGTCGAGAAATCGGAAAAAAGATCAGCAGTTAGATTGGCGAATAGCAGGAATGTGTAGGATAAGTTCAAAAGCTTGTAAAATGATTTCTTACCATGAAGGTAGCGACCGGAAAATTGGCGGATGTCGTCGGCTTGCGGCTACGGCAGGATGGAAGTGAAGTGGGGAAAGTGGCTTCGAGGGGACAGAAGAGAAGTATGGGGAGGAAGAGAAGTAACGGGGACGTGACACTGGGATATGGCCCACTGAACTCGTGAGTCATAACACTCGCAACATGCCAGTTTGTCCAGAGCAAGCATGCCAATCATGCCGGAGAACAGCCTACTCGACGATCGCCCTCGCGAAGACCATCCCAATCGTCCAAGCGCCCCAATCGAACGGTATGTAACAATCGTCAAGCAGAACAACTGTGTTATGGCGTGCCTTCTAGAAGCATTGGGGGGCAGAGCTAGTTTTACTATAAGAACAAGCATGAAATGACTCAAATGGATCCATGTGTGGTTTGTGGAAATAACACACATGCAATGACTCTAGTGGTTGATCCATGTGTGGTTTGTGGAAATAACACACATCCAATGACTGTAATGGATCCATGTGTGGTTTGTGGAAAAGAACACACATTGCAATGACTCTAGTGGTTGATCCATGTGTGGTTTGTGGAAAGAACACACATGCAATGACTCAGGTTGATCCATATGTGGTTTGTGGAAAGAACACACATGCTATGACCACTAGTGGATCTATGTGAGGTTTGTGGAAAAGAACAAACATGCAATGACTCTAGTCCTGGTTTGTGATTTTAGTATAAGAACACACATGCAATGACTCTAGTGGTTGATCCATCTGTGTTTTGTGGAAATAACACACATGCAATGACTCTAGTGGTTGATCCATATTGGTTTTAGTATAATAACACACATGCAATGACTCTAGTGGTTGATCCATGTTTGTTTGTGGAAATAACACACATGCAATGACTCTAGTGGTTGATCCATGTGTGGTTTGTGAAAAGAACACACATGCAATGACTCTAGTGTTGGTTTTAGTATAAGAACACACATGCAATGACTCTAGTGGTTGATCTATGTGTGGTTTGTGGAAATAACACATATGCAATGACTCTAGTGGTTGATCCATGTGTGGTTTGCGGAAATAACACACATGCAATGACTGTAATGGTTCCACATGTGGTTTGTGGAAAGCACACACATGCAATGACCAGTTGTTTATCCATAAGTTGTTTGTGGAAAAGAACACACATGCAATGACCACTTGTGGATCCATGTGTGGTTTGTGCAAATGAACACACATGCAATGACTCTAGTGTTGGTTTGTGGTTTTAGTATAAGAACAAACATGCAATGACTCTAGTGGGTCCACATGTGTGGTTTGTGGAAAGAACACACATGCAATGACTCTGGTTGATCCATATGTGGTTTTTGGAAAGAACACACATGCAATAACTCTAGTGTTGGATCCATGTGTGGTTTGTGCAAAAGAACACACATGCAATGACTCTAGTGCTGGTTTGTGGTTTTAGTATAAAAACAAACATGCAATGACTCTAGTGGTTGATCCATGTGTGGTTTGTGGAAAGAACACACATGAAATAACTAGTGGTTGATCCATATGTGGTTTGTGGAAAGAACAAACATGCAATGACCACTGGTGGATCCATGTGTGGTTTGTGGAAAAGAACACACATGCAATGACTCTAGTGCTGGTTTGTGGTTTTAGTATAAGAACAAACATGCAATGACTCTAGTGGTTGATCTAGGTGTGGTTTGTGGAAAGAACACAAATGCAATGACTCTGGTTGATCCATATGTGGTTTGTGGAAAGAACACACATGCAATGACCACTGGTGGATCCATATGTGGTTTGTGGAAAAGAACACACATGCAGTGACTCTAGTACTGGTTTGTGGATTTAGTATAAGAACACACATGCAATGACTCTAGTGGTTGATCCATGTGTGGTTTGTGGAAATAACACACATGCAATGGCTCTAGTGGTTGATCCATGTGTGGTTTGTGGAAAGAACACACATGCAATGACCACTGGTGGATCCATGTTGGTTTTAGTATAAGAACACACATGCAATGACTCTAGTACTGGTTTGTGGTTTTAGTATAAGAACACAAATGCAATGACTCTACTGGTTGATCCATGTGTGGTTTGTGGAAATAACACACATGCAATGACTCTAGTGGTTGATCCATGTGTGGTTTGTGGAAAGAACACACATGCAATGACCACTGGTGGATCCATGTTGGTTTTAGTATAAGAACAGACATGCAATGACTCTAGTGGTTGATCCATGTTTGTTTGTGGAAATAACACACATGCAATGACTCTAGTGGTTGATCCATGTGTGGTTTGTGAAAAGAACACACATGCAATGACCCTAGTGTTGGTTTTAGTATAAGAACACACATGCAATGACTCTAGTGGTTGATCTATGTGTGGTTTGTGGAAATAACACATATGCAATGACTCTAGTGGTTAATCCATGTGTGGTTTTTGGAAATAATACACGTGCAATGACTGTAATGGGTCCACGTGTGGTTTGTGGAAAGAACACACATGCAATGACCACTGGTTGATCCATAAGTTGTTTGTGGAAAAGAACACGCATGCAATGACCACTTGTGGATCCATGTGTGGTTTGTGGAAATGAACACACATGTAATGACTCTAGTGTTGGTTTGTGGTTTTAGTATAAGAACAAACATGCAATGACTCTAGTGGGTCCACATGTGTGGTTTGTGGAAAGAACACACATGCAATGACTCTGGTTGATCCATATGTGGTTTTTGGAAAGAACACACATGCAATGACTCTAGTGTTGGATCCATGTGTGGTTTGTGCAAAAGAACACACATGCAATGACTCTAGTGTTGGTTTGTGGTTTTAGTATAAGAACAAACATGCAATGACTCTAGTGGTTGATCCATGTGTGGTTTGTGGAAAGAACACACATGAAATGACTAGTGGTTGATCCATATGTGGTTTGTGGAAAGAACACACATGCAATGACCACTGGTGGATCCATGTGTGGTTTGTGGAAAAGAACACACATGCAATGACTAGTGCTGGTTTGTGGTTTTAGTATAAGAACAAACATTGCAATGACTCTAGTGGTTGATCCATGTGTGGTTTATGGAAAGAACACACATGCAATGACCACTGGTGGATCCATGTTGGTTTTAGTATAAGAACACACATGCAATGACTCTACTGGTTGATCCATGTTTGTTTGTGGAAATAACACACATGTAATGACTCTAGTGGTTGATCCATGTGTGGTTTGCGAAAAGAACACACATGCAATGACTCTAGTGTTGGTTTTAGTATAAGAACACACATGCAATGACTCTAGTGGTTTATCCATGTGTGGTTTGTGGAAATAACACACATGCAATGACTCTAGTGGTGGATCCATGTGTGGTTTGTGGAAAAGAAGACACATGCAATGACTGTAATGGGTCCACATGTGTGGTTTGTGGAAAGAACACATATGCAATGACTCTGGTTGATCCATATGTGGTTTGTGGAAAGAACACACATGAAATGACCAATGGTGGATCCATGTGTGGTTTGTGGAAAAGAACACACATGCAATGACCCTAGTGCTGGTTTGTGGTTTTAGTATAAGAACCAACATGCAATGACTCTAGTGGTTGATCCATGTGTGTTTTGTGGAAAGAACACACAGGCAATTACTCTGGTTGATCCATATGTGGTTTGTGGAAAGAACACACATGCAATGACCACTGGTGGATCCATGTGTGGTTTGTGGAAAAGAACATACATGCAATGACTCTAGTGCTGGTTTGTGGTTTAAGTATAAGAACAAACGTGCAATGACTCTAGTGGTTGATCCATGTGTGGTTTGTGGAAAGAACACACATGCAATGACTCTGGTTGATCCATATGTGGTTTGTGGAAAGAACACATATGCAATGACTCTGGTTGATCCATATGTGGTCTGTGGAAATAACACACATGCAATGAATCTAGTGGTTGATCCATGTGTGGTTTGTGGAAATAACACACATGCAATGACTCTAGTGGTTGATCCATATTGGTTTTAGTATAAGAACACACATGCAATGACTCTAGGGGTTGATCCATGTTTGTTTGTGGAAATAACACAAATGCAATGACTTTAGTGGTTGATCCATGTGTGGTTTGTGAAAAGAACACACATGCAATGAATCTAGTGTTGGTTTTAGTATAAGAACACACATGAAATGACTCTAGTGGTTGATCCATGTGTGGTTTGTGGAATTAACACATATGCACTGACTCTAGTAGTTGATCCATGTGTGGTTTGTGGAAATAACACACATGCAATGACTGTAATGGGTCCACATGTGTGGTTTGTGGAAAGAAAACACATGAAATTACTCTGGATGATCCATATGTGGTTTGTGGAAAGAACACACATGCAATGACCACTGGTGGATCCATGTGTGGTTTGTGGAAAAGAACACACATGCAATGACTCTAGTGCTGGTTTGTGGTTTTAGTATAAGAACAAACATGCAATGACTCTAGTGGTTGATCCATGTGTGGTTTGTGGAAAGAACACACATGCAATTACTCTGGTTGATCCATATGTGGTTTGTGGAAATAACACACATGCAATGACCACTGGTGGATCCATGTGTGGTTTGTGGAAAAGAACACAAATGCAATGACTCTAGTGCTGGTTTGTGGTTTTAGTATAAGAACAAACGTGCAATGACTCTAGTGGTTGATCTATGTGTGGTTTGTGGAAAGAACACACATGCAATGACTCTGGTTGATCCATATGTGTTTTGTGGAAAGAACACACATGCAATGACCACTGGTGGATCCATGTGTGGTTTGTGGAAAAGAACACACATGCAATGAGTCTAGTACTGGTTTGTGGTTTTAGTGTAAGAACACACATGCAATGACTAGTGGTTGATCCATGTGTGGTTTGTGGAAATAACACACATGCAATGAACACTGGTGGATCCATGTGTGGTTTGTGGAAAAGAACACACATGCAATGACTCTAGTGCTGGTTTGTGGTTTTAGTCTAAGAACAAACATGCAATGACTCTAGTGGTTGATCCATGTATGGTTTATGGAAAGAACACACATGCAATGACCACTGGTGGATCCATGTTGGTTTTAGTATAAGAACACACATGCAATGACTCTACTGGTTGATCCATGTTTGTTTGTGGAAATAACACACATGCAATGACTCTAGTGGTTGATCCATGTGTGGTTTGCGAAAAGAACACACATGCAATGACTTTAGTGTTGGTTTTAGTATAAGAACACACATGCAATGACTCTAGTGGTTGATCCATGTGAGGTTTGTGGAAATAACACACATGCAATGACTCTAGTGGTGGATCCATGTGTGGTTTGTGGAAAAGAAGACACATGCAATGACTGTAACGGGTCCACATGTGTGGTTTGTGGAAAGAACACATATGCAATGACTCTGGTTGATCCATATGTGGTTTGTGGAAAGAACACACATGCAATGACCAATGGTGGATCCATGTGTGGTTTGTGGAAAAGAACACACATGCAATGACCCTAGTGCTGGTTTGTGGTTTTAGTATAAGAACCAACATGCAATGACTCTAGTGGTTGATCCATGTGTGGTTTGTGGAAAGAACACACATGCAATGACTCTGGTTGATCCATATGTGGTTTGTGGAAAGAACACACATGCTATGACCACTAGTGGATCTATGTGAGGTTTGTGGAAAAGAACAAACATGCAATGACTCTAGTCCTGGTTTGTGATTTTAGTATAAGAACACACATGCAATGACTCTAGTGGTTGATCCATCTGTGTTTTGTGGAAATAACACACATGCAATGACTCTAGTGGTTGATCCATATTGGTTTTAGTATAATAACACACATGCAATGACTCTAGTGGTTGATCCATGTTTGTTTGTGGAAATAACACACATGCAATGACTCTAGTGGTTGATCCATGTGTGGTTTGTGAAAAGAACACACATGCAATGACTCTAGTGTTGGTTTTAGTATAAGAACACACATGCAATGACTCTAGTGGTTGATCTATGTGTGGTTTGTGGAAATAACACATATGCAATGACTCTAGTGGTTGATCCATGTGTGGTTTGCGGAAATAACACACATGCAATGACTGTAATGGTTCCACATGTGGTTTGTGGAAAGCACACACATGCAATGACCAGTTGTTTATCCATAAGTTGTTTGTGGAAAAGAACACACATGCAATGACCACTTGTGGATCCATGTGTGGTTTGTGCAAATGAACACACATGCAATGACTCTAGTGTTGGTTTGTGGTTTTAGTATAAGAACAAACATGCAATGACTCTAGTGGGTCCACATGTGTGGTTTGTGGAAAGAACACACATGCAATGACTCTGGTTGATCCATATGTGGTTTTTGGAAAGAACACACATGCAATAACTCTAGTGTTGGATCCATGTGTGGTTTGTGCAAAAGAACACACATGCAATGACTCTAGTGCTGGTTTGTGGTTTTAGTATAAAAACAAACATGCAATGACTCTAGTGGTTGATCCATGTGTGGTTTGTGGAAAGAACACACATGAAATAACTAGTGGTTGATCCATATGTGGTTTGTGGAAAGAACAAACATGCAATGACCACTGGTGGATCCATGTGTGGTTTGTGGAAAAGAACACACATGCAATGACTCTAGTGCTGGTTTGTGGTTTTAGTATAAGAACAAACATGCAATGACTCTAGTGGTTGATCTAGGTGTGGTTTGTGGAAAGAACACAAATGCAATGACTCTGGTTGATCCATATGTGGTTTGTGGAAAGAACACACATGCAATGACCACTGGTGGATCCATATGTGGTTTGTGGAAAAGAACACACATGCAGTGACTCTAGTACTGGTTTGTGGATTTAGTATAAGAACACACATGCAATGACTCTAGTGGTTGATCCATGTGTGGTTTGTGGAAATAACACACATGCAATGGCTCTAGTGGTTGATCCATGTGTGGTTTGTGGAAAGAACACACATGCAATGACCACTGGTGGATCCATGTTGGTTTTAGTATAAGAACACACATGCAATGACTCTAGTACTGGTTTGTGGTTTTAGTATAAGAACACAAATGCAATGACTCTACTGGTTGATCCATGTGTGGTTTGTGGAAATAACACACATGCAATGACTCTAGTGGTTGATCCATGTGTGGTTTGTGGAAAGAACACACATGCAATGACCACTGGTGGATCCATGTTGGTTTTAGTATAAGAACAGACATGCAATGACTCTAGTGGTTGATCCATGTTTGTTTGTGGAAATAACACACATGCAATGACTCTAGTGGTTGATCCATGTGTGGTTTGTGAAAAGAACACACATGCAATGACCCTAGTGTTGGTTTTAGTATAAGAACACACATGCAATGACTCTAGTGGTTGATCTATGTGTGGTTTGTGGAAATAACACATATGCAATGACTCTAGTGGTTAATCCATGTGTGGTTTTTGGAAATAATACACGTGCAATGACTGTAATGGGTCCACGTGTGGTTTGTGGAAAGAACACACATGCAATGACCACTGGTTGATCCATAAGTTGTTTGTGGAAAAGAACACGCATGCAATGACCACTTGTGGATCCATGTGTGGTTTGTGGAAATGAACACACATGTAATGACTCTAGTGTTGGTTTGTGGTTTTAGTATAAGAACAAACATGCAATGACTCTAGTGGGTCCACATGTGTGGTTTGTGGAAAGAACACACATGCAATGACTCTGGTTGATCCATATGTGGTTTTTGGAAAGAACACACATGCAATGACTCTAGTGTTGGATCCATGTGTGGTTTGTGCAAAAGAACACACATGCAATGACTCTAGTGTTGGTTTGTGGTTTTAGTATAAGAACAAACATGCAATGACTCTAGTGGTTGATCCATGTGTGGTTTGTGGAAAGAACACACATGAAATGACTAGTGGTTGATCCATATGTGGTTTGTGGAAAGAACACACATGCAATGACCACTGGTGGATCCATGTGTGGTTTGTGGAAAAGAACACACATGCAATGACTAGTGCTGGTTTGTGGTTTTAGTATAAGAACAAACATTGCAATGACTCTAGTGGTTGATCCATGTGTGGTTTATGGAAAGAACACACATGCAATGACCACTGGTGGATCCATGTTGGTTTTAGTATAAGAACACACATGCAATGACTCTACTGGTTGATCCATGTTTGTTTGTGGAAATAACACACATGTAATGACTCTAGTGGTTGATCCATGTGTGGTTTGCGAAAAGAACACACATGCAATGACTCTAGTGTTGGTTTTAGTATAAGAACACACATGCAATGACTCTAGTGGTTTATCCATGTGTGGTTTGTGGAAATAACACACATGCAATGACTCTAGTGGTGGATCCATGTGTGGTTTGTGGAAAAGAAGACACATGCAATGACTGTAATGGGTCCACATGTGTGGTTTGTGGAAAGAACACATATGCAATGACTCTGGTTGATCCATATGTGGTTTGTGGAAAGAACACACATGAAATGACCAATGGTGGATCCATGTGTGGTTTGTGGAAAAGAACACACATGCAATGACCCTAGTGCTGGTTTGTGGTTTTAGTATAAGAACCAACATGCAATGACTCTAGTGGTTGATCCATGTGTGTTTTGTGGAAAGAACACACAGGCAATTACTCTGGTTGATCCATATGTGGTTTGTGGAAAGAACACACATGCAATGACCACTGGTGGATCCATGTGTGGTTTGTGGAAAAGAACATACATGCAATGACTCTAGTGCTGGTTTGTGGTTTAAGTATAAGAACAAACGTGCAATGACTCTAGTGGTTGATCCATGTGTGGTTTGTGGAAAGAACACACATGCAATGACTCTGGTTGATCCATATGTGGTTTGTGGAAAGAACACATATGCAATGACTCTGGTTGATCCATATGTGGTCTGTGGAAATAACACACATGCAATGAATCTAGTGGTTGATCCATGTGTGGTTTGTGGAAATAACACACATGCAATGACTCTAGTGGTTGATCCATATTGGTTTTAGTATAAGAACACACATGCAATGACTCTAGGGGTTGATCCATGTTTGTTTGTGGAAATAACACAAATGCAATGACTTTAGTGGTTGATCCATGTGTGGTTTGTGAAAAGAACACACATGCAATGAATCTAGTGTTGGTTTTAGTATAAGAACACACATGAAATGACTCTAGTGGTTGATCCATGTGTGGTTTGTGGAATTAACACATATGCACTGACTCTAGTAGTTGATCCATGTGTGGTTTGTGGAAATAACACACATGCAATGACTGTAATGGGTCCACATGTGTGGTTTGTGGAAAGAAAACACATGAAATTACTCTGGATGATCCATATGTGGTTTGTGGAAAGAACACACATGCAATGACCACTGGTGGATCCATGTGTGGTTTGTGGAAAAGAACACACATGCAATGACTCTAGTGCTGGTTTGTGGTTTTAGTATAAGAACAAACATGCAATGACTCTAGTGGTTGATCCATGTGTGGTTTGTGGAAAGAACACACATGCAATTACTCTGGTTGATCCATATGTGGTTTGTGGAAATAACACACATGCAATGACCACTGGTGGATCCATGTGTGGTTTGTGGAAAAGAACACAAATGCAATGACTCTAGTGCTGGTTTGTGGTTTTAGTATAAGAACAAACGTGCAATGACTCTAGTGGTTGATCTATGTGTGGTTTGTGGAAAGAACACACATGCAATGACTCTGGTTGATCCATATGTGTTTTGTGGAAAGAACACACATGCAATGACCACTGGTGGATCCATGTGTGGTTTGTGGAAAAGAACACACATGCAATGAGTCTAGTACTGGTTTGTGGTTTTAGTGTAAGAACACACATGCAATGACTAGTGGTTGATCCATGTGTGGTTTGTGGAAATAACACACATGCAATGAACACTGGTGGATCCATGTGTGGTTTGTGGAAAAGAACACACATGCAATGACTCTAGTGCTGGTTTGTGGTTTTAGTCTAAGAACAAACATGCAATGACTCTAGTGGTTGATCCATGTATGGTTTATGGAAAGAACACACATGCAATGACCACTGGTGGATCCATGTTGGTTTTAGTATAAGAACACACATGCAATGACTCTACTGGTTGATCCATGTTTGTTTGTGGAAATAACACACATGCAATGACTCTAGTGGTTGATCCATGTGTGGTTTGCGAAAAGAACACACATGCAATGACTTTAGTGTTGGTTTTAGTATAAGAACACACATGCAATGACTCTAGTGGTTGATCCATGTGAGGTTTGTGGAAATAACACACATGCAATGACTCTAGTGGTGGATCCATGTGTGGTTTGTGGAAAAGAAGACACATGCAATGACTGTAACGGGTCCACATGTGTGGTTTGTGGAAAGAACACATATGCAATGACTCTGGTTGATCCATATGTGGTTTGTGGAAAGAACACACATGCAATGACCAATGGTGGATCCATGTGTGGTTTGTGGAAAAGAACACACATGCAATGACCCTAGTGCTGGTTTGTGGTTTTAGTATAAGAACCAACATGCAATGACTCTAGTGGTTGATCCATGTGTGGTTTGTGGAAAGAACACACATGCAATGACTCTGGTTGATCCATATGTGGTTTGTGGAAAGAACACACATGCTATGACCACTAGTGGATCTATGTGAGGTTTGTGGAAAAGAACAAACATGCAATGACTCTAGTCCTGGTTTGTGATTTTAGTATAAGAACACACATGCAATGACTCTAGTGGTTGATCCATCTGTGTTTTGTGGAAATAACACACATGCAATGACTCTAGTGGTTGATCCATATTGGTTTTAGTATAATAACACACATGCAATGACTCTAGTGGTTGATCCATGTTTGTTTGTGGAAATAACACACATGCAATGACTCTAGTGGTTGATCCATGTGTGGTTTGTGAAAAGAACACACATGCAATGACTCTAGTGTTGGTTTTAGTATAAGAACACACATGCAATGACTCTAGTGGTTGATCTATGTGTGGTTTGTGGAAATAACACATATGCAATGACTCTAGTGGTTGATCCATGTGTGGTTTGCGGAAATAACACACATGCAATGACTGTAATGGTTCCACATGTGGTTTGTGGAAAGCACACACATGCAATGACCACTTGTTTATCCATAAGTTGTTTGTGGAAAAGAACACACATGCAATGACCACTTGTGGATCCATGTGTGGTTTGTGCAAATGAACACACATGCAATGACTCTAGTGTTGGTTTGTGGTTTTAGTATAAGAACAAACATGCAATGACTCTAGTGGGTCCACATGTGTGGTTTGTGGAAAGAACACACATGCAATGACTCTGGTTGATCCATATGTGGTTTTTGGAAAGAACACACATGCAATAACTCTAGTGTTGGATCCATGTGTGGTTTGTGCAAAAGAACACACATGCAATGACTCTAGTGCTGGTTTGTGGTTTTAGTATAAAAACAAACATGCAATGACTCTAGTGGTTGATCCATGTGTGGTTTGTGGAAAGAACACACATGAAATAACTAGTGGTTGATCCATATGTGGTTTGTGGAAAGAACAAACATGCAATGACCACTGGTGGATCCATGTGTGGTTTGTGGAAAAGAACACACATGCAATGACTCTAGTGCTGGTTTGTGGTTTTAGTATAAGAACAAACATGCAATGACTCTAGTGGTTGATCTAGGTGTGGTTTGTGGAAAGAACACAAATGCAATGACTCTGGTTGATCCATATGTGGTTTGTGGAAAGAACACACATGCAATGACCACTGGTGGATCCATATGTGGTTTGTGGAAAAGAACACACATGCAGTGACTCTAGTACTGGTTTGTGGATTTAGTATAAGAACACACATGCAATGACTCTAGTGGTTGATCCATGTGTGGTTTGTGGAAATAACACACATGCAATGGCTCTAGTGGTTGATCCATGTGTGGTTTGTGGAAAGAACACACATGCAATGACCACTGGTGGATCCATGTTGGTTTTAGTATAAGAACACACATGCAATGACTCTAGTACTGGTTTGTGGTTTTAGTATAAGAACACAAATGCAATGACTCTACTGGTTGATCCATGTGTGGTTTGTGGAAATAACACACATGCAATGACTCTAGTGGTTGATCCATGTGTGGTTTGTGGAAAGAACACACATGCAATGACCACTGGTGGATCCATGTTGGTTTTAGTATAAGAACAGACATGCAATGACTCTAGTGGTTGATCCATGTTTGTTTGTGGAAATAACACACATGCAATGACTCTAGTGGTTGATCCATGTGTGGTTTGTGAAAAGAACACACATGCAATGACCCTAGTGTTGGTTTTAGTATAAGAACACACATGCAATGACTCTAGTGGTTGATCTATGTGTGGTTTGTGGAAATAACACATATGCAATGACTCTAGTGGTTAATCCATGTGTGGTTTTTGGAAATAATACACGTGCAATGACTGTAATGGGTCCACGTGTGGTTTGTGGAAAGAACACACATGCAATGACCACTGGTTGATCCATAAGTTGTTTGTGGAAAAGAACACGCATGCAATGACCACTTGTGGATCCATGTGTGGTTTGTGGAAATGAACACACATGTAATGACTCTAGTGTTGGTTTGTGGTTTTAGTATAAGAACAAACATGCAATGACTCTAGTGGGTCCACATGTGTGGTTTGTGGAAAGAACACACATGCAATGACTCTGGTTGATCCATATGTGGTTTTTGGAAAGAACACACATGCAATGACTCTAGTGTTGGATCCATGTGTGGTTTGTGCAAAAGAACACACATGCAATGACTCTAGTGTTGGTTTGTGGTTTTAGTATAAGAACAAACATGCAATGACTCTAGTGGTTGATCCATGTGTGGTTTGTGGAAAGAACACACATGAAATGACTAGTGGTTGATCCATATGTGGTTTGTGGAAAGAACACACATGCAATGACCACTGGTGGATCCATGTGTGGTTTGTGGAAAAGAACACACATGCAATGACTAGTGCTGGTTTGTGGTTTTAGTATAAGAACAAACATTGCAATGACTCTAGTGGTTGATCCATGTGTGGTTTATGGAAAGAACACACATGCAATGACCACTGGTGGATCCATGTTGGTTTTAGTATAAGAACACACATGCAATGACTCTACTGGTTGATCCATGTTTGTTTGTGGAAATAACACACATGTAATGACTCTAGTGGTTGATCCATGTGTGGTTTGCGAAAAGAACACACATGCAATGACTCTAGTGTTGGTTTTAGTATAAGAACACACATGCAATGACTCTAGTGGTTTATCCATGTGTGGTTTGTGGAAATAACACACATGCAATGACTCTAGTGGTGGATCCATGTGTGGTTTGTGGAAAAGAAGACACATGCAATGACTGTAATGGGTCCACATGTGTGGTTTGTGGAAAGAACACATATGCAATGACTCTGGTTGATCCATATGTGGTTTGTGGAAAGAACACACATGAAATGACCAATGGTGGATCCATGTGTGGTTTGTGGAAAAGAACACACATGCAATGACCCTAGTGCTGGTTTGTGGTTTTAGTATAAGAACCAACATGCAATGACTCTAGTGGTTGATCCATGTGTGGTTTGTGGAAAGAACACACAGGCAATTACTCTGGTTGATCCATATGTGGTTTGTGGAAAGAACACACATGCAATGACCACTGGTGGATCCATGTGTGGTTTGTGGAAAAGAACATACATGCAATGACTCTAGTGCTGGTTTGTGGTTTAAGTATAAGAACAAACGTGCAATGACTGTAATGGGTCCACATGTGTGGTTTGTGGAAAGAACACACATGCAATGACTCTGGTTGATCCATATGTGGTTTGTGGAAAGAACACATATGCAATGACTCTGGTTGATCCATATGTGGTCTGTGGAAATAACACACATGCAATGAATCTAGTGGTTGATCCATGTGTGGTTTGTGGAAATAACACACATGCAATGACTCTAGTGGTTGATCCATATTGGTTTTAGTATAAGAACACACATGCAATGACTCTAGGGGTTGATCCATGTTTGTTTGTGGAAATAACACAAATGCAATGACTTTAGTGGTTGATCCATGTGTGGTTTGTGAAAAGAACACACATGCAATGAATCTAGTGTTGGTTTTAGTATAAGAACACACATGAAATGACTCTAGTGGTTGATCCATGTGTGGTTTGTGGAATTAACACATATGCACTGACTCTAGTAGTTGATCCATGTGTGGTTTGTGGAAATAACACACATGCAATGACTGTAATGGGTCCACATGTGTGGTTTGTGGAAAGAAAACACATGAAATTACTCTGGATGATCCATATGTGGTTTGTGGAAAGAACACACATGCAATGACCACTGGTGGATCCATGTGTGGTTTGTGGAAAAGAACATACATGCAATGACTCTAGTGCTGGTTTGTGGTTTTAGTATAAGAACAAACATGCAATGACTCTAGTGGTTGATCCATGTGTGGTTTGTGGAAAGAACACACATGCAATTACTCTGGTTGATCCATATGTGGTTTGTGGAAATAACACACATGCAATGACCACTGGTGGATCCATGTGTGGTTTGTGGAAAAGAACACAAATGCAATGACTCTAGTGCTGGTTTGTGGTTTTAGTATAAGAACAAACGTGCAATGACTCTAGTGGTTGATCTATGTGTGGTTTGTGGAAAGAACACACATGCAATGACTCTGGTTGATCCATATGTGTTTTGTGGAAAGAACACACATGCAATGACCACTGGTGGATCCATGTGTGGTTTGTGGAAAAGAACACACATGCAATGAGTCTAGTACTGGTTTGTGGTTTTAGTGTAAGAACACACATGCAATGACTAGTGGTTGATCCATGTGTGGTTTGTGGAAATAACACACATGCAATGAACACTGGTGGATCCATGTGTGGTTTGTGGAAAAGAACACACATGCAATGACTCTAGTGCTGGTTTGTGGTTTTAGTCTAAGAACAAACATGCAATGACTCTAGTGGTTGATCCATGTATGGTTTATGGAAAGAACACACATGCAATGACCACTGGTGGATCCATGTTGGTTTTAGTATAAGAACACACATGCAATGACTCTACTGGTTGATCCATGTTTGTTTGTGGAAATAACACACATGCAATGACTCTAGTGGTTGATCCATGTGTGGTTTGCGAAAAGAACACACATGCAATGACTTTAGTGTTGGTTTTAGTATAAGAACACACATGCAATGACTCTAGTGGTTGATCCATGTGAGGTTTGTGGAAATAACACACATGCAATGACTCTAGTGGTGGATCCATGTGTGGTTTGTGGAAAAGAAGACACATGCAATGACTGTAACGGGTCCACATGTGTGGTTTGTGGAAAGAACACATATGCAATGACTCTGGTTGATCCATATGTGGTTTGTGGAAAGAACACACATGCAATGACCAATGGTGGATCCATGTGTGGTTTGTGGAAAAGAACACACATGCAATGACCCTAGTGCTGGTTTGTGGTTTTAGTATAAGAACCAACATGCAATGACTCTAGTGGTTGATCCATGTGTGGTTTGTGGAAAGAACACACATGCAATTACTCTGGTTGATCCATATGTGGTTTGTGGAAAGAACACACATGCAATGACCACTGGTGGATCCATGTGTGGTTTGTGGAAAAGAACACACATGCAATGACTCTAGTGCTGGTTTGTGGTTTTAGTATAAGAACAAACATGCAATGACTCTAGTGGTTGATCTAGGTGTGGTTTGTGGAAAGAACACAAATGCAATGACTCTGGTTGATCCATATGTGGTTTGTGGAAAGAACACACATGCAATGGCCGCTGGTGGATCCATATGTGGTTTGTGGAAAAGAACACACATGCAATGACTCTAGTACTGGTTTGTGGTTTTAGTATAAGAACACACATGCAATGACTCTAGTGGTTGATCCATGTGTGGTTTGTGGAAATAACACACATGCAATGACTCTAGTGGTTGATCCATGTGTGGTTTGTGGAAAGAACACACATGCAATGACCACTGGTGGATCCATGTTGGTTTTAGTATAAGAACACACATGCAATGACTCTAGTACTGGTTTGTGGTTTTAGTATAAGAACACAAATGCAATGACTCTACTGGTTGATCCATGTGTGGTTTGTGGAAATAACACACATGCAATGACTCTAGTGGTTGATCCATGTGTGGTTTGTGGAAAGAACACACATGCAATGACCACTGGTGGATCCATGTTGGTTTTAGTATAAGAACAGACATGCAATGACTCTAGTGGTTGATCCATGTTTGTTTGTGGAAATAACACACATGCAATGACTCTAGTGGTTGATCCATGTGTGGTTTGTGAAAAGAACACACATGCAATGACCCTAGTGTTGGTTTTAGTATAAGAACACACATGCAATGACTCTAGTGGTTGATCTATGTGTGGTTTGTGGAAATAACACATATGCAATGACTCTAGTGGTTAATCCATGTGTGGTTTTTGGAAATAATACACGTGCAATGACTGTAATGGGTCCACGTGTGGTTTGTGGAAAGAACACACATGCAATGACCACAGGTTGATCCATAAGTTGTTTGTGGAAAAGAACACACATGCAATGACCACTTGTGGATCCATGTGTGGTTTGTGGAAATAAACACACATGTAATGACTCTAGTGTTGGTTTGTGGTTTTAGTATAAGAACAAACATGCAATGACTCTAGTGGGTCCACATGTGTGGTTTGTGGAAAGAACACACATGCAATGACTCTGGTTGATCCATATGTGGTTTTTGGAAAGAACACACATGCAATGACTCTAGTGTTGGATCCATGTGTGGTTTGTGCAAAAGAACACACATGCAATGACTCTAGTGTTGGTTTGTGGTTTTAGTATAAGAACAAACATGCAATGACTCTAGTGGTTGATCCATGTGTGGTTTGTGGAAAGAACACACATGAAATGACTAGTGGTTGATCCATATGTCGTTTGTGGAAAGAACACACATGCAATGACCACTGGTGGATCCATGTGTGGTTTGTGGAAAAGAACACACATGCAATGACTCTAGTGCTGGTTTGTGGTTTTAGTATAAGAACAAACATTGCAATGACTCTAGTGGTTGATCCATGTGTGGTTTATGGAAAGAACACACATGCAATGACCACTGGTGGATCCATGTTGGTTTTAGTATAAGAACACACATGCAATGACTCTACTGGTTGATCCATGTTTGTTTGTGGAAATAACACACATGCAATGACTCTAGTGGTTGATCCATGTGTGGTTTGCGAAAAGAACACACATGCAATGACTCTAGTGTTGGTTTTAGTATAAGAACACACATGCAATGACTCTAGTGGTTTATCCATGTGTGGTTTGTGGAAATAACACACATGCAATGACTCTAGTGGTGGATCCATGTGTGGTTTGTGGAAAAGAAGACACATGCAATGACTGTAATGGGTCCACATGTGTGGTTTGTGGAAAGAACACATATGCAATGACTCTGGTTGATCCATATGTGGTTTGTGGAAAGAACACACATGAAATGACCAATGGTGGATCCATGTGTGGTTTGTGGAAAAGAACACACATGCAATGACCCTAGTGCTGGTTTGTGGTTTTAGTATAAGAACCAACATGCAATGACTCTAGTGGTTGATCCATGTGTGGTTTGTGGAAAGAACACACATGCAATTACTCTGGTTGATCCATATGTGGTTTGTGGAAAGAACACACATGCAATGACCACTGGTGGATCCATGTGTGGTTTGTGGAAAAGAACATACATGCAATGACTCTAGTGCTGGTTTGTGGTTTAAGTATAAGAACAAACGTGCAATGACTCTAGTGGTTGATCCATGTGTGGTTTGTGGAAAGAACACACATGCAATGACTCTGGTTGATCCATATGTGGTTTGTGGAAAGAACACATATGCAATGACTCTGGTTGATCCATATGTGGTCTGTGGAAATAACACACATGCAATGAATCTAGTGGTTGATCCATGTGTGGTTTGTGGAAATAACACACATGCAATGACTCTAGTGGTTGATCCATATTGGTTTTAGTATAAGAACACACATGCAATGACTCTAGGGGTTGATCCATGTTTGTTTGTGGAAATAACACACATGCAATGACTCTAGTGTTGGATCCATGTGTGGTTTGTGCAAAAGAACACACATGCAATGACTCTAGTGTTGGTTTGTGGTTTTAGTATAAGAACAAACATGCAATGACTCTAGTGGTTGATCCATGTGTGGTTTATGGAAAGAACACACATGCAATGACCACTGGTGGATCCATGTTGGTTTTAGTATAAGAACACACATGCAATGACTCTACTGGTTGATCCATGTTTGTTTGTGGAAATAACACACATGCAATGACTCTAGTGGTTGATCCATGTGTGGTTTGCGAAAAGAACACACATGCAATGACTCTAGTGTTGGTTTTAGTATAAGAACACACATGCAATGACTCTAGTGGTTGATCTATGTGTGGTTTGTGGAAATAACACATATGCAATGACTCTAGTGGTTAATCCATGTGTGGTTTTTGGAAATAATACACGTGCAATGACTGTAATGGGTCCACGTGTGGTTTGTGGAAAGAACACACATGCAATGACCACTGGTTGATCCATAAGTTGTTTGTGGAAAAGAACACACATGCAATGACCACTTGTGGATCCATGTGTGGTTTGTGGAAATGAACACACATGTAATGACTCTAGTATTGGTTTGTGGTTTTAGTATAAGAACAAACATGCAATGACTCTAGTGGGTCCACATGTGTGGTTTGTGGAAAGAACACACATGCAATGACTCTGGTTGATCCATATGTGGTTTTTGGAAAGAACACACATGCAATGACTCTAGTGTTGGATCCATGTGTGGTTTGTGCAAAATAACACACATGCAATGACTCTAGTGTTGGTTTGTGGTTTTAGTATAAGAACAAACATGCAATGACTCTAGTGGTTGATCCATGTGTGGTTTGTGGAAAGAACACACATGAAATGACTAGTGGTTGATCCATATGTGGTTTGTGGAAAGAACACACATGCAATGACCACTGGTGGATCCATGTGTGGTTTGTGGAAAAGAACACACATGCAATGACTCTAGTGCTGGTTTGTGGTTTTAGTATAAGAACAAACATTGCAATGACTCTAGTGGTTGATCCATGTGTGGTTTATGGAAAGAACACACATGCAATGACCACTGGTGGATCCATGTTGGTTTTAGTATAAGAACACACATGCAATGACTCTACTGGTTGATCCATGCTTGTTTGTGGAAATAACACACATGCAATGACTCTAGTGGTTGATCCATGTGTGGTTTGCGAAAAGAACACACATGCAATGACTCTAGTGTTGGTTTTAGTATAATAACACACATGCAATGACTCTAGTGGTTTATCCATGTGTGGTTTGTGGAAATAACACACATGCAATGACTCTAGTGGTGGATCCATGTGTGGTTTGTGGAAAAGAAGACACATGCAATGACTGTAATGGGTCCACATGTGTGGTTTGTGGAAAGAACACATATGCAATGAATCTGGTTGATCCATATGTGGTTTGTGGAAAGAACACACATGAAATGACCAATGGTGGATCCATGTGTGGTTTGTGGAAAAGAACACACATGCAATGACCCTAGTGCTGGTTTGTGGTTTTAGTATAAGAACCAACATGCAATGACTCTAGTGGTTGATCCATGTGTGGTTTGTGGAAAGAACACACATGCAATTACTCTGGTTGATCCATATGTGGTTTGTGGAAAGAACACACATGCAATGACCACTGGTGGATCCATGTGTGGTTTGTGGAAAAGAACATACATGCAATGACTCTAGTGCTGGTTTGTGGTTTAAGTATAAGAACAAACGTGCAATGACTCTAGTGGTTGATCCATGTGTGGTTTGTGGAAAGAACACACATGCAATGACTCTGGTTGATCCATATGTGGTTTGTGGAAAGAACACATATGCAATGACTCTGGTTGATCCATATGTGGTCTGTGGAAATAACACACATGCAATGAATCTTGTGGTTGATCCATGTGTGGTTTGTGGAAATAACACACATGCAATGACTCTAGTGGTTGATCCATATTGGTTTTAGTATAAGAACACACATGCAATGACTCTAGGGGTTGATCCATGTTTGTTTGTGGAAATAACACACATGCAATGACTTTAGTGGTTGATCCATGTGTGGTTTGTGAAAAGAACACACATGCAATGAATCTAGTGTTGGTTTTAGTATAAGAACACACATGAAATGACTCTAGTGGTTGATCCATGTGTGGTTTGTGGAAATAACACACATGCAATGACTGTAATGGGTCCACATGTGTGGTTTGTGGAATGAAAACACATGAAATTACTCTGGATGATCCATATGTGGTTTGTGGAAAGAACACACATGCAATGACCACTGGTGGATCCATGTGTGGTTTGTGGAAAAGAACACAAATGCAATGACTCTAGTGCTGGTTTGTGGTTTTAGTATAAGAACAAACGTGCAATGACTCTAGTGGTTGATCTATGTGTGGTTTGTGGAAAGAACACACATGCAATGACTCTGGTTGATCCATATGTGTTTTGTGGAAAGAACACACATGCAATGACCACTGGTGGATCCATGTGTGGTTTGTGGAAAAGAACACACATGCAATGAGTCTAGTACTGGTTTGTGGTTTTAGTATAAGAACACACATGCAATGACTAGTGGTTGATCCATGTGTGGTTTGTGGAAATAACATACATGCAATGACCACTGGTGGATCCATGTGTGGTTTGTGGAAAAGAACACATATGCAATGACTCTAGTGCTGGTTTGTGGTTTTAGTCTAAGAACAAACATGCAATGACTCTAGTGGTTGATCCATGTATGGTTTATGGAAAGAACACACATGCAATGACCACTGGTGGATCCATGTTGGTTTTAGTATAAGAACACACATGCAATGACTCTACTGGTTGATCCATGTTTGTTTGTGGAAATAACACACATGCAATGACTCTAGTGGTTGATCCATGTGTGGTTTGCGAAAAGAACACACATGCAATGACTTTAGTGTTGGTTTTAGTATAAGAACACACATGCAATGACTCTAGTGGTTGATCCATGTGTGGTTTGTGGAAATAACACACATGCAATGACTCTAGTGGTGGATCCATGTGTGGTTTGTGGAAAAGAAGACACATGCAATGACTGTAACGGGTCCACATGTGTGGTTTGTGGAAAGAACACATATGCAATGACTCTGGTTGATCCATATGTGGTTTGTGGAAAGAACACACATGCAATGACCAATGGTGGATCCATGTGTGGTTTGTGGAAAAGAACACACATGCAATGACCCTAGTGCTGGTTTGTGGTTTTAGTATAAGAACCAACATGCAATGACTCTAGTGGTTGATCCATGTGTGGTTTGTGGAAAGAACACACATGCAATTACTCTGGTTGATCCATATGTGGTTTGTGGAAAGAACACACATGCAATGACCACTGGTGGATCCATGTGTGGTTTGTGGAAAAGAACACACATGCAATGACTCTAGTGCTGGTTTGTGGTTTTAGTATAAGAACAAACATGCAATGACTCTAGTGGTTGATCTAGGTGTGGTTTGTGGAAAGAACACAAATGCAATGACTCTGGTTGATCCATATGTGGTTTGTGGAAAGAACACACATGCAATGGCCGCTGGTGGATCCATATGTGGTTTGTGGAAAAGAACACATATGCAATGACTCTAGTACTGGTTTGTGGTTTTAGTATAAGAACACACATGCAATGACTCTAGTGGTTGATCCATGTGTGCTTTGTGGAAATAACACACATGCAATGACTCTAGTGGTTGATCCATGTGTGGTTTGTGGAAAGAACACACATGCAATGACCACTGGTGGATCCATGTTGGTTTTAGTATAAGAACACACATGCAATGACTCTAGTACTGGTTTGTTGTTTTAGTATAAGAACACAAATGCAATGACTCTACTGGTTGATCCATGTGTGGTTTGTGGAAATAACACACATGCAATGACTCTAGTGGTTGATCCATGTGTGGTTTGTGGAAAGAACACACATGGAATGACCACTGGTGGATCCATGTTGGTTTTAGTATAAGAACAGACATGCAATGACTCTAGTGGTTGATCCATGTTTATTTGTGGAAATAACACACATGCAATGACTCTAGTGGTTGATCCATGTGTGGTTTGTGAAAAGAACACACATGCAATGACCCTAGTGTTGGTTTTAGTATAAGAACACACATGCAATGACTCTAGTGGTTGATCTATGTGTGGTTTGTGGAAATAACACATATGCAATGACTCTAGTGGTTGATCCATGTGTGGTTTTTGGAAATAATACACGTGCAATGACTGTAATGGGTCCACGTGTGGTTTGTGGAAAGAACACACATGCAATGTCCACAGGTTGATCCATAAGTTGTTTGTGGAAAAGAACACACATGCAATGACCACTTGTGGATCCATGTGTGGTTTGTGGAAATGAACACACATGTAATGACTCTAGTGTTGGTTTGTGGTTTTAGTATAAGAACAAACATGCAATGACTCTAGTGGGTCCACATGTGTGGTTTGTGGAAAGAACACACATGCAATGACTCTGGTTGATCCATATGTGGTTTTTGGAAAGAACACACATGCAATAAATCTAGTGTTGGATCCATGTGTGGTTTGTGCAAAAGAACACACATGCAATGACTCTAGTGTTGGTTTGTGGTTTTAGTATAAGAACAAACATGCAATGACTCTAGTGGTTGATCCATGTGTGGTTTATGGAAAGAACACACATGCAATGACCACTGGTGGATCCATGTTGGTTTTAGTATAAGAACACACATGCAATGACTCTACTGGTTGATCCATGTTTGTTTTTTGGAAACAACACACATGCAATGACTCTAGTGGTTGATCCATGTGTGGTTTGCGAAAAGAACACACATGCAATGACTCTAGTGTTGGTTTTAGTATAAGAACACACATGCAATGACTCTAGTGGTTTATCCATGTGTGGTTTGTGGAAATAACACACATGCAATGACTCTAGTGGTGGATCCATGTGTGGTTTGTGTAAAAGAAGACACATGCAATGACTGTAATGGGTCCACATGTGTGGTTTGTGGAAAGAACACATATGCAATGACTCTGGTTGATCCATATGTGGTTTGTGGAAAGAACACACATGAAATGACCAATGGTGGATCCATGTGTGGTTTGTGGAAAAGATCAGACATGCAATGACCCTAGTGCTGGTTTGTGGTTTTAGTATAAGAACCAACATGCAATGACTCTAGTGGTTGATCCATGTGTGGTTTGTGGAAAGAACACACATGCAATTACTCTGGTTGATCCATATGTGGTTTGTGGAAAGAACACACATGCAATGACCACTGGTGGATCCATGTGTGGTTTCTGGAAAAGAACATACATGCAATGACTCTAGTGCTGGTTTGTGGTTTAAGTATAAGAACAAACGTGCAATGACTCTAGTGGTTGATCCATGTGTGGTTTGTGGAAAGAACACACATGCGATGACTCTGGTTGATCCATATGTGGTTTGTGGAAAGAACACATATGCAATGACTCTGGTTGATCCATATGTGGTCTGTGGAAATAACACACATGCAATGAATCTAGTGGTTGATCCATGTGTGGTTTGTGGAAATAACACACATGCAATGACTCTAGTGGTGGATCCATGTGTGGTTTGTGGAAAAGAAGACACATGCAATGACTGTAACGGGTCCACATGTGTGGTTTGTGGAAAGAACACATATGCAATGACTCTGGTTGATCCATATGTGGTTTGTGGAAAGAACACACATGCAATGACCAATGGTGGATCCATGTGTGGTTTGTGGAAAAGAACACACATGCAATGACCCTAGTGCTGGTTTGTGGTTTTAGTATAAGAACCAACATGCAATGACTCTAGTGGTTGATCCATGTGTGGTTTGTGGAAAGAACACACATGCAATTACTCTGGTTGATCCATATGTGGTTTGTGGAAAGAACACACATGCAATGACCACTGGTGGATCCATGTGTGGTTTGTGGAAAAGAACACACATGCAATGACTCTAGTGCTGGTTTGTGGTTTTAGTATAAGAACAAACATGCAATGACTCTAGTGGTTGATCTAGGTGTGGTTTGTGGAAAGAACACAAATGCAATGACTCTGGTTGATCCATATGTGGTTTGTGGAAAGAACACACATGCAATGGCCGCTGGTGGATCCATATGTGGTTTGTGGAAAAGAACACATATGCAATGACTCTAGTACTGGTTTGTGGTTTTAGTATAAGAACACACATGCAATGACTCTAGTGGTTGATCCATGTGTGCTTTGTGGAAATAACACACATGCAATGACTCTAGTGGTTGATCCATGTGTGGTTTGTGGAAAGAACACACATGCAATGACCACTGGTGGATCCATGTTGGTTTTAGTATAAGAACACACATGCAATGACTCTAGTACTGGTTTGTTGTTTTAGTATAAGAACACAAATGCAATGACTCTACTGGTTGATCCATGTGTGGTTTGTGGAAATAACACACATGCAATGACTCTAGTGGTTGATCCATGTGTGGTTTGTGGAAAGAACACACATGGAATGACCACTGGTGGATCCATGTTGGTTTTAGTATAAGAACAGACATGCAATGACTCTAGTGGTTGATCCATGTTTGTTTGTGGAAATAACACACATGCAATGACTCTAGTGGTTGATCCATGTGTGGTTTGTGAAAAGAACACACATGCAATGACCCTAGTGTTGGTTTTAGTATAAGAACACACATGCAATGACTCTAGTGGTTGATCTATGTGTGGTTTGTGGAAATAACACATATGCAATGACTCTAGTGGTTGATCCATGTGTGGTTTTTGGAAATAATACACGTGCAATGACTGTAATGGGTCCACGTGTGGTTTGTGGAAAGAACACACATGCAATGTCCACAGGTTGATCCATAAGTTGTTTGTGGAAAAGAACACACATGCAATGACCACTTGTGGATCCATGTGTGGTTTGTGGAAATGAACACACATGTAATGACTCTAGTGTTGGTTTGTGGTTTTAGTATAAGAACAAACATGCAATGACTCTAGTGGGTCCACATGTGTGGTTTGTGGAAAGAACACACATGCAATGACTCTGGTTGATCCATATGTGGTTTTTGGAAAGAACACACATGCAATAAATCTAGTGTTGGATCCATGTGTGGTTTGTGCAAAAGAACACACATGCAATGACTCTAGTGTTGGTTTGTGGTTTTAGTATAAGAACAAACATGCAATGACTCTAGTGGTTGATCCATGTGTGGTTTATGGAAAGAACACACATGCAATGACCACTGGTGGATCCATGTTGGTTTTAGTATAAGAACACACATGCAATGACTCTACTGGTTGATCCATGTTTGTTTTTTGGAAACAACACACATGCAATGACTCTAGTGGTTGATCCATGTGTGGTTTGCGAAAAGAACACACATGCAATGACTCTAGTGTTGGTTTTAGTATAAGAACACACATGCAATGACTCTAGTGGTTTATCCATGTGTGGTTTGTGGAAATAACACACATGCAATGACTCTAGTGGTGGATCCATGTGTGGTTTGTGTAAAAGAAGACACATGCAATGACTGTAATGGGTCCACATGTGTGGTTTGTGGAAAGAACACATATGCAATGACTCTGGTTGATCCATATGTGGTTTGTGGAAAGAACACACATGAAATGACCAATGGTGGATCCATGTGTGGTTTGTGGAAAAGATCAGACATGCAATGACCCTAGTGCTGGTTTGTGGTTTTAGTATAAGAACCAACATGCAATGACTCTAGTGGTTGATCCATGTGTGGTTTGTGGAAAGAACACACATGCAATTACTCTGGTTGATCCATATGTGGTTTGTGGAAAGAACACACATGCAATGACCACTGGTGGATCCATGTGTGGTTTGTGGAAAAGAACATACATGCAATGACTCTAGTGCTGGTTTGTGGTTTAAGTATAAGAACAAACGTGCAATGACTCTAGTGGTTGATCCATGTGTGGTTTGTGGAAAGAACACACATGCGATGACTCTGGTTGATCCATATGTGGTTTGTGGAAAGAACACATATGTAATGACTCTGGTTGATCCATATGTGGTCTGTGGAAATAACACACATGCAATGAATCTAGTGGTTGATCCATGTGTGGTTTGTGGAAATAACACACATGCAATGACTCTAGTGGTTGATCCATATTGGTTTTAGTATAAGAACACACATGCAATGACTCTAGGGGTTGATCCATGTTTGTTTGTGGAAATAACACACATGCAATGACTCTAGTGTTGGATCCATGTGTGGTTTGTGCAAAAGAACACACATGCAATGACTCTAGTGTTGGTTTGTGGTTTTAGTATAAGAACAAACATGCAATGACTCTAGTGGTTGATCCATGTGTGGTTTGTGGAAAGAACACACATGAAATGACTAGTGGTTGATCCATATGTGGTTTGTGGAAAGAACACACATGCAATGACCACTGCTGGATCCATGGGTGGTTTGTGGAAAAGAACACACATGCAATGACTCTAGTGCTGGTTTTTGGTTTTAGTATAAGAACAAACATTGCAATGACTCTAGTGGTTGATCCATGTGTGGTTTATGGAAAGAACACACATGCAATGACCACTGGTGGATCCATGTTGGTTTTAGTATAAGAACACACATGCAATGACTCTACTGGTTGATCCATGTTTGTTTGTGGAAATAACACACATGCAATGACTCTAATGGTTGATCCATGTGTGGTTTGCGAAAAGAACACACATGCAATGACTCTAGTGTTGGTTTTAGTATAAGAACACACATGCAATGACTCTAGTGGTTGATCCATGTGTGTTTTGTGGAAATAACACACATGCAATGACTCTAGTGGTGGATCCATGTGTGGTTTGTGGAAAAGAAGACACATGCAATCACTGTAATGGGTCCACATGTGTGGTTTGTGGAAAGAACACATATGCAATGACTCTGGTTGATCCATATGTGCTTTGTGGAAAGAACAAACATGCAATGACCAATGGTGGAGCCATGTGTGGTTTGTGGAAAAGAAGACACATGCAATGACCCTTGTGCTGGTTTGTGGTTTTAGTATAAGAACCAACATGCAATGACTCTAGTGGTTGATCCATGTGTGGTTTGTGGAAAGAACACACATGCAATTACTCTGGTTGATCCATATGTGGTTTGTGGAAAGAACACACATGCAATGACCACTGGTGGATCCATGTGTGGTTTGTGGAAAAGAACATACATGCAATGACTCTAGTGCTGGTTTGTGGTTTTAGTATAAGAACAAACGTGCACTGACTCTAGTGGTTGATCCATGTGTGGTTTGTGGAAAGAACACACATTCAATGACTCTGGTTGATCCATATGTGGTTTGTGGAAAGAACACATATGCAATGACTCTGGTTGATCCATATGTGGTATGTGGAAATAACACACATGGAATGAATCTAGTGGTTGATCCATGTGTGGTTTGTGGAAATAACACACATGCAATGACTCTAGTGGTTGATCCATATTGGTTTTAGTATAAGAACACACATGCAATGACTCTAGGGGTTGATCCATGTTTGTTTGTGGAAATAAC
This sequence comes from Avena sativa, assembly GCA_916181665.1. Classification (NCBI taxonomy): domain Eukaryota; kingdom Viridiplantae; phylum Streptophyta; class Magnoliopsida; order Poales; family Poaceae; genus Avena; species Avena sativa. The sequence continues at coordinate 336,271,959 of OV702289.1, forward strand.
ACACATGCAATGACTTTAGTTGTTGATCCATGTGTGGTTTGTGAAAAGAACACACATGCAATGAATCTAGTGTTGGTTTTAGTATAAGAACACACATGCAATGACTATAGTGGTTGATCCATGTGTGGTTTGTGGAAAAGAACACACATATGCACTGACTCTAGTAGTTGATACATGTGTGGTTTGTGGAAATAACACACATGCAATGACTGTAATGGGTCCACATGTGTGGTTTGTGGAAAGAAAACACATGAAATGACTCTGGATGATCCATATGTGGTTTGTGGAAAGAACACACATGCAATGACCACTGGTGGATCCATGTGTGGTTTGTGGAAAAGAACACAAATCCAATGACTCTAGTGCTGGTTTGTGGTTTTAATATAAGAACAAACGTGCAATGACTCTAGTGGTTGATCTATGTGTGGTTTGTGGAAAGAACACACATGCAATGACTCTGGTTGATCCATATGTGTTTTGTGGAAAGAACACACATGCAATGACCACTGGTGGATCCATGTGTGGTTTGTGGAAAAGAACACAAATGCAATGAGTCTAGTACTGGTTTGTGGTTTTAGTATAAGAACACACATGCAATGACTAGTGGTTGATCCATGTGTGGTTTGTGGAAATAACACACATGCAATGAATCTAGTGGTGGATCCATGTGTGGTTTGTCGAAAAGATCACACATGCAATGACTCTAGTGCTGGTTTGTGGTTTTAGTATAAGAACAAACATGCAATGACTCTAGTGGTTAATCCATGTGTGGTTTGTGGAAAGAACACACATGAAATGACTAGTGGTTGATCCATATGTGGTTTGTGGAAAGAACACACATGCAATGACCACTGGGGGATCCATGTGTGGTTTGTGGAAAAGAACAAACATGCAATGACTCTAGTGCTGGTTTGTGGTTTTAGTATAAGAACAAACATTGCAATGACTCTAGTGGTTGATCCATGTGTGGTTTATGGAAAGAACACACATGCAATGACCACTGGTGGATCCATGTTGGTTTTAGTATAAGAACACACATGCAATGACTCTACTGGTTGATCCATGTTTGTTTGTGGAAATAACACACATGCAATGACTCTAGTGGTTGATCCATGTGTGGTTTGCGAAAAGAACACACATGCAATGACTCTAGTGTTGGTTTTAGTATAAGAACACACATGCAATGACTCTAGTGGTTGATCCATGTGTGGTTTGTGGAAATAACACACATGCAATGACTCTAGTGGTGGATCCATGTGTGGTTTGTGGAAAAGAAGACACATGCAATGACTCTAATGGGTCCACATGTGTGGTTTGTGCAAAGAACACATATGCAATGACTCTAGTTGATCCATATGTGGTTTGTGGAAAGAACACACATGCAATGACCAATGGTGGATCCATGTGTGGTTTGTGGAAAAGAACACACATGCAATGACCCTAGTGCTGGTTTGTGGTTTTAGTATAAGAACCAACATGCAATGACTCTAGTGGTTGATCCATGTGTGGTTTGTGGAAAGAACACACATGCAATTACTCTGGTTGATCCATATGTGGTTTGTGGAAAGAACAAACATGCAATGACCACTGGTGGATCCATGTGTGGTTTGTGGAAAAGAACATACATGCAATGACTCTAGTGCTGGTTTGTGGTTTTAGTATAAGAACAAACGTGCAATGACTCTAGTGGTTGGTCCATGTGTGGTTTGTGGAAAGAACACACATGCAATGACTCTGGTTGATCCATATGTGGTTTGTGGAAAGAACACACATGCTATGACCACTGGTGGATCCATGTGTGGTTCGTGGAAAAGAACACTCATGCAATGACTCTAGTGCTGGTTTACGGTTTTAGTATAAGAACAAACATGCAATGACTCTAGTGGTTGATCCATGTGTGGTTTGTGGAAACAACACACATGCAATGAGTCTAGTGGTTGATCCATATGTGGTTTGTGGAAAGAACACACATGCAATTACCGCTGGTGGATCCATGTTGGTTTTAGTATAAGAACACACATGCAATGACTCTAGTGGTTGATCCATGTTTGTTTGTGGAAATAACAGACATGCAATGACTCTAGTGGTTGATCCATGTGTGGTTTGTGAAAAGAACACACATGCAATGACTCTAGTGTTGGATTTAGTACAAGAACAAACATGCAATGACTCTAGTGGTTGATCCATGTGTGGTTTGTGGAAAGAACACACATGCAATGACTCTAGTGGTTGATCCATATGTGGTTTGTGGAAAGAACACACATGCAATGACCACTGGTGGATCCATGTTGGTTTTAGTATAAGATCACACATGCAATGACTCTACTGGTTGATCCATGTTTGTTTGTGGAAATAACACACATGCAATGACTCTAGTGGTTGATCCATGTGTGGTTTGTGAAAAGAACACACATGCAATGACTCTAGTGTTGGTTTTAGTATAAGAACACACATGCAATGACTCTAGTGGTTGATCCATGTGTGGTTTGTGGAAATAACACATATGCAATGACTCTAGTGGTTGATCCATGTGTGGTTTGTGGAAATAACACACATGCAATGACTGTAATGGGTCCACATGTGAGGTTTGTGGAAAGAACACACATGCAATGACTCTGGTTGATCCATATGTGGTTTGTAGAAAGAACACACATGCAATGACCACTAGTGGATCCATGTGTGGTTTGTGGAAAAGAACACACATGCAATGACTCTAGTATTGGCTTGTGGTTTTAGTATAAGAACAAACATGCAATGACTCTAGTGGTTGATCCATGTGTGATTTGTGGGAAGAACACACATGCAATGACTTTGGTTGATCCATATGTGGTTTGTGGAAAGAACACACATGCATTGACCACTAGTGGATCCATATGGGGTTTGTGGAAAAGAACACACATGCAATGACTCTAGTACTGGTTTGTGGTTTTAGTATAAGAACACACATGTAATGACTCTAGTGGTTGATCCATGTGTGGTTTGTGGAAATAACACACATGCAATGACTCTAGTGGTTTATCCATGTGTGGTTTGTGGAAATAACACACATGCAATGACTCTAGTGGTGGATCCATGTGTGGTTTGTGGAAAAGAAGACACATGCAATGACTCTAATGGGTCCACATGTGTGGTTTGTGCAAAGAACACATATGCAATGACTCTAGTTGATCCATATGTGGTTTGTGGAAAGAACACACATGCAATGACCAATGGTGGATCCATGTGTGGTTTGTGGAAAAGAACACACATGCAATGACCCTAGTGCTGGTTTGTGGTTTTAGTATAAGAACCAACATGCAATGACTCTAGTGGTTGATCCATGTGTGGTTTGTGGAAAGAACACACATGCCATTACTCTAGTTGATCCATATGTGGTTTGTGGAAAGAACAAACATGCAATGACCACTGGTGGATCCATGTGTGGTTTGTGGAAAAGAACATACATGCAATGACTCTAGTGCTGGTTTGTTGTTTTAGTATAAGAACAAACGTGCAATGACTCTAGTGGTTGGTCCATGTGTGGTTTGTGGAAAGAACACACATGCAATGACTCTGGTTGATCCATATGTGGTTTGTGGAAAGAACACACATGCTATGACCACTGGTGGATCCATGTGTGGTTCGTGGAAAAGAACACTCATGCAATGACTCTAGTGCTGGTTTACGGTTTTAGTATAAGAACAAACATGCAATGACTCTAGTGGTTGATCCATGTGTGGTTTGTGGAAACAACACACATGCAATGAGTCTAGTGGTTGATCCATATGTGGTTTGTGGAAAGAACACACATGCAATTACCGCTGGTGGATCCATGTTGGTTTTAGTATAAGAACACACATGCAATGACTCTAGTGGTTGATCCATGTTTGTTTGTGGAAATAACAGACATGCAATGACTCTAGTGGTTGATCCATGTGTGGTTTGTGAAAAGAACACACATGCAATGACTCTAGTGTTGGATTTAGTACAAGAACAAACATGCAATGACTCTAGTGGTTGATCCATGTGTGGTTTGTGGAAAGAACACACATGCAATGACTCTAATGGTTGATCCATATGTGGTTTGTGGAAAGAACACACATGCAATGACCACTGGTGGATCCATGTTGGTTTTAGTATAAGATCACACATGCAATGACTCTACTGGTTGATCCATGTTTGTTTGTGGAAATAACACACATGCAATGACTCTAGTGGTTGATCCATGTGTGGTTTGTGAAAAGAACACACATGCAATGACTCTAGTGTTGGTTTTAGTATAAGAACACACATGCAATGACTCTAGTGGTTGATCCATGTGTGGTTTGTGGAAATAACACATATGCAATGACTCTAGTGGTTGATCCATGTGTGGTTTGTGGAAATAACACACATGCAATGACTGTAATGGGTCCACATGTGTGGTTTGTGGAAAGAACACACATGCAATGACTCTGGTTGATCCATATGTGGTTTGTAGAAAGAACACACATGCAATGACCACTAGTGGATCCATGTGTGGTTTGTGGAAAAGAACACACATGCAATGACTCTAGTATTGGCTTGTGGTTTTAGTATAAGAACAAACATGCAATGACTCTAGTGGTTGATCCATGTGTGATTTGTGGGAAGAACACACATGCAATGACTTTGGTTGATCCATATGTGGTTTGTGGAAAGAACACACATGCATTGACCACTAGTGGATCCATATGTGGTTTGTGGAAAAGAACACACATGCAATGACTCTAGTACTGGTTTGTGGTTTTAGTATAAGAACACACATGTAATGACTCTAGTGGTTGATCCATGTGTGGTTTGTGGAAATAACACACATGCAATGACTCTAGTGGATGATCCATGTGTGGTTTGTGGAAAGAACACACATGCACTGACCCCTAGTGGATCCATGTTGGTTTTAGTATAAGAACACACATGCAATGACTCTAGTGGTTGATCCATGTTTGTTTGTGGAAATAACACTCATGCAATGACTCTAGTGGTTGATCCATGTGTGGTTTGTGAATCGAACACACATGAAATGACTCTAGTGTTGGTTTTAGTATAAGAACACACATGCAATGACTCTAGGGGTTGATCCATGTTTGTTTGTGGAAATAACACACATGCAATGACTTTAGTGGTTGATCCATGTGTGGTTTGTGAAAAGAACACACATACAATGAATCTAGTGTTGGTTTTAGTATAAGAACACACATGCAATGACTCTAGTGGTTGATCCATGTGTAGTTTGTGGAATTAACACATATGCACTGACTCTAGTAGTTGATCCATGTGTGGTTTGTGGAAATAACACACATGCAATGACTGTAATGGGTCCACATGTGTGGTTTGTGGAAAGAAAACACATGAAATGACTCTGGATGATCCATATGTGCTTTGTGGAAAGAACACACATGCAATGACCACTGGTGGATCCATGTGTGATTTGTGGAAAAGAACACACATGCAATGACTCTAGTGCTGGTTTGTGGTTTTAGTATAAGAACAAACATGCAATGACTCTAGTGGTTGATCCATGTGTGGTTTGTGGAAAGAACACACATGCAATTACTCTGGTTGATCCATATGTGGTTTGTGGAAATAACACACATGCAATGACCACAGGTGGATCGATGTGTGGTTTGTGGAAAAGAACACAAATGCAATGACTCTAGTGCTGGTTTGTGGTTTTAGTATAAGAACAAACGTGCAATGACTCTAGTGGTTGATCTATGTGTGGTTTGTGGAAAGAACACACATGCAATGACTCTGGTTGATCCATATGTGTTTTGTGGAAAGAACACACATGCAATGACCACTGGTGGATCCATGTGTGGTTTGTGGAAAAGAACACACATGCAATGAGTCTAGTACTGGTTTGTGGTTTTAGCATAAGAACACACATGCAATGACTAGTGGTTGATCCATGTGTGGTTTGTGGAAATAACACACATGCAATGAATCTAGTGGTGGATCCATGTGTGGTTTGTCGAAAAGTACACACATGCAATGACTCTAGTGCTGGTTTGTGGTTTTAGTATAAGAACAAACATGCAATGACTCTAGTGGTTGATCCATGTGTGGTTTGTGGAAAGAACACACATGAAATGACTAGTGGTTGATCCATATGTGGTTTGTGGAAAGAACACACATGCAATGACCACTGGTGGATCCATGTGTGGTTTGTGGAAAAGAACACACATGCAATGACTCTAGTGCTGGTTTGTGGTTTTAGTATAAGAACAAACATTGCAATGACTCTAGTGGTTGATGCATGTGTGGTTTATGGAAAGAACACACATGCAATGACCACTGGTGGATCCATGTTGGTTTTAGTATAAGAACACACATGCAATGACTCTACTGGTTGTTCCATGTTTGTTTGTGGAAATAACACACATGCAATGACTCTAGTGGTTCATCCATGTGTGGTTTGCGAAAAGAACACACATGCAATGACTCTAGTGTTGGTTTTAGTATAAGAACACACATGCAATGACTCTAGTGGTTCATCCATGTGTGGTTTGTGGAAATAACACACATGCAATGACTCTAGTGGTGGATCCATGTGTGGTTTGTGGAAAAGAAGACACATGCAATGACTGTAATGGGTCCACATGTGTGGTTTGTGGAAAGAACACATATGCAATCACTCTGGTTGATCCATATGTGGTTTGTGGAAAGAACACACATGCAATGACCAATGGTGGATCCATGTGTGGTTTGTGGAAAAGAACACACATGCAATGACCCTAGTGCTGGTTTGTGGTTTTAGTATAAGAACCAACATGCAATGACTCTAGTGGTTGATCCATGTGTGGTTTGTGGAAAGAACACACATGCAATTACTCTGGTTGATCCATATGTGGTTTGTGGAAAGAACAAACATGCAATGACCACTGGTGGATCCATGTGTGGTTTGTGGAAAAGAACATACATGCAATGACTCTAGTGCTGGTTTGTGGTTTTAGTATAAGAACAAACGTTCAATGACTCTAGTGGTTGGTCCATGTGTGGTTTGTGGAAAGAACACACATGCTATGACTCTGGTTGATCCATATGTGGTTTGTGGAAAGAACACACATGCAATTACCACTGGTGGATCCATGTTGGTTTTAGTATAAGAACACACAGGCAATGACTCTAGTGGTTGATCCATGTTTGTTTGTGGAAATAACAGACATGCAATGACTCTAGTGTTGGATTTAGTACAAGAACAAACATGCAATGACTCTAGTGGTTGATCCATGTGTGGTTTGTGGAAAGAACACACATGCAATGACTCTAGTGGTTGATCCATATGTGGTTTGTGGAAAGAACACACATGCAATGACCACTGGTGGATCCATGTTGGTTTTAGTATAAGATCACACATGCAATGACTCTACTGGTTGATCCATGTTTGTTTGTGATAATAACACACATGCAATGACTCTAGTGGTTGATCCATGTGTGGTTTGTGAAAAGAACACACAAGCAATGACTCTAGTGTTGGTTTTAGTATAAGAACACACATGCAATGACTCTAGTGGTTGATCCATGTGTGGTTTGTGGAAATAACACATGCAATGACTCTAGTGGTTGATCCATGTGTGGTTTTTGGAAATAACACACATGCAATGACTGTAATGGGTCCACATGTGTGGTTTGTGGAAATAACACACATGCAATGACTCTGGTTGATCCATATGTGGTTTGTAGAAAGAACACACATGCAATGACCACTAGTGGATCCATGTGTGGTTTGTGGAAAAGAACACACATGCAATGACTCTAGTGTTGGTTTGTGGTTTTAGTATAAGAACAAACATGCAATGACTCTAGTGGTTGATCCATGTGTGGTTTGTGGAAAGAACACACATGCAATGACTCTAGTGGTTGATCCATGTTTGTTTGTGGAAATAACAGACATGCAATGACTCTAGTGTTGGATTTAGTACAAGAACAAACATGCAATGACTCTAGTGGTTGATCCATGTGTGGTTTGTGGAAAGAACACACATGCAATGACTCTAGTGGTTGATCCATATGTGGTTTGTGGAAAGAACACACATGCAATGACCACTGGTGGATCCATGTTGGTTTTAGTATAAGATCACACATGCAATGACTCTACTGGTTGATCCATGTTTGTTTGTGGAAATAACACACATGCAATGACTCTAGTGGTTGATCCATGTGTGGTTTGTGAAAAGAACACACATGCAATGACTCTAGTGTTGGTTTTAGTATAAGAACACACATGCAATGACTCTAGTGGTTGATCCATGTGTGGTTTGTGGAAATAACACATATGCAATGACTCTAGTGGTTGATCCATGTGTGGTTTGTGGAAATAACACACATGCAATAACTGTAATGGGTCCACATGTGTGGTTTGTGGAAATAACACACATGCAATGACTCTGGTTGATCCATATGTGGTTTGTAGAAAGAACACACATGCAATGACCACTAGTGGATCCATGTGTGGTTTGTGGAAAAGAACACACATGCAATGACTCTAGTGTTGGTTTGTGGTTTTAGTATAAGAACAAACATGCAATGACTCTAGTGGTTGATCCATGTGTGGTTTGTGGAAAGAACACACATGCAATGACTTTGGTTGATCCATATGTGGTTTGTGGAAAGAACACACATGCATTGACCACTGGTGGATCCATATGTGGTTTATGGAAAAGAACACACATGCAATGACTCTAGTACTGGTTTGTGGTTTTAGTATAAGAACACACATGTAATGACTCTAGTGGTTGATCCATGTGTGGTTTGTGGAAATAACACACATGCAATGACTCTAGTGATGATCCATGTGTGGTTTGTGGAAAGAACACACATGCACTGACCACTAGTGGATCCATGTTGGTTTTAGTATAAGAACACACATGCAATGACTCTAGTGGTTGATCCATGTGTGGTTTGTGGAAATAACACATATGCAATGACTCTAGTGGTTGATCCATGTGTGGTTTGTGGAAATAACACACATGCAATGACTCTAGTGGTGGATCCATGTGTGGTTTGTGGAAAAGAAGACACATGCAATCAGTGTAATGGGTCCACATGTGTGGTTTGTGGAAAGAGCACATATGCAATGACTCTGGTTGATCCATATGTGGTTTGTGGAAAGAACACACATGCAATGACCAATGGTGGATCCATGTGTGGTTTGTGGAAAAGAACACACATGCAATGACCCTAGTGCTGGTTTGTGGTTTTAGTATAAGAACCAACATGCAATGACTCTAGTGGTTGATCCATGTGTGGTTTGTGGAAAGAACACACATGCAATGACTTTGGTTGATCCATATGTGGTTTGTGGAAAGAACACACATGCATTGACCACTGGTGGATCCATATGTGGTTTGTGGAAAAGAACACACATGCAATGACTCTAGTACTGGTTTGTGGTTTTAGTATAAGAACACACATGTAATGACTCTAGTGGTTGATCCATGTGTGGTTTGTGGAAATAACACACATGCAATGACTCTAGTGGATGATCCATGTGTGGTTTGTGGAAAGAACACACATGCACTGACCACTAGTGGATCCATGTTGGTTTTAGTATAAGAACACACATGCAATGACTCTAGTGGTTGATCCATGTTTGTTTGTGGAAATAACACTCATGCAATGACCCTAGTGGTTGATCCATGTGTGGTTTGTGAAAAGAACACACATGAAATGACTCTAGTGTTGGATCCATGTGTGGTTTGTGGAAAAGAAGACACATGCAATCAGTGTAATGGGTCCACATGTGTGGTTTGTGGAAAGAGCACATATGCAATGACTCTGGTTGATCCATATGTGGTTTGTGGAAAGAACACACATGCAATGACCAATGGTGGATCCATGTGTGGTTTGTGGAAAAGAACACACATGCAATGACCCTAGTGCTGGTTTGTGGTTTTAGTATAAGAACCAACATGCAATGACTCTAGTGGTTGATCCATGTGTGGTTTGTGGAAAGAACACACATGCAATGACTTTGGTTGATCCATATGTGGTTTGTGGAAAGAACACACATGCATTGACCACTGGTGGATCCATATGTGGTTTGTGGAAAAGAACACACATGCAATGACTCTAGTACTGGTTTGTGGTTTTAGTATAAGAACACACATGTAATGACTCTAGTGGTTGATCCATGTGTGGTTTGTGGAAATAACACACATGCAATGACTCTAGTGGATGATCCATGTGTGGTTTGTGGAAAGAACACACATGCACTGACCACTAGTGGATCCATGTTGGTTTTAGTATAAGAACACACATGCAATGACTCTAGTGGTTGATCCATGTTTGTTTGTGGAAATAACACTCATGCAATGACCCTAGTGGTTGATCCATGTGTGGTTTGTGAAAAGAACACACATGAAATGACTCTAGTGTTGGTTTTAGTATAAGAACACACATGCAATGACTAGTGGTTGATCCATGTGTGGTTTGTGGAAATAACACATATGCAATGACTTTAGTGGTTGATCCATGTGTGGTTTGTGGAAATAACACACATGCAATGACTGTAATGGGTCCACATGTGTGGTTTGTGGAAAGAACACACATGCAATGACCACTAGTGGATCCATCTGTGGTTTGTGGAAAAGAACACACTTGCAATGACTCTACTGCTGGTTTGTGGTTTTAGTATAAGAACAAACATGCAATGACTCTAGTGGTTGATACATGTGTGGTTTGTGGAAAGAACACACATGCAATGACTCTGGTTGATCCATATGTGGTTTGTGGAAAGAACACACATGTAATGACCACTGGTGGATCCATGGGTGGTTTGTGGAAAAGAACACACATGCAATGACTCTAGTACTGGTTTGTGATTTTAGTATAAGAACACACATGCAATGACTCTAGTGGTTGATCCATGTGTGGTTTCTAGAAATAACACATATGCAATGACTCTAGTGGTTGATCCATGTGTGGTTTGTGGAAATAACACACATGCAATGACTGTAATGGGTCCACATGTGTGGTTTGTGGAAAGAACACACACGGAGTGACTCTGGTTGATCCATATGTGGTTTGTGGAAAGAACACACATGCAATGACCACTGGTCGATCCATGTGTGGTTTGAGGAAAATAACACACATGCAATGACTCTAGTGCTGGTTTGTGGTTTTAGTATAAGAACAAACATGCAATGACTCTAGTGGTTGATCCATGTGTGGTTTGTGGAAAGAACACACATGCAATGACTCTGGTTGATCCATATGTGGTTTGTGGAAAAGAACACACATGTAATGACCACTGGTGGATCCATGGGTGGTTTGTGGAAAAGAACACACATGAAATGACTCTAGTACTGGTTTGTGGTTTTAGTGTAAGAACACACATGCAATGACTCTAGTGGTTGATCCATGTGTGGTTTGTGGAAATAACACACATGCAATGACTCTAGTGGTTGACCCATGTGTGGTTTGTGGAAAGAACACACATGCAATGACCACTGGTGGATCCATGTTGGTTTTAGTGTAAGAAAACACACATGCAATGATTCTAGTACTGGTTTGTGGTTTTACTATAAGAACACACATACAATGACTCTAGTGGTTGATCCATGTGTGGTTTGTGGAAATAACACACATGCAATGACTCTAGTGGTTGATCCATGTGTGGTTTGTGGAAAGAACACACATGCAATGACCACTGGTGGATCCATGTTGGTTTTAGTATAAGAACACACATGCAATGACTCTAGTGGTTGATCCATGTTTGTTTGTGGAAATAACACACATGCAATGACTCTAGTGGTTGATCCATGTGTGGTTTGTGAAAAGAACACACATGCAATGACTCTAGTGTTGGTTTTAGTATAAGAACAGACATGCCATGACTCTAGAGGTTGATCCATGTGTGGTTTGTGGAAATAACACATATGCAATGACTCTAGTGGTTGACCCATGTGTGGTTTGTGGAAATAACACACATGCAATGACTGTAATGGGTCCCCATGTGTGGTTTGTGGAAAGAACACACATGCAATGACTCTGGTTGATCCATATGTGGTTTGTGGAAAGAACACACATGCAATGACCACTGGTGGATCCATGTGTGGTTTGTGGAAAAGAACACACATGCAATGACTCTAGTGCTGGTTTGTGGTTTTAGTATAAGAACAAACATGCAATGACTCTAGTGGTTGATCCATGTGTGGTTTGTGGAAAGAACACACATGCGATGACTCTGGTTGATCCATATGTGGTTTGTGGAAAGAACACACATGCAATGACCACTGGTGGATCCATGTGTGGTTTGTGGAAAAGAACACACATGCAATGAGTCTAGTGCTGGTTTGTGGTTTTAGTATAAGAACAAACATGCAATGACTCTAGTGGTTGATACATGTGTGGTTTGTGGAAAGAATACACATGCAATGACTCTGGTTGATCCATATGTTGTTTGTGGAAAGATCACACATGCAATGACCACTGGTGGATCCATGTGTGGTTTGTGGAAAAGAACACACATGCAATGACTCTAGTGATGGTTTGTGGTTTTAGTATAAGAACAAACATGCAATGACTCTAGTGGTTGATCCATGTGTGGTTTGTGGAAAGAACACACATGCAATCACTCTGGTTGATCCATATGTGGTTTGTGGAAAAGAACACACATGTAATGACCACTGGTGGATCCATGGGTGGTTTGTGGAAAAGAACACACATGCAATGACTCTAGTACTGGTTTGTGGTTTTAGTGTAAGAACACACATGCAATGACTCTAGTGGTTGATCCATGTGTGGTTTGTGGAAATAACACATGTGCAATGACTCTAGTGGTTGATCCATGTGTGGTTTGTGGAAAGAACACACATGCAATGACCACTGGTGGATCCATGTTGGTTTTAGTATAAGAACACACATGCAATGACTCTAGTACTGGTTTGTGGTTTTACTATAAGGACACACATGCAATGACTCTAGTGGTTGATCCATGTGTGATTTGTGGAAATAACACACATGCAATGACTCTAGTGGTTGATCCATGTGTGGTTTGTGGAAAGAACACACATGCAATGACCACTAGTGGATCCATGTTGGTTTTAGTATAAGAACACACATGCAATGACTCTAGTGGTTGATCCATGTTTGTTTGTGGAAATAACACACATGCTATGACTCTAGTGGTTGATCCATGTGTGGTTAGTGAAAAGAACACACATGCAATGACTCTAGTGTTGGTTTTAGTATAATAACACACGTGCAATGACTCTAGAGGTTGATCCATGTGTGGTTTGTGGAAATAACACACATGCAATGACTGTAATGGGTCCCCATGTGTGGTTTGTGGAAAGAACACACATGCAATGACTCTGGTTGATCCATATGTGGTTTGTGGAAACAACACACATGTAATGACCACTGGTGGATCCATGTGTGGTTTGTGGAAAAGAACACACATGCAATGACTCTAGTGCTGGTTTATGGTTTTAGTATAAGAACAAACATGCAATGACTCTAGTGGTTGATACATGTGTGGTTTGTGGAAAGAACACACATGCAATGACTCTGGTTGATCCATATGTGGTTTGTGGAAAGAACACAGATGTAATGACCACTGGTGGATCCATGGGTGGTTTGTGGAAAAGAACACACATGCAATTACTCTAGTACTAGTATGTGGTTTTAGTATAAGATCACACATGCAATGACTCTAGTGGTTGATCCATGTGTGGTTTCTGGAAATAACACACATGCAATGACTCTAGTGGTTGATCCATGTGTGGTTTGTGGAAAGAACACACATGCAATGAACACTGGTGGATCCACGTTGGTTTTAGTATAAGAACACACATGCAATGACTCTAGTACTGGTTTGTGGTTTTAGTATAAGAACACACATGCAATGAGTCTAGTGGTTGATCCATGTGTGGTTTGTGGAAATAACACACATGCAATGACTCTACTGGTTGATCCATGTGTGGTTTGTGGAAAGAACACACATGCAATGACCACCGATGGATCCATGTTGGTTTTAGTATAAGAACACACATGCAATGACTCTAGTGGTTGATCCATGTTTGTTTGTGGAAATAACACACATGCAATGACTCTAGTGGTTGATCCATGTGTGGTTTGTGAAAAGAACAAACATGCAATGACTCTAGTGTTGGTTTTAGTATAAGAACACACATGCAATGACTCTAGTGGTTGATCCATGTGTGGTTTGTGGAAATAACACATATGCAATGACTCTAGTGGTTAATCCATGTGTGGTTTGTGGAAATAACACACATGCAATGACTGTAATGGGTCCACATGTGTGGTTTGTGGAAAGAACACACATGCAATGACCACTGGTGGATCCATGTGTGGTTTGAGGAAAAGAACACACATGCAATGACTCTAGTGCTGGTTTGTGGTTTTAGTATAAGAACAAACATGCAATGACTCTAGTGGTTGATCCATGTGTGGTTTGTGGAAAGAACACACATGCAATGACTCTGGTTGATCCATATGTTGTTTGTGGAAATAGCACACATGCAATGACCACTGGTGGATCCATGTGTGGTTTGTGGAAAAGAACACACATGCAATGACTCTAGTGATGGTTTGTGGTTTTAGTATAAGAACAAACATGCAATGACTCTAGTGGTTGATCCATGTGTGGTTTGTGGAAAGAACACACATGCAATGACTCTGGTTGATCCATATGTGGTTTGTGGAAATAACACACATGTAATGACCACTGGTGGATCCATGGGTGGTTTTTGGAAAAGAACACACATGCAATGACTCTAGTACTGGTTTGTGGTTTTAGTATAAGAACACACATGCAATGACTCTAGTGGTTGATCCATTTGTGGTTTGTGGAAATAACACACATGCAATGACTCTAGTGGTTGATCCATGTGTGGTTTGTGGAAAGAACACACATGCAATGACCACTGGTGGATCCATGTTGGTTTTAGTATAAGAACACACATGCAATGACTCTAGTACTGGTTTGTGGTTTTACTACAAGAACACACATGCAATGACTCTAGTGGTTGATCCATGTGTGGTTTGTGGAAATAACACACATGCAATGACTCTAGTGGTTGATCCACGTGTGGTTTGCGGAAATTACACACATGCAATGACCACTGGTGGATCCAGGTTGGTTTTAGTATAAGAACACACATGCAATGACTCTAGTGGTTGATCCATGTTTGTTTGTGGAAATAACACACATGCAATGACTCTAGTGGTTGATCCATGTGTGGTTTGTGAAAAGAACACACATGCAATGACTCTAGTGTTGGTTTTAGTATAAGAACAGACATGCAATGACATTAGTGGTTGATCCATGTGTGGTTTGTGGAAATAACACATATGCAATGACTCTAGTGGTTGATCCATGTGTGGTTTGTGGAAATAACACACATGCAATGACCGTAATGGGTCCACATGTGTGGTTTGTGGAAAGAACACACATGCAATGACTCTGGTTGATCCATATGTGGTTTGTGGAAAGAACACACATGCAATGACCACTGGTGGATCCATGTGTGGTTTGTGGAAAAGAACACACATGCAATGACTCTAGTGCTGGTTTGTGGTTTTAGTATCAGAATAAACATGCAATGACTCTAGTGGTTGATCCATGTGTGGTTTCTAGAAATAACACACATGCAATGACTCTGGTTGATCCATATGTGGTTTGTGGAAAGAACACACATGCAATGACCACTGGTGGATCTATGTGTGGTTTGTGGAAAAGAACACACATGCAATAACTCTACTGCTGGTTTGTTGTTTTAGTATAAGAACAAACGTGCAATGACTCTACTGGTTGATCCATGTGTGGTTTGTGGAAAGAACACACATGCAATGACTCTGGTTGATCCATATGTGGTTTGTGGAAAGAACACACATGAAATGACCACTGGTGGACCATGTGTGGTTTGTGGAAAAGAACACACATGCAATGACTCTAGTACTGGTTTGTGGTTTTACTATAAGAACACACATGCAATGACTCTAGTGGTTGATCCATGTGTGGTTTGTGGAAATAACACACATGCAATGACTCTAGTGGTTGGTCCATGTGTGGTTTGTGGAAAGAACACACATGCAATGGCCACTGGTGGATCCATGTTGGTTTTAGTATAAGAACACACATGCAATGACTCTAGTGGTTGATCCATGTTTGTTTGTGGAAATAACACACATGCAATGTCTCTAGAGGTTGATCCATGTGTGGTTTGTGAAAAGAACACACATGCAATGACTCTAGTGTTGGTTTAAGTATAAGAACACACATGCAATGACTCTAGTGGTTGATCCATGTGTGGTTTGTGGAAATAACACATGTGCAATGACTCTAATGGTTGACCCATGTGTGGTTTGTGGAAATAACCCACATGCAATGACTGTAATGGGTCCCCATGTTTGGTTTGTGGAAAGAACACATATGCAATGACTCTAGTTGATCCATATGTGGTTTCTAGAAAGAACACACATGCAATGACCACTGGTGGATCCATGTGTGGTTTGTGGAAAAGAACACACATGCAATGACTCTAGTGCTGGTTTGTGGTTTTATTATAAGAACAAACATGCAATGACTCTAGTGGTTGATCCATGTGTGGTTTGTGGAAAGAACACACATGCAATGACTCTGGTTGATCCATATGTGGTTTGTGGAAAGAACACACATGCAATGACCACTAGTGGATCCATGTGTGGTTTGTGGAAAAGAACACACATGCAATGACTATAGTGCTGGTTTGTGGTTTTAGTATAAGAACAAACATCCAATGACTCTAGTGGCTGATCCATGTGTGGTTTGTGGAAAGAACACACATGCAATGACTCTGGTTGATCCATATGTGGTTTGTGGAAAGAACACACATGTAATGACCACTGGTGGATCCATGTGTGGTTTGTGGAAAAGAACACACATGCAATGACTCTAGTACTGGTTTGTGGTTTTAGTATAAGAACACACATGCCATGACTCTAGTGGTTGATCCATGTGTGGTTTGTGGAAATAACACACACGCAATGACTCTAGTGGTTGATCCATGTGTGGTTTGTGGAAAAACACACATGCGATGACCACTAGTGGATCCATGTCGGTTTTAGTATAAGAGCACACATGCAATGACTCTAGTACTGTTTTGTGGTTTTAGTATAAGAACACACATGCAATGACTCT
Source organism: Avena sativa (assembly GCA_916181665.1). Lineage (NCBI taxonomy): Eukaryota > Viridiplantae > Streptophyta > Magnoliopsida > Poales > Poaceae > Avena > Avena sativa. Next base: position 336,289,105 of record OV702289.1, read on the forward strand.
AGTGGTTGATCCATGTTTGGTTTGTGGAAATAACACACATGCAATAACTCTAGTGGTTGATCCACGTGTGGTTTGTGGACAGAACACACATGCAATGACCACCGGTGGATCCATGTTGGTTTTAGTATAAGAACACACATGCAATGACTCTAGTGGTTGATCCATGTTTGTTTGTGGAAATAACACACATGCAATGACTCTAGTGGTTGATCCATGTGTGGTTTGTGAAAAGAACACACATGCAATGACTCTAGTGTTGGTTTTAGTATAAGAACACAGATGCAATGACTCTAGTGGTTGATCCATGTGTGGTTTGTGGAAATAACACATATGCAATGACTCTAGTGGTTGATCCTTGTGTGGTTTGTGGAAATAACACACATGCAATGACTATAATGGGTCCACATGTGAGGCTTGTGGAAAGAACACACATGCAATGACTCTGGTTGATCCATATGTGGTTTGTGGAAAGAACACACATGCAATGACCACTGGTGGATCCATGTGAGGTTTGTGGAAAGAACACACATGCAATGACTCTGGTTGATCCATATGTGGTTTGTGGAAAGAACACACATGCAATGACCACTGGTGGATCCATGTGTGGTTTGTGGAAAAGAACACACATGCAATGACTCTAGTGTTGGTTTGTGGTTTTAGTATAAGAATAAACATGCAATGACTCTAGTGGTTGATCCATGTGTGGTTTGTGGAAAGAACACACATGCAAAGACTCTGGTTGATCCATATGTGGTTTGTGGAAAGAACACACATGCAATGACCACTGGTGGATCCATATGTGGTTTGTGGAAAAGAACACACATCCAATGACTCTAGTACTGGTTTGTGGTTTTAGTATAAGAACACACATGCAATGACTCTAGTGGTTGATCCATGTGTGGTTTGTGGAAATAACACAAATGCAATGACTCTAGTGGTTGATCCATGTGTGGTTTGTGGAAAGAACACACATGCAATGACCACTGGTGGATCCATGTTGGTTTTAGTATAAGAACACACATGAATGACTCTAGTGGTGGATCCATGTTTGTTTGTGGAAATAACACACATGCAATGACTCTAGTGGTTGATCCATGTGTGGTTTGTGAAAAGAACACACATGCAATGACTCTGGTTGATCCATATGTCGTTTGTGGAAAGAACACACATGTAATGACCACTGGTGGATCCATGGGTGGTTTGTGGAAAAGAACACACATGAAATGACTCTAGTACTGGTTTGTGGTTTTAGTGTAAGAACACACATGCAATGACTCTAGTGGTTGATCCATGTGTAGTTTGTGGAAATAACACACATGCAATGACTCTAGTGGTTGACCCATGTGTGGTTTGTGGAAAGAACACACATGCAATGACCACTGGTGGATCCATGTTGGTTTTAGTATAAGAAAACACACATGCAATGACTCTAGTACTGGTTTGTGGTTTTACTATAAGAACACACATACAACGACTCTAGTGGTTGATCCATGTGTGGTTTGTGGAAATAACACACATGCAATGACTCTAGTGGTTGATCCATGTGTGGTTTGTGGAAAGAACACACATGCAATGACCACTGGTGGATCCATGTTGGTTTTAGTATAAGAACACACATGCAATGACTCTAGTGGTTGATCCATGTTTGTTTGTGGAAATAACACACATGCAATGACTCTAGTGGTTGATCCATGTGTGGTTTGTGAAAAGAACACACAAGCAATGACTCTAGTGTTGGTTTTAGTATAAGAACAGACATGCCATGACTCTAGAGGTTGATCCATGTGTGGTTTGTGGAAATAACACACATGCAATGACTCTAGTGGTTGACCCATGTGTGGTTTGTGGAAATAACACACATGCAATTACTGTAATGGGTCCCCATGTGTGGTTTGTGGAAAGAACACACATGCAATGACTCTGGTTGATCCATATGTGGTTTGTGGAAAGAACACACATGCAATGACCACTGGTGGATCCATGTGTGGTTTCTGGAAAAGAACACACATGCAATGACTCTTGTGCTGGTTTGTGGTTTTAGTATAAGAACAAACATGCAATGACTCTAGTGGTTGATCCATGTGTGCTTTGTGGAAAGAACACACATGCAATGACTCTGGTTGATCCATATGTGGTTTGTGGAAGGAACACACATGCAATGACCACTGGTGGATCCATGTGTGGTTTGTGGAAAAGAACACACATGCAATGACTCTAGTGCTGGTTTGTGGTTTTAGTATAAGAACAAACATGCAATGACTCTAGTGGTTGATACATGTGTGGTTTGTGGAAAGAATACACATGCAATGACTCTGGTTGATCCATATGTTGTTTGTGGAAAGATCACACATGCAATGACCACTGGTGGATCCATGTCTGGTTTGTGGAAAGGAACACCCATGCAATGACTCTAGTGATGGTTTGTGGTTTTAGTATAAGAACAAACATGCAATGACTCTAGTGGTTGATCCATGTGTGGTTTGTGGAAAGAACACACATGCAATGACTCTGGTTGATCCATATGTGGTTTGTGGAAAAGAACACACATGTAATGACCACTGGTGGATCCATGGGTGGTTTGTGGAAAAGAACACACATGCAATGACTCTAGTACTGGTTTGTGGTTTTAGTGTAAGAACACACATGCAATGACTCTAGTGGTTGATCCATGTGTGGTATGTGGAAATAACACATGTTCAATGACTCTAGTGGTTGATCCATGTGTGGTTTGTGGACAGAACACACATGCAATGACCACTGGTGGATCCATGTTGGTTTTAGTATAAGAACACACATGCAATGACTCTAGTACTGGTTTGTGGTTTTACTATAAGGACACACATGCAATGACTCTAGTGGTTGATCCATGTGTGGTTTGTGGAAATAACACACATGCAATGACCACTGGTGGATCCATGTTGGTTTTAGTATAAGAACACACATGCAATGACTCTAGTGGTTGATCCATGTTTGTTTGTGGAAATAACACACACGCAATGACTCTAGTGGTTGATCCATGTGTGGTTTGTGAAAAGAACACACATGCAATGACTCTAGTGTTGGTTTTAGTATAAGAACAGACATGCCATGACTCTAGAGGTTGATCCATGTGTGGTTTGTGGAAATAACACATATGCAATGACTCTAGTGGTTGACCCATGTGTGGTTTGTGGAAATAACACACATGCAATGACTGTAATGGGTCCCCATGTGTGGTTTGTGGAAAGAACACACATGCAATGACTCTGGTTGATCCATATGTGGTTTGTGGAAAGAACACACATGCAATCACCACTGGTGGATCCATGTGTGGTTTGTGGAAAAGAACACACATGCAATGACTCTAGTGCTGGTTTGTGGTTTTAGTATAAGAACAAACATGCAATGACTCTAGTGGTTGATCCATGTGTGGTTTGTGGAAAGAACACACATGCAATGACTCTGGTTGATCCATATGTGGTTTGTGGAAAGAACACACATGAAATGACCACTGGTGGATCCATGTGTGGTTTGTGGAAAAGAACACACATGCAATGAGTCTAGTGCTGGTTTGTGGTTTTAGTATAAGAACAAACATGCAATGACTCTAGTGGTTGATACATGTGTGGTTTGTGGAAACAATACACATGCAATGACTCTGGTTGATCCATATGTTGTTTGTGGAAAGATCACACATGCAATGACCACTGGTGGATCCATGTGTGGTTTGTGGAAAAGAACACACATGCAATGACTCTAGTGATGGTTTGTGGTTTTAGTATAAGAACAAACATGCAATGACTCTAGTGGTTGATCCATGTGTGGTTTGTGGAAAGAACACACATGCAATGACTCTGGTTGATCCATATGTGGTTTGTGGAAAAGAACACACATGTAATGACCACTGGTTGATCCATGTGTGGTTTGTGGAAATAACACATGTGCAATGACTCTAGTGGTTGATCCATGTGTGGTTTGTGGAATGAACACACATGCAATGACCACTGGTGGATCCATGTTTGTTTTAGTACAAGAACACACATGCAATGACTCTAGTGGTTGATCCATGTGTGGTTTGTGTAAATAACACACATGCAATGACTCTAGTGGTTGATCCATGTGTGGTTTGTGGAAAGAACACACATGCAATGACCACTGGTGGATCCATGTTGGTTTTAGTATAAGAACACACATGCAATGACTCTAGTGGTTGATCCATGTTTGTTTCTGGAAATAACACACATGCAATGACTCTAGTGGTTGATCCATGTGTGGTTTGTGAAAAGAACACACATGCAATGACTCTAGTGTTGGTTTTAGTATAAGAACACACATGCAATGACTCTAGAGGTTGATCCATGTGTGGTTTGTGGAAATAACACATATGCAATGACTCTAGTGGTTGACCCATGTGTGGTTTGTGGAAATAACACACATGCAATGACTGTAATGGGTCCCCATGTGTGGTTTGTGGAAAGAACACACATGCAACGACTCTGGTTGATCCATATGTGGTTTGTGGAAACAACACACATGTAATGACCACTGGTGGATCCATGTGTGGTTTGTGGAAAAGAACACACATGCAATGACTCTAGTGCTGGTTTGTGGTTTTAGTATAAGAACAAACATGCAATGACTCTAGTGGTTGATCCATGTGTGGTTTGTGGAAAGAACACACATGCAATTACTCTGGTTGATCCATATGTGGTTTGTGGAAAGAACACACATGCAATGCCCACTGGTGGATCCATGTGTGGTTTGTGGAAAAGAACATACATGCAATGACTCTAGTGCTGGTTTGTGGTTTTAGTATAAGAACAAACGTGCAATGACTCTAGTGGTTGGTCCATGTGTGGTTTGTGGAAAGAACACACATGCTATGACTCTGGTTGATCCATATGTTGTTTGTGGAAAGATCACACATGCAATGACCACTGGTGGATCCATGTGTGGTTTGTGGAAAAGAACACACATGCAATGACTCTAGTGATGGTTTGTGGTTTTAGTATAAGAACAAACATGCAATGACTCTAGTGGTTGATCCATGTGTGGTTTGTGGAAAGAACACACATGCAATGACTCTGGTTGATCCATATGTGGTTTGTGGAAAAGAACACACATGTAATGACCACTGGTTGATCCATGTGTGGTTTGTGGAAATAACACATGTGCAATGACTCTAGTGGTTGATCCATGTGTGGTTTGTGGAATGAACACACATGCAATGACCACTGGTGGATCCATGTTTGTTTTAGTACAAGAACACACATGCAATGACTCTAGTGGTTGATCCATGTGTGGTTTGTGGAAATAACACACATGCAATGACTCTAGTGGTTGATCCATGTGTGGTTTGTGGAAAGAACACACATGCAATGACCACTGGTGGATCCATGTTGGTTTTAGTATAAGAACACACATGCAATGACTCTAGTGGTTGATCCATGTTTGTTTCTGGAAATAACACACATGCAATGACTCTAGTGGTTGATCCATGTGTGGTTTGTGAAAAGAACACACATGCAATGACTCTAGTGTTGGTTTTAGTATAAGAACACACATGCAATGACTCTAGAGGTTGATCCATGTGTGGTTTGTGGAAATAACACATATGCAATGACTCTAGTGGTTGACCCATGTGTGGTTTGTGGAAATAACACACATGCAATGACTGTAATGGGTCCCCATGTGTGGTTTGTGGAAAGAACACACATGCAACGACTCTGGTTGATCCATATGTGGTTTGTGGAAACAACACACATGTAATGACCACTGGTGGATCCATGTGTGGTTTGTGGAAAAGAACACACATGCAATGACTCTAGTGCTGGTTTGTGGTTTTAGTATAAGAACAAACATGCAATGACTCTAGTGGTTGATACATGTGTGGTTTGTGGAAAGAACACACATGCAATGACTCTGGTTGATCCATATGTGGTTTGTGGAAAGAACACACATGTAATGACCACTGGTGGATCCATGGGTGGTTTGTGGAAAAGAACACACATGCAATGACTCTAGTACTGGTTTGTGGTTTTAGTATAAGAACACACATGCAATGACTCTAGTGGTTGATCCATGTGTGGTTTCTGGAAATAACACACATGCAATGACTCTAGTGGTTGATCCATGTGTGGTTTGTGGAAAGAACACACATGCATGACCACTGGTGGATCCACGTTGGTTTTAGTATAAGAACACACATGCAATGACTCTAGTACTGGTTTGTGGTTTTAGTATAAGAACACACATGCAATGACTCTAGTGGTTGATCCATGTGTGGTTTGTGGAAATAACACACATGCAATGACTCTACTGGTTGATCCATGTGTGGTTTGTGGAAAGAACACACATGCAATGACCACCGATGGATCCATATTGGTTTTAGTATAAGAACACACATGCAATGACTCTAGTGGTTGATCCATGTTTGTTTGTGGAAATAACACACATGCAATGACTCTAGTGGTTGATCCATGTGTGGTTTGTGAAAAGAACACACATGCAATGACTCTAGTGTTGGTTTTAGTATAAGAACACACATACAATGACTCTAGAGGTTGATCCATGTGTGGTTTGTGGAAATAACACATATGCAATGACTCTAGTGGTTGACCCATGTGTGGTTTGTGGAAATAACACACATGCAATGACTGTAATGGGTCCCCATGTGTGGTTTGTGGAAAGAACACACATGCAACGACTCTGGTTGATCCATATGTGGTTTGTGGAAACAACACACATGTAATGACCACTGGTGGATCCATGTGTGGTTTGTGGAAAAGAACACACATGCAATGACTCTAGTGCTGGTTTGTGGTTTTAGTATAAGAACAAACATGCAATGACTCTAGTGGTTGATACATGTGTGGTTTGTGGAAAGAACACACATGCAATGACTCTGGTTGATCCATATGTGGTTTGTGGAAAGAACACACATGTAATGACCACTGGTGGATCCATGGGTGGTTTGTGGAAAAGAACACACATGCAATGACTCTAGTACTGGTTTCTGGTTTTAGTATAAGAACACACATGCAATGACTCTAGTGGTTGATCCATGTGTGGTTTCTGGAAATAACACACATGCAATGACTCTAGTGGTTGATCCATGTGTGGTTTGTGGAAAGAACACACATGCATGACCACTGGTGGATCCACGTTGGTTTTAGTATAAGAACACACATGCAATGACTCTAGTACTGGTTTGTGGTTTTAGTATAAGAACACACATGCAATGAGTCTAGTGGTTGATCCATGTGTGGTTTGTGGAAATAACACACATGCAATGACTCTACTGGTTGATCCATGTGTGGTTTGTGGAAAGAACACACATGCAATGACCACCGATGGATCCACATTGGTTTGAGTATAAGAACACACATGCAATGACTCTAGTGGTTGATCCATGTTTGTTTGTGGAAATAACACACATGCAATGACTCTAGTGGTTGATCCATGTGTGGTTTGTGAAAAGAACAAACATGCAATGACTCTAGTGTTGGTTTTAGTATAAGAACACACATGCAATGACTCAAGTGGTTGATCCATGTGTGGTTTGTGGAAATAACACATATGCAATGACTCTAGTGGTTAATCCATGTGTGGTTTGTGGAAATAACACACATGCAATGACTATAATGGGTCCACATGTGTGGTTTGTGGAAAGAACACACATGCAGTGACTCTGGTTGATCCATATGTGGTTTGTGGAAAGAACACACATGCAATGACCACTGGTGTATCCATGTGTGGTTTGAGGAAAAGAACACACATGCAATGACTCTAGTGCTGGTTTGTGGTTTTAGTATAAGAACAAACATGCAATGACTCTAGTGGTTGATCCATGTGTGGTTTGTGGAAAGAACACACATGCAATGACTCTGGTTGATCCATGTGTTGTTTGTGGAAAAGAACACACATGTAATGACTCTAGTGATGGTTTCTGGTTTTAGTATAAGAACAAACATGCAATGACTCTAGTGGTTGATACATGTGTGGTTTGTGGAAAGAACACACATGCAATGACTCTGGTTGATCCATATGTGCTTTGTGGAAATAACACACATGTAATGACCACTGGTGGATCCATGGGTGGTTTGTGGAAAAGAACACACATGCAATGACTCTAGTACTGGTTTGTGGTTTTAGTATAAGAACACACATGCAATGACTCTAGTGGTTGATCCATGTGTGGTTTGTGGAAAGAACACACATGCAATGACCACTGGTGGATCCATGTTGGTTTTACTATAAGAACACACATGCAATGACTCTAGTGGTTGATCCATGTGTGACTTGTGGAAATAACACACATGCAATGACTCTAGTGGTTGATCCATGTGTGGTTTGTGGAAAGAACACACATGCAATGGCCACTGGTGGATCCATGTTGGTTTTAGCATAAGAACACACATGCAATGACTTTAGTGGTTGATCCATGTTTGTTTGTGGAAATAACACACATGCAATGACTCTAGAGGTTGATCCATGTGTGGTATGTGAAAAGAACACACATGCAATGACTCTAGTGTTGGTTTTAGTATAAGAACACACATGCAATGACTCTAGTGGTTGATCCATTTGTGGTTTGTGGAAATAACACATGTGCAATGACTCTAATGGTTGACCCATGTGTGGTTTGTGGAAATAACCCACATGTAATGATTGTAATGGGTCCCCATGTTTGGTTTGTGGAAAGAACACATATGCAATGACTCTGGTTGATCCATATGTGGTTTCTGGAAAGAACACACATGCAATGACCACTGGTGGATACATGTGTGGTTTGTGGAAAAGAACACACATGCAATGACTCTAGTGCTAGTTTGTGGTTTTATTATAAGAACAAACATGCAATGACTCTAGTGGTTGATCCATGTGTGGTTTGTGGAAAGAACACACATGCAATGACCACTGGTGGATCCATGTTGGTTTTAGTATAAGAACACACATGCAATGACTCTAGTATTGGTTTGTGGTTTTACTACAAGAACACACATGCAATAAGAACACACATGCAATTACTCTAGTATTGGTTTGTGGTTTTACTACAAGAACACACATGCAACAAGAACACACATGCAATAAGAACACACATGCAATGACTCTAGTGGTTGATCCATGTGTGGTTTGTGGAAATAACACACATGCAATGACTCTAGTGGTTGATCCATGTGTGGTTTGTGGAAAGAACACACATGCAATGACCACTGGTGGATCTATGTTGGTTTTACTATAAGAACACACATGCAATGACTCTAGTGGTTGATCCATGTGTGATTTGTGGAAATAACACACATGCAATGACTCTAGTGGTTGATCCATGTGTGGTTTGTGGAAAGAACACACATGCAATGGCCACTGGTGGATTCATGTTGGTTTTAGCATAAGAACACACATGCAATGACTTTAGTGGTTGATCCATGTTTGTTTGTGGAAATAACACACATGCAATGACTCTAGAGGTTGATCCATGTGTGGTTTGTGAAAAGAACACACATGCAATGACTCTAGTATTGGTTTTAGTATAAGAACACACATGCAATGACTCTAGTGGTTGATCCATTTGTGGTTTGTGGAAATAACACATGTGCAATGACTCTAATGGTTGACCCATGTGTGGTTTGTGGAAATAACCCACATGCAATGACTGTAATGGGTCCCCATGTTTGGTTTGTGGAAAGAACACATATGCAATGACTCTGGTTGATCCATATGTGGTTTCTGGAAAGAACACACATGCAATGACCACTAGTGGATACATGTGTGGTTTGTGGAAAAGAACACACATGCAATGACTCTAGTGCTGGTTTGTGGTTTTATTATAAGAACAAACATGCAATGACTCTAGTGGTTGATCCATGTGTGGTTTGTGGAAAGAACACACATGCAATGACTCTGGTTGATCCATATGTGGTTTGTGGAAAGAACACACATGCAATGACCACTAGTGGATCCATGTGTGGTTTGTGGAAAAGAACACACATGCAATGACTCTAGTGCTGGTTTGTGGTTTTAGTATAAGAACAAACATCCAATGACTCTAGTGGCTGATCCATGTGTGGTTTGTGGAAAGAACACACATGCAATGACTCTGGTTGATCCATATATGGTTTGTGGAAAGAACACACATGTAATGACCACTGGTGGATCCATGTGTGGTTTGTGGAAAAGAACACACATGCAATGACTCTATTACTGGTTTGTGGTTTTAGTATAAGAACACACATGCCATGACTCTAGTGGTTGATCCATGTGTGGTTTGTGGAAATAACACACACGCAATGACTCTAGAGGTTGATCCATGTGTGGTTTGTGGAAAGAACACACATGCGATGACCACTGGTGGATCCATGTCGGTTTTAGTATAAGAGCACACATGTAATGACTCTAGTACTGTTTTGTTTTAGTATAAGAACACACATGCAATGACTCTAGTGGTTGATCCATGTTTGGTTTGTGGAAATAACACACATGCAATAACTGTAGTGGTTGATCCACGTGTGGTTTGTGGACAGAACACACATGCAATGACCACCGGTGGATCCATGTTGGTTTTAGTATAAGAACACACATGCAATGACTCTATTGGTTGATCCATGTTTGTTTGTGGAAATAACACACATGCAATGACTCTAGTGGTTGATCCATGTGTGGTTTGTGAAAAGAACACACATGCAATGATTCTAGTGTTGGTTTTAGTATAAGAACACACATGCAATGACTCTAGTGGTTGATCCATGTGTGGTTTGTGGAAATAACACATATGCAATGACTCTAGTGGTTGATCCATGTGTGGTTTGTGGAAATAACACACATGCAATGACTGTAATGGGTCCACATGTGAGGTTTGTGGAAAGAACACACATGCAATGACTCTGGTTGATCCATATGTGGTTTGTGGAAAGAACACACATGCAATGACCACTGGTGGATCCATGTGAGGTTTGTGGAAAGAACACACATGCAATGACTCTAGTTGATCCATATGTGGTTTGTGGAAAGAACACACATGCAATGACCACTGGTGGATCCATGTGTGGTTTGTGGAAAAGAACACACATGCAATGGCTCTAGTGTTGGTTTGTGGTTTTAGTATAAGAATAAACATGCAATGACTCTAGCGGTTGATCCATGTGTGGTTTGTGGAAAGAACACACATGCAAAGACTCTGGTTGATCCATATGTGGTTTGTGGAAAGAACACACATGCAATGACCACTGGTGGATCCATATGTGGTTTGTGGAAAAGATCACACATCCAATGACTCTAGTACTGGTTTGTGGTTTTAGTATAAGAACACACATGCAATGACTCTAGTGGTTGATCCATGTGTGGTTTGTGGAAATAACACACATGCAATGACTTTAGTGGTTGATCCATGTGTGGTTTGTGGAAAGAACACACATGCAATGACCACTGGTGGATCAGTGTTGGTTTTAGTATAAGAACACACATGAATGACTCTAGTGGTTGATCCATGTTTGTTTGTGGAAATAACACACATACAATGACTCTAGTGGTTGATCCATGTGTGGTTTGTGAAAAGAACACACATGCAATGACTCTAGTGTTGGTTTTAGTATAAGAACACACATGCAATGACTCTAGTGGTTGATCCATGTGTGTTTTGTGGAAATAACACACATGCAATGACTCTAGAGGTTGATCCATGTGTGGTTTGTGAAAAGAACACACATGCAATGACTCTAGTGTTGGTTTTAGTATAAGAACACACATGCAATGACTCTAGTGGTTGATCCATGTGTGGTTTGTGGAAATAACACATGTGCAATGACTCTAATGGTTGACCCATGTGTGGTTTGTGGAAATAACCCACATGCAATGACTGTAATGGGTCCCCATGTTTGGTTTGTGGAAAGAACACATATGCAATGACTCTGGTTGATCCATATGTGGTTTCTGGAAAGAACACACATGCAATGACCACTGGTGGATCCATGTGTGGTTTGTGGAAAAGAACACACATGCAATGACTCTAGTGCTGGTTTGTGGTTTTACTATAAGAACAAACATGCAATGACTCTAGTGGTTGATCCATGTGTGGTTTGTGAAAAGAACACACATGCAATGACTCTGGTTGATCCATATGTGGTTTGTGGAAACAACACACATGCAATGACCACTGGTGGATCCATGTGTGGTTTGTGGAAAAGAACACACATGCAATGACTCTAGTGCTGGTTTGTGGTTTTAGTATAAGAACAAACATCCAATGACTCTAGTGGCTGATCCATGTGTGGTTTGTGGAAAGAACACATATGCAATGACTCTGGTTGATCCATATGTGGTTTGAGGAAAGAACACACATGTAATGACCACTGGTGGATCCATGTGTGGTTTGTGGAAAAGAACACACATGCAATGACTCTAGTACTGGTTTGTGGTTTTAGTATAAGAACACACATGCCATGACTCTAGTGGTTGATCCATGTGTGGTTTGTGGAAATAACACACACGCAATGACTATAGTGGTTGATCCACGTGTGGTTTGTGGACAGAACACACATGCAATGACCACCGGTGGATCCATGTTGGTTTTAGTATAAGAACACACATGCAATGACTCTAGTGGTTGATCCATCTTTGTTTGGGGAAATAACACACATGCAATGACTCTAGTGGTTGATCCATGTGTGGTTTGTGAAAAGAACACACATGCAATGACTCTAGTGTTAGTTTTAGTATAAGAACACACATGCAATGACTCTAGTGGTTGATCCATGTGTGGTTTGTGGAAATAACACATATGCAATGACTCTAGTGGTTGATCCATGTGTGGTTTGTGGAAATAACACACATGCAATGACTGTAATGGGTCCACATCTGAGGTTTGTGGGAAGAACACACATGCAATGACTCTGGTTGATCCATATGTGGTTTGTGGAAAGAACACACATGCAATGACCACTGGTGGATCCATGTGAGGTTTGTGGAAAGAATACACATGCAATGACTCTAGTTCATCCATATGTGGTTTGTGGAAAGAACACACATGCAATGACCAGTGGTGGATCCATGTGTGGTTTGTGGAAAAGAACACACATGCAATGAATCTAGTGTTGGTTTGTGGTTTTAGTATAAGAATAAACATGCAATGACTCTAGTGGTTGATCCATGTGTGGTTTGTGGAAAGAACACACATGCAATGACTCTGGTTGATCCATATGTGGTCTGTGGAAAGAACACACATGCAATGACCACTGGTGGATCCATATGTGGTTTGTGGAAAAGAACACACATCCAATGACTCTAGTACTGGTTTGTGGTTTTAGTATAAGAACACACATGCAATGACTCTAGTGGTTGATCCATGTGTGGTTTGTGGAAATAACACACATGCAATGACTCTAGTGGTTGATCCATGTGTGGTTTGTGGAAAGAACACACATGCAATGACCACCGGTGGATCCATGTTGGTTTTCGTATTAGAACACACATGCAATGACTCTAGTGGTTGATCCATGTTTGTTTGTGGAAATAACACACATGCAATGACTCTAGTGGTTGATCCATGTGTGATTTGTGAAAAGAACAAACATGCAATGACTCTAGTGTTGGTTTTAGTATAAGAACACACATGCAATGACTCTAGTGGTTGATCCATGTGTGGTTTGTGGAAATAACACATATGCAATGACTCTAGTGGTTGATCCATGTGTGGTTTGTGAAAATAACACACATGCAATGACTGTAATGGGTCCACATGTGTGGTTTGTGGAAAGAACACACATGCAATGACTCTGGTTGATCCATATGTGGTTTCTGGAATGAACACACATGCAATGACCACTGGTGGATCCATTTGTGGTTTGAGGAAAAGAACACACATGTAATGACTCTAGTGGTTGATCGATGTGTGGTTTGTGGAAAGAACACACATGCAATGACTCTAGTGGTTGATCCCTGTGTGGTTTGTGGAAATAACACACATGCAATGACTCTAGTGGTTGATCCATGTGTGGTTTGTGGAAAGAACAGACATGCAATGACCACTGGTGGATCCATGTTGGTTTTAGTATAAGAAAACACATGCAATGACTCTAGTGGTTGATCCATGTTTGTTTGTGGAAATAACACAATGCAATGACTCTAGTGGTTGATCCATGTGTGGTTTGTGAAAAGAACACACATGCAATGATTCTAGTGTTGGTTTTAGTATAAGAACAGACATGCAATGACTTTAGTGGTTGATCCATGTCTGGTTTCTGGAAATAACACATATGCAATGACTCTAGTGGTTGATCCATGTGTGGTTTGTGGAAATAACACACATGCAATGACCGTAATGGGTCCACATGTGTGGTTTGTGCAAAGAACACACATGCAATGACTCTGGTTGATCCATATGTGGTTTGTGGAAATAACACACATGCAATGACAACTGGTGGATCCATCTGTGGTTTGTGGAAAAGAACACACATGCAATGACTCTAGTGCTGGTTTGTGATTTTAGTATAAGAAAAAACATGCAATGACTCTAGTGGTTGATCCATGTGTGGTTTCTAGAAATAACACACATGCAATGACTCTGGTTGATCCATATGTGGTTTGTGGAAAGAACACACATGCAATGACCACTGGTGGATCTATGTGTGGTTTGTGGAAAAGAACACACATGCAATAACTCTAGTGCTGGTTTGTCGTTTTAGTATAAGAACAAACGTGCAATGACTCTACTGGTTGATCCATGTGTGGTTTGTGGAAATAACACACATGCAATGACTCTGGTTGATCCATATGTGGTTTGTGGAAAGAGCACACATGCAATGACCACTGGTGGACCATGTGTGGTTTGTGGAAAAGAACACACATGCAATGACTCTAGTACTGGTTTGTGGTTTTACTATAAGAACACACATGCAATGACTCTAGTGGTTGATCCATGTGTGGTTTGTGGAAATAACACACATGCAATGACTCTAGTGGTTGATCCATGTGTGGTTTGTGGAAAGAACACACATGCAATAACCATTGGTGGATCCATGTTGGTTTTATTATAAGAACACACATGCAATGACTCTAGTGGTTGATCCATGTTTGTTTGTGGAAATAACACACATGCAATGACTATAGGGGTTGATCCATGTGTGGTTTGTGAAAAGAACACACATGCAATGACTCTAGTGTTGGTTTTAGTATAAGAACACACATGCAATGACTCTAGTGGTTGATCCATGTGTGGTTTGTGGAAATAACATATGTGCAATGACTCTAGTGGTTGACCCATGTGTGGTTTGTGGAAATAACACACATGCAATGACTGTAATGGGTCCCATGTGTGGTTTGTGGAAAGAAGACATATGCAATGACTCTGGTTGATCCATATGTGGTTTGTGGAAAGAACACACATGCAATGACCACTAGTGGATCCATGTGTGGTTTGTGAAAAAGAACACACATGCAATGACTCTAGTGCTGGTTTGTGGTTTTAGTATAAGAACAAACATGCAATGACTCTAGTGGTTGATCCATGTGTGGTTTGTGGAAAGAACACACATGCAATGACTCTGGTCGATCCATATGTGGTTTGTGGAAAGAACACACATGTAATGACCACTGGTGGATCCATGTGTGGTTTGTGGAAAAGAACACACATGCAATGACTCTAATACTGGTTTGTGGTTTTAGTATAAGAACACACATGCCATGACTCTAGTGGTTGATCCATGTGTGGTTTGTGGTAATAACACACATGCAATGACTCTAGTGGTTGATCCATGTGTGGTTTGTGGAAAGAACACACATGCAATGACCACTGGTGGATCCATGTCGGTTTTAGTATAAGAGCACACATGCAATGACTCTAGTACTGTTTTGTGGTTTTAGTATAAGAAAACACATGCAATGACTATAGTGGTTGATCCATGTGTGGTTTGTGGAAATAACACACATGCAATAACTCTAGTGGTTGATCCACGTGTGGTTTGTGGAAAGAACACACATGCAATGACCACCGGTGGATCCATGTTGGTTTTAGTATAAGAACACACATGCAATGACTCTAGTGGTTGATCCATGTTTTTTGTGGAAATAACACACATGCAATGACTCTAGTTGTTGATCCATGTGTATTTTGTGAAAAGAACACACATGCAATGACTCTAGTGTTGGTTTTAGTATAAGAACACACATGCAATGACTCTAGTGGTTGATCCATGTGTGGTTTGTGGAAAGAACACACATATGCAATGACTCTAGTGGTTTATCCATGTGTGGTTTGTGGAAATAACACACATGCAATGACTGTAATGGGTCCACATGCGAGGTTTGTGGAAAGAACACACATGCAATGACTCTGGTTGATCCATATGTGGTTTGTGGAAAGAACACACATGCAATGACCACTGGTGGATCCATGTGTGGTTTGTGGAAAAGAACACACATGCAATGACTCTAGTGTTGGTTTGTGGTTTTAGTATAAGAATAAACATGCAATAACCCTAGTGGTTGATCCATGTGTGGTTTGTGGAAAGAACACACATGCAATGACTCTGGTTGATCCATATGTGGTTTCTGGAAAGAACACACATGCAATGACCACTGGTGGATCCATATGTGGTTTGTGGAAAAGAACACACATCCAATGACTCTAGTACTGGTTTGTGGTTTTAGTATAAGAACACACATGCAATGACTCTAGTGGTTGATCCATGTGTGGTTTGTGGAAATAACACACATGCAATGACTCTAGTACTGGTTTGTGGTCTTAGTGTAAGAACACACATGCAATGACTCTAGTGGTTGATCCATGTGTGGTTTGTGGAAATAACACACATGCAATGACTCTAGTGGTTGATCCATGTGTGGTTTGTGGAAAGAACACACATGCAATGACCACTGGTGGATCCATGTTGGTTTTAGTATATAAGAAAACACATGCAATGACTCTAGTGGTTGATCCATGTTTGTTTGTGGAAATAACACACATGCAATGACTCTAGTGGTTGATCCATGTGTGGTTTGTGAAAAGAATACACATGCAATGACTCTAGTGTTGGTTTTAGTGTAAGAACACACATGCAATGACTCTAGTGGTTGATCTATGTGTGGTTTGTGGAAATAACACATATGCAATGACTCTAGTGGTTGATCCATGTGTGGTTTATGGAAATAACACACATGCGATGACTGTAATGGGTCCACATGTGTGGTTTGTGGAAAGAACACACATGCAATGAGTCTGGTTGATCCATATGTGGTTTGTGGAAAGAACACACATGCAATGACCACTGGTGGATCCATGTGTGGTTTGTGGAAAAGACCACACATGCAATGACTTTAGTGCTGGTTTGTGGTTTTAGTATAAGAACAAACATGCAATGACTCTAGTGGTTGATCCATGTGTGGTTTGTGGAAAGAACACACATGCAATGACTCTGGTTGATCCATATGTGGTTTGTTGAAAGAACACACATGCAATGACCACTGGTGGATCCATGTGTGGTTTGTGGAAAACAACACACATGCAATGACTCTAGTGCTGGTTTGTGGTTTTAGTATAAGAACAAACATGCAATCACTCTAGTGGTTGATCCATGTGTGGTTTGTGGAAAGAACACAAATGCAATGACTCTGGTTGATCCATATGTGGTTTGTGGAAAGAACACACATGTAATGACCACTGGTGGATCCATGTGTGGTTTGTGGAAAAGAAAACACATGCAATGACTCTAGTACTGGTTTGTGGTTTTAGTATAAGAACACACATGCAATGACTCTAGTGGTTGATCCATGTGTGGTTTGTGGAAATAACACACATGCCATGACTCTAGTGGTTGATCCATGTGTGGTTTGTGGAAATAACACACATGCAATGACCACTGGTGGATCCATGTGTGGTTTGTGGAAAGAAGACATATGCAATGACTCTGGTTGATCCATATGTGGTTTGTGGAAAGAACACACATGCAATGACCACTAGTGGATCCATGTGTGGTTTGTGAAAAAGAACACACATGCAATGACTCTAGTGCTGGTTTGTGGTTTTAGTATAAGAACAAACATGCAATGACTCTAGTGGTTGATCCATGTGTGGTTTGTGGAAAGAACACACATGCAATGACTCTGGTTGATCCATATGTGGTTTGTGGAAAGAACATACATGCAATGACCACTGGTGGATCCATGTGTGGTTTGTGGAAAAGAACACACATGCAATGACTCTAGTGATGGTTTGTGGTTTTAGTATAAGAACAAACATGCAATGACTCTAGTGGTTGATCCATGTGTGGTTTGTGGAAAGAACACACATGCAATGACTCTGGTTGATCCATATGTGGTTTCTGGAAAGAACACACATGTAATGACCACTGGTGGATCCATGTGTGGTTTGAGGAAAAGAACACACATGCAATGACTCTAGTACTGGTTTGTGCTTTTAGTATAAGAACACACATGCCATGACTCTAGTGGTTGATCCATGTGTGGTTTGTGGAAATAACACACATGCAATGACTCTAGTGGTTGATACATGTGTGGTTTGTGGAAAGAACACACATGCATTGACCACTGGTGGATCCATGTCGGTTTTAGTAGAAGAGCACACATGCAATGACTCTAGTACAGTTTTGTGGTTTTAGTATAAGAAAACACATGCAATGACTCTAGTGGTTGATCCATGTGTGGTTTGTGGAAATAACACACATGCAACAACTCTAGTGGGTGATCCATGTGTGGTTTGTGGAAATAACACACATGCAATGACTGTAATGGGTCCACATGTGTGGTTTGTGGAAAGAACACACATGCAATGACTCTGGTTGATCCATATGTGGTTTGTGGAAAGAACACACATGCAATGACTCTGGTTGATCCATATGTGGTGTGTGGAAAGAACACACATGCAATGACCATTGGTGGATCCATGTGTGGTTTGTGGAAAAGAACACACATGCAATGACTCTAGTGCTGGTTTGTGGTTGTAGTGTAAGAACAAACATGCAATGACTCTGGTTGATCCATATGTGGTTTGTGGAAAGAACACATATGCAATGACTCAGGGGGATCCATGTGTGGTTTGTGGAAATAACACACATGCAATGACTCTGGTTGATCCATATGTGGTTTGTGGAAAGAACACACATGCAATGACCACTGGTGGATCCATGTGTGGTTTGTGGAAAAGAACACACATGCAATGACTCTAGTGCTGGTTTGTGGTTTTAGTATATGAAGAAACATGCAATGACTCTAGTGGTTGATTCATGTGTGGTTTGTGGAAAGAACACACATGCAATGACTCTAGTTGATCCATATGTGGTTTGTGGATCCATATGTGGTTTGTGGAAAGAACACACATGTAATGACCACTGGTGGATCCATGTGTGGTTTGTGGAAAAGAACACACATGCAATGACTCTAGTACTGGTTTGTGGTTTTAGTATAAGAACACACATGCAATGACTCTAGTGGTTGATCCATGTGTGGTTTCTGGAAATAACACACATGCAATGACTCTAGTGGTTGATCCATGTGTGGTTTGTGGAAAGAACACACATGCAATGACCACTGGTGGATCCATGTTGGTTTTACTATAAGAGCACACATGCAATGACTCTAGTACTGGTTTGTGGTTTTAGTATATGAACACACATGCAATGACTCTAGTGGTTGATCCATGTGTGGTTTGTGGAAATAACACACATGCATTGACTCTAGTGGTTGATCCATGTGTGGTTTGTGGAAAGAACACACATGCAATAACCCCTGGTGGATCCATGTTGGTTTTAGTATATAAGAAAACACATGCAATGACTCTAGTGGTTGATCCATGTTTGTTTGTGGAAATAACACACATGCAATGACTCTAGTGGTTGATCCATGTGTGGTTTGTGAAAAGAATACACATGCAATGACTCTAGTGTTGGTTTTAGTGTAAGAACACACATTCAATGACTCTAGTGGTTGATCTATGTGTGGTTTGTGGAAATAACACATATGCAATGACTCTAGTGGCTGATCCATGTGTGGTTTATGGAAATAACACACATGCAATGACTGTAATGGGTCCACATGTGTGGTTTGTAGAAGGAACACACATGCAATGAGTTTGGTTGATCCATATGTGGTTTGTGGAAAGAACACACATGCAATGACCACTGGTGGATCCATGTGTGGTTTGTGGAAAAGAACACAAATGCAATGAATCTAGTGCTGGTTTGTGGTTTTAGTATAAGAACAAACATGCAATGACTCTAGTGGTTGATCCATGTGTGGTTTGTGGAAAGAACACACATGCAATGACTCTGGTTGATCCATACGTCGTTTGTGGAAAGAACACACATGTAATGACCACTGGTGGATCCATGTGTGGTTTGTGGAAAAGACCACACATGCAATGACTTTAGTGCTGGTTTGTTCTTTTAGTATAAGAACAAACATGCAATGACTCTAGTGGTTGATCCATGTGTGGTTTGTGGAAAGAACACACATGCAATGACTCTGGTTGATCCATATGTGGTTTGTGGAAAGAACACACATGCAATGACCACTGGTGGATCCATGTGTGGTTTGTGGAAAAGAACACACATGCAATGACTCTAGTGCTGGTTTGTGGTTTTAGTGTAAGAACAAACATGCAATGACTCTGGTTGATCCATATGTGGTTTGTGGAAAGAACACATATGCAATGACTCAGGGGGATCCATGTGTGGTTTGTGGAAATAACACACATGCAATGACTCTGGTTGATCCATATGTGGTTTGTGGAAAGAACACACATGCAATGACCACTGGTGGATCCATGTGTGGTTTGTGGAAAAGAACACACATGCAATGACTCTAGTGCTGGTTTGTGGTTTTAGTATATGAAGAAACATGCAATGACTCTAGTGGTTGATTCATGTGTGGTTTGTGGAAAGAACACACATGCAATGACTCTAGTTGATCCATATGTGGTTTGTGGAAAGAACACACATGTAATGACCACTGGTGGATCCATGTGTGGTTTGTGGAAAAGAACACACATGCAATGACTCTAGTACTGGTTTGTGGTTTTAGTATAAGAACACACATGCAATGACTCTAGTGGTTGATCCATGTGTGGTTTCTGGAAATAACACACATGCAATGACTCTAGTGGTTGATCCATGTGTGGTTTGTGGAAAGAACACACATGCAATGACCACTGGTGGATCCATGTTGGTTTTACTATAAGAGCACACATGCAATGACTCTAGTACTGGTTTGTGGTTTTAGTATATGAACACACATGCAATGACTCTAGTGGTTGATCCATGTGTGGTTTGTGGAAATAACACACATGCATTGACTCTAGTGGTTGATCCATGTGTGGTTTGTGGAAAGAACACACATGCAATAACCCCTGGTGGATCCATGTTGGTTTTAGTATATAAGAAAACACATGCAATGACTCTAGTGGTTGATCCATGTTTGTTTGTGGAAATAACACACATGCAATGACTCTAGTGGTTGATCCATGTGTGGTTTGTGAAAAGAATACACATGCAATGACTCTAGTGTTGGTTTTAGTGTAAGAACACACATGCAATGACTCTAGTGGTTGATCTATGTGTGGTTTGTGGAAATAACACATATGCAATGACTCTAGTGGCTGATCCATGTGTGGTTTATGGAAATAACACACATGCAATGACTGTAATGGGTCCACATGTGTGGTTTGTAGAAGGAACACACATGCAATGAGTCTGGTTGATCCATATGTGGTTTGTGGAAAGAACACACATGCAATGACCACTGGTGGATCCATGTGTGGTTTGTGGAAAAGAACACAAATGCAATGACTCTAGTGCTGGTTTGTGGTTTTAGTATAAGAACAAACATGCAATGACTCTAGTGGTTGATCCATGTGTGGTTTGTGGAAAGAACACACATGCAATGACTCTGGTTGATCCATACGTCGTTTGTGGAAAGAACACACATGTAATGACCACTGGTGGATCCATGTGTGGTTTGTGGAAAAGACCACACATGCAATGACTTTAGTGCTGGTTTGTTGTTTTAGTATAAGAACAAACATGCAATGACTCTAGTGGTTGATCCATGTGTGGTTTGTGGAAAGAACACACATGCAATGACTCTGGTTGATCCATATGTGGTTTGTGGAAAGAACACACATGCAATGACCACTGGTGGATCCATGTGTGGTTTGTGGAAAAGAACACACATGCAATGACTCTAGTGCTGGTTTGTGGTTTTAGTATAAGAACAAACATGCAATGACTCTAGTGGTAGATCCATATGTCGTTTGTGGAAAGAACACACATGTAATGACCACTGGTGGATCCATGTGTGGTTTGTGGAAAAGAACACACATGCAATGACTCTAGTACTGGTTTGTGGTTTTAGTATAAGAACACACATGCCATGACTCTAGTGGTTGATCCATGTGTGGTTTGTGGAAATAACACACATGCAATGACTCTAGTGGTTGATCCATGTGTGGTTTGTGGAAAGAACACACATGCAATGACCACTGGTGGATCCATGTCGGTTTTAGTATAAGAGCACACATGCAATGAATCTAGTACTGTTTTGTGGTTTTAGTATAAGAAAACGCATGCAATGACTCTAGTGGTTGATCCATGTGTGGTTTGTGGAAATAACACACATGCAATCACTCTAGTGGTTGATCCACGTGTGGTTTGTGGAAAGAACACACATGCAATGACCACCGGTGGATCCATGTTGGTTTTAGTATAAGAACACACATGCAATGACTCTAGTGGTTGATCCATGTTTTTTGTGGAAATAACACACATGCAATGACTCTAGTTGTTGATCCATGTGTAGTTTGTGAAAAGAACACACATGCAATGACTCTAGTGTTGGTTTTAGTATAAGAACACACATGCAATGACTCTAGTGGTTGATCCATGTGTGGTTTGTGGAAATAACACATATGCAATGACTCTAGTGGTTGATCCATGTGTGGTTTGTGGAAATAACACACATGCAATGATTGTAATGGGTCCACATGCGAGGTTTGTGGAAAGAACACACATGCAATGACTCTGGTTGATCCATATGTGGTTTGTGGAAAGAACACACATGCAATGACCACTGGTGGATCCATGTGTGGTTTGTGGAAAAGAACACACATGCAATGACTCTAGTGTTGGTTTGTGGTTTTAGTATAAGAATAAACATGCAATGACTCTAGTGGTTGATCCATGTGTGGTTTGTGGAAAGAACACACATGCAATGACTCTGGTTGATCCATATGTGGTTTGTGGAAAGAACACACATGCAATGACCACTGGTGGATCCATATGTGGTTTGTGGAAAAGAACACACATCCAATGACTCTAGTACTGGTTTGTGGTTTTAGTATAATAACACACATGCAATGACTCTAGTGGTTGATCCATGTGTGGTTTGTGGAAATAACACACATGCAATGAATCTAGTGGTTGATCCATGTGTGGTTTGTGGAAAGAACACACATGCAATGACCACTGGTGGATCCATGTTGGTTTTAGTATATAAGAAAACACATGCAATGACTCTAGTGGTTGATCCATGTTTGTTTGTGGAAATAACACACATGCAATGACTCTAGTGGTTGATCCATGTGTGGTTTGTGAAAAGAATACACATGCAATGACTCTAGTGTTGGTTTTAGTGTAAGAACATACATGCAATGACTCTAGTGGTTGATCTATGTGTGGTTTGTGGAAATAACACATATGCAATGACTCTAGTGGTTGATCCATGTGTGGTTTATGGAAATAACACACATGCGTTGACTGTAATGGGTCCACATGTGTGGTTTGTGGAAAGAACGCACATGCAATGAGTCTGGTTGATCCATATGTGGTTTCTGGAAAGAACACACATGCAATGACCACTGGTGGATCCATGTGTGGTTTGTGGAAAAGACCACACATGCAATGACTTTAGTGCTGGTTTGTGGTTTTAGTATAAGAACAAACATGCAATGACTCTAGTGGTTGATCCATGTGTGGTTTGTGGAAAGAACACACATGCAATGACTCTGGTTGATCCATATGTGGTTTGTGGAAAGAACACACATGCAATGACCACTGGTGGATCCATGTGTGGTTTGTGGAAAAGAACACACATGCAATGACTCTAGTGCTGGTTTGTGGTTTTAGTATAAGAACAAACATGCAATGACTCTAGTGGTTGATCCATGTGTGGTTCGTGGAAAGAACACACATGCAATGACTCTAGTTGATCCATATGTGGTTTGTGGAAAGAACACACATGTAATGACCACTGGTGGATCCATGTGTGGTTTGCGGAAAAGAAAACACATGCAATGACTCTAGTACTGGTTTGTGGTTTTAGTATAAGAACACACATGCAATGACTCTAGTGGTTGATCCATGTGTGGTTTGTGGAAATAACACACATGCAATGACTCTAGTGGTTGATCCATGTGTGGTTTGTGGAAAGAACACACATGCAATGACCACTGGTGGATCCATGTGTGGTTTGTGGAAAGAAGACATATGCAATGACTCTGGTTGATCCATATGTGGTTTGTGGAAAGAACACACATGCAATGACCACTAGTGGATCCATGTGTGGTTTGTGAAAAAGAAAACACATGCAATGACTCTAGTACTGGTTTGTGGTTTTAGTATAAGAACACACATGCAATGACTCTAGTGGTTGATCCATGTGTGGTTTGTGGAAATAACAGACATGCAATGACTCTAGTGGTTGATCCATGTGTGGTTTGTGGAAAGAACACACATGCAATGACCACTGGTGGATCCATGTGTGGTTTGTGGAAAGAAGACATATGCAATGACTCTGGTTGATCCATATGTGGTTTGTGGAAAGAACACACATGCAATGACCACTAGTGGATCCATGTGTGGTTTGTGAAAAAGAACACACATGCAATGACTCTAGTGCTGGTTTGTGGTTTTAGTATAAGAACAAACATGCAATGACTCTAGTGGTTGATCCATGTGTGGTTTATGGAAAGAACACACATGCAATGACTCTGGTTGATCCATATGTGGTTTGTGGAAAGAACACACATGCAATGACCACTGGTGGATCCATGTGAGGTTTGTGGAAAAGAACACACATGCAATGACTCTAGTACTGGTTTGTGGTTTTAGTATAAGAACACACATGCCATGACTCTAGTGGTTGATCCATGTGTGGTTTGTGGAAATAACACACATGCAATGACTCTACTGGTTGATCCATGTGTGGTTTGTGGAAAGAACACACATGCAATGACCACCGGTGGATCCATGTCGGTTTTAGTATAAGAGCACACATGCAATGACTCTAGTACTGTTTTGTGGTTTTAGTATAAGAAAAAAACACATGCAATGACTCTAGTGGTTGATCCATGTGTGGTTTGTGGAAATAACACACATGCAATAACTCTAGTGGTTGATCCACGTGTGGTTTGTGGAAAGAACACACATGCAATGACCACCGGTGGATCCATGTTGGTTTTAGTATAAGAACACACATGCAACGACTCTAGTGGTTGAACCATGTTTTTTGTGGAAATAACAAACATGCAATGACTCTAGTTGTTGATCCATGTGTAGTTTGTGAAAAGAACACACATGCAATGACTCTAGTGTTGGTTTTAGTATAAGAACACACATGCAATGACTCTAGTGGTTGATCCACGTGTGGTTTGTGGAAAGAACACACATGCAATGACCACCGGTGGATCCATGTTGGTTTTAGTATAAGAACACACATGCAACGACTCTAGTGGTTGAACCATGTTTTTTGTGGAAATAACACACATGCAATGACTCTAGTTGTTGATCCATGTGTAGTTTGTGAAAAGAACACACATGCAATGACTCTAGTGTTGGTTTTAGTATAAGAACACACATGCAATGACTCTAGTGGTTGATCCATGTGTGGTTTGTGGAAAGAAGACATATGCAATGACTCTGGTTGATCCATATGTGGTTTCTGGAAAGAACGCACATGCAATGACCACTAGTGGATCCATGTGTGGTTTGTGAAAAAGAACACACATGCAATGACTCTAGTGCTGGTTTGTGGTTTTAGTATAAGAACAAACATGCAATGACTCTAGTGGTTGATCCATGTGTGGTTTGTGGAAAGAACACACATGCAATGACTCTGGTTGATCCATATGTGGTTTGTGGAAAGAACACACATGCAATGACCACTGGTGGATCCATGTGTGGTTTGTGGAAAAGAACACACATGCAATGACTCTAGTGCTGGTTTGTGCTTTTAGTATAAGAAAAAACATGCAATGACTCTAGTGGTTGATCCATGTGTGGTTTGTGGAAAGAACACACATGCAATGACTCTGGTTGATCCATATGTGGTTTGTGGAAAGAACACACATGTAATGACCACTGGTGGATCCATGTGTGGTTTGTGGAAAAGAACACACATGCAATGACTCTAGTACTGGTTTGTGGTTTTAGTATAAGAACACACATGCCATGACTCTAGTGGTTGATCCATGTGTGGTTTGTGGAAATAACACACATTCAATGACTCTAGTGGTTGATCCATGTGTGGTTTGTGGAAAGAACACACATGCAATGACCACCGGTGGATCCATGTCGGTTTTAGTATAAGAGCACACATGCAATGACTCTAGTACTGTTTTGTGGTTTTAGTATAAGAAAACACATGCAATGACACTAGTGGTTGATCCATGTGTGGTTTGTGGAAATAACACACATGCAATAACTCTAGTGGTTGATCCACGTGTGGTTTGTGGAAAGAACACACATGCAATGACCACCGGTGGATCCATGTTGGTTTTAGTATAAGAACACACATGCAATGACTCTACGGGTTGATCCATGTTTTTTGTGGAAATAACACACATGCAATGACTCTAGTTGTTGATCCATGTGTAGTTTGTGAAAAGAACACACATGCAATGACTCTAGTGTTGGTTTTAGTATAAGAACACACATGCAATGACTCTAGTGGTTGATCCATGTTTGGTTTGTGGAAATAACACATATGCAATGACTCTAGTGGTTAATCCATGTGTGGTTTGTGGAAATAACACACATGCAATGACTGTAATGGTTCCACATGCGAGGTTTGTGGAAAGAACACACATGCAATGACTCTGGTTGATCCATATGTGGTTTGTGGAAAGAACACACATGCAATGACCATTGGTGGATCCATGTGTGGTTTGTGGAAAAGAACACACATGCAATGACTCTAGTGTTGGTTTGTGGTTTTAGTATAAGAATAAACATGCAATGACTCTAGTGGTTGATCCACGTGTGGTTTGTGGAAAGAACACACATGCAATGACTCTGGTTGATCCATATGTGGTTTGTGGAAAGAACACACACGCAATGACCACTGGTGGATCCATATGTGGTTTGTGGAAAAGAACACACATCCAATGACTCTAGTACTGGTTTGTGGTTTTAGTATAAGAACACACATGCAATGACTCTAGTGGTTGATCCATGTGTGGTTTGTGGAAATAACACACATGCAATGACTCTAGTGGTTGATCCATGTGTGGTTTGTGGAAAGAACACACATGCAATGACCACTGGTGGATCCATGTTGGTTTTAGTATATAAGAAAACACATGCAATGACTCTAGTGGTTGATCCATGTTTTTTTGTGGAAATAACACACATGCAATGACTCTAGTGGTTGATCCATGTGTGGTTTGTGAAAACAATACACATGCAATGACTCTAGTGTTGGTTTTAGTGTAAGAACACACATGCAATGACTCTAGTGGTTGATCGATGTGTGGTTTGTGGAAATAACACATATGCAATGACTCTAGTGGTTGATCCATGTGTGGTTTATGGAAATAACACACATGCAATGACTGTAATGGGTCCACATGTGTGGTTTGTGGAAAGAACACACATGCAATGACTCTGGTTGATCCATATGTGGTTTGTGGAAAGAACACACATGCAATGACCACTGGTGGATCCATGTGTGGTTTGTGAAAAAGAACACACATGCAATGACTCTAGTGCTGGTTTGTGGTTTTAGTATAAGAACAAACATGCAATGACTCTAGTGGTTGATCCATGTGTGGTTTGTGGAAAGAACACACATGCAATGACTCTGGTTGATCCATATGTGGTTTGTGGAAAGAACACACATGAAATGACCACTGGTGGATCCATGTGTGGTTTGTGGAAAAGAACACACATGCAATGACTCTAGTACTGGTTTGTGGTTTTAGTATAAGAACACACATGCCATGACTCTAGTGGTTGATCCATGTGTGGTTTGTGGAAATAACACACATGCAATGACTCTAGTGGTTGATCCATGTGTGGTTTGTGGAAAGAACACACATGCAATGACCACAGGTGGATCCATGTCGGTTTTAGTATAAGAGCACACATGCAATGACTCTAGTATTGTTTTGTGGTTTTAGTATAAGAAAACACATGCAATGACTCTAGTGGTTGATCCATGTGTGATTTGTGCAAATAACACACATGCAATAACTCTAGTGGTTGATCCACGTGTGGTTTGTGGAAAGAACACACATGCAATGACCACCGGTGGATCCATGTTGGTTTTAGTATAAGAACACACATGCAACGACTCTAGTGGTTGAACCATGTTTTTTATGGAAATAACACACATGCAATGACTCTAGTTGTTGATCCATGTGTAGTTTGTGAAAAGAACACACATGCAATGACTCTAGTGTTGGTTTTAGTATAAGAACACACATGCAATGACTCTAGTGGTTGATCCATGTGTGGTTTGTGGAAAGAAGACATATGCAATGACTCTGGTTGATCCATATGTGGTTTCTGGAAAGAACACACATGCAATGACCACTAGTGGATCCATGTGTGGTTTGTGAAAAAGAACACACATGCAATGACTCTAGTGCTGGTTTGTGGTTTTAGTATAAGAACAAACATGCAATGACTCTAGTGGTTGATCCATGTGTGGTTTGTGGAAAGAGCACACATGCAATGACTCTGGTTGATCCATATGTGGTTTCTGGAAAGAACACACATGCAATGACCACTGGTGGATCCATGTGTGGTTTGTGGAAAAGAACACACATGCAATGACTCTAGTGCTGGTTTGTGCTTTTAGTATAAGAAAAAACATGCAATGACTCTAGTGGTTGATCCATGTGTGGTTTGTGGAAAGAACACACATGCAATGACTCTGGTTGATCCATATGTGGTTTGTGTAAAGAACACACATGTAATGACCACTGGTGGATCCATGTGTGGTTTGTGGAAAAGAACACACATGCAATGACTCTAGTACTGGTTTGTGGTTTTAGTATAAGAACACACATGCCATGACTCTAGTGGTTGATCCATGTGTGGTTTGTGGAAATAACACACATGCAATGACTCTAGTGGTTGATCCATGTGTGGTTTGCGGAAAGAACACACATGCAATGGCCACTGGTGGATCCATGTCGGTTTTAGTATAAGAACACACATGCAATGACTCTAGTACTGGTTTGTGGTTTTAGTATAAGAAAACACATGCAATGACTCTAGTGGTTGATCCATGTGTGGTTTGTGGAAATAACACACATGCAATAACTCTAGTGGTTGATCCACGTGTGGTTTGTGGAAAGAACACACATGCAATGACCACCGGTGGATCCATGTTGGTTTTAGTATAAGAACACACATGCAATGACTCTAGTGGTTGATCCATGTTTTTTGTGGAAATAACACACATGCAATGACTCTAGTTGTTGATCCATGTGTAGTTTGTGAAAAGAACACACATGCAATGACTCTAGTGTTGGTTTTAGTATAAGAACACACATGCAATGACTCTAGTGGTTGATCCATGTGTGGTTTGTGGAAATAACACATATGCAATGACTCTAGTGGTTGATCCATGTGTGGTTTGTGGAAATAACACACATGCAATGACTGTAATGGGTCCACATGCGAGGTTTGTGGAAAGAACACACATGCAATGACTCTGGTTGATCCATATGTGGTTTGTGGAAAGAACACACATGCAATGACCACTGGTGGATCCATGTGTGGTTTGTGGAAAAGAACACACATGCAATGACTCTAGTGTTGGTTTGTGGTTTTAGTATAAGAATAAACATGCAATGACTCTAGTGGTTGATCCATGTGTGGTTTGTGGAAAGAACACACATGCAATGACTCTGGTTGATCCATATGTGGTTTGTGGAAAGAACACACATGCAATGACCACTGGTGGATCCATATGTGGTTTGTGGAAAAGAACACACATCCAATGACTCTAGTACTGGTTTGTGGTTTTAGTATAAGAACACACATGCAATGACTCTAGTGGTTGATCCATGTGTGGTTTGTGGAAATAACACACATGCAATGACTCTAGTGGTTGATCCATGTGTGGTTTGTGGAAAGAACACACATGCAATGACCACTGGTGGATCCATGTTGGTTTTAGTATATAAGAAAACACATGCAATGACTCTAGTGGTTGATCCATGTTTGTTTGTGGAAATAACACACATGCAATGACTTTAGTGGTTGATCCATGTGTGGTTTGTGAAAAGAATACACATGCAATGACTCTAGTGTTGGTTTTAGTGTAAGAACATACATGCAATGACTCTAGTGGTTGATCTATGTGTGGTTTGTGGAAATAACACATATGCAATGACTCTAGTGGTTGATCCATGTGTGGTTTATGGAAATAACACACATGCGATGACTGTAATGGGTCCACATGTGTGGTTTGTGGAAAGAACACACATGCAATGAGTCTGGTTGATCCATATGTGGTTTCTGGAAAGAACACACATGCAATGACCACTGGTGGATCCATGTGTGGTTTGTGGAAAAGACCACACATGCAATGACTTTAGTGCTGGTTTGTGGTTTTAGTATAAGAACAAACATGCAATGACTCTAGTGGTTGATCCATGTGTGGTTTGTGGAAAGAACACACATGCAATGACTCTGGTTGATCCATATGTGGTTTGTGGAAAGAACACACATGCAATGACCACTGGTGGATCCATGTGTGGTTTGTGGAAAAGAACACACATGCAATGACTCTAGTGCTGGTTTGTGGTTTGAGTATAAGAACAAACATGAAATGACTCTAGTGGTTGATCCATGTGTGGTTTGTGGAAAGAACACACATGCAATGACTCTAGTTGATCCATATGTGGTTTGTGGAAAGAACACACATGTAATGACCACTGGTGGATCCATGTGTGGTTTGCGGAAAAGAAAACACATGCAATGACTCTAGTACTGGTTTGTGGTTTTAGTATAAGAACACACATGCAATGACTCTAGTGGTTGATCCATGTGTGGTTTGTGGAAATAACACACATGCAATGACTCTAGTGGTTGATCCATGTGTGGTTTGTGGAAAGAACACACATGCAATGACCACTGGTGGATCCATGTGTGGTTTGTGGAAAGAAGACATATGCAATGACTCTGGTTGATCCATATGTGGTTTGTGGAAAGAACACACATGCAATGACCACTAGTGGATCCATGTGTGGTTTGTGAAAAAGAACACACATGCAATGACTCTAGTGCTGGTTTGTGGTTTTAGTATAAGAACAAACATGCAATGACTCTAGTGGTTGATCCATGTGTGGTTTGTGGAAAGAACACACATGCAATGACTCTGGTTGATCCATATGTGGTTTGTGGAAAGAACACACATGCAATGACCACTGGTGAATCCATGTGTGGTTTGTGGAAAAGAACACACATGCAATGACTCTAGTACTGGTTTGTGGTTTTAGTATAAGAACACACATGCCATGACTCTAGTGGTTGATCCATGTGTGGTTTGTGGAAATAACACACATGCAATGACTCTAGTGGTTGATCCATGTGTGGTTTGTGGAAAGAACACACATGCAATGACCACCGGTGGATCCATGTCGGTTTTAGTATAAGAGCACACATGCAATGACTCTAGTACTGTTTTGTGGTTTTAGTATAAGAAAACACATGCAATGACTCTAGTGGTTGATCCATGTGTGGTTTGTGGAAATAACACACATGCAATGACTCTAGTGGTTGATCCATGTGTGGTTTGTGGAAAGAACACACATGCAATGACCACCGGTGGATCCATATCGGTTTTAGTATAAGAGCACACATGCAATGACTCTAGTACTGTTTTGTGGTTTTAGTATAAGAAAACACATGCAATGACTCTAGTGGTTGATCCATGTGTGGTTTGTGGAAATAACACACATGCAATGACTGTAATGGGTCTACATGCGAGGTTTGTGGAAAGAACACACATGCAATGACTCTGGTTGATCCATATGTGGTTTGTGGAAAGAACACACATGCAATGACCACTGGTGGATCCATGTGTGGTTTGTGGAAAAGAACACACATGCAATGACTCTAGTGTTGGTTTGTGGTTTTAGTATAAGAATAAACATGCAATGACTCTAGTGGTTGATCCATGTGTGGTTTGTGGAAAGAACACACATGCAATGACTCTGGTTGATCCATATGTGGTTTGTGGAAAGAACACACATGCAATGACCACTGGTGGATCCATATGTGGTTTGTGGAAAAGAACACACATCCAATGACTTTAGTACTGGTTTGTGGTTTTAGTATAAGAACACACATGCAATGACTCTAGTGGTTGATCCATGTGTGGTTTGTGGAAATAACACACATGCAATGACTCTAGTGGTTGATCCATGTGTGGTTTGTGGAAAGAACACACATGCAATGACCACTGGTGGATCCATGTTGGTTTTAGTATATAAGAAAACACATGCAATGACTCTAGTGGTTGATCCATGTTTGTTTGTGGAAATAACACACATGCAATGACTCTAGTGGTTGATCCATGTGTGGTTTGTGAAAAGAATACACATGCAATGACTCTAGTGTTGGTTTTAGTGTAAGAACATACATGCAATGACTCTAGTGGTTGATCTATGTGTGGTTTGTGGAAATAACACATATGCAATGACTCTAGTGGTTGATCCATGTGTGGTTTATGGAAATAACACACATGCGATGACTGTAATGGGTCCACATGTGTAGTTTGTGGAAAGAACACACATGCAATGAGTCTGGTTGATCCATATGTGGTTTCTGGAAAGAACACACATGCAATGACCACTGGTGGATCCATGTGTGGTTTGTGGAAAAGACCACACATGCAATGACTTTAGTGCTGGTTTGTGGTTTTAGTATAAGAACAAACATGCAATGACTCTAGTGGTTGATCCATGTGTGGTTTATGGAAAGAACACACATGCAATGACTCTGGTTGATCCATATGTGGTTTGTGGAAAGAACACACATGCAATGACCACTGGTGGATCCATGCGTGGTTTGTGGAAAAGAACACACATGCAATGACTCTAGTGCTGGTTTGTGGTTTTAGTATAAGAACAAACATGAAATGACTCTAGTGGTTGATCCATGTGTGGTTTGTGGAAAGAACACACATGCAATGACTCTAGTTGATCCATATGTGGTTTGTGGAAAGAACACACATGTAATGACCACTGGTGGATCCATGTGTGGTTTGCGGAAAAGAAAACACATGCAATGACTCTAGTACTGGTTTGTGGTTTTAGTATAAGAACACACATGCAATGACTCTAGTGGTTGATCCATGTGTGGTTTGTGGAAATAACACACATGCAATGACTCTAGTGGTTGATCCATGTGTGGTTTGTGGAAAGAACACACATGCAATGACCACTGGTGGATCCATGTGTGGTTTGTGGAAAGAAGACATATGCAATGACTCTGGTTGATCCATATGTGGTTTGTGGAAAGAACACACAAGCAATGACCACTAGTGGATCCATGTGTGGTTTGTGAAAAAGAACACACATGCAATGACTCTAGTGTT
Organism: Avena sativa; assembly: GCA_916181665.1. Taxonomy (NCBI): domain Eukaryota; kingdom Viridiplantae; phylum Streptophyta; class Magnoliopsida; order Poales; family Poaceae; genus Avena; species Avena sativa. The sequence goes on from OV702289.1 coordinate 336,322,918, forward strand.
GGTTTGTGGTTTTAGTATAAGAACAAACATGCAATGACTCTAGTGGTTGATCCATGTGTGGTTTGTGGAAAGAACACACATGCAATGACTCTGGTTGATCCATATGTGGTTTGTGGAAAGAACACACATGCAATGACCACTGGTGAATCCATGTGTGGTTTGTGGAAAAGAACACACATGCAATGACTCTAGTACTGGTTTGTGGTTTTAGTATAAGAACACACATGCCATGACTCTAGTGGTTGATCCATGTGTGGTTTGTGGAAATAACACACATGCAATGACTCTAGTGGTTGATCCATGTGTGGTTTGTGGAAATAACACACATGCAATAACTCTAGTGGTTGATCCACGTGTGGTTTGTGGAAAGAACACACATGCAATGACCACCGGTGGATCCATGTTGGTTTTAGTATAAGAACACACATGCAACGACTCTAGTGGTTGAACCATGTTTTTTGTGGAAATAACACACATGCAATGACTCTAGTTGTTGATCCATGTGTAGTTTGTGAAAAGAACACACATGCAATGACTCTAGTGTTGGTTTTAGTATAAGAACACACATGCAATGACTCTAGTGGTTGATCCACGTGTGGTTTGTGGAAAGAACACACATGCAATGACCACCGGTGGATCCATGTTGGTTTTAGTATAAGAACACACATGCAACGACTCTAGTGGTTGAACCATGTTTTTTGTGGAAATAACACACATGCAATGACTCTAGTTGTTGATACATGTGTAGTTTGTGAAAAAAACACACATGCAATGACTCTAGTGTTGGTTTTAGTATAAGAACACACATGCAATGACTCTAGTGGTTGATCCATGTGTGGTTTGTGGAAAGAAGACATATGCAATGACTCTGGTTGATCCATATGTGGTTTCTGGAAAGAACACACATGCAATGACCACTAGTGGATCCATGTGTGGTTTGTGAAAAAGAACACACATGCAATGACTCTAGTGCTGGTTTGTGGTTTTAGTATAAGAACAAACATGCAATGACTCTAGTGGTTGATCCATGTGTGATTTGTGGAAAGAACACACATGCAATGGCTCTGGTTGATCCATATGTGGTTTGTGGAAAGAACACACATGCAATGACCACTAGTGGATCCATGTGTGGTTTGTGAAAAAGAACACACATGCAATGACTCTAGTGCTGGTTTGTGGTTTTAGTATAAGAACAAACATGCAATGACTCTAGTGGTTGATCCATGTGTGGTTCGTGGAAAGAACACACATGCAATGACTCTGGTTGATCCATATGTGGTTTGTGGAAAGAACACACATGCAATGACCACTGGTGGATCCATGTGTGGTTTGTGGAAAAGAACACACATGCAATGACTCTAGTACTGGTTTGTGGTTTTAGTATAAGAACACACATGCCATGACTCTAGTGGTTGATCCATGTGTGGTTTGTGGAAATAACACACATGCAATGACTCTAGTGGTTGATCCATGTGTGGTTTGTGGAAAGAACACACATGCAATGACCACCGGTGGATCCATATCGGTTTTAGTATAAGAGCACACATGCAATGACTCTAGTACTGTTTTGTGGTTTTAGTATAAGAAAACACATGCAATGACTCTAGTGGTTGATCCATGTGTGGTTTGTGGAAATAACACACATGCAATAACTCTAGTGGTTGATCCACGTGTGGTTTGTCGAAAGAACACACATGCAATGACCACCGGTGGATCCATGTTGGTTTTAATATAAGAACACACATGCAACGACTCTAGTGGTTGAACCATGTTTTTTGTGGAAATAACACACATGCAATGACTCTAGTTGTTGATCCATGTGTAGTTTGTGAAAAGAACACACATGCAATGACTCTAGTGTTGGTTTTAGTATAAGAACACACATGCAATGACTCTAGTGGTTGATCCATGTGTGGTTTGTGGAAAGAAGACATATGCAATGACTCTGGTTGATCCATATGTGGTTTCTGGAAAGAACACACATGCAATGACCACTAGTGGATCCATGTGTGGTTTGTGAAAAAGAACACACATGCCATGACTCTAGTGCTGGTTTGTGGTTTTAGTATAAGAACAAACATGCAATGACTCTAGTGGTTGATACATGTGTGATTTGTGGAAAGAACACACATGCAATGACTCTGGTTGATCCATATGTGGTTTGTGGAAAGAACACACATGCAATGACCACTGGTGGATCCATGTGTGGTTTGTGGAAAAGAACACACATGCAATGACTCTAGTGCTGGTTTGTGGTTTTAGTATAAGAAAAAACATGCAATGACTCTAGTGGTTGATCCATGTGTGGTTTGTGGAAAGAACACACATGCAATGACTCTGGTTGATCCATATGTGGTTTGTGGAAAGAACACACATGTAATGACCACTGGTGGATCCATGTGTGGTTTGTGGAAAAGAACACACATGCAATGACTCTAGTACTGGTTTGTGGTTTTAGTATAAGAACACACATGCCATGACTCTAGTGGTTGATCCATGTGTGGTTTGTGGAAATAACACACATTCAATGACTCTAGTGGTTGATCCATGTGTGGTTTGTGGAAAGAACACACATGCAATGACCACTGGTGGATCCATGTCGGTTTTAGTATAAGAGCACACATGCAATGACTCTAGTACTGTTTTGTGGTTTTAGTATAAGAAAACACATGCAATGACACTAGTGGTTGATCCATGTGTGGTTTGTGGAAATAACACACATGCAATAACTCTAGTGGTTGATCCACGTGTGGTTTGTGGAAAGAACACACATGCAATGACCACCGGTGGATCCATGTTGGTTTTAGTATAAGAACACACATGCAATGACTCTACTGGTTGATCCATGTTTTTTGTGGAAATAACACACATGCAATGACTCTAGTTGTTGATCCATGTGTAGTTTGTGAAAAGAACACACATGCAATGACTCTAGTGTTGGTTTTAGTATAAGAACACACATGCAATGACTCTAGTGGTTGATCCATGTTTGGTTTGTGGAAATAACACATATGCAATGACTCTAGTGGTTAATCCATGTGTGGTTTGTGGAAATAACACAGATGCAATGACTGTAATGGTTCCACATGCGAGGTTTGTGGAAAGAACACACATGCAATGACTCTGGTTGATCCATATGTGGTTTGTGGAAAGAACACACATGCAATGACCATTCGTGGATCCATGTGTGGTTTGTGGAAAAGAACACACATGCAATGACTCTAGTGTTGGTTTGTGGTTTTAGTATAAGAATAAACATGCAATGACTCTAGTGGTTGATCCACGTGTGGTTTGTGGAAAGAACACACATGCAATGACTCTGGTTGATCCATATGTGGTTTGTGGAAAGAACACACATGCAATGACCACTGGTGGATCCATATGTGGTTTGTGGAAAAGAACACACATCCAATGACTCTAGTACTGGTTTGTGGTGTTAGTATAAGAACACACATGCAATGACTCTAGTGGTTGATCCATGTGTGGTTTGTGGAAAGAACACACATGCAATGACCACTGGTGGATCCATGTTGGTTTTAGTATATAAGAAAACACATGCAATGACTCTAATGGTTGATCCATGTTTTTTTGTGGAAATAACACACATGCAATGACTCTAGTGGTTGATCCATGTGTGGTTTGTGAAAACAATACACATGCAATGACTCTAGTGTTGGTTTTAGTGTAAGAACACGCATGCAATGACTCTAGTGGTTGATCGATGTGTGGTTTGTGGAAATAACAGATATGCAATGACTCTAGTGGTTGATCCATGTGTGGTTTATGGAAATAACACACATGCAATGACTGTAATGGGTCCACATGTGTGGTTTGTGGAAAGAACACACATGCAATGACTCTGGTTGATCCATATGTGGTTTGTGGAAAGAACACACATGCAATGACCACTGGTGGATCCATGTGTGGTTTGTGAAAAAGAACACACATGCAATGACTCTAGTGCTGGTTTGTGGTTTTAGTATAAGAACAAACATGCAATGACTCTAGTGGTTTATCCATGTGTGGTTTGTGGAAAGAACACACATGCAATGACTCTGGTTGATCCATATGTGGTTTGTGGAAAGAACACACATGAAATGACCACTGGTGGATCCATGTGTGGTTTGTGGAAAAGAACACACATGCAATGACTCTAGTACTGGTTTGTGGTTTTAGTATAAGAACACACATGCCATGACTCTAGTGGTTGATCCATGTGTGGTTTGTGGAAATAACACACATGCAATGACTCTAGTGGTTGATCCATGTGTGGTTTGTGGAAAGAACACACATGCAATGACCACTGGTGGATCCATGTCGGTTTTAGTATAAGAGCACACATGCAATGACTCTAGTATTGTTTTGTGGTTTTAGTATAAGAAAACACATGCAATGACTCTAGTGGTTGATCCATGTGTGATTTGTGCAAATAACACACATGCAATAACTCTAGTGGTTGATCCACGTGTGGTTTGTGGAAAGAACACACATGCAATGACCACCGGTGGATCCATGTTGGTTTTAGTATAAGAACACACATGCAACGACTCTAGTGGTTGAACCATGTTTTTTGTGGAAATAACACACATGCAATGACTCTAGTTGTTGATCCATGTGTAGTTTGTGAAAAGAACACACATGCAATGACTCTAGTGTTGGTTTTAGTATAAGAACACACATGCAATGACTCTAGTGGTTGATCCATGTGTGGTTTGTGGAAAGAAGACATATGCAATGACTCTGGTTGATCCATATGTGGTTTCTGGAAAGAACACACATGCAATGACCACTAGTGGATCCATGTGTGGTTTGTGAAAAAGAACACACATGCAATGACTCTAGTGCTGGTTTGTGGTTTTAGTATAAGAACAAACATGCAATGACTCTAGTGGTTGATCCATGTGTGGTTTGTGGAAAGAACACAAATGCAATGACTCTGGTTGATCCATATGTGGTTTGTGGAAAGAACACACATGCAATGACCACTGGTGGATCCATGTGTGGTTTGTGGAAAAGAACACACATGCAATGACTCTAGTGCTGGTTTGTGCTTTTAGTATAAGAAAAAACATGCAATGACTCTAGTGGTTGATCCATGTGTGGTTTGTGGAAAGAACACACATGCAATGACTCTGGTTGATCCATATGTGGTTTGTGGAAAGAACACACATGTAATGACCACTGGTGGATCCATGTGTGGTTTGTGGAAAAGAACACACATGCAATGACTCTAGTACTGGTTTGTGGTTTTAGTATAAGAACACACATGCCATGACTCTAGTGGTTGATCCATGTGTGGTTTGTGGAAATAACACACATGCAATGACTCTAGTGGTTGATCCATGTGTGGTTTGTGGAAAGAACACACATGCAATGGCCACTGGTGGATCCATGTCGGTTTTAGTATAAGAGCACACATGCAATGACTCTAGTACTGTTTTGTGGTTTTAGTATAAGAAAACACATGCAATGACACTAGTGGTTGATCCATGTGTGGTTTGTGGAAATAACACACATGCAATAACTCTAGTGGTTGATCCACGTGTGGTTTGTGGAAAGAACACACATGCAATGACCACCGGTGGATCCATGTTGGTTTTAGTATAAGAACACACATGCAATGACTCTACTGGTTGATCAATGTTTTTTGTGGAAATAACACACATGCAATGACTCTAGTTGTTGATCCATGTGTAGTTTGTGAAAAGAACACACATGCAATGACTCTAGTGTTGGTTTTAGTATAAGAACACACATGCAATGACTCTAGTGGTTGATCCATGTTTGGTTTGTGGAAATAACACATATGCAATGACTCTAGTGGTTAATCCATGTGTGGTTTGTGGAAATAACACACATGCAATGACTGTAATGGTTCCACATGCGAGGTTTGTGGAAAGAACACACATGCAATGACTCTGGTTGATCCATATGTGGTTTGTGGAAAGAACACACATGCAATGACCATTGGTGGATGCATGTGTGGTTTGTGGAAAAGAACACACATGCAATGACTCTAGTGTTGGTTTGTGGTTTTAGTATAAGAATAAACATGCAATGACTCTAGTGGTTGATCCACGTGTGGTTTGTGGAAAGAACACACATGCAATGACTCTGGTTGATCCATATGTGGTTGGTGGAAAGAACACACACGCAATGACCACTGGTGGATCCATATGTGGTTTGTGGAAAAGAACACACATCCAATGACTCTAGTATTGGTTTGTGGTTTTAGTATAAGAACACACATGCAATGACTCTAGTGGTTGATCCATGTGTGGTTTGTGGAAATAACACACATGCAATGACTCTAGTGGTTGATCCATGTGTGGTTTGTGGAAAGAACACACATGCAATGACCACTGGTGGATCCATGTTGGTTTTAGTATATAAGAAAACACATGCAATGACTCTAGTGGTTGATCCATGTTTTTTTGTGGAAATAACACACATGCAATGACTCTAGTGGTTGATCCATGTGTGGTTTGTGAAAACAATACACATGCAATGACTCTAGTGTTGGTTTTAGTGTAAGAACACACATGCAATGACTCTAGTGGTTGATCGATGTGTGGTTTGTGGAAATAACACATATGCAATGACTCTAGTGGTTGATCCATGTGTGGTTTATGGAAATAACACACATGCAATGACTGTAATGGGTCCACATGTGTGGTTTGTGGAAAGAACACACATGCAATGACTCTGGTTGATCCATATGTGGTTTGTGGAAAGAACATACATGCAATGACCACTGGTGGATCCATGTGTGGTTTGAGGAAAAGAACACACATGCAATAACTCTAGTGCTGGTTTGTGGTTTTAGTATAAGAACAAACATGCAATGACTCTAGTGGTTGATTCATGTGTGGTTTGTGGAAAGAACACACATGCAATGACTCTGGTTGATCCATATGTGGTTTGTGGAAAGAACACACATGCAATGACCACTGGTGGATCCATGTGTGGTTTGTGGAAAAGAACACACATGCAATGACTCTAGTGCTGGTTTGTGGTTTTAGTATAAGAAAAAACATGTAATGACTCTAGTGGTTGATCCATGTGTGGTTTGTGGAAAGAACACACATGCAATGACTCTGGTTGATCCATACGTGGTTTGTGGAAAGAACACACATGTAATGACCACTGGTGGATCCATGTGTGGTTTGTGGAAAAGAACACACATGCAATGACTCTAGTACTGGTTTGTGGTTTTAGTATAAGAACACACATGCCATGACTCTAGTGGTTGATCCATGTGTGGTTTGTGGAAATAACACACATGGAATGACTCTAGTGGTTGATCCATGTGTGGTTTGTGGAAAGAACACACATGCAATGACCACTGGTGGATCCATGTCGGTTTTAGTATAAGAGCACACATGCAATGACTCTAGTACTGTTTTGTGGTTTTAGTATAAGAAAACACATGCAATGACACTAGTGGTTGATCCATGTGTGGTTTGTGGAAATAACACACATGCAATAACTCTAGTGGTTGATCCACGTGTGGTTTGTGGAAAGAACACACATGCAATGACCACCGGTGGATCCATGTTGGTTTTAGTATAAGAACACACATGCAATGACTCTACTGGTTGATCAATGTTTTTTGTGGAAATAACACACATGCAATGACTCTAGTTGTTGATCCATGTGTAGTTTGTGAAAAGAACACACATGCAATGACTCTAGTGTTGGTTTTAGTATAAGAACACACATGCAATGACTCTAGTGGTTGATCCATGTTTGGTTTGTGGAAATAACACATATGCAATGACTCTAGTGGTTAATCCATGTGTGGTTTGTGGAAATAACACACATGCAATGACTGTAATGGTTCCACATGCGAGGTTTGTGGACAGAACACACATGCAATGACTCTGGTTGATCCATATGTGGTTTGTGGAAAGAACACACATGCAATGACCATTGGTGGATGCATGTGTGGTTTGTGGAAAAGAACACACATGCAATGACTCTAGTGTTGGTTTGTGGTTTTAGTATAAGAATAAACATGCAATGACTCTAGTGGTTGATCCACGTGTGGTTTGTGGAAAGAACACACATGCAATGACTCTGGTTGATCCATATGTGGTTGGTGGAAAGAACACACACGCAATGACCACTGGTGGATCCATATGTGGTTTGTGGAAAAGAACACACATCCAATGACTCTAGTATTGGTTTGTGGTTTTAGTATAAGAACACACATGCAATGACTCTAGTGGTTGATCCATGTGTGGTTTGTGGAAATAACACACATGCAATGACTCTAGTGGTTGATCCATGTGTGGTTTGTGGAAAGAACACACATGCAATGACCACTGGTGGATCCATGTTGGTTTTAGTATATAAGAAAACACATGCAATGACTCTAGTGGTTGATCCATGTTTTTTTGTGGAAATAACACACATGCAATGACTCTAGTGGTTGATCCATGTGTGGTTTGTGAAAACAATACACATGCAATGACTCTAGTGTTGGTTTTAGTGTAAGAACACACATGCAATGACTCTAGTGGTTGATCGATGTGTGGTTTGTGGAAATAACACATATGCAATGACTCTAGTGGTTGATCCATGTGTGGTTTATGGAAATAACACACATGCAATGACTGTAATGGGTCCACATGTGTGGTTTGTGGAAAGAACACACATGCAATGACTCTGGTTGATCCATATGTGGTTTGTGGAAAGAACATACATGCAATGACCACTGGTGGATCCATGTGTGGTTTGAGGAAAAGAACACACATGCAATAACTCTAGTGCTGGTTTGTGGTTTTAGTATAAGAACAAACATGCAATGACTCTAGTGGTTGATTCATGTGTGGTTTGTGGAAAGAACACACATGCAATGACTCTGGTTGATCCATATGTGGTTTGTGGAAAGAACACACATGCAATGACCACTGGTGGATCCATGTGTGGTTTGTGGAAAAGAACACACATGCAATGACTCTAGTGCTGGTTTGTGGTTTTAGTATAAGAAAAAACATGTAATGACTCTAGTGGTTGATCCATGTGTGGTTTGTGGAAAGAACACACATGCAATGACTCTGGTTGATCCATACGTGGTTTGTGGAAAGAACACACATGTAATGACCACTGGTGGATCCATGTGTGGTTTGTGGAAAAGAACACACATGCAATGACTCTAGTACTGGTTTGTGGTTTTAGTATAAGAACACACATGCCATGACTCTAGTGGTTGATCCATGTGTGGTTTGTGGAAATAACACACATGGAATGACTCTAGTGGTTGATCCATGTGTGGTTTGTGGAAAGAACACACATGCAATGACCACTGGTGGATCCATGTCGGTTTTAGTATAAGAGCACACATGCAATGACTCTAGTACTGTTTTGTGGTTTTAGTATAAGAAAACACATGCAATGACTCTAGTGGTTGATCCATGTGTGGTTTGTGGAAATAACACACATGCAATAACTCTAGTGGTTGATCCACGTGTGGTTTGTGGAAAGAACACACATGCAATGACCACCGGTGGATCCATGTTGGTTTTAGTATAAGAACACACATGCAATGACTCTAGTGGTTGATCCATGTTTTTTGTGGAAATAACACACATGCAATGACTCTAGTTGTTGATCCATGTGTAGTTTGTGAAAAGAACACACATGCAATGACTCCAGTGTTGGTTTTAGTATAAGAACACACATGCAATGATGTGGAAATAACACATATGCGATGACTCTAGTGGTTAATCCATGTGTGGTTTGTGGAAATAACACACATGCAATGACTGTAATGGGTCCACATGCGAGGTTTGTGGAAGGAACACACATGCAATGACTCTGGTTGATCCATATGTGGTTTGTGGAAAGAACACACATGCAATGACCACTGGTGGATCCATGTGTGGTTTGTGGAAAAGAACACACATGCAATGACTCTAGTGTTGGTTTGTGGTTTTAGTATAAGAATAAACATGCAATGACTCTAGTGGTTGATCCACGTGTGGTTTGTGGAAAGAACACACATGCAATGACTCTGGTTGATCCATATGTGGTTTGTGGAAAGAACACACACGCAAAGACCACTGGTGGATCCATATGTGGTTTGTGGAAAAGAACACACATCCAATGACTCTAGTACTGGTTTGTGGTTTTAGTATAAGAACACACATGCAATGACTCTAGTTGTTGATCCATGTGTGGTTTGTGGAAATAACACACATGCAATGACTCTAGTGGTTGATCCATGTGTGGTTTGTGGAAAGAACACACATGCAATGACCACTGGTGGATCCATGTTGGTTTTAGTATATAAGAAAACACATGCAATGACTCTAGTGGTTGATCCATGTTTTTTTGTGGAAATAACACACATGCAATGACTCTAGTGGTTGATCCATGTGTGGTTTGTGAAAACAATACACATGCAATGACTCTAGTGTTGGTTTTAGTGTAAGAACACACATGAATGACTCTAGTGGTTGATCGATGTGTGGTTTGTGGAAATAACACATATGCAATGACTCTAGTGGTTGATCCATGTGTGGTTATGGAAATAACACACATGCAATGACTGTAATGGTTCCACATGTGTGGTTTGTGGAAAGAACACACATGCAATGACTCTGGTTGATCCATATGTGGTTTGTGGAAAGAACACACATGCAATGACCACTGGTGGATCCATGTGTGGTTTGAGGAAAAGAACACACATGCAATAACTCTAGTGCTGGTTTGTGGTTTTAGTATAAGAACAAACATGCAATGACTCTAGTGGTTGATCCATGTGTGGTTTGTGGAAAGAACACACATGCAATGACTCTGGTTGATCCATATGTGGTTTGTGGAAAGAACACACATGCAATGACCACTGGTGGATCCATGTGTGGTTTGTGGAAAAGAACACACATGCAATGACTCTAGTGCTGGTTTGTGGTTTTAGTATATGATCAAACATGCAATGACTCTAGTGGTTTATCCATGTGTGGTTTGTGGAAAGAACACACATGCAATGACTCTTGTTGATCCATATGTGGTTTGTGGAAAGAACACACATGCAATGACCGCTGGTGGATCCATGTATGGTTTGTGGAAAAGAACACACATGCAATTACTCTAGTACTGGTTTGTGGTTTTAGTATAAGAACACACATGCAATGACTCTAGTGGTTGATCCATGTGTGGTTTGTGGAAATAACACACATGCAATGACTCTAGTGGTTGATCCATGTGTGGTTTGTGGAAAGAACACACATGCAATGACCACTGGTGGATCCATGTTGGTTTTAGTATAAGAACACACATGCAATGACTCTAGTACTGGTTTGTGGTTTTACTATAATAACACACATGCAATGACTCTAGTGGTTGATCCATGTGTGGTTTGTGGAAATAACACAAATGCAATGACTCTAGTGGTTGATCCATGTGTGGTTTGTGGAAAGAACACACATGCACTGACCACTGGTGGATCCATGTTGGTTTTAGTATAAGAACACACATGCAATGACTCTAGTGGTTGATCCATGTTTGTTTGTGGAAATAACACTCATGCAATGACTCTAGTGGTTGATCCATGTGTGGTTTGTGAAAAGAACACACATGAAATGACTCTAGTGTTGGTTTTAGTGTAAGAACACACATGCAATGACTCTAGTGGTTGATCGATGTGTGGTTTGTGGAAATAACACATATGCAATGACTCTAGTGGTTGATCCATGTGTGGTTTATGGAAATAACACACATGCAACGACTATAATGGGCCACATGTGTGGTTTGTGGAAAGAACACACATGCAATGACTCTGGTTGATCCATATCTGGTTTGTGGAAAGAACACACATGCAATGACCACTGGTGGATCCATGTGTGGTTTGTGGAAAAGAACACACATGCAATGACTCTAGTGCTGGTTTGTGGTTTTAGTATATGAACAAACATGCAATGACTCTAGTGGTTGATCCATATGTGGTTTGTGGAAAGAACACACATGCAATGACTCTGGTTGATCCATATGTGGTTTGTGGAAAGAACACACATGCAATGACCACTGGTGGATCCATGTGTGGTTTGTGGAAAAGAACACACATGCAATGACTCTAGTACTGGTTTGTGGTTTTAGTATAAGAACACACATGCAATGACTCTAGTGGTTGATCCATGTGTGGTTTGTGGAAATAACACACATGCAATGACTCTAGTGGTTGATCCATGTGTGGTTTGTGGAAAGAACACACATGCAATGACCACTGGTGGATCCATGTTGGTTTTAATATAAGAACACACATGCAATGACTCTAGTACTGGTTTGTGGTTTTACTATAATAACACACATGCAATGACTCTAGTGGTTGATCCATGTGTGGTTTGTGGAAATAACACAAATGTAATGACTCTAGTGGTTGATCCATGTGTGGTTTGTGGAAAGAACACACATGCACTGACCACTGGTGGATCCATGTTGGTTTTAGTATAAGAACACACATGCAATGACTCTAGTGGTTGATCCATGTTTGTTTGTGGAAATAACACTCATGCAATGACTCTAGTGGTTGATCCATGTGTGGTTTGTGAAAAGAACACACATGAAATGACTCTAGTGTTGGTTTTAGTATAAGAACACACATGCAATGACTCTAGTGGTTGATCCATGTGTGGTTTGTGGAAATAACGCATATGCAATGACTCTAGTGGTTGATCCATGTGTGGTTTGTGGAAATAACACACATGCAATGACTGCAATGGGTCCACATGTGTGGTTTGTGGAAAGAACACACATGCAATGACTCTGGTTGATCCATATGTGGTTTGTGGAAAGAACACACATGCAATGACCCCTGGTGGATCCATGTGTGGTTTGAGGAAAAGAACACACATGCAATAACTCTAGTGCTGGTTTGTGGTTTTAGTATAAGAACAAACATGCAATGACTCTATTGGTTGATCCATGTGTGGTTTGTGGAAAGAACACACATGCAATGACTCTGGTTGATCCATATGTGGTTTGTGGAAAGAACACACATGCAATGACTACTGGTGGATCCATGTGTGGTTTGTGGAAAAGAACACACATGCAATGAATCTAGTGTTGGTTTGTGGTTTTAGTATAAGAATAAACATGCAATGACTCTAGTGGTTGATCCATGTGTGGTTTGTGGAAAGAACACACATGCAATGACTCTGGTTGATCCATATGTGGTTTGTGGAAAGAACACACATGTAATGACCACTGCTGGATCGATGTGTGGTTTGTGGATAATAACACACATGCAATGACTCTAGTACTGGTTTGTGGTTTTAGTATAAGAACAAACATGCAATGACTCTAGTGGTTGATCCATGTGTGGTTTGTGGAAATAACACACATGCAATGACTCTAGTGGTTGATCCATATGTGGTTTGTGGAAAGAACACACATGTAATGACCACTGGTGGATCCATGTGTGGTTTGTGGAAAAGAACACACATGCAATGACTCTAGTACTGGTTTGTGGTTTTACTATAAGAACACACATGCAGTGACTTTAGTGGTTGATCTATGTGTGGTTTGTGGAAATAACACACATGCAATGACTCTAGTGGTTGATCCATGTGTGGTTTGTGGAAAGAACACAATTGCAATGACCACCGGTGGATCCATGTTGGTTTTAGTATTAGAACACACATGCAATGACTCTAGTGGTTGATCCATGTTTGTTTGTGGAAATAACACACATGCAATGACTCTAGTGGTTGATCCATGTGTGGTTTGTGAAAAGAACACACATGCAATGACTCTAGTGTTGGTTTTAGTATAAGAACACACATGCAATGACTCTAGTGGTTGATCCATGTGTGGTTTGTGGAAATAACACATATGCAATGACTATAGTAGTTGATCCATGTGTGGTTTGTGGAAATAACACACATGCAATGACTGTAATGGGTCCACATGTGTGGTTTGTGGAAAGAACACACATGCAATGACTCTGGTTGGTCCATATGTGGTTTGTGGAAAGAACACACATGCAATGACCACTAGTGGATCCATGTGTGGTTTGTGGAAAAGAACACACATGCAATGACTCTAGTGTTGGTTTGTGGTTTGAGTATAAGAACAAACATGCAATGACTCTAGTGGTTGATCCATGTGTGGTTTGTGGAAAGAACACACATGCAATGACTTTGGTTGATCCATATGTGGTTTGTGGAAAGAACACACATGCATTGACCACTGGTGGATCCATATGTGGTTTGTGGAAAAGAACACACATGCAATGACTCTAGTACTGGTTTGTGGTTTCAGTATAAGAACACAAATACAATGACTCTAGTGGTTGATCCATGTGCGGTTTGTGGAAATAACACACATGCAATGATTCTAGTGGTTGATCCATGTGTGGTTTGTGGAAAGAACACACATGCACTGACCACTGGTGGATCCATGTTGGTTTTAGTATAAGAACACACATGCAATGACTCTAGTGGTTGATCCATGTTTGTTTGTGGAAATAACACTCATGCAATGACTCTAGTGGTTGATCCATGTGTGGTTTGTGAAAAGAACACACATGAAATGACTCTAGTGTTGGTTTTAGTATAAGAACACACATGCAATGACTCTAGTGGTTGATCCATGTCTGGTATGTGGAAATAACACATATGCAATGACTCTAGTGGTTGATCCATGTGTGGTTTGTGAAAAGAACACACATGCAATGACTCTACTGTTGGTTTTAGTATAAGAACACACATGCAATGACTCTAGTGGTTGATCCATGTGTGGTTTGTGGAAATAACACATATGCAATGACTCTAGTGGTTGATCCATGTGTGGTTTGTGGAAATAACACACATGCAATGACTGTAATGGGTCCACATGTGTGGTTTGTGGAAAGAACACACATGCATTGACTCTAGTTGATCCATATGTGGTTTGTGGAAAGAACACACATGCAATGACCACTAGTGGATCCATGTGTGGTTTGTGGAAAAGAACACACATGCAATGACTCTAGTGTTGGTTTGTGGTTTTAGTATAAGAACAAACATGCAATGATTCTAGTGGTTGATCCATGTGTGGTTTGTGGAAAGAACACACATGCAATGACTTTGGTTTATCCATATGTGGTTTTTGGAAAGAACACACATGCATTGACCACTGGTGGATCCATATGTGGTTTGTGGAAAAGAACACAGATGCAATGACTCTAGTACTGGTTTGTGGTTTTACTATAAGAACACACATGTAATGACTCTAGTGGTTGATCCATGTGTGGTTTGTGGAAATAACACACATGCAATGACTCTAGTGGTTGATCCATGTGTGGTTTGTGGAAAGAACACACATGCACTGACCACTGGTGGATCCATGTTGGTTTTAGTATAAGAACACACATGCAATGACTCTAGTGGTTGATCCATGTTTGTTTGTGGAAATAACACTCATGCAATGACTCTAGTGGTTGATCCATGTGTGGTTTGTGAAAAGAACACACATGAAATGACTCTAGTGTTGGTTTTAGTATAAGAACACACATACAATGACTCTAGTGGTTGATCCATGTGTGGTTTGTGGAAATAACACATATGCAATGACTCTAGTGGTTGATCCATGTGTGGTTTGTGGAAATAACACACATGCAATGACTGTAATGGGTCCATATGTGTGGTTTGTGGAAGGAACACACATGCAATGACTCTGGTTGATCCATATGTGGTTTGTGGAAATAACACACATGCAATGACCACTGGTGGATCCATGTGTGGTTTGAGGAAAAGAACACACATGCAATAACTCTAGTGCTGGTTTGTGGTTTTACTATAAGAACAAACATGCAATGACTCTAGTGGTTGATCCATGTGGGGTTTGTGGAAAGAACACACATGCAATGACTCTGGTTGATCCATATGTGGTTTGTGGAAAGAACACACATGCAATGACCACTAGTGGATCCATGTGTGGTTTGTGGAAAAGAACACACATGCAATGACTCTAGTGTTGGTTTGTGGTTTTAGTATAAGAACAAACATGCAATGATTCTAGTGGTTGATCCATGTGTGGTTTGTGGAAAGAACACACATGCAATGACTTTGGTTTATCCATATGTGGTTTTTGGAAAGAACACACATGCATTGACCACTGGTGGATCCATATGTGGTTTGTGGAAAAGAACACAGATGCAATGACTCTAGTACTGGTTTGTGGTTTTACTATAAGAACACACATGTAATGACTCTAGTGGTTGATCCATGTGTGGTTTGTGGAAATAACACACATGCAATGACTCTAGTGGTTGATCCCTGTGTGGTTTGTGGAAAGAACACACATGCACTGACCACTGGTGGATCCATGTTGGTTTTAGTATAAGAACACACATGCAATGACTCTAGTGGTTGATCCATGTTTGTTTGTGGAAATAACACTCATGCAATGACTCTAGTGGTTGATCCATGTGTGGTTTATGAAAAGAACACACATGAAATGACTCTAGTGTTGGTTTTAGTATAAGAACACACATGCAATGACTCTAGTGGTTGATCCATGTGTGGTTTGTGGAAATAACACATATGCAATGACTCTAGTGGTTGATCCATGTGTGGTTTGTGGAAATAACACACATGCAATGACTGTAATGGGTCCATATGTGTGGTTTGTGGAAAGAACACACATGCAATGACTCTGGTTGATCCATATGTGGTTTGTGGAAAGAACACACATGCAATGACCACTGGTGGATCCATGTGTGGTTTGAGGAAAAGAACACACATGCAATAACTCTAGTGCTGGTTTGTGGTTTTACTATAAGAACAAACATGCAATGACTCTAGTGGTTGATCCATGTGCGGTTTGTGGAAAGAACATACATGCAATGACTTTGGTTGATCCATCTGTGGTTTGTGGAAAGAACACACATGCAATGACCACTGGTGGATCCATGTGTGGTTTGTGGAAAAGAACACACATGCAATGACTCTAGTGCTGGTTTGTGGTTTTAGTATATGAACAAACATGCAATGACTCTAGTGGTTGATCCATGTGTGGTTTGTGGAAAGAACACACATGCAATGACTCTGGTTGATCCATATGTGGTTTGTGGAAAGAACACACATGTAATGACCACTGGTGGATCCATGTGTGGTTTGTGGAAAATAACACACATGCAATGACTCTAGTACTGGTTTGTGGTTCTAGTATAAGAACACACATGCAATGACTCTAGTGGTTGATCCATGTTTGTTTGTGGAAATAACACACATGCAATGACTCTAGTAGTTGATCCATGTTTGGTTTGTGGAAAGAACACACATGCAATGACCACTGGTGGATCCATGTTGGTTTTAGTATAAGAACACACATGCAATTACTCTAGTACTGGTTTGTGGTTTTACTATAAGAACACACATGCAATGACTCTAGTGGTTGATCCATGTGTGGTTTGTGGAAATAACACACATGCAACGACTCTAGTGGTTAATCCATGTGTGGTTTATGGAAAGAACACACATGCAATGACCACTGGTGGATCCATGTTGGTTTTAGTATAAGAACACACATGCAATGACTCTAGTACTGGTTTGTGGTTTTACTATAAGAACACACATGCAGTGACTTTAGTGGTTGATCTATGTGTGGTTTGTGGAAATAACACACATGCAATGACTCTAGTGGTTGATCCATGTGTGGTTTGTGGAAAGAACACAATTGCAATGACCACCGGTGGATCCATGTTGGTTTTAGTATTAGAACACACATGCAATGACTCTAGTGGTTGATCCATGTTTGTTTGTGGAAATAACACACATGCAATGACTCTAGTGGTTGATCCATGTGTGGTTTGTGAAAAGAACACACATGCAATGACTCTAGTGTTGGTTTTAGTATAAGAACACACATGCAATGACTCTAGTGGTTGATCCATGTGTGGTTTGTGGAAATAACACATATGCAATGACTATAGTAGTTGATCCATGTGTGGTTTGTGGAAATAACACACATGCAATGACTGTAATGGGTCCACATGTGTGGTTTGTGGAAAGAACACACATGCAATGACTCTGGTTGATCCATATGTGGTTTGTGGAAAGAACACACATGCAATGACCACTAGTGGATCCATGTGTGGTTTGTGGAAAAGAACACACATGCAATGACTCTAGTGTTGGTTTGTGGTTTTAGTATAAGAACAAACATGCAATGACTCTAGTGGTTGATCCATGTGTGGTTTGTGGAAAGAACACACATGCAATGACTTTGGTTGATCCATATGTGGTTTGTGGAAAGAACACACATGCATTGACCACTGGTGGATCCATATGTGGTTTGTGGAAAAGAACACACATGCAATGACTCTAGTACTGGTTTGTGGTTTCAGTATAAGAACACAAATACAATGACTCTAGTGGTTGATCCATGTGTGGTTTGTGGAAATAACACACATGCAATGATTCTAGTGGTTGATCCATGTGTGGTTTGTGGAAAGAACACACATGCACTGACCACTGGTGGATCCATGTTGGTTTTAGTATAAGAACACACATGCAATGACTCTAGTGGTTGATCCATGTTTGTTTGTGGAAATAACACTCATGCAATGACTCTAGTGGTTGATCCATGTGTGGTTTGTGAAAAGAACACACATGAAATGACTCTAGTGTTGGTTTTAGTATAAGAACACACATGCAATGACTCTAGTGGTTGATCCATGTCTGGTATGTGGAAATAACACATATGCAATGACTCTAGTGGTTGATCCATGTGTGGTTTGTGAAAAGAACACACATGCAATGACTCTACTGTTGGTTTTAGTATAAGAACACACATGCAATGACTCTAGTGGTTGATCCATGTGTGGTTTGTGGAAATAACACATATGCAATGACTCTAGTGGTTGATCCATGTGTGGTTTGTGGAAATAACACACATGCAATGACTGTAATGGGTCCACATGTGTGGTTTGTGGAAAGAACACACATGCATTGACTCTAGTTGATCCATATGTGGTTTGTGGAAAGAACACACATGCAATGACCACTAGTGGATCCATGTGTGGTTTGTGGAAAAGAACACACATGCAATGACTCTAGTGTTGGTTTGTGGTTTTAGTATAAGAACAAACATGCAATGATTCTAGTGGTTGATCCATGTGTGGTTTGTGGAAAGAACACACATGCAATGACTTTGGTTTATCCATATGTGGTTTTTGGAAAGAACACACATGCATTGACCACTGGTGGATCCATATGTGGTTTGTGGAAAAGAACACAGATGCAATGACTCTAGTACTGGTTTGTGGTTTTACTATAAGAACACACATGTAATGACTCTAGTGGTTGATCCATGTGTGGTTTGTGGAAATAACACACATGCAATGACTCTAGTGGTTGATCCATGTGTGGTTTGTGGAAAGAACACACATGCACTGACCACTGGTGGATCCATGTTGGTTTTAGTATAAGAACACACATGCAACGACTCTAGTGGTTGATCCATGTTTGTTTGTGGAAATAACACTCATGCAATGACTCTAGTGGTTGATCCATGTGTGGTTTGTGAAAAGAACACACATGAAATGACTCTAGTGTTGGTTTTAGTATAAGAACACACATACAATGACTCTAGTGGTTGATCCATGTGTGGTTTGTGGAAATAACACATATGCAATGACTCTAGTGGTTGATCCATGTGTGGTTTGTGGAAATAACACACATGCAATGACTGTAATGGGTCCATATGTGTGGTTTGTGGAAGGAACACACATGCAATGACTCTGGTTGATCCATATGTGGTTTGTGGAAATAACACACATGCAATGACCACTGGTGGATCCATGTGTGGTTTGAGGAAAAGAACACACATGCAATAACTCTAGTGCTGGTTTGTGGTTTTACTATAAGAACAAACATGCAATGACTCTAGTGGTTGATCCATGTGGGGTTTGTGGAAAGAACACACATGCAATGACTCTGGTTGATCCATATGTGGTTTGTGGAAAGAACACACATGCAATGACCACTAGTGGATCCATGTGTGGTTTGTGGAAAAGAACACACATGCAATGACTCTAGTGTTGGTTTGTGGTTTTAGTATAAGAACAAACATGCAATGATTCTAGTGGTTGATCCATGTGTGGTTTGTGGAAAGAACACACATGCAATGACTTTGGTTTATCCATATGTGGTTTTTGGAAAGAACACACATGCATTGACCACTAGTGGATCCATATGTGGTTTGTGGAAAAGAACACAGATGCAATGACTCTAGTACTGGTTTGTGGTTTTACTATAAGAACACACATGTAATGACTCTAGTGGTTGATCCATGTGTGGTTTGTGGAAATAACACACATGCAATGACTCTAGTGGTTGATCCCTGTGTGGTTTGTGGAAAGAACACACATGCACTGACCACTGGTGGATCCATGTTGGTTTTAGTATAAGAACACACATGCAATGACTCTAGTGGTTGATCCATGTTTGTTTGTGGAAATAACACTCATGCAATGACTCTAGTGGTTGATCCATGTGTGGTTTATGAAAAGAACACACATGAAATGACTCTAGTGTTGGTTTTAGTATAAGAACACACATGCAATGACTCTAGTGGTTGATCCATGTGTGGTTTGTGGAAATAACACATATGCAATGACTCTAGTGGTTGATCCATGTGTGGTTTGTGGAAATAACACACATGCAATGACTGTAATGGGTCCATATGTGTGGTTTGTGGAAAGAACACACATGCAATGACTCTGGTTGATCCATATGTGGTTTGTGGAAAGAACACACATGCAATGACCACTGGTGGATCCATGTGTGGTTTGTGGAAAAGAACACACATGCAATAACTCTAGTGCTGGTTTGTGGTTTTACTATAAGAACAAACATGCAATGACTCTAGTGGTTGATCCATGTGCGGTTTGTGGAAAGAACATACATGCAATGACTTTGGTTGATCCATCTGTGGTTTGTGGAAAGAACACACATGCAATGACCACTGGTGGATCCATGTGTGGTTTGTGGAAAAGAACACACATGCAATGACTCTAGTGTTGGTTTGTGGTTTTAGTATATGAACAAACATGCAATGACTCTAGTGGTTGATCCATGTGTGGTTTGTGGAAAGAACACACATGCAATGACTCTGGTTGATCCATATGTGGTTTGTGGAAAGAACACACATGTAATGACCACTGGTGGATCCATGTGTGGTTTGTGGAAAATAACACACATGCAATGACTCTAGTACTGGTTTGTGGTTCTAGTATAAGAACACACATGCAATGACTCTAGTGGTTGATCCATGTTTGTTTGTGGAAATAACACACATGCAATGACTCTAGTGGTTGATCCATGTTTGGTTTGTGGAAAGAACACACATGCAATGACCACTGGTGGATCCATGTTGGTTTTAGTATAAGAACACACATGCAATTACTCTAGTACTGGTTTGTGGTTTTACTATAAGAACACACATGCAATGACTCTAGTGGTTGATCCATGTGTGGTTTGTGGAAATAACACACATGCAACGACTCTAGTGGTTAATCCATGTGTGGTTTGTGGAAAGAACACACATGCAATGACCACCGGTGGATCCATGTTGGTTTTAGTATTAGAACACACATGCAATGACTCTAGTGGTTGATCCATGTTTGTTTGTGGAAATAACACACATGCAATGACTCTAGTGGTTGATCCATGTTTGGTTTGTGGAAATAACACACATGCAATGACCACTGGTGGATCCATGTTGGTTTTAGTATAAGAACACACATGCAATGACTCTAGTACTGGTTTGTGGTTTTACTATAAGAACACACATGCAATGACTCTAGTGGTTGATCCATGTGTGGTTTGTGGAAATAACACACATGCAACGACTCTAGTGGTTGATCCATGTGTGGTTTGTGGAAAGAACACACATGCAATGACCACCGGTGGATCCATGTTGGTTTTAGTATTAGAACACACATGCAATGACTCTAGTGGTTGATCCATGTTTGTTTGTGGAAATAACACACATGCAATGACTCTAGTGGTTGATCCATGTGTTGTTTGTCTAAAGAACACACATGCAATGACTCTAGTGTTGGTTTTAGTATAAGAACACACATGCAATGACTCTAGTGGTTGATCCATGTGTGGTTTGTGGAAATAACACATATGCAATGACTCTACTGGTTGATCCATGTGTGGTTTGTGGAAATAACACACATGTAATGACTGTAATGGGTCCACATGTGTGGTTTGTGGAAAGAACACACATACAATGACTCTGGTTGATCCATATGTGGTTTGTGGAAAGAACACACATGCAATGACCACTGGTGAATCCATGTGTGGTTTGTGGAAAAGAACACACATGCCATGACTCTAGTGCTGGTTTGTGGTTTTAGTATAAGAACAAACATGCAATGACTCTAGTGGTTGATCCATGTGTGTTTTGTGGAAATAACACACATGCAATGACCACTGGTGGATCCATGTGTGGTTTGTGGATAGAACACACACGCAATAACTCTAGTGCTGGTTTGTGATCTTAGTATAAGAACAAACGTGCAATGACTCTAGTGGTTGATCCATGTGTGGTTTGTGGAAAGAACACACATGCAATGACTCTGGTTGATCCATATGTGGTTTGTGGAAAGAACACACATGCAATGACCACTGGTGGATCCATGTGTGGTTTGTGGCAATAACACACATGCAATGACTCTAGTACTGGTTTGTGGTTTCAGTATAAGAACACACATACAATGACTCTAGTGGTTGATCCATGTGTGGTTTGTGGAAATAACACACATGCAATGACTCTAGTGGTTGATCCATGTTTGGTTTGTGGAAATAACACACATGCAATGACCACTGGTGGATCCATGTTGGTTTTAGTATAAGAACACACATGCAATGACTCTAGTACTGGTTTGTGGTTTTACTATAAGAACACACATGCAATGACTCTAGTGGTTGATCCATGTGTGGTTTGTGGAAATAACACACATGCAACGACTCTAGTGGTTGATCCATGTGTGGTTTGTGGAAAGAACACACATGCAATGACCACCGGTGGATCCATGTTGGTTTTAGTATTAGAACACACATGCAATGACTCTAGTGGTTGATCCATGTTTGTTTGTGGAAATAACACACATGCAATGACTCTAGTGGTTGATCCATGTGTTGTTTGTCAAAAGAACACACATGCAATGACTCTAGTGTTGGTTTTAGTATAAGAACACACATGCAATGACTCTAGTGGTTGATCCATGTGTGGTTTGTGGAAATAACACATATGCAATGACTCTACTGGTTGATCCATGTGTGGTTTGTGGAAATAACACACATGTAATGACTGTAATGGGTCCACATGTGTGGTTTGTGGAAAGAACACACATACAATGACTCTGGTTGATCCATATGTGGTTTGTGGAAAGAACACACATGCAATGACCACTGGTGAATCCATGTGTGGTTTGTGGAAAAGAACACACATGCCATGACTCTAGTGCTGGTTTGTGGTTTTAGTATAAGAACAAACATGCAATGACTCTAGTGGTTGATCCATGTGTGTTTTGTGGAAATAACACACATGCAATGACCACTGGTGGATCCATGTGTGGTTTGTGGATAGAACACACACGCAATAACTCTAGTGCTGGTTTGTGATCTTAGTATAAGAACAAACGTGCAATGACTCTAGTGGTTGATCCATGTGTGGTTTGTGGAAAGAACACACATGCAATGACTCTGGTTGATCCATATGTGGTTTGTGGAAAGAACACACATGCAATGACCACTGGTGGATCCATGTGTGGTTTGTGGCAATAACACACATGCAATGACTCTAGTACTGGTTTGTGGTTTCAGTATAAGAACACACATACAATGACTCTAGTGGTTGATCCATGTGTGGTTTGTGGAAATAACACACAGGCAATGACTCTAGTAGTTGATCCATGTGTGGTTTGTGGAAAGAACATA
Source organism: Avena sativa (assembly GCA_916181665.1). Taxonomy (NCBI): domain Eukaryota; kingdom Viridiplantae; phylum Streptophyta; class Magnoliopsida; order Poales; family Poaceae; genus Avena; species Avena sativa. Next base: position 336,346,860 of record OV702289.1, read on the forward strand.
CATGCAATGACCACTGGTGGATCCATATTGGTTTTAGTATAAGAACACACATGCAATGACTCTAATGGTTGATCCATGTTTGTTTGTGGAAATAACACACATGCAATGATTCTAGTGGTTGATCCATGTGTGGTTTGTGAAAAGAACACACATGCAATGACTCTAGTGTTGGTTTTAGTATAAGAACACACATGCAATGAGTCTAGTGGTTGATCCATGTGTGGTTTGTGGAAATAACACATATGCAATGACTGTAGTGGTTGATCCATGTGTGGTTTGTGGAAATAACACACATGCAATGACTGTAATGGGTCCACATGTGTGGTTTGTGGAAAGAACAAACATGCAATGACTCTGGTTGATCCATACGTGGTTTGTGGAAAGAACACACATGCAATGACTCTGGTTGATCCATATGTGGTGTGTGGAAAGAACACACATGCAATGACCATTGGTGGATCCATGTGTGGTTTGTGGAAAAGAACACACATGCAATGACTCTAGTGCTGGTTTGTGGTTTTAGTGTAAGAACAAACATGCAATGACTCTGGTTGATCCATGTGTGGTTTGTGGAAATAACACACATGCAATGACTCTGGTTGATCGATATGTGGTTTTTGGAAAGAACACACATGCAATGACCACTGGTGGATCCATGTGTGGTTTGTGGAAAAGAACACACATGCAATGACTCTAGTGCTGGTTTGTGGTTTTAGTATATGAACAAACATGCAATGACTCTAGTGGTTGATTCATGTGTGGTTTGTGGAAAGAACACACATGCAATGACTCTAGTTGATCCATATGTGGTTTGTGGAAAGAACACACATGTAATGACCACTGGTGGATCCATGTGTGGTTTGTGGAAAAGAACACACATGCAATGACTCTAGTACTGGTTTGTGGTTTTAGTATAAGAACACACATGCAATGACTCTAGTGGTTGATCCATGTGTGGTTTGTGGAAATAACACACATGCAATGACTCTAGTGGTTGATCCATGTGTGGTTTGTGGAAAGAACACACATGCAATGACCACTGGTGGATCCATGTTGGTTTTACTATAAGAGCACACATGCAATGACTCTAGTACTGGTTTGTGGTTTTAGTATAAGAACACACATGCAATGACTCTAGTGGTTGATCCATGTGTGGTTTGTGGAAATAACACACATGCAATGACTCTAGTGGTTAATCCATGTGTGGTTTGTGGAAAGAACACACATGCACTGACCACTGGTGGATCCATGTTGGTTTTAGTATAAGAACACACATGCAATGACTCTAGTGGTTGATCCATGTTTGTTTGTGGAAATAACACTCATGCAATGACTCTAGTGGTTGATCCATGGGTGGTTTGTGAAAAGAACACACATGAAATGACTCTAGTGTTTGTTTTAGTATAAGAACACACATGCAATGACTCTAGTGGTTGATCCATGTGTGGTTTGTGGAAATAACACACAGGCAATGACTCTAGTGGTTGATCCATGTGTGGTTTGTGGAAAGAACACACATGCAATGACCACTGGTGGATCCATATTGGTTTTAGTATAAGAACACACATGCAATGACTCTAGTGGTTGATCCATGTTTGTTTGTGGAAATAACACACATGCAATGACTCTAGTGGTTGATCCATGTGTGGTTTGTGAAAAGATCACACATGCAATGACTCTAGTGTTGGTTTTAGTATAAGAACACACATGCAATGAGTGTAGTGGTTGATCCATGTGTGGTTTGTGGATATAACACATATGCAATGACTGTAGTGGTTGATCCTTGTGTGGTTTGTGGAAATAACACAGATGCAATGACTGTAATGGGTCCACATGTGTGGTTTGTGGAAAGAACACACATGCAAAGACTCTGGTTGATCCATATGTGGTTTGTGGAAAGAACACACATGCAATGACCACTGGTGGATCCATGTGTGGTTTGTGGAAAAGAACACAAATGCAATGACTCTAGTGCTGGTTTGTGGTTTTAGTATAAGAACAAACATGCAATGACTCTAGTGGTTGATCCATGTGTGGTTTGTGGAAAGAACACACATGCAATGACTCTGGTTGATCCATATGTGGTTTGTGGAAAGAACACACAAGCAATGACCACTTGTGGATCCATGTGTGGTTTGTGGAAAAGAACACACATGCAATGACTCTAGTGCTGGTTTGTGGTTTTATTATAAGAACACACATGCAATGACTCTAGTGGTTGATCCATATGTGGTTTCTGGAAATAACACACATGCAATGACTCTAGTGGTTGATCCATGTGTGGTTTGTGGAAAGAACACACATGCAATGACCACTGGTGGATCCATGTTGGTTTTACTATAAGAGCACACATGCAATGACTCTAGTACTGGTTTGTGGTTTTAGTATAAGAACACACATGCAATGACTCTAGTGGTTGATCCATGTGTGGTTTGTGGAAATAACACACATGCAATGACTCTAGTGGTTAATCCATGTGTGGTTTGTGGAAAGAACACACATGCACTGACCACTGGTGGATCCATGTTGGTTTTAGTATAAGAACGCACATGCAATGACTCTAGAGGTTGATCCATGTTTGTTTGTGGAAATAACACTCATGCAATGACTCTAGTGGTTGATCCATGTGTGGTTTGTGAAAAGAACACACATGAAATGACTCTAATGTTGGTTTTAGTATAAGAACACACATGCAATGACTCTAGTGGTTGATCCATGTGTGGTTTGTGGAAATAACACACAGGCAATGACTCTAGTGGTTGATCCATGTGTGGTTTGTGGAAAGAACACACATGCAATGCCCACTGGTGGATCCATATTGGTTTTAGTATAAGAACACACATGCAATGACTCTAGTGGTTGATCCATGTTTGTTTGTGGAAATAACACACATGCAATGACTCTAGTGGTTGATCCATGTGTGGTTTGTGAAAAGAACACACATGCAATGACTCTAGTGTTGGTTTTAGTATAAGAACACACATGCAATGAGTCTAGTGGTTGATCCATGTGTGGTTTGTGGAAATAACACATATGCACTGACTGTAGTGGTTGATCCATGTGTGGTTTGTGGAAATAACACACATGCAATGACTGTAATGGGTCCACATGTGTGGTTTGTGGAAAGAACACACATGTAATGACTCTGGTTGATCCATATGTGGTTTGTGGAAAGAACACACATGCAATGACCACTGGTGGATCCATGTGTGGTTTGTAGAAAAGAACACACATGCAATGACTCTAGTGCTGGTTTGTGGTTTTAGTATAAGAACAAACATGCAATGACTCTAGTGGTTGATCCATGTGTGGTTTGTGGAAAGAACACACATGCAATGATTCTGGTTGATCCATATGTGGTTTGTGGAAAGAACACACATGCAATGACCACTGGTGGATCCATGTGTGGTTTGTGGAAAAGAACACATATGCAATGACTCTAGTGCTGGTTTGTGGTTTTAGTATATGAACAAACATGCAATGACTCTAGTGGTTGATCCATGTGTGGTTTGTGGAAAGAAAACACATGCAATGACTCTAGTTGATCCATATGTGGTTTGTGGAAAGAACACACATGTAATGACCACTGGTGGATCCATGTGTGGTTTGTGGAAAAGAACACACATGCAATGACTCTAGGACTGGTTTGTGGTTTGAGTATAAGAACACACATGCAATGACTCTAGTGGTTGATCCATGTGTGGTTTGTGGAAATAACACACATGCAATGACTCTAGGGGTTGATCCATGTGTGGTTTGTGGAAAGAACACACATGCAATGACCACTGGTGGATCCATGTTGGTTTTACTATAAGAGCACACATGCAATGACTCTAGTACTGGTTTGTGGTTTGAGTATAATAACACACATGCAATGACTCTAGTGGTTGATCCATGTGTGGTTTGTGGAAATAACACACATGCAATGACTCTAGTGGTTAATCCATGTGTGGTTTGTGGAAAGAACACACATGCACTAACCACTGGTGGATCCATGTTGGTTTTAGTATAAGAACACACATGCAATGACTCTAGTGGTTGATCCATGCTTGTTTGTGGAAATAACACTCATGCAATGACTCTAGTGGTTGATCCATGTGTGGTTTATGAAAAGAACACACATGAAATGACTCTAGTGTTGGTTTTAGTATAAGAACACACATGCAATGACTCTAGTGGTTGATCCATGTGTGGTTTGTGGAAATAACACATATGCAATGAATCTAGTGGTTGATCCATGTGTGGTTTGTGGAAATAACACACATGCAATGACTGTAATGGGTCCATATGTGTGGTTTGTGGAAAGAACACACATGCAATGACTCTGGTTGATCCATATGTGGTTTGTGGAAAGAACACACATGCAATGAACACTAGTTGATCCATGTGTGGTTTGAGGAACAGAACACACATGCAATAACTCTAGTGCTGGTTTGTGGTTTTAGTATAAGAACAAACATGCAATGACTCTAGTGGTTGATCCATGTGTGGTTTCTGGAAAGAACACACATGCAATGACTCTGGTTGATCCATATGTGGTTTGTGGAAAGAACACACATGCAATGACCACTGGTGGATCCATGTGTGGTTTGTGGAAAAGAACACACATGCAATGACTCTAGTGCTGGTTCGTGGTTTTAGTATATGAACAAAAATGCAATGACTCTAGTGGTTGATCCATGTGTGGTTAGTGGAAAGAACACACATGCAATGACTCTGGTTGATCCATATCTGGTTTGTGGAAAGAACACACATGTAATTACCACTGGTGGATCCATGTGTGGTTTGTGGAAAAGAACACACATGCAATGACTCTAGTACTGGTTTGTGGTTCTAGTATAAGAACACACATGCAATGACTCTAGTGGTTGATCCATGTGTGGTTTGTGGAAATAACACACATGCAATGACTCTAGTGGTTGATCCATGTGTGGTTTGTGGCAAGAACACACATGCAATGACCACTAGTGGATCCATGTTGGTTTTAGTATAAGAACACACATGAAATGACTCTAGTACTGGTTTGTGGTTTTACTATAAGAACACACATGCAATGATTCTAGTGGTTGATCCATGTGTGGTTTGTGGAAATAACACACATGCAATGACTCTAGTGGTTGATCCATGTGTGGTTTGTGGAAAGAACACACATGCAATGACCACCGGTGGATCCATGTTGGTTTTAGTATTAGAACACACATGCAATGACTCTAGTGGTTGATCCATGTTTGTTTGTGGAAATAACACGCATGCAATGACTCTAGTGGTTGATCCATGTGTGGTTTGTGAAAAGAACACACATGCAATGACTCTAGTGTTGGATTTAGTATAAGAACACACATGCAATGACTCTAGTGGTTGATCCATGTGTGGTTTGTGGAAATAACACATATGCAATGACTCTACTGGTTGATCCATGTTTGGTTTGTGGAAATAACACACATGCAATGACTGTAATGGGTCCACATGTGTGGTTTGTGGAAAGAACACACATGCAATGACTCTGGTTGATCCATATGTGGTTTGTGGAAAGAACACACATGCAATGACCACTGGTGGATCCATGTGTGGTTTGTGGAAAAGAACACACATGCAATGACTCTAGTGCTGGTTTGTGGTTTTAGTATATGAACAAACATGCAATGACTCTAGTGGTTGATCCATGTGTGGTTTGTGGAAAGAACACACATGCAATGACTGTAATGGGTCCATATGTGTGGTTTGTGGAAAGAACACACATGCAATGACTCTGGTTGATCCATATGTGGTTTGTGGAAAGAACACACATGCAATGAACACTAGTTGATCCATGTGTGGTTTGAGGAACAGAACACACATGCAATAACTCTAGTGCTGGTTTGTGGTTTTAGTATAAGAACAAACATGCAATGACTCTAGTGGTTGATCCATGTGTGGTTTCTGGAAAGAACACACATGCAATGACTCTGGTTGATCCATATGTGGTTTGTGGAAAGAACACACATGCAATGACCACTGGTGGATCCATGTGTGGTTTGTGGAAAAGAACACACATGCAATGACTCTAGTGCTGGTTCGTGGTTTTAGTATATGAACAAAAATGCAATGACTCTAGTGGTTGATCCATGTGTGGTTAGTGGAAAGAACACACATGCAATGACTCTGGTTGATCCATATCTGGTTTGTGGAAAGAACACACATGTAATTACCACTGGTGGATCCATGTGTGGTTTGTGGAAAAGAACACACATGCAATGACTCTAGTACTGGTTTGTGGTTCTAGTATAAGAACACACATGCAATGACTCTAGTGGTTGATCCATGTGTGGTTTGTGGAAATAACACACATGCAATGACTCTAGTGGTTGATCCATGTGTGGTTTGTGGCAAGAACACACATGCAATGACCACTAGTGGATCCATGTTGGTTTTAGTATAAGAACACACATGAAATGACTCTAGTACTGGTTTGTGGTTTTACTATAAGAACACACATGCAATGATTCTAGTGGTTGATCCATGTGTGGTTTGTGGAAATAACACACATGCAATGACTCTAGTGGTTGATCCATGTGTGGTTTGTGGAAAGAACACACATGCAATGACCACCGGTGGATCCATGTTGGTTTTAGTATTAGAACACACATGCAATGACTCTAGTGGTTGATCCATGTTTGTTTGTGGAAATAACACGCATGCAATGACTCTAGTGGTTGATCCATGTGTGGTTTGTGAAAAGAACACACATGCAATGACTCTAGTGTTGGATTTAGTATAAGAACACACATGCAATGACTCTAGTGGTTGATCCATGTGTGGTTTGTGGAAATAACACATATGCAATGACTCTACTGGTTCATCCATGTTTGGTTTGTGGAAATAACACACATGCAATGACTGTAATGGGTCCACATGTGTGGTTTGTGGAAAGAACACACATGCAATGACTCTGGTTGATCCATATGTGGTTTGTGGAAAGAACACACATGCAATGACCACTGGTGGATCCATGTGTGGTTTGTGGAAAAGAACACACATGCAATGACTCTAGTGCTGGTTTGTGGTTTTAGTATATGAACAAACATGCAATGACTCTAGTGGTTGATCCATGTGTGGTTTGTGGAAAGAACACACATGCAATGACTCTAGTTGATCCATATGTGGTTTGTGGAAAGAACACACATGTAATGACCACTGGTGGATCCATGTGTGGTTTGTGGAAAAGAACACACATGCAATGACTCTAGTACTGGTTTGTGGTTTTATTATAAGAACACACATGCAATGACTCTAGTGGTTGATCCATATGTGGTTTGTGGAAATAACACACATGTAATGACTCTAGTGGTTGACCCATGTATGGTTTGTAAAAAGAACATACATGCAATGACCACTGGTGGATCCATGTTGGTTTTACTATAAGAGCACACATGCAATGACTCTAGTACTGGTTTGTGGTTTTAGTATAAGAACACACATGCAATGACTCTAGTGGTTGATCCATGTGTGGTTTGTGGAAATAACACACATGCAATGACTCTAGTGGTTAATCCATGTGTGGTTTGTGGAAAGAACACACATGCACTGACCACTTGTGGATCCATGTTGGTTTTAGTATAAGAACGCACATGCAATGACTCTAGAGGTTGATCCATGTTTGTTTGTGGAAATAACACTCATGCAATGACTCTAGTGGTTGATCCATGTGTGGTTTATGAAAAGAACACACATGCAATGACTCTAGTGTTGGTTTTAGTATAAGAACACACATGCAATGAGTCTAGTGGTTGATACATGTGTGGTTTGTGGAAATAACACATATGCAATGACTGTAGTGGTTGATCCATGTGTGGTCTGTGGAAATAACACACATGCAATGACTGTAATGGGTCCACATGTGTGGTTTGTGGAAACAACACACATGCAATGACTCTGGTTGATCCATATGTGGTTTGTGGAAATATCACACATGCAATGACCACTGGTGGATCCATGTGTGGTTTGTGGAAAAGAACACACATGCAATGACTCTAGTGCTGATTTGTGGTTTTAGTATAAGAACAAACATGCAATGACTCTAGTGGTTGATCCATGTGTGGTTTGTGGAAAGAACACACATGCAATGACTCTGGTTGATCCATATGTGGTTTGTGGAAAGAACACATATGCAATGACCACTGGTGGATCCATGTGTGGTTTGTGGAAAAGAACACACATGCAATGACTCTAGTGCTGGTTTGTGGTTTTAGTATAAGAACAAACATGCAATGACTCTAGTGGTTGATCCATGTGTGGTTTGTGGAAAGAACACACATGCAATGATTCTGGTTGATCCATATGTGGTTTGTGGAAAGAACACACATGCAATGACCACTGGTGGATCCATGTGTGGTTTGTGGAAAAGAACACATATGCAATGACTCTAGTGCTGGTTTGTGGTTTTAGTATATGAACAAACATGCAATGACTCTAGTGGTTGATCCATGTGTGGTTTGTGGAAAGAAAACACATGCAATGACTCTAGTTGATCCATATGTGGTTTGTGGAAAGAACACACATGTAATGACCACTGGTGGATCCATGTGTGGTTTGTGGAAAAGAACACACATGCAATGACTCTAGGACTGGTTTGTGGTTTGAGTATAAGAACACACATGCAATGACTCTTGTGGTTGATCCATGTGTGGTTTGTGGAAATAACACACATGCAATGACTCTAGTGGTTGATCCATGTGTGGTTTGTGGAAAGAACACACATGCAATGACCACTGGTGGATCCATGTTGGTTTTACTATAAGAGCACACATGCAATGACTCTAGTACTGGTTTGTGGTTTTAGTATAAGAACACACATGCAATGACTCTAGTGGTTGATCCATGTGTGGTTTGTGGAAATAACACACATGCAATGACTCTAGTGGTTAATCCATGTGTGGTTTGTGGAAAGAACACACATGCACTAACCACTGGTGGATCCATGTTGGTTTTAGTATAAGAAGACACATGCAATGACTCTAGTGGTTGATCCATGTTTGTTTGTGGAAATAACAGTCATGCAATGACTCTAGTGGTTGATCCATGTGTGGTTTGTGAAAAGAACACACATGAAATGACTCTAGTGTTGGTTTTAGTATAAGAACACACATGCAATGACTCTAGTGGTTGATCCATGTGTGGTTTGTGGAAATAACACATATGCAATGACTCTACTGGTTGATCCATGTTTGGTTTGTGGAAATAACACACATGCAATGACTGTAATGGGTCCATATGTGTGGTTTGTGGAAAGAACACACATGCAATGACTCTGGTTGATCCATATGTGGTTTGTGGAAAGAACACACATGCAATGACCACTGGCGGATCCATGTGTGGTTTGAGGAACAGAACACACATGCAATGACTCTAGTGCTGGTTTGTGGTTTTAGTATAAGAACAAACATGCAATGACTCTAGTGGTTGATCCATGTGTGGTTTGTGGAAAGAACACACATGCAATGACTCTAGTTGATCCATATGTGGTTTGTGGAAAGAACACACATGCAATGACCACTGGTGGATCCATGTGTGGTTTGTGGAAAAGAACACACATGCAATGACTCTAGTACTGGTTCGTGGTTTTATTATAAGAAAACACATGCAATGACTCTAGTGGTTGATCCATGTGTGGTTAGTGGAAAGAACACACATGCAATGACTCTGGTTGATCCATATGTGGTTTGTGGAAAGAACACACATGTAATTACCACTGGTGGATCCATGTGTGGTTTGTGGAAAAGAACACACATGCAATGACTCTAGTACTGGTTTGTGGTTCTAGTATAAGAACACACATGCAATGACTCTAGTGGTTGATCCATGTGTGGTTTGTGGAAAGAACACACATGCAATGACCACTGGTGGATCCATGTTGGTTTTAGTATAAGAACACACATGCAATGACTCTAGTACTGGTTTGTGGTTTTACTATAAGAACACACATGCAATGATTCTAGTGGTTGATCCATGTGTGGTTTGTGGAAATAACACACATGCAATGACTCTAGTGGTTGATCCATGTGTGGTTTGTGGAGAGAACACACATGCAATGACCACCGGTGGATCCATGTTGGTTTTAGTATTAGAACACACATGCAATGACTCTAGTGGTTGATCCATGTTTGTTTGTGGAAATAACACGCATGCAATGACTCTAGTGGTTGATCCATGTGTGGTTTGTGAAAAGAACACACATGCAATGACTCTAGTGTTGGTTTTAGTATAAGAACACACATGCAATGACTCTAGTGGTTGATCCATGTGTGGTTTGTGGAAATAACACATATGCAATGACTCTACTGGTTGATCCATGTTTGGTTTGTGGAAATAACACACATGCAATGACTGTAATGGGTCCACATGTGTGGTTTGTGGAAAGAACACACATGCAATGACTCTGGTTGATCCATATGTGGTTTGTGGAAAGAACACACATGCAATGACCACTGGTGGATCCATGTGTGGTTTGTGGAAAAGAACACACATGCAATGACTCTAGTGCTGGTTTGTGGTTTTAGTATATCAACAAACATGCAATGACTCTAGTGGTTGATCCATGTGTGGTTTGTGGAAAGAACACACATGCAATGACTCTAGTTGATCCATATGTGGTTTGTGGAAAGAACACACATGTAATGACCACTGGTGGATCCATGTGTGGTTTGTGGAAAAGAACACACATGCAATGACTCTAGTACTGGTTTGTGGTTTTATTATAAGAACACACATGCAATGACTCTAGTGGTTGATCCATATGTGGTTTGTGGAAATAACACACATGCAATGACTCAAGTGGTTGATCCATGTATGGTTTGTAAAAAGAACACACATGCAATGACCACTGGTGGATCCATGTTGGTTTTACTATAAGAGCACACATGCAATGACTCTAGTACTGGTTTGTGGTTTTAGTATAAGAACACACATGCAATGACTCTAGTGGTTGATCCATGTGTGGTTTGTGGAAATAACACACATGCAATGACTCTAGTGGTTAATCCATGTGTGGTTTGTGGAAAGAACACACATGCACTGACCACTTGTGGATCCATGTTGGTTTTAGTATAAGAACGCACATGCAATGACTCTAGAGGTTGATCCATGTTTGTTTGTGGAAATAACACTCATGCAATGACTCTAGTGGTTGATCCATGTGTGGTTTATGAAAAGAACACACATGCAATGACTCTAGTGTTGGTTTTAGTATAAGAACACACATGCAATGAGTCTAGTGGTTGATACATGTGTGGTTTGTGGAAATAACACATATGCAATGACTGTAGTGGTTGATCCATGTGTGGTCAGTGGAAATAACACACATGCAATGACTGTAATGGGTCCACATGTGTGGTTTGTGGAAACAACACACATGCAATGACTCTGGTTGATCCATATGTGGTTTGTGGAAAGATCACACATGCAATGACCACTGGTGGATCCATGTGTGGTTTGTGGAAAAGAACACACATGCAATGACTCTAGTGCTGATTTGTGGTTTTAGTATAAGAACAAACATGCAATGACTCTCGTGGTTGATCCATGTGTGGTTTGTGGAAAGAACACACATGCAATGACTCTGGTTGATCCATATGTGGTTTGTGGAAAGAACACACATGCAATGACCACTGGTGGATCCATGTGTGGTTTGTGGAAAAGAACACACATGCAATGACTCTAGTGATGGTTTGTGGTTTTAGTATATGAACAAACATGCAATGACTCTAGTGGTTGATCCATGTGTGGTTTCTGGAAAGAACACACATGCAATGACTCTAGTTGATCCATATGTGGTTTGTGGAAAGAACACACATGTAATGACCACTGGTGGATCCATGTGTGGTTTGTGGAAAAGAACACACATGCAATGACTCTAGTACTGGTTTGTGGTTTTAGTATAAGAACAAACATGCAATGACTCTAGTGGTTGATCCATGTGTGGTTTGTGGAAATAACACACATGAAATGACTCTAGTGGTTGATCCATGTGTGGTTTGTGGAAAGAACACACATGCAATGACCACTGGTGGATCCATGTTGGTTTTAGTATAAGAACACACATGCAATGACTCTAGTGGTTGATCCATGTGTGGTTTATGGAAATAACACACATGCAATGACTCTAGTGGTTGATCCATGTGTGGTTTGTGGAAAGAACACACATGCAATGACCACCGGTGGATCCATGTTGGTTTTAGTACTAGAACACACATGCAATGACTCTAGTTGGTTATCCATGTTTGTTTGTGGAAATAACACACATGCAATGACTCTAGTGGTTGATCCATGTGTGGTTTGTGAAAACAACACACATGCAATGACTGTAGTGTTGGTTTTAGTATAAGAACACACATGCAATGACTCTAGTGGTTGATCCATGTGTGGTTTGTGGAAATAACACATATGCAATGACTCTAGTGGTTGATCCATGTGTGGTTTGTGGAAATAACACACATGCAATGACTGTAATTGGTCCACATGTGTGGTTTGTGGAAAGAACACACATGCAATGACTCTGGCATCCATATGTGGTTTGTGGAAAGAACACACATGCAATGACCACTGGTGGATCCATGTGTGGTTTGTGGAAAAGAACACACATACGATGACTAGTGCTGGTTTGAGGTTTTAGTATAAGAACAAACATGCAATGACTCTAGTGGTTGATCCATGTGTGGTTTGTGGAAATAACACACATGCAATGACTCTGGTTGATCCATATGTGGTTTGTGGAAAGAACACACATGCAATGACCACTGGTGGATCCATGTGTGGTTCGTGGAAAAGAACACACATGCAATAACTCTAGTGCTGGTTTGTGGTCTTAGTATAAGAACAAACGTGCAATGACTCTAGTGGTTGATCCATGTGTGGTTTGTGGAAATAACACACATGCAATGACTCTAGTGGTTGATCCATGTGTGGTTTGTGGAAAGAACACACATGCAATGACCACTGGTGGATCCATGTGTGGTTTTTGGAAAAGAACACACATGCAATGACTCTAGTACTGGTTTGTGGTTTTAGTATAAGAACACACATGCAATGACTCTAGTGGTTGATCCATGTGTGGTTGTGGAAATAACACACATGCAATGACTCTAGTGGTTGATCCATGTGTGGTTTGTGGAAAGAACACATATGCAATGACCACTGGTGGATCCATGTTGGTTTTAGTATAAGAACACACATGCAATGACTCTAGTGGTTGATCCATGTTTGTTTGTGGTTTTAGTATAAGAACAATCATCCTCTCTCTCTCTCTCTCTCTCGTAGAAGCCCAAACTTGTGCCCACTTTGTCTGCTATGTCCTGATTGGTTGTCACAGTTGTCACGCGGATCGTGCGCACCAACCGTTGATCCTGTGTGATCCAACGAGGCTCGTTGCACACGTCGTGCCCTTCACAGGACAACGCGAGACAACACGGACGTCTCCCTCAACGAGACTTCTACAAGAAGGAACACGATGCCGTCCATGGAAAAAGTGGTTGAGTGGTCATGTCATGTTTAATCTAGTCTACAAAGGCTACAAGTCTACTACACGGCGACTGGTCATCCACGGACCACCGACTATACCATTTTTACTACGCAGCGTGCCTACACTCTCACTTCCGTCAGGCCCCCACCACACGAACCTTCCACGCGGCAGCCGCAGCCAGAAGAGCTGTCAACCGGGGCCCTCGAGGAGGCCTAAATGTCCCCGCATTAAAAACCCAGCCTATCGGGTCCTCCATTCGCACTCATCCACTACTCTCTCTTCCCTATCCAGCAAAACACCAAAATCTTGAACATACTTGCACGAACCTTCTCCATGAAACCAGTGTGTGGGGGTGAGTGTCCGGGCATCGCCGCCGGGGTGGTGCTTCCCGTGGCAGATCTAGAGGAGCATCACGCAGCATAGGCCGAGGAGGACATGCAGTTCAACCCCTTTGGGGACCATGTGCACGCCGGTGCTGACGACTTCGGAGGCGCCGATGAGGGCGTGGAGTTCGACGAACATGCTCCGCTCGTGTACCCGAAGGTAGATCTATTTCTACATGTTTCATATTTTCTGCTCGAGCTTAATCTATCCAGGCATCATAAAAAAATCTAGTCCTAATGATTAGATGCAACGTACGAACCGGTACATGGAGAGATCTAGTCTGTTCTGAATGAATCCATATTATTTATTTATTAATAAGTTACCAAGAACACAAACCACATTAATTTAGGAGTGAGCCGGGGAGACGGCCGTAATGAACTGCTGAACCTGTATAGACATGTTATTGCATCGAAAGTAACTTGGAATGGTGGAAGGAATATATATTTATTATTTTTCTCATTTCGGTTTGTATTCCATACATTACAGGTGTATTCAAGTGAGATGGACTCTGACAAGGAGACCAGGGACAACAAGAGCCGCCATGTCATGAAGAAGCTCAAGAGCAGGATAATCCCTTTTCGCACTCGACTTGGGGATCTCAGGTGCCCTTTCTGTAAGAAAGGAGTCAACCCGAGGATTGCCAGCTTGATTCCGCATGCGGTTGGCATCGGTAAAAGCCCGGCTAGTAAACACAAGTCGGCGACCAAGGCTAACACGCTGCTTATGGCAAGTTCCTGAGGGAGTATGTCAAGAACGGCCTAGTGTCCCCTTATTTAGGAATCAGCAACTCCTAGCCGACCAACCCCGTCACTCTGTTGGCTCGGCCACTAATAATATTTAGTTCTCTTACCGTATCTAGACCCTTAAACTATGTAGATTTCTATTTTCGTACCCTTCAAAATATATTCAAGTTCATCTGTTTATGTTGTTAAAGTTCCGATGGCATACTCGTTATTTTGCATGGATAGAGGGGTGCCCCCGACAGATATAAGGGTTATCCTATCCGCTAGATCACAGAGGATTAACGATTGGTGGGCAAAACTGAGTATAATTGAATCTCCATGGTTAGACACGAGGGAAAATAACGTGACTCACGGTACGCGTGTGCAGTGCACGGGGCGGTAGCGGACACGTGCGGCCGTGCACGGTGCATTAGCCTATGCGGTGCACGGTAGTGCAACGAAACGCCGCTTCCCTTCTCCTTTAATAGAGGCCTCCCCACTCCCACTCCCACTCCCACTCATCACGCACTCTCTCACTCAACCGTTTCCACTGTACCATCACCTTCTGCAACCGCCCAACAAAACCCCAACCACGCTGGTAATGGAGAAGATCGGCGCGGTGACCATCGGCGCCTCCAAGGCAGCCGGTGAGGATCCCCCCGTCCCTGCATCCGCCGTAGCCTCTAGCGAGGAGGCCCCTGCCGGTCTCTGACAGATCCCGCTCGGCTGGGACCCCTACGAGGAGGTTGTCTACATAAGGCCGGAGAACCCCTACGACACCAGCATCGCCGACCCGTGGTTTGAGGTAACCAAGGTTTTCTCCCCTTCCCTTTTTCTTCCCCCGTTCCCATTGTTGGATGCTAGATCGTATGTTTTTAGGGCTCGGCTATTCATATTTTTTACAGTAGCTAATCCTATTGTGTTAGATCTTGATTTTCGATGAATCCCCCTGTTCGTAGTTGGGATCGGTATTCGATTTGGTTTGAGATTTGGGGAATAATCGGGAGATCTCATTCGGTTAATTTATGCAAAAAATCAATCCCGATAATCAAAGTATCTCAATCATGTCCTTATTTCACTCTTCTGTTTTTTTCCAATAGGAGGATAGCAGCGACCTCCGCAGCGACGACGAGTCATGGGACACCAATACTCGTCATGGGCTGAGGAGGCTAAAGTCCGGTCAGTATAACAACTTCTTCGCCGGCGACGTGTACAGGTGCCCCTTCTGCCCCACCAGGAGGCTCCACGGCACGGACTTCAACTCCCTCGTGAAGCATGCCGAGGACGTGAGGACCTGCGGCGAGTCCGTGAACGTCCACGACTTCAGGGCCAAGCACCAGGCGCTCGGTCTTCACCTCCGCAACCTCCAAAAGGTGGCTATCGAGGAGGGTCGCATGCCCCCAATCAGACCCAAGGTGCCCAAGGTCAAGGGGCTAGGCAGCAAGAAGTGGAGGATGCGCCAGAGGGAGGAGGCGGATGCCCTCCTGGCAGAGGCCACGAGGGGCCACTAATCAGCTGTTGCTGCTGTAAAGTAGCTTCTTTTGTCTTGTCTGTGTTGAAGCAGTCCGCTGCTGCTGCTGAGCAGCCTAATTGTCAAACCTCGTTAAGTACCATACTATATAACCTATATTAGCTGCTTTATCTACATCTGATCTATTTACTTAATTTATTTATGGTGCTGGTTTGTTTTGCTGCTCTAGATTTGCTACCAGATTGGGGTAAAACGATCACAAAAGGAACAATGAATGAAGAGAGAATCTGCTCTAGATTCCCTACCTTTTTGGGCAAAAAAAACACAACTGTTACAGAGAGAGGGGAAAAGGCGCTCTTTAAAAAGGTCACTTTAGGGGTCATGGCGCATGTAACGACCAAGCCTTTGACCAGACGACACCCCCCTCCGAGCGCATGTGAGGGCTTCGTAATATCGGGAGGGCAAAAGTGAGGACAAACAAGACACAATGTTGCTATAGCTAAATCTGACAAAAAGCTGAATTTGGCTTTACCATGCAATTTGGCTAGAGCTCCACAATGTAGCTATTCTAAATCCCTAAACTACGTGGTGCGTTGAAACCTAATGCTTTTCCACCGACACGTGTGTTGCAAAGTTGCTTGATCATGCATGCTTACACAAGTGGCCTACAGAGAAACTTATAGAAGCATGGGCAAACAAGCTTCATTTTGGCAAATTCGGGACAAGCTTTGCGCAATCGACAGACCTGATCGGCTGGGCGGCTACCCCGGGGTGCAGGGATGCTAGGTCCATGTCTATGCTTACACTTCTTAAACTTGTACACTTCCTTCTGTCCTGTCACATTACGTCGTGTCAGCACCGCGCACCCGCTGTGGATCGGCAACGAGATGGTGGTCTACGTGACCGGTCTCTGCCACGCCAAAGCCACGTCGCACACCCGTCCCATCGCCTACCGGGACGGACGCCGAATTTAATCGCTAGGATTGGAAACCATCGGTGCTCGCCCGGTCAAACTTGCTTCCGCATGGGTATGACCGGAATATTGGTAAATGGAATTTAAGCATCGCCTTCTGTCTCCTCAGCACATCACTGTGCAAAAATCCCCAACTCATTCCTTCCGCCAGCGCCGCCACGACAAGAACCATCGACGCTGCCGCAGGCACCGCCTCCGCCTGGCCATACCACCGCAACAGATCACTCCACCTCCACCTCCACGCCCAGTCCCAGCCACCGCTACCGAAACTAGGCCACCGCCACTACATTAGCTGCTGCCATGGACGCAGAGTACGGCGTGTTCGGCGACGGGAGCAACTACACCGACGAGTACACCGTCACCGCCCATGGCACCACCAAGCTGACGGTCATCCACACAAATGCGTCAGCGGAGGTGGCCAAGGTCGTCGCAATGTACGAGCAGTGGCTACAAGATCCGATGGACAGGTACAAGGTCGTCAGCCTTGACCTCGAGTATACCAGAGATAGGAAGAGGACGACGCTTTTACAGCTGTCCATGCGCAACCACTGCCTACTATATCACGTATGTAGGGCCAAATCTGTATGCCTGGAGCTTCGGGAATTCCTACACAGGAGGGAGATCTACTTCACCAGCGTCGACATTAAGAATGATACTCCGAAGCTAGAACAAGATCTCCTTGTTCATGTCGTTAATCACGTCGATCTCTAACGTTTGTGGAGGTACCCGAATGGAGGTACGAGGAAAGCCGGCATTGCTAGACTAGCTTCCGACATCATCGACCACGAGTACGCCGACATGAAAATCGAGTTCCTGAAGCACCTGCACGAGCGATGGGAGTGGAGGCACCTGGATTACGATGCTATCAAGTACGCAACCAGGGACGCGTATGTCTGCTACGATATGCTCAACAGGATCTGACGGGTGGGTGAGTGTGCTGTTTACCACTACAAGTTTCGCATTTCGTTCCTAGTTTTATCTCGCCTGTATTTTATCTCGCCTGTATTTTCTAAGCATTCTGTGTGTAAGAACCAAGCTCGTATGATCCTTGTGCTATTAGCTACTTAAGCTGTATGAATTACATTCCCCCTTTTGTATGCTCAACATTCATTCTTACAAATTTTGTTTGTGCCATTTGCATGCAGCAAAATCCAGGATTGACATGCATAAGGTGTGATACAGTCATAAGTCATAAGCAAACCCAGATTATAGAGAAGAATACAGTCATAAACCAGATTATAGTTTGACAAAGGTAATACACAGCAGTTCGTAATTGCTCACATAGTGTACTTATGAAATAACATGTTTTCATAAACACAACAATCATGCATTAATAGTCTACATCCCAGTGTGTTGGAGAAGGCTACCAATCCCAGGATGCCTTCGGTCGCTTGCCCCGGTTTGTAGATTCATCTATGATCCGGCAACTGGGACAAACAACCTACCTTGGTGGTGGTTCAATGATGCGATGCCTGGAACGAGATTTTACAACCTGGCGGTACAGCTCGTGGCTAACATACCCTTCAATTGCAGCGTACTTCAGATTAGGTTCAGAAAGTGGCTTATCCTCCCAGTAATCGTGCCCTAAACGCCTCCATGAACATCTCGGCAATCTGTCCTTCATGTCAGCGTACCACGGGTCTATGAGTTCGGAGGCAAGAGCGGCCATCCCGGTCTTGCTTCCCTTCGTCCCTGGGATCCAGTAAATTTCCTGGATGTCCACTCTGCACTCCTTTGGGATTCTAATGTTGACAGTCGGGCTTTCAAGTAGTTTACTGTCATTCGTGATGTCAACACTGGTAAATGTTATGTGCTGGTTCAGGAGAAAGTCATGAAATAGATCCCTAATGCTTTCGCCCCACCTGCATGAAAATGAATTTAGATAAATAATATAGCAATAACTTTTGCAAACAGACGGTTCAGGAACAAAAAGACAGCAAAGTCTACCAGATCCCGTCAACCCCCTTCTCGCAAAAAGGCTGGTATACGCGGACGTGCCCCTTCATGGAGAGTTGCACCACAGCGATCCTACAGCAATCGCGGCTGTACTCGAGGTCGAGACCTACGAACATGTTTTCTTCGAACTGCAGGCAACTCGTGAAATTATTCAGAGTGTTCCTCACCGTCCGAGGGTCGGTGGTGTAGACGATATCGATCTTCTTCCTGCCATGTACTTCAATGTTGAAGTGCGCAGTTTCTTGCCTGCCGTCGTTTCGGACGTCTAGAGCGTCCATGACTACAGGCAAGAGGGAAAGGATACGGAGGAAGAGGGTGATGCGGTGGTGGAGGAAATGGATGAGGCCGTGGAGGAGAAAGACGATGAGGCCGTGGAGGAGGAAATGAGACGGAGAAGTGAAAGATTGGAACCGCCCTTACCAATATTTGGAATGGTGCACGACCGTTCGTAGTAGGGTGAAGGTGGTGAAAAACGGCGGTTTTACACGTCGACGCTAGCACTTCCTAATTTTGTGCTGCGCCACTTGCATGCGATGGAATCAATTCAAACATAGGCACGTTTACGCGTGCCGACCTTCACTCACTGACAGGCGGACCACACATTTCCCTTTCCGATTTATTTTTTCACTTCCTCTAGACGGTTCCGGTGCCCGCCCTCAATAATTATGCCCCCCGTTCTTTTCTTCCACACGAACGAGAACCGGCGGCGGCGGTGGTTCCTTGCAGATTCACTCCCTACTCGAACAACTGCCCCCATCCCTGATTCCACCCCCTCTCGAATCCATCCGCCTCCTCATCACAATGCCTCCATTAATCAACCAGATTCCAGACTCCATTTGCCGCTATGGGTAGAGCTTGGGGTAGCAGCAGGCTGAAGCGAAAGGCATGTGACGACGACGCGGATGGCCAGGGTGACTGCTACCGCGAGGATTGGGGATGGCTGAACCTCAGCGCCGTGAACATGCATAGGATCGCCTCGGAGTTGGACATCATCTCAGCCGTCCACCTCGCTCGTTGCATCCCTAGCTACCGCGTGACGATGCGGAACATGGACGAACAACCGTTCGGCATGCCAGGCCTTCTGTACCCCGATAACAGCAAATGGCCAGACGGCCGCGATGGCCACGTAAGTTCCAGTATCTAGCTTATTCATTCAGTCATATCGTTGATTCATATGTGCTGAAGTCTCATCGGAATCCTATGTTCCTTTCGTCGAACGTGTTGTGTGCACATGCGTTTTGAACAAATCGAACCATTTAAGACTATTCTGTACAGCAGAAGCTCTGCTCGTACTTGATATTCTGGTATTTTCGTAGTGAGACAGTCTGACTTTAGGTGATAGATGAGTTGTCAATTTCGATTTTGCAATGGAATGCTTGTTAGGCAATATTCTGTTTCCTAAAATAAAAACAAACAGATTAGATGATTTAAGGCTATTATGCCCCGAGCTGTTTAATTATGATCATCGTCAGGACTTTGTTCTGGGGGGCTCTGCTCCTACTCCATATATTGAGTATCTTCGTAGTGACATAGGCACAATTTAGGCGATATCTGAGGAGACACTCGTATTTAGGCGATATTTTGTGAACTTTAATCTAATGGTCCAGTTGTCAAATTGTATCTGCAATGGAATCCATGCTAGGTGATTGTACAAACTGACAACAAACTCTGCAGAATATTCATGCAAAATTGATGCTGCTGGATAAGTGGTCAGAATCAGTAGTGGTGAATATCAAGGAAGAAGAAGAGACGGAAATGAGAGATGACCAGAACTGGGTGGGTGGCAACGGCGAGTGGCTGGTCCTTTTATCCTAGGATGGGAGTACTTGGACTCTAAAAAATTGCTACAGATCGAAGAGACTTGCAGTGCCATCTTTGAAGGGTGTCGACATTACTGCATTCAATAGCGGGTGGCCGCCGCCCATTTCCAAATTCGCTTACAGGTTCAACATGGCAGAACTTGAGCTCGTGAAGGTACAACTCCCACATACACCGCGGGAGGGGGCGTGGAAGAACTGGGAGTACGACCTCTTAGCGGTGTTCGACAAGGCAATCGCATTCATTAGATGCCCAGAAGACAAGGAATGGACAGTCTCGCGCGACGACTTCTTGCGGCCGGAGAAGTATGTCGACGCCATCTTCACCTACGGCTACTCTTCATACAGACCACAACGCATTTATGCGGTCACTGAACCTAGCGGCGACGTGCGTGTTTGGGAGCCGTCCATTTGGGGTGAGTCATGGTCTCATATAGCATGTAAAATCTCATTCAAAATTCTACTTACTGACTGTTAGTAACACGCAGGTACCCACGCAGCCCCGCGCATAATTCTAGCTCCGGTCATCGAAGATGCAGTAGCAGATGCTGAACTTGGGACACGGCGCTGGTTCCTGGCACCTCTCGGAGACAACACAGAACAGCATGATGAACTCTTGTGGATTCATATCAGGGGAGCACTAAACAGCGTTGGTGATACAATAGAACATATGGGGACACAACTTTCTTCATACCCATCGCTGCGGTGTCACGTTTTCTCGAGGTCCGCATGCCTATCCGAAGACCTAGTAGAACCCCTGGAGCAGAGTCAATAATCTAAAGGGACAATCTGTGTTTCTTGGGATCAACTACCCTTTCTTTGTCGGAGCCCCTGGAGTTGTTGAACCTATAATTGCTCAGGCAGCCCTGGCCCCTGATGCTGCTGCTACTGCTGGTGGTGGTGGTGGTGGAGCTGACGAAGAACTAGCTGCTGCTGCTCCTGGTGAAGCTGACGAAATACTTGGTGATGCTGCTGCTGGTGAAGCTAACGAAATACTTGCTAATGCTGCTACTGGTGAAGCTGACGAAATACCTGCTGAGGCTGCTGCCGGAGTCCAGGAAGAACATGCTGGTGTTGTTGCTGAGGTGCCAACACTTCTAGTGTTGATAGCAGCTGTGTGTTTGTTGCACACACACGCACCTATCATGTTGACACTCCAGATCCGACTTGGAGCTGAATCCACGTCAGGGGGAGGGGCCTACAATTGGCTCATCAGTGGGGTCGTACTATTTGAAGGAGAATGAAAGACGGCCAAATGCAGCATTCTGGTTTGTTCCGATGATACCACTAGCTCTAGGGACCTAGTGCTCATACTGGCAGATCCGATGAACCATTTGTCTTTATCTTTATCATTAGTTACTCTTATGTGTGTAAAGACTAAGCTGTGCTTATTTGTGTAAGACTAAGTTAGGCCTAACTGCGTAATATTCAGTGAAGCCCAGCTTTTCTTTCCACGCCCATAACAACAGAATTGCACCATAGAACATACAAATGTAATGTGCATACCACGCATTTTTGCTCAGGATAACAACCACTTCAAGCAAATGATACATCGTGTACGCATTTGAACGCATCACTAGAATGTGCCACCTATTGATGATTGATGACATGGATCTAGCTTTTCTGCACTTATTTGCATTGAATCGCTCATTAATTTGTTCACATATTTTTTGGCAATGGCTGATGAACTCCACTCTCTTAGTAACTTGCTTCGTCAGCGAGCACTTGTTGATGCAATGCAAAGTACAGAACATGGTCGTCATCGTCATTCCATTTAGGTTCTCTATGTTTCGTCATCACGGAGCTACTAATTTCAAATGAAAATCTAGTAAACAATATATGTGTACATTGTTAGAGTATGCTACGGCCACGGTACATACATGTTTTTCTACAATCACAAGAAGAAAACTTGATGCATTTTCACCTTGTTGGCGTTGTGCCGAACTGGGTGGATGCGGCTTTGGGGTTCGGAGAGGAAGGCGCCGTGGCTGGTGCGTGTGCGACCACGGCGACGGCGAGCTCAGATTCTGGAGGACACCAACAGGACCAAGCATGGTCGGCATGGGTACAGATCTCACCCGGGAATGAATTCCCGTCCCTGCGCCGTGCCAATGGTGCGGTCATGGTGAGGGCAAGCTCAGATTCGGGATGGGGAGGAGAACGGGCCGAGCAGGTTTGTCCAAGTCCTAGCTCCGCGCCATGGCCGTGACCACAGATTGCCACCCCGAAGGAAGAAGCAGACGCGTAAAGGATGCATGCGCCAACGCTGCAAGGCTACATGGCAGCAACGACGGCAGCGACATAACGGCGAAAGCTGACAGGGGGACCCAACTTAACGGCCATTAGCATGATTTTTTGTATTGAAACATAAAGTTGAATTTGTGCCGAAAAGGACCCTCTGAGTATTTGGCACACCAACTATAGTCATCGCGGATGATATCAGGGAACTCGGGTACCGTGTTGCCTGGCCACCCCAACTTTCGGGCCGCAAAATGATATTCTCCCACAAGGGGCCCACACCACCCCCTGGCGTGGGCCACCCTAGGCCACGCCACCAGGTGGTGTGGCCGCCCTGGTCCACCCCTGCCTCTCCCCTCTAGCTTATATTATCCTCCTGAAACCCTAAGACTCGGGGAGCGACCATAGAAATATTCTGCCACCTCTGCGGGGCGGAAAACACCGAGAGAGAAAGATCTCTCCGGCAGACAGGATTTTGCCGGGGGAATTCCTTCCCGGAGAGGGGAGCTCATCCCCATCAACACCACCATCAAGCTGGACTTCATCGGGATCATCATCATCATCACCACCACCATCATATGCCCCAGCACCATCGTCACCACCTCCATACCGCTATAACAATTGGGTTGAATCTTGCATAGTTCTTAGGGGAAACTTTCCCAGTGTTGATTACTCCTTGTAGTTGATGCTATTGAGTGAACCGTTGAATTATTGTTTATGTTAAGATTGTTATACATCATTATTTCATCTCTGATCATGATCCATATGATGTCTTGTGAGTAGTTCGTTTAGTTCTTGAGGACATGGGAGAAGTCATGTTGTTAGTAGTGGAATTGTGTTGAGAAAGATTCAATAGTTTGATATCTAAGTTTTGGTGTACTTCTTCTAGTGGTGTCATGTGAACGTCGACTACATGACACTTCTCCTATATGGGCCTGGGGGAATGCATTGTGTATTTGGCTACTAATCGTAGGGGTTGCCGGAGTGACAGAAACCTGAACCCCCATTAGGAAACCATTGCAGAAGGGACGTCAGGGTCTTAGAATTTAAAGTTGTGGTTAGGTCTCTACCTTAATTACTTTCTTGTACTTGTGGATGCTTGCAAGGGGTATAATCACAAGTATGTATTAGTCCTATGAAGGTCGGTACATTAGCACACGTTCACCCACACAACACTTAGCAAACTAAAGAAGATTAATCAACTCTATGAAGCGAAAACACTTGATGATATTCCCATGTGTCCTCGAGAATGTTTGGTCATCTTAAGTAATACAACCGGCTTGTCCTTTGCTGAATAAAGGATTGGACCACTTGCTGCATTTATTCTTATTGTCTTTTATTTACTCATACTTTATTTACTTGCATTATCAAAAACCCCTAAAAATCCGTTTGCTAAGTATTTATAGAGAATTCCTACTCCAAGCCACTAGCCAGCACCTTCTGCTCCTCGTTGGGTTCGACACTCTTACTTATCGAAAATACTGCGATACACCCCCTATACTTGTGGGTCATCAGTCATCAAGACTATTTTCTGGCACCGTTGCCGGGGAGCATAGCTTTATTTATCAAGTTCACTTGGAATCACTATTGTTCGCTACCATCCATCCATCATGGGTAAGTCTCGTGATGGCAAGATTCCTATTTTACCATCCACTACAAGAATAGGTACAGTTCTAAACACCTCTGTTGCTCTTGATTCACCGTCTGTTATGAGTAAGCACCTTACACCCCCACATACACATGCTACACACACTGCTACTACTACTGAAACTTCTGATACTTACGATGCTGCTTCTACTACGCTTGATAAGAGTGGTTCATTAGGTCCTTTCCTAGATGCTACGATTGCTATAACTATAGCTGGAAATACTGAAACTCCTAATGAAGACACTACTACACCTATTAGTTCACCTGAGTCTAGAGAGAGCTATGATATTGAAGACGGTTATATTGAAATGACCGATGAATTTATTAAAGAATGTCAAAACACCCATGATAGGAGTGCTGTTAAGAGTCTCCTTGAGAGGCGTACTATAAAACCCAAATTGTCTCCTAATGCTAAGTTTGCTGCATCTCCCATAAACATTAAAGATAAGGATTATGATTTCTCTCTTGATCTATCTTACATAGCTATTGTTGAGAAAGAACCTTTTTCTGTGACTAAGAATGAAAGTGCGGTAGCACATATGACCGAGCTTTCTACCATGAGTGGCCTGTTTTCTGATGATATTAAGATGCACACCTACTTTGTTGCTAAATTTTTCCCTTTTTCACTGAATGGAGAGGCTAAAACTTGGTTTAATAATTTATCTCCTGGATCTATTGATAGCTCTGATTACTTGATTAGTACTTTCCTGCAGAAATATTTTCCACCTAGTGCTAGACATGCAATTTTGCAGGAACTTTTTGATTTTATACAGGGAGAAAAAGAGATATTGCCTGAATCATGGGCAATGTTTTGTGTTTTGATTCATGCATATGCTAGATGTTCATTACCTAAGAATGAGCTTCTTGATATATTTTATAATGGACTAACTGAAGAATCTAGGACATACCTGGATAGTTGTGCTGATTGTGTTTTCAGGAATAGGACTCCCATTGAAGACTAGACCTGAAACAATTATACCTGAACCAGCTATACCTGCGCCTATACCAACATCCAAGAAGAGGGGAGTTATTGAACTAAATGATGAAGTGATGAAGGAAGCTAAGAAATGTCTTAAGGAGAAGGGAATTAAAGTTGTTGATGTCAAGAATTTACCTCTTATAGAAGAATTATGTAAGCCAATTCCCCACTCATCCACTATTGAGGTACACTCTCTCCAATATTTTGATGAAGGTGATATTCCTTACTCTAAACCTCCTGATCAATGCTTAGAAGAATTTGATGTTTTTATTGTTAAGCAAGATAATTTTAATAAAAGGGTGCAAAATTATCTAACGGAAAACACAAGAGGTATATTTGAGTTGAAGGATATTGTGGAAAGAGCCTCTAATGATGTTAAAATGTTTGTTAAACATTTTCAAATGGTTCAACCTCAAATTGATCAGCTTATTAAAGTACAAAAAGACTTGCTAGTTAATGCTGCTAAAGAAAAACATGCTTATGAAATTAGAACTAGAAGTGGTGCTGCCACCCAGGATCCTCTATATCCTGAGGGGCATCCTAAAAGAATGGAGCAGGATTCTCAACAAGCTGAAAATAGTGGTACTACTACTAAGAAAAGAAAAAAGAAACATAAAACTATTGTAGAATCCTCTGAACCTGCTAAAGATCCTAATAGTATATTTGTCTCTGGTGCTGAAACTCTAAGTGGTAATGAAGAAAATGATGCTCCTGATAAAGAAAAAGTTGAAGAAGAACCCGAAAGGCACACTAAGAATACTAAATACACTAAAGAAGATTTTGTTGCTAAGAAACATGGTAGTGAAAGAGAGCCTTGGGTCCAAAAACCTATGCCTTTCTCTAATAAGAAACACAAGTCAAAGGTAGATGTACACTATAATAAGTTTTGTGAGTGGATGAAACCTTTTTTCTTCCAAATTCCTTTGACTGATGCTATTAAATTGCATCCTTATTCAAAGTATATGAAGGATATTTTCTCGAATAAAAGGAAGAACCCTAATGAAGAAATTTCTACTTTTCTTGCTAATTATTCCTTTAATGGTAAAGTTCCAAAGAAACTTGGAGACCCAGGGATTCCAATTATTCCATGCTCTATTAAAAATAGTTATGTTAGAAATGCTTTGTGTGATTTGCGAGCAGGAGTTAGTGTTATGCCTTTTTCTCTACAATAGACTTCAACTGGAAAAACTAATACCAACTGATATATCTTTGCAAATGGCCCTGTTGGTATATGTTAGGATGTACCTGTTCAAGTGGCTCATAATTGCTTGATATTAACTGATTTTGTTGTGCTTGAAATGCCTGAAGATGATAATATGTCTATTATTCTTGGGAGACCTTTTCTTAATACTGCAGGAGCTGTTATTAATTGTAATCAAGGAAAGGTGACTTTTAATGTTAATGACAAGGAGCATACTATCTATTTCCCTAAGAAGATTGATAGGACTTATGGGTTAAATTCAATTGAACATGTTGAGGGCATTCAAGTTGGAGAAATATATTGTCCCATACCAAGAGAAAAACACAAAACTATTATGATTGGGACCATTTCTATCAAGGTTGAGGTAACATAATCATAAGTGGTATGCAAAATTTTGTTTCATATAAAATTGTTTTGGTAACAAGACCTGATCAACCTTGTTAGCAAAGGGATTTTAATGAACAAAACAATGTCTTCACCATGATTATGTCCGCTTACTTCCATTCTATCCATTTTAGTTTTTGCTTTCGTTTAGTTTACTTTTCTATTGTTAGTTGCTTGCATGTTAGAGTGTCTTAGAACTTATGAAGTTTTAGCTTTGTTTTGTCATTGCATCATTCCAAAAACATCTTTCTGTTAGAAAATCTTTCATCTATACCTGAAAATTGCTCAAAAATAAAGTGTCTCGAAAAATTCCAGAAAATTCATATTAAATTTTTACGTGAAAAAATGGACAGAGGAGTGCCTGGAGAGTACCAGGGGGCCCACTAGGCAGGCACACCACCTGCTGGCGCGACCAACCTAGGGGCGCGCCTGGCCATGGTGTGGGCCACCCTTGGCCCTCCACTCACTCTCTCACTTCGCACTTCTTTCTATCTCCCAAGAAAACATCAGTTCTTTGCTCCAAATCACGTTCTTGCTGTTTTTGCCCACGATTTTTCGATCTCCTTGCTCAGCCCATCTTTGCTGCTGAAATTTGGAGCATTTATTCTCCGGTATGTAACTCCTCCGCTTGTCCAAGTAGATTTGTGATTAGTGGTTTATATCTTGAGTATTTTGCTGCTGTAGGTGATAGGTTATGAGAGCTTGTAAGCTTGTTCAATGCTTAGAGATATTGTTTTGATGCATGTTTAGGACTCTTATAAGTCCCTATGAGTAGTTCTTTTCATTATGTATTCACTTTGCAATCACTTGTGTAATGGATGTTTAAATTTTAGAATAGAAGATGAATGAGCATCAACTCAACCAACATGAACTGAGGGTGCCTGAGGTTATGAAGGTTCACCGAGAGGAGGAAGTTTTTCCTTCCATCTATCCATTCTTCGAATTCATGAGGGCTGCAGGAATTTCCCAGGACTTCCATACCTTAGTTGCTAATGCAAGATTGGAACACTTTGTGGAAGATGAACCTTGTCAATTTGTGAAACTAACTATGTCTGTAGTGCAGGACTTTCGATTTAGTTACTCTTTGCATAACCCCATGGTCCACTACAAAATTTACAATATAGCTGTCGACCTTCCTCTTGATGACTTTTGTGCAGCTATTAAGGTACCTTAGTGGGGATCGTGTGGAAGGATTAAAGAGCGACCTGCACCACTCATGGACTTGTATGCGGGGACTTGCCAAGGGAGCAGCTTCTCAAAGGAGAGTGGGAAAATCCGTAAGATTCATCTCCCATCTATTCGCTACTTTTCTTACTTTATTGCCAAGTGTGTTCTCGCTAGGAAAACTGCTAATAAGCTATCCTCATATGATCTAGCATTCATCTCAGCTGCTTTAAAACGAGATAGAACTTACAACTTGGGTGCCTTGATAGCTTTTCGTCTTGCTGCTAACCGCGAGAAATGTGGAATTTGTGGAGGCCTTATTGCCTCTCGGTTATTAGCTTTGCATGGTTTAGTGCCTCATCATCTAGACTTACAGTTTCACATAGAAAGGCTTGAGCTTAATTCCATGATACAGCATAAATTTGTTTCTTCTTGGGATAATTTGAGTGATTTGTCTTATGAAATAACCTTTCTCAAGGCTGGTTGGAGAAGGAGTAAGTCCGGGCGATTTGTTCTTTTGCCTACACCTGTTTTGTTTAACCTTGATACCAGGGTGGGATGGTCACTCACTTAGGAGGAGCTTGATATGTACCTGGGAGAGCTCTCCCAACAGGAGCAGGATACTAGAAGGGAGGTTACAGATGATTCGGTCCAGCCCTTGAATGAGGGGGAGTCTTCATATCAGCAGCCTACCTATGATTGGGGAGCTTCTTCTTCTTCCCAAGGGCCTAACCACGATCATCCTTACAATGACCCGCCTGCTTGGAACCCTTACCCGCGTTGGGGTTGATACCCACTTAGGCCAAAAGCCTAAGCTTGGGGGGAGGTACACTGACATCACAAATCTCCATATCATGTTTTGTCGGTACTTTGTATATTCATGTTTCGTTCTCTATTTAGTTTTCGTTCTTTCTTTACTTTTTCTTTCTAAAAATATTTCTGTTGTTTCTCTTTGTTTGCTTCTTCTACTTTTTGCCTTGGTTTGCTTTTTTCCTTTTGGCTTTGTCTTAATTATTCGAAAAACCCAAAAAGATTTTTCTTTGCTTGTTTTTCCTTTTTGTTCTTGCCTTTGAAAATTAAAAACATCAAAAATATTTGTTTTTCTTCTTTGGTTTTGTGAAGTTGTTGCAGGGTTCAACAGTCCTCAGTGGAATTTGGTTTCATGTTATTATTCAAGCCTCACAAGTGAAGGGCAATAATGAGGATTAATGACAACTTGAGGTGTGGTAAGAGGCTGGTAACGAACTCTATTTGTTTTCATTTTTGTACATATACTCATCATTGTGGGCATGCTTAGTATGTTCATGTAGGGTGTATGTTATTTATGGATGCTTACTGGTTCTAGCTTTCTTATGATTAACTCCAGCTTGCTATTAGTTTGTAGCATGTCATATGAATGTTTGCTTGCATTGCTCTATTCATAACTTGGTATGACACTGTGGTATCCTCCTCTGAATGTTTCACTTGAATCAACTTGGCACATGCTAATGCATGCATATGACTGAAACAAAAACCAGTTAAGCCTCGATGAATTATTTTTCCTCAGGAGTCTTGAATCACTTTCATACCATGATTAGTCCTATTTTGTTGCAAGCATGATTATGACAGTTATTGCTCTCTCGTTTGTCGCTCCCTTACTATTGCTAGCCTCCACTTGCACTGAGTATGAGCTCTACTCGTGTTTCCAAATCCCCAAAACCAATATTGCCAAAAGTGTCCACCATACCTACCTATTAGCATCATTTGTTGTTCCGTGCATATTCAATATGTCTTGTTTTCTTCCGAATAAAATGTTTGCTTGTTATGAGAAAGTTAGTTAGTAAAGCTCTCACGAACTTGATGGCACACTTTAATTCTTGCACTTAATAAACTTGAACCATTGTGACTGTCCATCAAAGTTATATGCTTGCAAATTATACGCTGGGGATTAGCAGAACCGTGCTGTAACGGGGAACGCTTTCAACGCCTGTAAATATATACCCAGTTGATATCATGCTCTTTTGTTTGTGGATGTCATCGGTGTGAAATAAAAGGGGAGGTTGTAAGTCCATGGAGTTATGTATGTGTGTTAGAGAAACGCCTAGGCCGCCGGTCTAATCCATGCCTAATCATGGTGGAAACCTGCAGCGTGACCGTAATGAGTATCTATGAAGCATTCTTCTTATAAAAAAAGATATAGCTATTGAGAAAAAGAAAAAAAGAGATATGAGAAAAGAGGAAAGAGAGAAAAAAGCACCATTTTCCCATGGTAAATAAGGAGATTGCTGAGATACTCGTCGTCTGCTTGCCTTGTCATTTTGATATGGGGATTCTTCCATATCATCGGGCAAGGGGTACCCCATTGGCGGTTCTCTATGATACACACGTATTTACTATGAAAAGAACTTACCGGTAACTAAAGTTGAGTAGCATGAGGAGCGACCCTCGTACTCAAGGGACATGAGATTTCCAGTTTATAGTCTGTCAAGCATATAACTCAGATTGGACCTCACTTTCACCTTAACCATTTAAAGATGCTTATGATAGGGGAAATGAGAGCTCAAATCTAATGAGTACCATACTTTCAGCATTTGGAAGTCGTTCAAACTTTTCAAAACCTTCTTCATTTCCTTGTTGAGTCACCACCCATTCGATAAGCACTTTCTTGAGAGCATAGTTGTCATTCTTATTGTAATGTGCTTGTTTCAAAACTTGATAAATTGTGTTATGACTTTGATGCTTGTATCTTTGATATCTTTACTTCTATTCTTCACTTGAACTTAAGAGGTTCCTTGGCATTTATGTTTGCTCTACAATCAAAGGCAAGCGAGATACCACTCTATCATACATTTTTATGAGAATTGCAATGTTGCTTATGTTTATGTTTCATGCCACTTACTATTTTTGAGTTAGAAGCTCTTCATAGCTTGCAATGACTATTAAGTAAACTTAGTTGCTTACTCCTTATTATGAATTGCCTAAGTAGTTGATCATATGCTGAGAATATATACATCTTATGAAGCAAATGTGTTCGTGAAAGTTTCTTTTATCGCACTCAGTTTTCACCTGAATTGCTTGAGGACAAGCAATAAGCTAAGCTTGAGGGGAGTTGATACGTCCAAAATGTATCCACTTTCCCGAACACTTTTGCTATTGTTTTTCCTCTAAACTTGTGTGATTTGGATACAACTGACATGGACTAACGCTGTTTTCACCAGAATTACCTTGGTGTCTAGTTTTTGTGCACAAAATCAACTATCAGGAAAAATCCCGGAAAATATGCCAAAAATCCTATTTCACCAGAAGACTCACGGAGCCAGAAGACAAGACAGAGTAGGGCCACGAGGGGCCCACACCACCTGGCCACACGAGCCAGGCCAGGCCGCGCCTAGGGGTGGTGTGGCCGCCTCGGCTGCCCCCTCGGCCTCCCTCTTTGCCTATAAGTTGCCTCTTAACCTAAAACCAAGGGGGGGGGGGTTCGACGTTTTTCCAGAAAGAGTTCCGCTATGCCGCCACCACCAGATTCTGCGATTAGGAACCAGAAACTCCATTCTGGCACCCTGCCGGGATGGGGAATTGGAGGAGATCATTGCCATCATGATCACCATCGCTTCTCCATCGACCATCCATGTTTCCCCCATCCATGAGTGAGTAATCCCCCGCTGTAGGCTATGGGGATGGTAGGGATTGGATGAGATCGTTCATGTAATGGCATCAGATTGTTAGGGCATGGTGCCTAGTATCTATTATTAGTGCTTTTTGACTTTGTTGCAACTTGTTATGATTAATGCTTGTCACTAGGGCCGGAGTGCCATGATTTCAGATCTGAACATGTTATTGATTCATTATGATAGTATTGTTTATGGTCTTACCTACAAGTTGTATACACACGTTTTTGTCCGGAACCAAAGGCCCCAAAGTGACAGCAATCGGGATAATCAGAGGGAATGCCTTTGATGTGAGGATCACATGTGTTCACAGAGTGTTAATGCTTTGCTCCGGTGCTCTATTAAAAGGAGTACCTTAATTTCTAGTAGTTCCCTTGAGGCCCCGCTGCAAACGGGCTGGCAGGATAAAAGATGTTGTGCAAGTTATCATTGCGAGCACATATGACAATATATGGAACACATGCCTATGATTATTTAGTACTTGGATGATTTATCTTATTTATCTGCAAATGCCCTATGTCCTAATTGCCATGTGAATTGTCTTGTCCATGCAACGCCCGTCCATCCATCCCTATGCCTACCGCGCTTTAATCCTACTGTTTACTGCAATTGTTACTACTTTCTTTACTTTTACTACTACTATTACTCTACTATTGCTACTACAAAACGGTTGCTACAGATAAACTGCTGTGAGCAAGATTGTTTCCAGGTGCAGCTGAATTGACAACTCAGTTGTTAAGTCTTATAAATATTCTTTGGCTCCCCTTATGTCGAATCAATAAATTGGGTTTCACTTACCACGAAAATACTGTGATACACCCCCTATACTTGTGGGTCATCATGTTCTTTTCATAAACCACATATGGATCCACTAGAGTCATTGCATGTGTGTTCTTCTCATCAACCACATATGGATCCCCTAGTATCATTGCATGTGTATTCTTTTAATAAACCACAACTAGAGTCACTAGATGTGTGTTCTTTCATAAACCACATATGGATCCACTAGAGTCATTGTATGTGTGTTCTTTTCACAAACCACATATGGATCCAGCAGAGTTTATTGCATGCGTGTTCTTTTCACATACCACATATGGATCCACC
Source organism: Avena sativa (assembly GCA_916181665.1). Lineage (NCBI taxonomy): Eukaryota > Viridiplantae > Streptophyta > Magnoliopsida > Poales > Poaceae > Avena > Avena sativa. Next base: position 336,380,039 of record OV702289.1, read on the forward strand.
AGGTTCATTGCATGCGTGTTCTTTTCACAAACAACATACGGATCCACAAGTGTCATTACATGTGTGTTCTTCTCATAAGACACATATGTATCCCCTACTGTCATTGCATGTGTGTTCTTTTCATAAACCATAGCTAGAGTCACAAGATGTGTGTTCTTTTCATAAACCACATATGGATCCGCTAGAGTCACTGGTTGTGTGTTCTTTTCACAAACCACATATGGATCCACCAGAGTTCATTGTATGTCTGTTCTTTTCACAAACCACATATGGATCCACTAGAGTCACTGGATGTGTGTTCTTCTCCCAAACCACATATGGATCCACCAGTGTCATTGAAATGTGTGTTCTTTTCATTAACCACAGCTAGAGTCATTGCATGTATGTTCTTTTCACAAACCACATGGATCCACCAGTGTCATTGCATGTGTGTTCTTTCAATAAACCATAGTTAGAGTCATTGCATGTGTGTTCTTTTCATTAACCACATATGGATCAACCAGTGTCATTGCATGTGTGTTCTTTTTATTAACCACAGCTAGAGTCATTCCAAGTCTATTCTTTTCACATTCCACATATGGATCCACGAGAGTCATTGCATGTGTATTCTTTTCACAAACCACACATGGATCCACCAGTGTCATTGAAATGTGTGTTCTTCTCATTAACCACATCTAGAGTCATTGCATGTCTGTTCTTTTCAAAGACCACATGGATCCATCAGTGTCATTGCATGTGTGTTCTTTCAATAAACCACAACTAGTGTCATTGCATGTGTGTTCTTTTCATTAACCACAGCTAGAGTCATTTGATGTGTGTTCTTTTCACAAACCACATATGGATCCACCAGTGTCACTCGATGTGTGTTCTTTTCATAAACCACTTATGTATCCACCAGAGTCATTACATGTCTGATCTTTTCACAAACCACATATGGATCCACCAGTGTCATTGCATGTATGTTCTTTTCATAAACCACATGGATCCAGTAGTGTCATTGTATGTGTGTTCTTTTAATAAACCACATTTAGAGTCATTGGATGTGTGTTCTCTTCATAAACCACATATGGATCCACCAGTGTCATTGAAATGTGTGTTCTTTTCATTAACCACAGCTAGTGTCATTGCATGTCTGTTCTTTTCACAAACCACATGGATCGACTAGTGTCATTGCATGTGTGTTCTTTCAATAAACCACAGCTACAGTCATTGCATGTGTGTTATTTTCATTAACCACAGCTAGATTCATTTCATGTGTGTTCTTTTCACAAACCACATATGGATACAACAGAGTAACTGGATGTGTGTTCTTTTCACAAACCACATATGGATCCACTAGTGTCATTGTATGTCCGTTCTTCTCACAAGCAACAGCTAGAGTCATTGCATGTCTGTTCCTTTCACAAACCACATGGATCCACCAGTGTCATTGCATGTGTGTTCTTTTCATAAACCACAACTAGAGTCACTAGATGTGTGTTCTCTTCATAAACCACAACTAGAGTCATTGCATGTGTGTTCTTTTCACAAATTACATATGGATCCACCAGAGTTCATTGCACGTGTGTTGTTTTCACAAACCACATATGGATCCACCAGTGTCATTGCATTTGTGTTCTTCTCATAAACCACATATGGATCCCCTAGTGTCATTGCATGTGTGTTCTTTTAATAAACCACAACTAGAGTCACTGGATGTGTGTTCTTTTCATAAACCACATATGGATCCACCAAAGTCATTGCATGTGTGTTCTTTTCACAAACCACGTATGGATCCACCAGTGTCATTGCATGTGTGTTCTTTTAATAAACCACAGCTAGAGTCACTGGAAGTGTGTTCTCTTCATAAACCACAACTAGAGTCATTGCATGTGTGTTCTTTTCACAAACCACATATGGATCCACCAGAGTTCATTGCATGTGTGTTCTTTTCACAAACCACATATGGATCCACCAGTGTGATCGCATTTGTGTTCTTCTCATAAACCACATATGGATCCCGTAGTTTCATTGCATGTGTGTTCTTTTAATAAACCATAGCTAGAGTCACTAGATGTGTGTTCTTCTCACAAACCGCACATGGATCCACCAGTGTCATTGAAATGTGTGTTCTTTTCATTAACCACAACTAGAGTCTTTGCATGTATGTTATTTTCACAAACCACATGGATCCACTAGTGTCATTGCATGTGTGTTCTTTCAACTAACCACAGCTAGAGTCATTGCATGTGTGTTCTTTTCATTAACCACCTATGGATCCACTAGTGTCATTGCATGTATGTTCTTATCACAAACCACATATGGATCCACCAGTGTCATTGAAAAGCGTGTTCTTTTCATTAACCACAGCTAGAGTCATTGCATATCTGTTCTTTTCACATTCCACATATGGATCCACCAAAGTCATTGCATGTGTGTTGTTTTCACAAACCACATATGGATCCACCAGTGTCATTGAAATGTGTGTTCTTCTCATTAACCAGAGCTAGAGTCGTTGCATGTTTGTTCTTTTCAGAAACAACATGGATACACTAGTGTCATTGCAGGTATGTTCTTTCAATAAACCACAACTAGAGTCATTTCATGTGTGTTCTTTTCATTAACCACCGGTAGAGTCATTTCACGTGTGTTCTTTTCACAAACCACATATGGATCCACTAGTGTCACTGGATGTGTGTTCTTTTCATAAACCACAGCTAGAGTCACTAGATGTGTGTTCTTTTCATAAACCACATATAGATCCACTAGAGTCATTGCATGTGTGTTCTTCTCATAAACCACATATCGATCCCCTAGTGTCATTGCATGTATATTATTTTAATAAACCACAACTAGAGTCACTGGATGTGTGTTCTTTTCATAAACCACAAATGGATCCACTAGAGTCATTGTATGTGTGTTCTTTTCACAAACCACATATGGATCTAGCAGAGTTCATTGCATGCGTGTTCTTTTCACAAACCACATATGGAACCACCAGAGTTCATTGCATGTGTGTTCTTTTCACAAACATCATATGGATCCACAAGTTTCATTGCATGTGTGTTCTTCTCATAAATCACATATGTATCCCCGAGTGTCATTGCATGTGTGTTCTTTTCATAAACCATAGCTAGAGTCATTGGATGTGTGTTCTTTTAATAAAGCACATATGGATCCACTAGAGTCACTAGCTTTGTGTTCTTTCCACAAACCACATATGGATCCACCAGAGTTCATTGCATGTATGTTCTTTTCACAAACCACATATGGATCCACCAGAGTCACTAGACGTGTGTGTGGGGCCCCCGGATTAATCCTCTGAGAATCCCTGTTATGCGTACAACCACGATCCCATGATCAGTTAGTCGTGGCACATAACCGACAAGTATCATTACAACATTCGAGACATACCGAATTACAAGATTTACATAAATGCCGTTATGGCTACATCAATAATCATTAGCGGAACTTCATCAAGCGTAGAGCCCGATCCATGCCTTAACCTACATGAAACTGACTGGGAGAACGTCCTAGCTCGCTTAGCCTCCAACTTCATCCTCTTCTTGATATTTGACCAAGTTAATAGCCAGGGACAATGCCAGTGAGTACTTTGAATGTACTCGCAAACCACCTTAAGATAACAATAATAACAAGAGGGTATGCAATATGGCTGTTTTAGTAGGAGGGCTCCAAGAGAGGTTCTTTTCTCAATTAGTTTCTCTTGTAGATATAGCACATACATATCTTTGTTGAAAACTTTTGTAAAACATTTTGGAAACCTTTTTGAAAAGTTTTGGAAAACATTAGGACTGGGTCACCCATTTGTTCCCGTCTTCAGGTCGTCCCACGACCAAACTCCTGTCTCCTCCTTCTGACCATCCCATGGTCAAAACCTTTCTCCTTTACGACCATCCCATGGTCAAAACATTTCAAAAGCCATTTCTTTTCTGAAATCCTTTTGGAAAACAAAACCAGCACCGCTCTACAGTAACCTTCCCAACCGTCCATGACCGCGGACACGACTATTCGAATAGATTTACACTCTGTAGAGGTTGTACACTTTACCCACACCATTCGGGTACACTACCCTGATCTACACCGATCGTGGGTCGAGTAACCGATCAAGACTCTCCGGATGCCCACTCCAATATAAGTGCCTACCCTATGAGTGTTTTCCCCTCAACACCGGGACGTCGAGTACCGAGGACCAACCATAGCGCATTTTGCACTTCCCAAGTGTGCGGTTTCAATGAGGGGCTCATAGTAACGCGTGGAGGTCCGTAAACCCTTCGTTCCTTCTCCAGGTTGATGTCTCACATGGACCCTTATGTGAGAAGGCCCACCCTACAGGGATTTTTATCCCCTGTAGTTGTTGCGAGGCAGTTTATAGCAGAATAGACAAACATCAAATCCAACCCTGTCCCATTCCAGAGTAATGTGGTTGCACAGGGTTAATTGTTCTAGCAAAATTGCAAAGAACCGGGTGCGTTTTTGTAAACCTTTTTCCTCCATCTTTCTTTCAGCATTTTGTAAAACAAAACCTTTTTCTTTCTCAACATCTCTTGGGAGGTACCACCTCACCAAGGTTTTATCATAAAACATTTGGTAAAACTTTGTCGGGGTCTTTCCATCCTATAGCTTTGCTTTGGCTAAATCGGGGTCTCCAACGGGTATGGTGTATTACACCATCTACCACACTAGGGACAAGTAGGTGTCATCAAGGGGGTTGTACTTAATAGTACACAAGTGTAATAGTTCGGAGGAGCCAAACCACTACCATATACATCAACATAGCAAAATAATGCAATTTTGAATAAATAGAAGATAAGATATGCATTAGTGAAACAGTAGGACAAGGCTTATGAGCAAGAAGGTGGCTTGCCTGCGATCAGAAATATGGCATATATATGTCCCTGGACTTCTTCTTAGAATACCATAATACCAATAATATCCACCTCGTCTGATATCCGATTTCATCGCAACTATCGTCGTCAAGATAGCACATGCAAGCAAACAAGGGCACAATCAACACAAAGCAATACAAGCATCAATACGATACAAAAATCATTGAACAATACAAGTTTACAAATCAGTAGGTCTTAGGAAGAATGGATTTGATAAGATTGGCCTTGTCTCGGAGACATGGAAGAGAATCCCTTAGGATTTATAGTCTAGAAACTACCTAAGAGATGGGTTTTGTACCAAGAACATATTCTGTATGATCTCATTGTATAAAAATGGTACCATCAGATAGGTATTGATAAAATGAAACCAACAAAAGTGGTTTCACTATTTTACCACTTTTCTTTAATTTCTTATGAATATTCTAGTGATAAAAGTTCTAGTTTTAGGAAGTAATTCACGAGAAAAGTTCTGGAGCTTCAACAATTATTTCCTTGTATGGTTAAGTGGGGTTTGATGTACTGGTTCACTGAGAGTTGGAATCATGTCAAATTAATTACCAGAATGCCCTTAGGAAAATCCCAAAGGCAGTTCTAGAGCTGCTTTGTCTTTTTCACCAAATTAAATCTACAAAATCTTTTAGTTTGATTCCAAAAACACATTATAGGTATTTAGAATACCTTTCTGTAGAAATTGTATTTAACCTATTTGGAGTTGTAGAGCTACTGTGATGATTTTTCTAGTGATAAAACTATATACAGAGATAATTAATTCACCAAAATTGAACAAAGCCTCAATAAAATTTGATCTCCTGGATTTTGGTAGACCATAGTGTACCACATCACAGAGAGTTGGAATTGGGTCAATACCACTGTTGGTTTGGCCTAGAGAAAATCCTAAAGTCAGATACTAATAGTTTTTGTTATTTTTACTATAGACAAACTACTATTAACCTTGGCATGAGACATATGCTGATTGATTGGTATGGCAAATACCTTCCATGAGAACTTTGATTTATCCCAAATGGGTATGTACAACTCCCTGTGCAATTTATTTAGTGTAGAGGACAACTTTTAGTGGATTAATCGCGAGTAAATAAAAGAATTATTTGTGGTAGAAGACCAGTTCTGCATGTTGCACAAAACACACATGAACCTGGTGACAAATTTATTTGGACAAAATACCCCAATTTCCATTTTTAAGTCCATTTAAAACTAACTGCTATGGAACAAATCTGGAAAGGCTAGAAAAAGAAAAAGAAAGGGAGGCGTCGCAGGCCAGATCTAGGTGCAGTTGGGCCAAGCAGGGGGATTTAGCCAACAGCCGGCGACGCAGCGTGCGGGACGATCCGGTTCAAACGCCGGTCGTGGGGCCTGCCGGTCAGCCACACGGGGCGCCGAAGTGATATTGGGCACCCACAGCTATAGGATGCAAGGAAGATCGACGGTGGCGACGGCGTCTTCCACCTCCCATCGCGGCAGGCTGAGGGGAAACCCTAGCTGGGACATAGCGGGGCTTGGGGGCTCACCGAGTGGCCATGGGAGGCGTCGAGAAGGCGACGAGGGGTCGTGGTGCTTCAGGGCAAGCCGAAGAAGGGGCGGAAGCAATGGATTTGTGCCGGGAGGTGGTTCCCATGTCTGCACCGACGAGCACGATCGGGAGCGAGCTGGGGAAGCTTCATGGGGGCATGCATGTCGGTGTAGGAGGCACCAGGGGAATGAGGGAGGTCTAGGAGGCCACATATTGAGGATTGGCGAGGCGGTGGAGCTTGGGAGGTTCAGCTCTGCCGTCGAAGCTTTACTCCGGCCATGAACCAGAGAGGCGGTCTCCGGTGTTCCTACATCAAAAGGAGAACATGGGAGGATAGGTCAGAGGGAGAGGAGTTCAGTAAGCCCATCTAGTGGGAAGGGGAAGCTGAGGATGGAGGGTAGGCCGACCTTTCTCAGGTAGACCCGAGGGGGAAACTTCTCCTTCTCCTTGATGCTGGGGAGATCTGGGAGGAGATGGGGCTCGTGGGGATGAGTCTCTGGTGGGGTGAGAGTGGAATGGAGGCGAGGAGAGTGGTTGTGGATGCCAGGGCCTTCTTATCTGATGGGGGATGGGTGTATGGTGGGCATTGTCCATGGGAGCAAGGAAGAGGAGGGAGCTGGTCATGGATTGGGTGAGAGGGACGGTGGGGAAGTGGTGTGTGGGCCTATGAATGACTAGAGAGGGTGGGAGGCATGCTGTTGCTGGGGGTGGAGTAATTATCAAGATTTGGCGGGATTGCTTGGCCTCTCTCTCTATCTCTTTTTCTTCAAACTCCAAGCACTAGGGACCAAAGAGGAGTGTGCTACAGTGCACGACCATAAGGGAGGGTGTGATGGTGGAGGCTTGCTGGGGAAGTTTGATTTGGTGTTTGGGTAATAAAAGGTTAAAGGTTCAAATCATCCATAAAGGATGATCAAGTGGTATTTCTTGATTTTTGATCTTGACCAACTGAGATAAGGATGTTGGTAGATGGGTAAGGTTAAGATGCACCTCCAGGAATTTATGGAGATTTTTTTAGATGATTTTTAGGGCATTTTGATCAATTATCCAAAAAGTGCAGAAGTGGTTTATAGAAGCTCATTTGATAAATCTACATTGGACATAGTTGGTTTTTGATGTGAGATGGTCCCAAATGTGAATACACACTTAGGGGATTTTTCCCAAGATTTATTGGAAGATAAAAGTATTTAAAACAATTATTATTCCAATTCAGCCATTTAAGAAAATGGGAAAAAAGAAATAATAAAGCCCTTAAAAAATATAGATGGGGTATGATATCTGGACCTCAATTGAGCCAAAAGTTGGGGAAGTGTTTTGGCAAAAACCAAACTTTCCTTTATGGAAGAAGTTTTGGAGATTTTGTCTACTAAAGGGATTAATTAGATTTGGAGCCATAAAAATTATGGATAATGTTTGATAAATCTTGATGATCAATGTATATGATGTAGAAAAGGTGTAACAAGCATTTGCAACCTTGGTATTAGGGAATCCAAGTTGATTTTGGTGAAAACTAGAGATTTAAGGATCTTGGGTAAGATTGTTTTCATGCCACCAAAACCTTGTTGGATCTTGGAGCTCAGAGCTCACCTTGATGCAAGGGATAGATGGATAGCTAGAACCAGTCATATAGATGATCAGGGTAGAGGGAGTTTTCATTGGTTACATTTGAAGTGGTCTAGAAGTGATGGCAAACTTTGTTGAAAATAAGGCTGCCATACCATATGAGTCATGATGCCTTATAAACCATGTGGGTTTAAGAAGCACAAAGATCCACTTGGAACAAGTGAAGTAGATGTTGATAGACCTATATGAGTAGAACACAACCATGCAAAGATTTGGTCCAGAGAAGGTGAGATGGTGGTGTGGGCGTCTATCAAAGTAGGCATGATGACTAGATTTGCAGGAATAGTTATTTTCTTGCCTGCAAAACCATCAAGAACAAGTGGGTTGGACGATGATCTAACCAAGGTAAATAGTGGGCCTTGTTAGTCCTTAGGATGGTTAATAATATGGTTCAGAAGCATTTTCAAAAATATACAAGGGTTGAGAAAAGGAGGCATTTAAAAAGGTGATGTTGGAACAGATTCCAGACTTGGCCAAATTTGGCAGATTTAGGGTTTTTGACTAGAATGTGGGTGGTGATGATTTGGATGGGTTGCAAGGTACCAAATAATCATAAAGTGGATGATGTGGAAGGGTAGATTGAGTATAAGGTATCCATGCTTGATATTGTTCTTCATTGACTTGGAAACTTCTAGAATGGATCACTGCAGAATTGATCTGGTTAAGGGTTTTAGATGATCACCTGGTGGCTAGAGATTAGATCCAGATTGTATTCTTGCTTAAGTTTTGGTCATCTTAAAGTATCTTGATCCTAGTGGAAGATCTCCTAGAGTAGCTCATACTACTTCTAAGCAATCAAGTCAAACAGCAGATCAAGGCAACTCATCTTACCAACAAATCAACTACTACTAGGGCTACCATCAAGCTTAGCTTGGGGTACGAATGGGCAATTTTTAAAGGTTGGAGTTTGAGTAAGATAAGAGTCCTTGGTATCTCTACAAAGAGTAGAATTCAAAGGCTTTAAAAAGGAGGTTTTGGGAGACCTAGAGATAAGAATTGTTGAAGGTTATGCCTATAAAACGTAAGGAGATTATAATAGGTTGCTCTCCATAGTTTAGGGAAATAGAAGCTACTAAAATAGTTGTTTTGCAAAGGCTTCTTGGCTCAGGTTTTGAAATGCTAGAACATTTGAGAATATGGAAATTAAGCCAAGCCAGTTTTTGGAAGTAGCTTTTGTCAACTGGTGTTGACGTAAGGAGGATATCATCTAATACACATTCATATGCATAAGCATATCCAAACAACAAGCAAACACTTCAGCATTAAACAACAAAAAGTTTTTGTTACCCTAGATTTTTGCATTCTGGACAACTAATCAGGGTTGCTGAAATCGGGATATTACAGTGTGTTCTTCTCACAAACCACATATGGATCCACCAGTGTCATTGAAATGTGTGTTCTTTTGATTAACCACAGCTAGAGTCATTGCATGTATGTTCTTTTCACAAACCACACGGATCCACTAGTGTCATTGCATGTGTGTTCAGTCAATAAACCACAGCTAGAGTCATTGCATGTGTGTTCTTTTCATTAACCACAACTAGAGTCATTTCATGTGTGTTCTTTTCACAAACCACATATGGATCCACCAGTGTAATTGGATGTTTTTTCTTTTCACAAACCTTATGGATCCACCAGAGTCATTGCATGTCTGATCTTTTCACAAACCACATATGGATCCACCAGTGTCATTGCATGTCTGTTCTTTTCGTAAACCACATGGATCCACTAGTGTCATTGCATGTGTGTTCTTTTAATAAACCACAACTAGAGTCACTGGATGTGTGTCCTCTTCATAAACCACATATGGATCCACCAGTGTCATTGCATGTGTGTTCTTCTCACAAACCACACATCGATCGACCAGTGTCATTGAAATGCGTGTTCTTTTCATTAACCATAGCTAGATTCATTGCATGTCTGTTCTTTTCACGAACCACATATGGATCCACGAGATTCATTGCATGTTGTTCTTTTCACAAACCACATGTGGATCCACCAGTGTAATTGAAATGTGTGTTCTTCACATTAACCATAGCTAGAGTCATTGCATGTTTGTTCTTTTCACAAACCACATGGATCCACCTGTGTCATTGCATGTGTGTTCTTTCAATAAACGAGAGCTAGAGTCATTGCATGTGTGTTTTTTTCACAAACCACATGGATCCACCTGTGTCATTGCATGTGTGTTCTTTCAATAACCATAGCAAGAGTCATTTCATGTGTGTTCTTTTCAGAAACAACATAGGGATCCACCAGTGTCACTTGATATGTGTTCTTTTCACAAACCATATAGATCCACTAGAGTAATTGCATGTCTGATATTTTCACAAACCACATATGGATCCACCAGTGTCATTGCATGTGTGTTCTTTCAATAAACCACAGCTAGAGTCATTGCATGTGTGTTCTTTTCATTAACCATAGGTAGAGTAATTGCATGTGTGTTCTTTTCACAAACCACATATGGATCCACCAGTGTAATTGGATGTGTTTTCTTTTCACAAACCTTATGGATCCACTAGATTCATTGCATGTCTGATCTTTTCAGAAACCACATATGGATCCACTAGTGTCATTGCATGTCTCTTCTTTTCATAAACCACATGGATCCACTAGTGTCATTGCATGTGTGTTCTTTTAATAAACCACAGCTAGAGTCACTAGATGTGTGTTCTCTTCATAAACCACATATGGATCCACCAGTGTCATTGCATGTGTGTTCTTTTCACAAACCACATATCGATCCACCAGTGTCATTGAAACGTGTGTTCTTTTCATTAACCATAACTAGATTCATTGCAAGCCTGTTCTTTTCACAAACCACATATGGATCCACCAGAGTCATTGTATGTTGTTCTTTTCACAAACCACATGTGTATCCACCAGTGTCAATGAAATGTGTGTTCTTCTCATTAACCACAGCTAGAGTCATTGCATGTCTGTTCTTTTCACAAACTACATGGATCCACCTATGTCATTGCATGTGTGTTCTTTCAATAAACCACAGCTAGAGTCATTACATGTGTGTTATTTTCATTAACCACAGCTAGAGTCATTTCATGTGTGTTCTTTTTAGAAACAACATATGGATCCACCAGTGTCACTTGCTATGTGTTCTTTTAACAAACCATATAGATCCACTAGAGTGATTGCATGTCTGATATTTTCACAAACCACATATGGATCCACTAGTGTCATTGCATGTCTGTTATTTTCATAAACCACATGGATCCACCAGTGTGATTGCATGTGTGTTCTTTTAATAAACCATAGCTAGAGTCACTCGATGTGTGTTCTCTTCATAAACCACATACAACAATGTCATTGCAAGTGTGTTCTTCTCACAAACCACATATGGATCCACCAGTGTCATTGAAATGTGTGTTCTTTTCATTAACCATAGCTAGTGTCATTGCATGTCTGTTATTTTCACAAACCACATATGGATCCACCAGAGTCACTGGATGTGTGTTCTTTTCACAAACCACATATGGAACCACCAGTGTCATTGCATGTGTGTTCTTCTCACAAACCACAGTTAGAGTCATTGCATGTCTGTTCTTTTCACAAACCACATGGATCCACCCGTGTCATTGCATCTGTGTTCTTTTCACAAACCACATATGGATCCACTAGTGTCACTGGATGTGTCTTCTTTTCATAAACCACCTATGTATCCACCAGAGTCATTGCATGTTTGATCTTTTCACAAACCACATATGGATCCACTACTGTCATTGCATGTCTGTTATTTTCATGAACCACATGTATCCATTAGTGTCATTGCATGTGTGTTCTTTTAATAAACCACAGGTAGAGTCACTGGATGTGTGTTCTCTTCATAAACCACATATGGATCCACCAGTGTCATTGCATGTGTGTTCTTCACACAAACCACATATGGATCCACCTATGTCATTGAAATGTGCGTTCTTTTCATTAACCATAGCTAGAGTCATTGCATGTCTATTCTTTTCACAAACCACATATGGATCCACTAGAGTCATTGCATGTTGTTCTTTTCACAAACCACATATGGATCCACTAGTGTCATTGAAATGTGTGTTCTTCTCATTAACCATAGCTAGAGTCATTGCATGTCTGTTCTTTTCACAAACCACATGGATCCACCCGTGTCATTGCATGTGTGTCTTTCCATAAACCACAGCTAGAGTCATTGCATGTGTGTTCTTTTCATTAACCATAGCTAGAGTCATTTAATGTGTGTTCTTTTTAGAAAAAATATATGGATCCACCAGTGTCACTTGATATATGTTCTTTTCACAAACCATATAGATCCACTAGAGTGATTGCATGTCTGATCTTTTCACAAACCACATATGGATCCACCAGTGTCATTACATGTCTGTTCTTTTCATAAACCACATGGATTCACCAGTGTGATTGCATGTGTGTTCTTTTAATAAACCATAGCTAGAGTCACTGGATGTGTGTTCTCTTCATAAACCACGTACACCAGTGTCATTGCATGTGTGTTCTTCTCACAAACCACATATGGATCCACCAGTGTCATTGAAATGTGTGTTATTTTTATTAACCACAGCTAGTTTCATTACATGTTTGTTCTTTTCACAAACCACATATGGATCCACCAGAGTCACTGGATGTGTGTTATTTTCACAAACCACATATCGAACCAGCAGTGGCATTGTGATACGTCCAAAACGTATCTACTTTCCCGAACACTTTTGCTATTGTTTCTCCTCTAAACTTGTGTGATTTGGATGCAACTAATGCGGACAGACGCTGTTTTCAGCGGAATTGCCTTGGTGTCTACTTTTTGTGTGCAGAAAACCAACTATCAGGAAAAATCCCGGAAAATATGCCAAAAATCCAATTTCACCCTAAGACTCCAGGAACCAGAATACGAGACGGAGAAGAGCCGGGAGGTGGACACACCACCTGGTGGCGCGGGCCAGGCCAGGCCGCGCCAGGGGGTGGTGTGGGCCCCCCAGGCACCCCCTCGGCCTCTCTCTTCGCCTATAAGGAGCCTTCTGACCTAAAAACTTCGGGGGGTTCGACGTTTTTCCAGAAGGAGTTCCGCTCCGCCGCCACCACCAGATTCCATGAAACGGCACCAGAAACTCTGTTCTGGCACCCTGCCGGGACGGGGAATTGGAGGAGATCATCGCCATCATCATCACCATCGCTTCTCCATCGACCATCCATGTTTCCCCCATCTATGAGAGAGTAATCCCCCGTTGTAGGCTATGAGGATGGTAGGGATTGGATGAGATCGTTCATGTAATGGCATCAGATTGTTAGGGCATGGTGCCTAGTATCTTTTATTAGTGCTTTATGACTTTGTTGCAACTTGTTGTGCTTAATGCTTGTCACTAGGGCCCGAGTGCCATGATTTCAGATCTGAACATGTTATTGATTCATTATGATAGTATTGTTCTTGGTCTTATCTGCAAGTTGTATACACACGTTGTTGTCTGGAACCTATGGCCCCGAAGTGACAGAAATTGGGATAACCGGAAGGGAAAGGCTTTGATGTGAGGATCACATGTGTTCACGGAGTGTTAATGCTTTGCTCCGGTGCTCTATTAAAAGGAGCACCTTAATTTCCAGTAGTTCCCTAGAGGCCCCGCTGCAAACGGGCTGGCAGGACAAAAGATGTTGTGCAAGTTCTCATTGCGAGCACGTATGACTATATATGGAACACATGCCTAGGATTGTCTAGTACATGGATGCTTTATCTTATTTATCTACAATTGCCCTATGTTCTGATTGCTATGTGAATTGTCTTGTCCATGCAACGCTCGTCCATCCATCTCTATGCCTACCGCACTCGAATCCCACTGTTTACTGTTTTTGTTACTGCTGTCTTTGCTTTACTACTGCTGCTACTTTACTATTCCTACTACAAAACTATTGCTACTGATAAACTGCTGTGAGCAAGATTGTTTCCAGGTGCAGCTGAATTGACATCTCAGTTGTTAAGGCTTAGAAATATTCTTTGGCTCCCCTTGTGTCGAATCAATAAATTGGGTTTCACTTCCCTCAAAAATACTGCGATACACCCCCTATACTTGTGGGTCATCAAGACTATTTTCTGGCGCTGTTGCCGTGGAGCATAGATTTATTTATCAAGTTCACTTGGATTCTCTATTGTTCGCTGCTATCCATGCATCATGGGTAAGTCTCGTGATGGCAAGGTTCCTATTTTACCATCCACTACAAGAAGAGGTACGGTTCTGAACACCTCTGCTGCTCTTGATTCACCGTCTGTTTTGAGTAAGTTCCTTACACCACCACATACACATGCTACACACACTGCTACTACTGCTGAATCTGAAACTTCTGATGCTGCTTCTACTGTGCTCGATAAGAGTGGTTCATTAGGTCCTTTCCTAGATGCTACGATTGCTAGAACTATAGCTGCAAATACCGAAACTCCTAATGAAGACACTACCACACCTGTTAGCTCACCTAAGTCTAGTAAGAGTTATGATATTGAAGATGGTTATGTTGAGATGACCGATGAGTTTATTAAAGAATGTAAGAACACCCATGATAGGAGCGCTGCTAAGAGTCTCCTTGAGAGGTGTACTATTAGACCGAAATTATATCCTGCTGCTAAGTTTGCTGCTTCTCCCATAAACATTATAGATGAAGATTATGATTTCTCTCTCGATCTATCTTACATAGCTATTGTCGAGAAAGAACCTTTTTGTGCGACTAAGAATGAAAGGGCGGTAGCACATATGAATGAACTTTCTACCATGAGTGGCTTGTTTTCTAATGATATTAAGATGCGTAGTTACTTTGTTGCTAAGATTTTTCGCTTTTCACTGAATGGAGAAGCTAAAACTTGGTTTAGTAATTTACCTCCTGGATCTATTGATAGCCCTGAGTGCTTGATTAGTACTTTCCTGTAGAAATATTTTCCTCCCAGTGCTAGACATGCTATTTTGCAGGAACTTTTTGCTTTTAAACAGGGAGAAAAAGAGGTTTTGCCCGAATCTTGGGCAAGGTTTTGTGCTTTGATTCATGCACAGGCTAGAAGTCCTTTACCTAAGAATGAGCTTCTTGATATATTTTATAATGGACTAACCGAGGAATCTAGGACATACCTAGATAGTTGTGCTGATTGTGTTTTCAGGAATAGGTCTCAGAAGGAAGGTGAGGAATTAATGGCTAAAATAAGCAAGAATTATGAAGATTGGACTCCTCCTAAACAAGCTATACCTGAAGTAATTGTACCTGAACCATCTATTCCTGTGCCTATTCCAACATAAAAGAATAGGGGAGTTATTGAATTAAATGATGAAGTGATGAAGGAAGCTAAGAAATGTCTTAAGGAGAAGGGAATTAAAGTTGCAGATGTCAAGAATTTACCTCCTATAGAAGAATTATGTAAGCCTATTCCCTACTCATCCACTATTGAGGTATACTCTCTCCAACACTTTGATGAAGGTGATATACCTTACTCGAAACTTCCTGATCAATGCTTAGAAGAATTTGATATCTTTATTGTTAAGCAAGATAACTTTAGTAAAAGGGTGCAAAATCATCTAATGGAAAACACTAGAGCTATTGTTGAGTTGAAAGATATTGTAGAAAGAACCTCTAATGATGTTAAAATGATTGTTAACCATTTTCAAATGGTTCAAACTCAAATAGATCAACTCGTTAAAGTGCAAAACGACTTGCTAGTTAATGCTGCTAAAGAAAAACATGCTTATGAAATTAGAACTAGAAGTGGAGCTGCTACCCAGGATCCTCTATATCCTGAGGGGCATCCCAAAAGAATTGAGCAGGATTCTCAACAAGCTGAAAATGGTGGTTCTACTCGTAAGAAAAGGAAAAAGAAACATAAAATTGTTGTAGAACCCTCTGAACCTACTATAGATCCTAATAGTATATCTATCTCT
This sequence comes from Avena sativa, assembly GCA_916181665.1. Taxonomy (NCBI): domain Eukaryota; kingdom Viridiplantae; phylum Streptophyta; class Magnoliopsida; order Poales; family Poaceae; genus Avena; species Avena sativa. The sequence goes on from OV702289.1 coordinate 336,395,980, forward strand.
AATGCTGAAACTGAAAGTGGTAATGAAGAAAATGTTGTTCCTAATGAAGAAAAAGTTGAAGGAGAACCTGAAAACCACAATAAGAATACTAAATACACCAAAGAAGATTTTATTGCTAAGAAACATGGTACTGAAAGAGAGCCTTGGGTCCAAAAACCTATGCCATTCCCTGATAAGAAACACAAGTCAAAGGAAGATGAACACTATAATAAGTTTTGTGATTGGATGAAGCCTTTATTCTTGCAAATTCCTTTGACTGATGCTATTAAATTGCCTCCTTACTCACAGTATATGAAGGACATTGTCTCGAATAAAAGGAAGATCCCTAATGAAAAAATTTCTACTTTGCTTGCTAATTATTCCTTCAATGGTAAGGTTCCTAAGAAACTTGGAGACCCAGGGATTCCAAATATCCCTTGCTCTATTAAGAACTATTATGTTAGAACTACATTGTGTGATCTAGGAGCTGGAGTTAGTGTTATGCCTTTCTCTCTCTATAAGAGGCTTCAGCTTGAAAAATTGATACCAACTGATATATCTTTGCAAATGGCTGATAAATCTACCACCATTCCTGTGGGTATATGTGAGGATGTACCTGTTCAGGTGGCTCACAATTGCTTGATATTAACTGATTTTGTTGTGCTTGAAATGCCTGAAGATGATAATATGTCTATTATTCTTGGGAGACCTTTTCTTAATATTGCAGGAGCTGTTATTAATTGTGATCAAGGAAAGGTGACCTTCAATGTTAATGACAAGGAACATACTGTCAATTTCCCCAAGAAGATTGAAAGGACTTATGGTTTGAATTCAATTGAACATGTTGAAGGCATTCCAGTTGGATAAATATATTGTCCCATACCAAGAGAAAAATTTGAAACTATTATGATTGGGACCATTGCTATCAAGGTTAAGGTAACATAATCATTAGTGGATGTAGCATCCCATCTGTCTAACAGCTGTAATGCTACATGGTCTAATAATAAAATGCTACTTCCTACATATAATTGTTGCATCATAATTATATCATGCTCATGTCATCATGCCACCTTGCATTTGAGCATCATATAAAAACCCTTTTCATTTGGTTCTTATTTCATATGCATTTATCAATTGTAATTGGTTCTTAATAAATTGTATTTGGTTCTTGATAATGCTTGGTGCCCAAGTTGAGTTGGGGGCATATCTTTTGTTTAACTCCACCACCTTTCTTTGTCACCATCCCATAACTCCACCATCCAACTATATGTGAGCTTTGTATTTTATTTGGGTTTACCTCTAGCTCATGTGGGTTGGGATGGATCCACTTCTAATTCCACATTCTTCCATTTATGCCTCATGTTGTTTTCACATTGTTGATATGTGGAGAGCCACATGGCCACCTTTGCATGCATGTGGTTAATTTCACTTGTTCTATCTTCCATATGGTTTGTTTGGGAATAATTGAGCATTGTTTAAATATAATTGTGGCCAAATGATCTTCTAGTGGAACATACACACTAGCTTGGCCTATTATATTCAATGATGCTTAAATCTACCCTTACCATATTTTATCAAGCTTATGGTGTGGCCTTTAATCAAGTATGGTTGTGCATGGATGTAATAGGTGCCCATAGGTATATGTAGTTCTTTTCACAACTAATGAATGTGGCATTTATTTAATTATGCATGGGCCATGCAAGGTCCTCTTCTTTCCTTCCTTTGGGCTTCTTTTGGTCTTGGAGGGAAGTTTGTTTGTGGAAATTCAAGCAATGAGTTTTCAAAATTCAAATCAAACCCTAATTGACCACCCTCTCCTTTTTTTCCTTCTTTGATGGCCATTATTGCATGTGCATGCAATATAACCATCTCCTTCTTTCTCCATCTTTTCAATATTCTAGTGTTGCCCACCTATGTTTTCTTTTGGGTTTTGTTTGAGCAAATCTTTTACAAACCTAACAACCTAATCTCTATATATACCACCTCATCTCTCTTTTATCTCTCACCATGACCATGTATATGCATGTGGGCATATACACCCACACCTACATCTACTCCTACACCTACACATACATGTGTGCCCACACGTGAGTCTCTCTCCCATCTTTACTTTTTCTTGGCAAGAACTCAACATCGCCCCCCCTCCTCCTTTGTTAGTCTATTTTTTCCTTGGCACTTGGAGTACCTCTCTCTTTTCTTCTAGCTCAAATCTACCATCTCTCTCTACACCTAGCAAAAACCCTAGCTTCTCTCACCTCCCCTTTCCCTTCTAGTCTAGACCGAGCCACCCCTACCCCTACCCGGTCACCCCTTTTCTCTCCGGCTTGACCAAACCTAGTGGACAACAAGCCGGTGCACTGTTTTTCTTCCCCAGCCCTCTCACGTGCTCGAGCGCCTCCCCACGCAGAGCCCGTGCTCCCTCTCCTCGTGCGTAAAGTAGCCAGCAGCAGAGCTTTGTCCTCTCCTTCCCATCCTCATCCTCCCACCTACCCCATATCGAGATCCCCTACATCTTCTTCCTCTCCATGACACCACCATGGCCTTGACCACCTAAAACCCTAGCCACCATCTACCCTGGTCGTCGTCGTCCTACGCCCGCCGTCGCCGGGCCATCGCGTCCGGTAGCAGCGCGAGGATCCGTTCAGCACTAGGAGCAAGGAGGAGGCCACGAATCTCTCCGTCCCAGCGCACCCCGATGCCGTTGTTGTTCCGCGCGGTCACCACCGTCGTGGCTCTCTGCTCGCCTTCGCTCCTCGCTCGGCCTGGCTAGGCCACCCGCGCACGCAAGGTGTGCCTCACCTCCTGTCGATCTGCCCCGCTCCCCTCTGTCCTTTTCGTGCACCACCACAGCGCTCCCGCCTCGTGCCGCCGTCGCCGCGCACGCGTGCGCGCTGCACCGCCGCGCTCGCCTAGACGCTCGCCAGCCCGCTCTGAACTGCGCGCATGCAGCAGACAGTGCACCCGCGGCCCGCGCCTAACCCTGTTCAAGGCGTCGGTGTCGTCGGTGTGTTGCTCGTCTTCGAACGACATGAGAACTAAAGATCTAGCCCTTGTCCCCCCTTCAAAACAAGCCAGAGCATGATCAAAAGCATCCAGTACATCACCCAGAATCTTCGTCCCAAGTCTGCCCGATCTTCGGCAAAATTTGTGTTCGTCCGTCAGTCCGAAGCCAGCATTTTCTTCCTCTATTCGACGATGTTTTCCGGCCCCTACAGCCATCCTCCGGCGACTCTTCCTAAGCAAGAGTTGTAGACCTACCTCCAATCTTCGTTTTTCGTTTTTACGGAATTTCCAAATTCGCCATAGTTTCGTCGCAATCCTCTTTGCAAGATCGGCCCGAGCTAGCTATTCGCGAGTGTTTTCAGTTTCGTCAGTCTTCAGAGAGAACAGCAGCCCGCCACGCTTTTGCAAGAAACCCCCTCTGCTTTTCATCGTGCACCGGCTAGCCCCTCCGCAGCTCTTTAGGCCCACCTGCCAGCCCCTGTGCAGTTTTGCAAAAAGGCACCCGGGCTTTGAGGTTTTCCAACCCGCGCTCCCTCGGATTCCCCACGTGGCAGGCCCCCGCTGGCGCGCCCGCGTGTGGGACCGCATGCCCGCGGGTCCCACTTGTCATCCCCGCGGCTGGCTGATCCCGCGGTGAGAAAAGTCCCGCGCAGCCCGCTGCGCCCCACCTGTGCTAAGTCAGCGGCTGGCCCACCTGTCTGTGACTCGGGCTAGCTTTCTCGGTGTACAAAAAGCCTCTGTTCTTTTCTGTTTTATTCAAACCTTTTCCAGAATTGTTTAAATGATTTTTAAAATCCAGAAAATAATAACTTTTAATTGACAACTCCAAATATTACAAATGATATATGTTTTTGAATCAGAAAAATGTGAGGAATTCAAATATGCTATCCAAAATAATGTTTGTCTAATTTAAATTTTCGAAATTGTTTAAATTGCAATAATAATGCCTTTTCTTAATTAATTAATAACTTTAAATCTATAACTCCAAATCTGACAAATAATATGTCTAAATCGATCAGCGCGACGAGCCTGTTCTAACTATGCATTCCATGATATGAATTAAAGCATGCATCATATAAATATTAAGTGGACAGCAAGTGTTATGGGAGCAAAACATGACTAAAAACTTAATAAGATGATTTATTCTTGCCCCCACACCTCACCCTTGCCATGCTATATTATTGCCATGTAAATTGTGCATCATTCATCATGGCATGCTTGTTTGCTTGTCGCATTTTATTTATATGCTTGTGCACTTTATTTATGTTGGCCCTTGTTTGTTTGGTTCTTCTTCGAATAGACTCCGAGCAGGGGAATTATCAGGAATCCCAGGAGTACTACCCAGATCCACCTCTCTCTTCAACCGAGCTGCCAGACAAGCACTACCACATGCTTGCATACATATAGTATCTATTGCTTCTATCTTATTCTTGCATCATTGAGTCGCGATTGCATTAAATTGAATACCAAGTACTGCATAGGCTTTACTTTTAAACCCCACCGAAGCTTGTTCCTCCATCCTATGAGCCATTACTACAGGAGTTGTTTGAGCCATGCGAGTCATAGAACAACATGTGTAGGGTATGTGAGTGTCTGATGGATAACGAGGTACCTAAACAACTTAACCTGAGTAGTAATAGGATAACTAATGAAAGAGTCACCGGTGAGCAATATTTGTTATTTGGTTTTTCATGCTCACTTGTGTCCCGTAGGACCCCGAGTACGTGATTCCTGTTCCTTTACTATTCGCACTATCCACATCCGGGAGGCCTTATGGACCCCCCTGAGCCAGAGCTTGATTCATTTCTATTTCTTGGGGCCGCAAACTAGTTTGGGGTTTTATTTACTATCCTGTACTTATGCCATGTTTACTGCTTTATTTAAGATTGTGCGTGGAGCACCTGTACTGTTTTGGATGCAGAGTGTTTTCGCGGTATCGACAAGCCAAGTCACATTTTTGGGTTCCCAGTCGTTTACAGCCATTGACATAGACCTTAGGTCCGTCTCAGAGTCGGCCAACTTCGTTGCGGGTAGCTTAATGGGGTGGCCCCCTGAAATATTTTATGAATCCTATGATCGCTTTGTCGTGAATGCCTCGTTGGGTTTTGAGTTGGTTTTTCCGAGGTTGATCGAGTGTGTGTTTCTATTTGTGCACCCCTGCAGGGTAAATCTTTCTGAAAGCCGTGTCCGCGGTTATGGACGACTTGGAGCATAGTTTCTCGATCATAGACAAGTATAATTAAAGTACCGCTTTTAATCTGACTAAATACCTGACTAGTAAATAGTGCAATACTCATGGAATGGTTAATAAAACTACCAACAGATGGGTTGTTTGTCCCCTTTCTCGTTGGTAAGCGAGAAGGAGGATGGATCTGTTACTTTATACTGTTATAACTGTTGTTCCTAATTAACGGACATCCGTCTATCATTGGTTAGGCGTGTGGTTAGCGAGTATCTATAGACTTGTTAGTTATTATCTTTTGCTGCAATTGCGTCACAGGTATATGTCCCCTTTAGAGGCATAAAGACTTGCTGAGTACCCCTAGGGTCTCACACGATAAATTGTTTAATTCAGATGAAAAGGTTTATTTGCAAGATGGATACTAGGTGGAGGAGACAGATGATGTTGGCAACGATCACGCGGTGTAGAGATTCCGGGGATGGGGATCCGCGAGATCTGTGGGCGGGATGTGCTTACTTTTGTGGCATCTTATGCCGATTTGCTTCTTGTCCATACTCGGATCTTGTTCCCGCTTCCGCTTGATACTCTAATGTTTGATGTATGAGGAGCTATCCTGCACTATTATCTCTATCTAGGATATTTGGATCTTGCCGTATGGCGTTGCAATATTTCTATTTCTTTTAGATGGTATGGCTCTGAGAACTGTTGTAAGGTAGCTTGCATACATACTCACTTGTGTATGTATTTGATCTCTTCGCCTGTAGCCTACGCCGCTCTCTCTTGTCCCGATGTTCTAGAAGTGGTTAGGACGGCCGACGGGTCTACACGTGGGTGGTCCCTAGGCCCCCGCTGTACTATTTTAACCACTTTTGGTTCATCCAGGCTTGAACTTAGAGCGTAGGGTCCGAGGTAGTTACAGTGGAGTACAAAGTTTTGTCTCATATGCAATTGTTTTGGTAGCAAGACTTGATCCACCTTGCTAACAAAAGGATTCCATTGAATAAAACAATGTTTTCATTATGATTATCTCTGTTTATTTCTATCCTTTGCGTTTTAGTTTTTGCTTTCGTTTAGTTTTCTTTGTGTTGTTAGTTGCTTGCATGCTAGAACTTCTGTAGTTTTAGCCTTGTTTTGTCTTTGCATATTGTTTCCAAAAGAAAAAAAATCTGTCTATCAGAAAAATCATTCTTCTATTTCTGAAAACTGCCCAAAAATAAAGTGTCTCGAAAAATTCCAGAAAATTCATATTAAATTTTTATGTGAAAAAAGGGGCAGAGGAGGACCTGGTAGGTACCAGGGGGGCCCACCAGGCAGGCACACCACATGGTGGCATGGCCAGCCTTGGGTGGTGCCATGCCTTGGTGTGGGCCACCCCTGGCCCCCCACTAACTCTCTCACCTGCCACTTTCTTCTCTCTCCCGAGTAAGCTCTAGTTCATTGCTCAAAATCACATTCTTGTTGTGCTTGCTCTCGATTTTTTTTGATCTCCTTGCTCACCCCATCTTTCTTGCTAAAATTTGGAGCATTTGTTCCCTCGTATGTGACTCCTCCCATTGTCCAAGTAGATTTGTGTTTAGTGGATTATATGTTGAGTATTTTGCTGCTGTAGGTGACTAGTTATGAGAGCTTGTAAACTTGTTTGATGCTTAGAGATATAGTTTTGATGCATGTTTAGGCCTCTTGCAAGTCCCTATGAGTAGAATCCTTCATTATATTTACTTTGCAATCACTTGTTTAATAGGTGTTTAAATTTCAGAATATCAAGCATGAACAACCATACTTTTGGAGAGATATTTGAGAGTGATGCACCTAGGAGGTCGAGGCCCTCAAGAACAGCCTCTCAAGCTAGGCCATCATACAATGAAGACCTCATTGCAACCCGTATTGGCAGTGAAAGGGATGATGGGGATGCTCACCCATCCTCTTTTCCTTGTTTTACTTTCTTGCAAGCTGCAGGTATTCTTGATGATTTCTTGCTACTGATTGAGAGGGTTGGTTTGACCTCATATATGCAAGATGAGAGTGCACAATACGCTATGCTCACCAAATTTTTTGTTGAGAGCTTCACGTTTACTAACACACCCTATCAATCTACTGTCTCTTTTAAAATCTATGATCTGCCCTTCACCATGCCTTTGGAGAGATTTTGCAGTATTGTAGGTGTGCGTGACAGGGACCGTGAAGAAAATTCAAGGGTGACCCGCTGATTTGTTGGAGCTTTACCGAGGGGTGACCAATGATGATGACCGCGTAGCGCAGTGCGGAAAGATAAGAAATATCCAACTCCCTTCTCTTAGATACTTTGCATATTATCTTGCCACTAGTGTATTGGGTAGGGAGAACACTAGTAATATCTCCAACTATCATTTAGCATTCCTTGCTGCTGCACTTAACAATGATACTCGGTACAATCTTGGCTCGCTTATTGCTCACCGCCTAGCTGCTAGGGGGGCTATCTATGGGGGCATCATTGCATCGTGCATAGTCAATGCATTAGGTCTTTCAGTGGATCCCTATGATGCTATGCTGGCACCATAGAGGCTTGACCTTGTTGCCATGAAAACTCATCACTTTGTCACTGCTACCTCTGATTTGAACAATCTACTGTATAGGATGCTTTTCACTGACGGGGATGAAAGGGAGATCCTTTTGCCACAGCCTGCTTTGTTTAGTGTTCACAGGAGACCATGGTCACGCTCCAAGGAGGAGGTGGATGAGCAGCTTCGCTTGCTGGGTTTCCACGAGCAGCACCAGGAGGATGTGCCCTCCTATGATTACTCCGCACATTATGGAGGGACGTACTCGAGCTTGCACCAGGATGAGGGGACCTCTTCGTCATACCAGGGTGACACTTCATCCTGGCCAGCTTGGGATTGATACCCACTTAGGCCAAAAGGCTAAGCTTGGGGGGAGGTACGCCAACACCGCACTCATCTTCATATCATGTTGCATCGGTACTTTGTATATTCATGTTTTCGTTCTTCTTTGCTTTTGCTTTCTAAAAACACAAAAAGACCAAAAATATTTCTATTGTTTCTCTTTGGTTTGCTTCTTCTTTTTGCCTTGGTTTGCTTTTCCCTTTTTGCTTTGTTTGAACTATTCGAAAAACCCAAAAAGATTTTTCTTTGTTTGTTTTTCCCTTTTGGTTCTTGTTTAAAAATCGAAAACACCAAAAATATTTGTCGTTCTTCTTTGGTTTTTGCGAGTTTGCTTCAGGGTTCGGCAGTCCTCAGTGGATATTGGTTTCATATTATTATTCAAGCCACACAAGTGAAGAGCAATAATGAGGATCAATGACAACTTGAGGCGTGGTAAGAGGCTGGTAACGAACTCTATTTGTTTTCATTTTTGTATATATACTCATCACTGTGGGCATGCTTAGTCCGTTCATGTAGAGTGTATGTTTTCTTTGGATGCTTAATAGTTCTTGCTTTCTTATGATTAGCTCCAGCTCGCTAATAGTTTGTAGCATGTCTTATGAATGTTTGCTTGTATTGCCCTATTTATAAATTGGCATGACACCGTGGTATCCTCCTCTGAATGTTTCATTTGAATTGACTTGGCACATGCTCACGCATGCACATGACTGTGATAATCAGTTAAGCCTTGATGAATTATTTTGCGTTGAGGATCTTGAATCACTTTCATGCCATGAGTAGTCCTGTTTTGTTGCAAGCATGATAATGACAGCTATTGCTCTCTCGTTTGTCGCTCCCTTACTATTGCTAGCCTTCACTTTCACTGAGTATGTTTTACTCAAGTTCCCAACTCCCTAAACCAAATATTTCCAAAGTGTCCACCATACCTACCCATTAGCATCATTTGCTACCTCCGTGCATATTCAATGTGCCTTGTTTTCTTCCGAATAAAATGTTTGCTTGTTATGAGGAAGTTAGTTAGTAAATCTCTCACGAACTTGATGGCACACTTTATTTTCTTAAACTTAATAAACCTGAACCATTGCGTCCTTCTTTGTTGCGCGTATGCTTGCGCTTTATGAGTTGAAGTTAGCAGAACCATGTATCATGGGGACCGCTTCATAGGTACTTTGTACCTAGTTGATATCATGTTCTTTTGCTTATGGATCCCGGCGGTGTGAAGTAAAAATGGAACTTGTAAGATCATGGAGTTTGTATGTATGTTAGAGAAAAGCCTGAGCCGCTAGCCTAAGCCATGCCTAATCATGGTGGAAACTTGCATCATAACCATAATGAGCATTCTATGAAGCATCCTCAATAAAAATCTATGCACATAGTAAATAAAAAGATCGCCGAGATGCTCATTGTCTGCTTTCCTTGTTATTTTCATTATGGGATAGCTCCCGTGTCATGTGCAAGGGGTACCCCATTGGCGGTTCTCTATGATACGTATATACTTACAATGACAAGAGCTTACTTGTGACTGAAGTTGAGTAGCATGAGGATCGGTCTTCGTAAGTAAGGGGCTTGAGACTTCGATTTATAACTTGTCAAGCATATCCTCTTAGTTGTGTCACTTTCACCTTAACCACATTAAAGATGCTTATGATAGGGGCAATGAGAGCTCAAAGCTAATGAGTACCATACTTTCAGCATTTGGAAGCCTTTCAAATTATTTAAAACCTTTTTTTGTTGAGTCTCCATTTATTCTCTGAGCACCTTCTTGAGAGCATAGTTGTCATTCTTTGTGTTTGTTCCATTACTTGATTATTTGTGTTATGACTTTGATGCTTGTATCCTTGATATCTTTATTTCTAGTCATCACTTGAACTTCAGATGTGCCTTGATATTCCTAATCAAAGGCAAGCGAGATACCACTATATCATACCTTTCTATGAGCATTGTAATGTTGCTTATGTTTGTGCCTCATGCTACTTATTATTCTTGAGTTGGAATCTCTTCATATCTTGCAATGACTATTAAGTAGACTTGGTTGCATACTCTTTATTATGAATTGTCCAAGTAGTTGATCATATTGCTGAGAATATTTACATCATATGAAGCAAATATGTTCGTGAAAGTTCTTTTATCGCACTCCGTTTTCAACTGAATTGCTTGAGGATAAGCAATAAGCTAAGCTTGGGGGGAGTTGATACGTCCAAAATGTATCTACTTTCCCGAACACTTTTTCTATTGTTTCTCCTCTAAACTTGTGTGATTTGGATACAACCAATGCGGACTGACGCTGTTTTCAGCAGAATTGCCTTGGTGTCTACTTTTTGTGCAGAAAACCAACTATCAGGAAAAATCCCGAAAAATATGCCAAAAATCCTATTTCACCCAAAGACTCCAGGAGCCATAATACGAGACGGAGAAGAGCCAGGGGGTGGCCACACCACCTGGTGGCGCAGGCCAGGCCAAGCCACGCCAGGGGGTGGTGTGGGCCCCCCAGGCACCCCCTCGGCCTCTCTCTTCGCCTATAAGGAGCCTTCTGACCTAAAAACTTCGGGGGGTTCGACGTTTTTCCAGAAGGAGTTCCGCTCCGCCGCCACCACCAGATTCCACGAAACAATACTAGAAACTCCGTTCTGGCACCCTGCCGGAACGGGGAATTGGAGAAGATCATCGCCATCATCATCACCATCGCTTCTCCATCGACCATCCATGTTTCCCCCATCTATGAGTGAGTAATCCCCCGCTATAGGCTATGGGGATGGTAGGGATTGGATGAGATCGTTCATGTAATGGCATCAGATTGTTAGGGCATGGTGCCTAGTATCTTTTATTAGTGCTTTATGACTTTGTTGCGACTTGTTGTGCTTAATGCTTGTCACTAGGGCCCGAGTGCCATGATTTCAGATGTGAACATGTTATTGATTCATTATGATAGTATTGTTCTTGGTCTTATCTGCAAGTTGTATGCACATGTTGTTGTCTGGAACCTATGGCCCCGAAGTGACAGAAATCGGGATAACCGGAAGGGAAAGGCTTTGATGTGAGGATCACATGTGTTCACAGAGTGTTAATGCTTTGCTCCGGTTCTCTATTAAAAGGAGCACCTTAATTGCCAGTAGTTCCCTAGAGGCCCCGCTGCAAACGGGCTGGCAGGACAAAAGATGTTGTGCAAGTTCTCATTGCGAGCACGTATGACTATATATGGAACACATGCCTAGGATTGTCTAGTACTTGGATGTTTTATCTTATTTATCTGCAATTGCCCTATGTTCTGATTGCTATGTGAACTGTCTTGTCCATGCAACACCCGTCCATCCATCCCTATGCCTACCACACTCGAATCCCACTGTTTACTGTTTTTGTTACTGCTGTCTTTGCTTTACTACTGCTGCTACTTTACTATTCCTACTACAAAACTGTTGCTACTGATAAACTGCTGTGAGCAAGATTGTTTCCAGGTGCATCTGAATTGACAACTCAGTTGTTAAGGCTTATAAATATTCTTTGGCTCCCCTTGTGTCGAATCAATAAATTGGGTTTCACTTCCCTCGAAAATACTGCGATACACCCCCTATACTTGTGGGTCATCACATTGCATGCGTGTTCTTCTCACAAACCACATCTAGAGTCATTGCATGTCTGTTCTTTTCACAAACCACATGGATCCACTAGTGTCATTCCATGTGTGTTCTTTCAATAAACCAAATCAAGAGTCATTGCACGTGTGGTGTTTTCATTAACCACAGCTAGAGTCATTTCATGTGTGTTCTTTTCACAAACCACATATGGATCCACCAGTGTCACTAGATGTGTGTTCTTTTCATAAACCACTTATGTATCCACCAGAGTCATTGCATGTTTGATCTTTTCACAAACCACATATGGATCCACCAGTGTCATTGCATGTCCGTTCTTTTCATAAACCACATGGATCCACTAGTGTCATTGCATGTGTGTTCTTTTAATTAACAACAACTAGACTAACTTGATGTGTGTTCTCTTCATATACCACATATGGATCCACCAGTGGAATTGCATGTCTGTTCTACTCACAAACCACATATGGATCCACCATTGTCATTGAAATGTGTGTTCTTTTCATTAACAACACCTTGAGTCATTGCATGCCTGTTATTTTCACAAACCACATATGGATCCACCAGAGTCATTGCATGTGTGTTCTTTTCACAAACCACATATGGATCCACTACTGTCATTGAAATGTGTATTCTTCTCATTAACCACACCTAGAGTCATTGCATGTCTGTTCTTTTCACAAACCACATGGATCCACCCGTGTCATTGCATGTGTGTTCTTTCCATAAACCATAGATATAGTCATTGCATGTGTGTTATTTTCATTAACCACAGCTAGTGTCAATTCATGTGTGTTCTTTTCACAAACCACATATGGATCCACCAGTGTAACTGGATGTGTGTTCTTTTCACAAACCATATGGATCCACCAGAGTCATTGCATGTCTGATCTTTTCACAAACCACATATGGATCCACCAGTGTCATTGCATATCTGTTGTTTTCATAAACCACATGGATCCAGCAGTGTCATTGCATGTGTGTTATTTTAATAAATCACAACTAGAGTCATTGGATGTGTGTTCTCTTCATAATCTACATATGGATCCACCAGTGTCATTGCATGTGTGTTCTTCCCACAAACTACATATGGATCCACCAGTGTCATTGAAATGTGTGTTTTTTCATTAACCACAGCTAGAGTCATTGCATGTTTGTTCTTTTCACAAACCACATATGGATCCACAGTATCATTGCATGTGTGTTCTTTTCCCAAACCACATATGGATACACTAGTGTCATTGCATGTGTGTTCTTCTCACAAACCACAGCTAGAGTCATTGCATGTCTCTTCTTTTCACAAACCACATGGATCCACCAGTGTCATTGCATGTGTGTTCTTTAAATAAACCACACCTAACCACATCTAGAGTCATTTCATGTTGTTCTTTTCACAAACCACATACGGATCCTCAAGTGTCACTAGATGTGTGTTGTTTTCATAAACCACTTATGTATCCACCAGAGTCATTGCATGTTTGATATTTTCACAAACCACATATGGATCCACCAGTGTCATTGCAGGTCTGTTCTTTTCATAAACCACATGGATCCACTGGTGTCATTTCATGTGTGTTCTTTTAATAAACCACATCTCGAGTCATTGGATGTGTGTTCTCTTCATAAACCATGTATGGATCCACCACTGGCGTTGCATGTGTGTTCTTCTCACAAACCACATATGGATCCACCAGTATCACTGAAATGTGTGTTCTTTTCATTAACCACAACTAGAGTCATTGCATGTTTGTTCTTTTCACAAACCACATATGGATCAACCAGAGTCATTGCATGTGTGTTCTTTTCACAAACCACATATGGATCCACTAGTGTCATTGAAATGTGTGTTCTTCTCATTAACCACAACTAGAGTCATTGCATGTCTGTTCTTTTCACAAACCACATTGATCCACCGGTGTCATTGCATGTGTGTTCTTTCAATAAACCACGGCTAGAGTCAATGCATGTCTGTTCTTTTCACAAACCACATATGGATCCACCAGTGTCACTGGATGTGTGTTCTTTTCACAAACCAAATGGATCCACTAGAGTCATTCGATGTCTGATCTTTTCACAAACCACATATGGATCCACCAATGCCATTGCATGTCTGTTATTTTCATAAACCACGTGGATCCACTAGTGTCATTGCATGTGTGTTCTTTTAATAAACCATAGCTAGAGTCACTGGATGTGTGTTCTCTTCATAAACCACATATGGATCCACCAGTGTCATTGCATGTGTGTTCTTCTCACAAACCACATATGGATCCACTAGTGTCATTGGAATGTGTGTTCTCTTTAATAACCAAAGTTAGAGTCATTGCATGTCTGTTCTTTTCACAAACCACATATGGATCCACCAGAGTCATTGCATGTATGTTCTTTTCACAAACCACATATGGATCCACCAGTGTCATTGAAATGTATTTTCTTCTCATTAACGACAACTAGAGTCATTGCATGTCTATTCTTTTCACAAACCACATGGATCCACCAGGGTCATTGCTTGTGTGTTCTTTCAATAAACCATAGCTAGAGTCATTGCATGTGTGTTATTTTCATTAATGACAGCTAGAGTCATTTCATGTTTGTTCTTTTCACAAACCAAATATGGATCCACCAGTGTCACTGGATGTGTCTTCTTTTCACAAACCATATGGATCCACCAGAGTCATTGCATGTCTGATCTTTTCACAAACCACACATGGATCCAACAGTGTCATTGCATGTATGTTCTTTTCATAAACCACATGGATCCACCAGTGTCATTGCATGTGTGTTCTTTTAATAAACCACAGCTAGAGTTACTAGATGTGTGTTTTCTTCATAAACGACATATGGATTCACCGGTGTTGTTGCGTGTGTTTTCTTCTCACAAACCACAAATGGATCCACCAGAGTCATTGAAATGTGTGTTCTTTTCATAACCACATCTAGAGTAATTGCATGTATGTTCTTTTCACAAACCACATATGGATCCACCAGAGTCATTGCATGTGTGTTCTTTTCACAAACCACATATGGATCCACCAGTGTCATTGAAATGTGTGTTCTTCTCATTAACCACAACTAGAGTCATTGCATGTCTGCTCTTTTCACAAACCACATTGATCCACCGGTGTCATTGCATGTGTGTTCTTTCAATAAACCACGGCTAGAGTCAATGCATGTCTGTTGTTTTCATTAACCACATCTAGAGTCATTTCATGTTGTTCTTTTCACAAACCACATATGGATCCACCAGTGTCAGTGGATGTGTGTTCTTTTCATAAACCACTTATGTATCCACCAGAGTCATTGCATTTTTGATCTTTTAACAAATCACATGTGGATCCACCAATGTCATTGCATATCTGTTCTTTTCATAAACCACATGGATCCACTAGTGTCATTGCATGTGCGTTCTTTTAATAAACCACAGCTAGAGTCACTGGATGTGTGTTCTCTTCATAAACCACATATGGATCCACTAGTGTCATTGCATGTGTGTTCTTCTAACAAACCACAAATGGATCCACCAGTGTCATTGAAATGTATGTTCTTTTCATTAACCACAGCTAGAGTCATTGCATGTTGTTCTTTTCACAAACCACATATGCATCCACCAGGGTCATTGAAATGTGTGTTCTTCTCATTAACCACAACTAGAGTCATTGCATGTCTGTTCTTTTTGTTGGAAATATGCCCTAGAGACAAATAGTTGTAAGGACTATTATCATATTTCATATAGTTTATGATTAAGTTTTATATCATGCTATAACTGTATTGAGTGGAAACATCAATACACGTGTGATATACAAACAACCAGGGGTTCCTAGTGAAACTCTAGTCACTAGTTCATTGGTCAACAGATGATCATGCTTCCTGATCATGTGGCATTTATGCCAGTTGGAAATGAGGTCATCTCATTCGGAGAATGAGATGATGAACCAATACCCAACCTAAACATCGTGACCCGATCATGTCACGAAGTTCAAGTTATGATGATTAGAAATGGATCCTTGTAGACTATTCCTTAGACCGTGAGGCTATATCAATCACTGTCTCCCGAGAGTGCTTAGATAGCATCAAACGCCATCTGGTAAAATGGTGGTTATAAAGGTGTGTTCAGGTATTCGGAGGAAACCGTAGAGGCAATATATGTCAAGAGCGGGATTTGTCCGTCCATGTGACGGGAAGATACTAAAGGGCCCACTCGGAGAAGTTATATCCATGTGACGGGGATATCACTTGTTGGAACGAGTTAAGTAGAATTGTTCAGTAACGAGATTGAACCCGACATGGTGATGTCATTGATCAGATCTCGGGCAATGCAAGTATCAAATGACAAAGGGAATAAGACACGACTGTCCCGGTTCAAACGACGAAAGATCTTTGTGGAACGCACAGGGGTCACATGGTCATCTAGGTCCCTCTGTCGATCATTGGTGCGGGAGTGTCCCGACCATGTATGGAGTGTTCCTGAACCGTGGGGTATCACGCTTAAGGGATTGATGATGCTTAGAGAGTGTTTATAGGATCGTTAGAATCGCCGAAGAAAAGAAGGGAGAAAACCGGAAGGGTTTCGGTAAGTCCGGAGGATGTCCGGAGTGGAGTTGGAAGATGTTCCATGGCCACGGAGATTGAATAATATGTGAATGAATGTTAAATGTTGATTTAATCATTTATTCATAATTATTTAATAAAGAGAAAATCAATTAAAAGGTCAAAAGGCTTAATGGGCCAATTTCGGAGGGAGAAGGCCCATTAGGGAAAAGGAGAAAGGGGAGAAGGGGAGGCCACTAGGTGGTCGGCGGCCACCTCCTCCCCGCTCTTATCCTTTAGTCCCACCCCGGGACTTGAGGGGAGGTAGTACCTCCCCTCCCCCTATATAAAGTGGGGTATTTGGCCTAAGAAAATACACCCAATAATCAATAAAGGTCTCCCCACTTTTGGGAGGACCTCTAATTGATATTTTCTCTCTCCCCCTCTCTCTCTCTCGTGACCGTGGTCCCAAGTCTGGACTGCGCGAGCGAGAGACATATTCACCGCGGAGCACCGTCGCGCTGCAGGATTCAGATCCGGGAGCTCTACTTCCACAACTACTGCTGGATCGGGGAAGCGGGAGTCATCGCCAGGCACCAGACGTGTGTAACTCCCCGCGAGGTGTCGCACTTGAGGCACTCAAGTCGTTGGATCCAGAAGGAGCGCAAGGACTTCATCATGACCTTGAGGTCGGCTTCAGCTCGTCTACATCAACCACGCTCTCCTGAGCATTGACAACACTTTTCGGTCTTCAAGGGTAAGTTCGCGAAAAGCCCCTCCTGTTACTGTATTACTAATAGATAGGTCCTGGCAGCTTTAGGGGTTCAGGGGCGTAGAGTAAAATTTATTGTTTTTATGCGTGGAACCCCTACAGTGGTATCCGAGCTAGATCTATGCGTAGTAATGCTAGTACGGGTAGAACACACGAGATGTAGCGTGTGTGCGTTGATCTTTTAGTTGTTACCCTCCCACGTGTACTTGTGTATACCGTAGTAATGCTTGATGAAGCGGCCCCCAATCGACTTTACGCGTTCATTCGCGAGACTGGTTCATGCTTGACATACGGCTTGTACCGCATAAAGTGGCTTAGGGGGGTGTCTATCTCTCTCGCATTAGTTGGTATACCATTTGCAACAGAGGGCCCCGAAAGGGGTGTAGTAGAGACAACTACTTGATCAGTGTTGTGCTAAAAGTTCGTAGGTAAGAACGGTTCTTGTGCGAAAGCCCATTCAGCCACGTAAAACATGCAAAGATAAAGTAGAGGCATCTAACTTTGTTTTGCAGGAGGGCGTTTCTTTGTGATATGGTTGTGGCAAAGGTAAAGTAATTACCTTTTGTTACGTAGTAGTAGATAGTCACGGAGGTGACAAACTACCACGCCAGAATGACACTGGTACCCTAGTGTCTACGGCGCCGGAACCCGGTGACGACGGATGGAGATCACGACATGAAGAACCATATCACATAGCATTTACATTCAATGTTATTGTTTGTATGTCTTATTGTGTGCTAGTATTAGATACTCGACGGTAGCCTAATAAGATGATCCTTGTTAAAATAACCAACGATTGTGTTCCCCCTTAGTGTGCACCACCAAGAAAGTTCTTCGGTATGAGGCAGGCCATGATGATCGGGTGTCAAACATATCTACGTTCACATACAGTGGGTGTAAGCCATGTTGCACAGCAAAAACACTAAGGTTGAGTTGGCGAGCCTAGCATGTACAGACATGGCCTTGGAACACGGATGGTCGAAAGATCGAGCACGAGTTGCATGGATGATGTGACCGACATTTAGCGTCCACCCTTGAACGCCCATTGATGGCCGTGATGATCGGGGGAGATGTGGCTGATAGGGGTCGTGTTATCACTAGGAACCCTCACTGGGATAGGTGTTTCTGAGTGGAGTTATTATTAACTCATTTAATTATAAACTTAGTCTAAATTCCTTTTGCAATTATAAATGTAGATGGGCTCTTTCGTGTTGACAATTAAATGGTTAGAAGGAGAGAAGCTCAGATTAGATGGATCGAACTTCTCCATTTGGGTTGCCAGTCTCCATGTTCTCCTTAGCGAGAACGACATGGTCGACTACATACTCGACGGGATGGATCTAGATCCGTCCATAGACCATGAGACCCCAGAGGAGCGGAAAGACCGCTATCTCCGTCGGGAGATGGCCTCCTATATTTCAGTTATGATGTGTTTCGGAATGGTGGACGAGCTGTGGCCTTTCATGGGTGATGTCAACCCTCGTTCGGTGATGCTACAGCTTAGGACACATTTCGTGGATCAGACACGCATTTGGGAGCATGAGTTGATGGGAGACTTCCTCTCCATTAAGATGGAGGAGAACTCGTCACTGGACAACCACTTACAGCACATGCATGATGTGTACATGAGGCCAGCATACTTCCTAGACGTCTAGATTTCAGGCTCTTTCGCAAATGCTGCTGTGCTGCGGTCGCTGCCACCAAGCTACCAAGCACAAGTCAGGACTTGCGTAATGAGGGGCGACACGGAAAGGGAGTTCCACCGGTTCATGACACATCTTAGGAATGTGTTGGTTGAACCAGATGTCGCTCAGGTCGTCAACGACAAAGTTATATATTTGATATACAGTTTTATAAATGTTATGATCTTGCAAACACATTGCAGTGTTAAGTATATCTGATACTTGTTCTGTTTTGGTGAAAACAGGTCCTTCTACATGAGAGGTGCTTTCTGGAGAGGAGGTGACGTTGCGTGTTGATGGCGAGTATGATGATGATGGCCAACGACACTCTCTCTCGACATTTATCACTTAGTTTGTGTTTTAGGATGATTAATGTAATCGAGATTTGAACTTCTTTAGTGTGTCTCACACTTCGTGAGACGGTTATTCATATGAGTTTGTAACAAACAGTTGTTCCACTTTTATGAATGATTTCTATTCGTGTTCATATCTTGTTTGATTATGTGTAAATTATCCTTATTGTTTGAAACTAATTGATAATGCATGAACATTTGTAAAACATTAAAAAAAATGCCTTGTTTAAAATACCCAACTTAATGATATTTCATTAAATGAATGAAACCATTGTTTAAATTCAATGTTATGTGATAATATGTGAAAGTAATTCGATTTCTTTTCACATATAAATCATGCCTAAGTTCGGCAGAATAACTTGAACACCGTGTATTAGTTGAATAAAAAGTGTTTAATGAATTGTTAAAAGTGAATATATATTCGATGTATTGTGTTTTAACGAAAATGGTAATTATCATTAAATGATTGTTTAAATGTGTAAAGTTAGTTTACCAAAGGAAACATGAATATGAAACTATTTGATTTGATCAAAGTTTTTCATCAACAAAGGGTATAAATATAAAACGGAATCTAATTACTATGATTTGATCAATAGTAATGAAGTTCAAATTTATAAGAATGGCATAAAAGATATTATGGAATGCAAAGCGTTTTGAAACGTCAACATACAAAGCATCACAATGTGATATTAGATATCAAAAGGGGGTTGAATAGAAGGCACCAACTAAATCATTGTAGAGACAATACTATCATAATGAATCAATAACATGTTTAGATCTGAGATCATGGCACTCGGGCCCGAGTGACAAGCATTAAGCACAACAAGTCGCAAGAAAGTCATAAAGCACTAATAAAAGATACTAGGCACCATGCCCTAACAATCTGATGCCATAACATGAACGACCTCATCCAATCCCTACCATCCCCATAGCCTACAGCGGGGGATTACTCACTCATAGATGGGGGAAACATGGATGGTCGATGGAGAAGCGATGGTGATGATGATGGTGATGATCTCCTCCAATTCCCCGTCCCAGCAGGGTGCCAGAACGGAGTTTCTGGTGCTATTTCGTGGAATCTGGTGGTGGCGGCAAAGTGGAACTCCTTCTGGAAAAACGTCGAACCTCCCGAAGTTTTTAGGTCAGAAGGCTTCTTATAGGCGAAGAGGGAGACCGAGGGGGTGCCTGGGGCCACCACACCATGCCCTGGCGCGGCCAGGCCCAGCCCGTGCCTGGGAGGGTGTGGCAGCCCCTGGCCCTCCTCCGTCTCGTATTCTGGCTCCTAGAGTCTTCTGGAAAAATAGGCACTTTGGCTTTTTTCCCGTCCAATTCCTAGAATATTCATTTTTTGACTTTCCTAGAACCAAAAACAGCAGAAAACAGGCAGCTGGCACTGTGGCTCTTGTTAATAGGTTAGTCCAAGAAATTGTATGAAAAGTACTCCAAAGTGTGGACAAAACACAAGAAAGTGGATAAAACCAAGCATGGAGCATCAAAAATTATATATATATTTGCAATGTATCACATGCCATCAAGATAATCAACGAGCTCACGAAGGAGAAGAAGAATCTCGTGGAAAGGTGCATTCTCCTGCAGGATGAAGTCAGCGAGGCACTCAGAGGACGCGTCGAGGATACCAGGGCTACCATCCGAGCCTACCATGATAGGAACCGTTGCCTGGATGCAGTCAAGTAGATGAAGGCGGACATGAGCAGAGGGATCACCATACTCGAGGGTGTTCGGAAAGAGAACAAGGAGCTAAGGGCATGTCTGGAGGCGTATCAGAGCAATGCCCAAGTCTGATTCCTGTTAGCGGGGACACGAATATCAGTCCGTCCTCCTCTCCTTTTGTAATGTTTAGGGTTCAGGGAGCAATGCCCATGTCTGTTTCCCATTATAGGGTGCAATAAGAATCCTAGGGGAACTCCTTATCTATCTGGACATGTGTTGGTGTTCATGTTCATGAATGGACACCATGTTCTCTTTCCATTATGTATCTGGACATGGGTTTCTGCATCATGAGTTTGCCACTCTCCCACTACTATTTGGTGATATTGGGAAAAACCCACAGCACACTAACCTGCTGATAAATCTTATTTGTCTTTGAAATTGAAATTATGACAGTGCCACTAGTCGATTCATAAAATGTTGATTAGTCCTAGATTGCTTCTTCCTTGAAATTATGACAGCGCCACTAGTCGATTCAGTTAATTATGGAAACTAACTAGCTTGTCCTGGTGAACTTAAAAAACCATACTATGTATTTTTGTTGCAGGGAAAGAGGCGAAAGATCAACCAGGACCTGGCGACCTGGCTAAATGACAAGATAACAATCCAAAGGGAGAAGTATAATTCCCAGAAACTGGCCTTTGACCAACTGTGTGCTGAAGTCGCGGTCCTTTCTGACAAGTGCCAGGAACTGAAGGAGTTAAACACCGACTGGGCGAAGCTACACAGTGAAGGTCGCGCCTCGGCTAGGAAGCAGACGGAGATCATGAAAGGGATCTTGAAGGAAAATCGTATGGCTACGGACAAAATTCTCCAATCCGTGACGGAGCGCTGGAACCTACAGCTGAAGCACGACATAGTACTGAAGGAGCTAGCCAATCTTAGGGAGGAAACAGGCAGCTCCGGGCCAGGCTCGCTTGAACACAACATATGTCTATTTAGTACTGAACTGCCTGGTTTATCCTGTGCAGTGGTGATTTTGTAAGCGTGAACTTAACTCTATGCACAATATGTGTGTTCGCCTGAAATTAGTTTGCTCGAGGATTGAGTTTGGCTTAGTTCAGAAAGCGCAACTGCAAGTCTTACAATTAACTAGTCAGGCATTGGCATAACATAAATTATTCATCTCGAATTTCCTTTATCCTCTATAGTTTGTCCTTGTTCACCCTCGCGCGCCTTCTTCAGTTCCTTCAACAGATCCGCAATGCAGTACTCTAGCTTCTTGTCTTCCCTGAGCTGATCCCTCTCCTTTTCTGCATTATGAATCAACAACGTGTGACTATCCTGAAGCTTCTTTGCAGTTCCAACAACCAAGCTCCCATCGATTCCGTCAGTTAGCTCTGACTGCAAATTCTCGATGTCTTGTTCCAGCTCCTTATTTCGTACCGACAGCTTGTAATTTTTTTCAGCTGCATCACTTACATCAGTAAATCTCCCCAACCTTTCCAACTCATACATCTCCCATAACTGTGCCAAACATTCCTTAAGTGCATCTGGCCACTCAAGATCCACCCACTCTACTGCTTTACAAACTGGGCCAACCTAAAAACACACACACTATAGTGTTATGAACATGCACGATACATTTTACTTCATGTCATAGTTGCACATAATGTAAACAAACCTGATCTGTACATCCCAAAAACCTTCTCCTAGTTTTACTGGCTTCGAATGCAACATATCTCCTCAGTTTTAGCCCATGGTCACATGGCACTTCTCCATCGAGATCTAGGCCCTCCCATTCGGAGTCGTAGATCGTCCTTGGTACCTATAGGTAAACACAAAGCTGAAATCGAACATGATTGCATGCACATATGGAGCTCAGATCAAGAGATTTAGCATTGCCTAACCCTAGCCCAAGAAAATAGAGTTACTCACATCATGGAAGGAATAGTCGATGTCGGAGAGAAGGTTGTCGCTGCTCGACTGGTCATCCTCGCCGTTCAAGGATAGCATGGCGAATGCGTCGTCACAGGCGACGGCGTCGGCGTCGGCAAGAGAGAGTGAGAGAGTAGCCCTTCTACCGCTGCAACAATGACTAAATTGGCATGTTACAATAGTTTAATGGATACCATGCCCTTTCCCTGGATTACTGTCTCCTGCCTGATATGGATTCTCTTCACACATTCTCATTTCAAATATTAAACCTGCACTCCCTCCATCCCAATTTCATTGCCTAACAAAAACATACCAGTATATTAAGAAACAAAATCATGTCAACTACAAGGTACTTATGCATCACTTCTTCAGTCATCGTTTCACAAAACATTACATTACAATCTCTCAATAAACATAACCACAACATGGTTTCACAAAACATCACATTACAATCTCTCAACAAACGTAATCATAGAAACAAGTATATTACATCAACTCAAGAAACAAAATCATGTCGACTACAAGGTACTTACACATCACTTGTCCTGTCATGGTTTCACAAAACATTACATTACAGTCTCTCAACAAACAAAATAATAGAAACAAGTACAGTACATCATCTCAAGAAACATAATCATGTCAACTACAATGTACTTATTACAACAACGATGGTTTCAGTCAGTGACATGTCTGAAAATCTCAACAGCTAGCACATCATTATATCCCAATCTCTCAACAAACATAATCACAGAAACATGCTCTAAACGCAACAACAGTCAATATTACAAATACAGGCAGGGCAACCCCGCGGTCCATATGACAAGACCAGGGTAGCAGCTCTCATCAGATCTCATCAACGTCGACCACCTCATTCTGTTTAGCCACTACAGGGGCATCTACATCCACTATAACCTGTTCAACAACATCAGAAATGGTACCAAGGAAGAACACCTTCCTGGTTCGCTTCTTTTGCCACATAATCTGCATAAGATCTTCAGTATCCAAAACATCTATGAATTGTTGCTTCTTATGATGCCACCACCGGATTTTTGCCATCTACTTAGGGCCAATACTGATTTCCTTACAGATCATCTCTCTCATTTCATCAAGAGTTATGATTTTGGAATCGACAGTGATCTCCACAGTACATGATGAAACTGGCTTATTGACTCCCTCATCAAGTTTTTCCATGTATGAATCCACGTCTATGCGTATACTGAACTTATCTAGATCAGCATCTATTGGTCCGTATTTTCTAGGAGCAGAAGCTCTGGCAGCAAGATCTCCAGCATCTACATACATATCATCAATCATCACTTCAACTTTCACCTTACGATCAACTGCACAACACTCCTAAACCATCTGAAGCTCATGGGAGTGCTCAATTTGCTGATAGGTATCATTCATGTTGCGCCACACCAATTTTGTCCTCTGTCTAGAACCCCAGGGAATTCTAGCGACAAGCATATCTACCAGCTGCAAAACAGACACAACCTCTTTGCAATTCACAAGCAGATGCACATCTTGCCCAAACACAACCCTCTTGTAACCAAAATCAAGTTTTGCAGTGTACTGCCGAACCTGAACTGTGAACTCATATAGGTCACTTGTATCAAAGTTGTGCCTAATTTGATTAAAAAGGGGAACATTTCAGTTCATTCGATTCTATTATGCCATAACTAATCTACTTGCAAGATAAGGCATAGGTAAGAAAAATTGACCTCTCGCTCTTCTCCCGGGTTTTTTTCTTCGAGATCTGAGTGCTGAATCTGCCCACCGAAGCCGAACAATCCGCCGCCATCCTTGCTTTTCTCTTCAACCCGCTGCTCGTAGGTACCTTGGGAGCAGAATCCTTGCTGGCCTCCTCGCTAACCGGGGCTTAAGACCTCGTCGCTGCTATGGGTTGAGCCCTAGACTTGGGCCCCGACGGACCCTTTTCAGTCGGCAACATAGCTACAACCTTCGCCTTGCAAGACATGCTGGGCCGCCGCTGTCAGATTTAGTGTCGGGGGAGGGAGAAAAAAGGTCCTCCGCCGTCGGTAGATTTAGGGTCAGGGAAGGGAAGAAAAGGGACCGCCGCCGCCACCGCAGCAAGATTCAGTGCCGAGAGTTAGGAAACTACAGTAATGGATTTGCCCTTACGACACGTGCAGGGTGGCTAAGAAGAGTGACCGGCGCAGGAGGGGCACAACAGGAACTAGTGTAACGGAATATCCTGACTTAACGGGCGCGATTTGAAAATATTTGGTTTGTCCATCATTCACTCGAAAGACCCTCTCAGCAATTGGCGCCCCAACTTTTTGAATCGCGGTGATAAAAATCAACTTGGGTACCGCGTTTCCTGGGCGACCCAACTTTCGGGCCGCAAAATAATATTCTCCATTGCATGTGTGTTCTTTTAATAAACCACAGCTAGAGTCACTGGATGTGTGTTCTCTTCATAAATCACATATGGATCCAACAGTGTCATTGCATGTGTGTTCTTCTCACAAACCACATATGGATCCACCAGAGTCATTGAAATGTGTGTTCTTTTCATTAACCACAGCTAGAGTCATTGCATGTCGGTTCTTTTCACAAACCACATATGGATCCACCAGAGTCATTGCATGTGTGTTCTTTTCACAAACCACATATGGATCCACCAGTGTCATTTCATGTGTGTTCTTCTCACAAACCACAACTAGAGTCATTGCATGTCTGTTCTTTTCACAAACCACATGGATCCACTAGTGTCATTGCATGTGTATTCTTTCAATAAACCACAGCTACATTCACTGCATGTGTGTTCTTTTCATTAACCACAGCTAG
Organism: Avena sativa; assembly: GCA_916181665.1. Taxonomy (NCBI): domain Eukaryota; kingdom Viridiplantae; phylum Streptophyta; class Magnoliopsida; order Poales; family Poaceae; genus Avena; species Avena sativa. The sequence continues at coordinate 336,421,364 of OV702289.1, forward strand.
AGTCATTTCATGTTGTTCTTTTTAGAAACCACATATGGATCCACCAGTGTCACTTGATGTGTGTTCTTTTCATAAACCACTTATGTATCCACAAGATTCATTGCATGTTTGATATTTTCACAAACCACATATGGATCCACCAGTGTCATTGCATGTGTGTTCTTTTCATAAACCACATGGATCCACCAGTGTAATTGCATGTGTGTTCTTTTCATAAACCACATATGGATCTACCCGTGTCATTGAAATGTGTGTTCTTTTAATAAACCATAGCTAGAGTCACTGGATGTGTGTTCTCTTCATAAACCACATATGGATCCACCAGTGTCATTGCATGTGCGTTCTTCTCACAAACCACATATGGATCTACCCGTGTCATTGAAATGTGTGTTCTTTTCATTAACCACAACTACAGTCATTGCATGTCTATTCTTTTCACAAAACACATATGGATCCTCCAGAGTCATTGCATGTTTCTTCTTTTCACAAACCACATCTAGATCCACCAGTGTCATTGAAATGTATGTTCTTCTGATTAACCATGGCTAGAGTCATTGCATGTCTGTTCTTTTCACAAACCACATATGGATCCACCAGTGTCATTGAAATGTGTGTTCTTTTCATTAACCACAGCAACAGTCATTGCATGTCTGTTCTTTTCACAAACCACATATGGTTCCACCAGTGTCACTTGATGTGTGTTCTTTTCACAAACCATATGGATCCACTAGAGTCATTGCATGTCTGATCTTTTCACAAACCACATATGGATCCACCATTGTCATTGCATGTCTGTTCTTTTCATAAACCACATGGATCCACCAGTGTCATTGCATCTGTTTTCTTTTAATAAACCACAAATAGAGTCATTGGATGTGTGTTCTCTTCATAAACCACATATGGATCCACCAGTGTCATTGCATGTGTGTTATTCACAAGCCACATATGGATCCACCAGTGTCATTGAAATGTGTGTTTTTTTCATTAACCACAACTAGTGTCATTGCATGTCTGTTCTTTTCACAAACCACATATGGATCCACCAGTGTCACTAGATGTGTGTTCTTTTCACAAACCAGATATGGATCCACCAGTGTAATTGCATGTGTGTTCTTCTCACAAACAAAGCTAGAGTCATTGCATGTATGTTCTTTTCACAAACCACATGGATCCACCAGTGTCATTGCATGTGTGTTCTTTCAATAAACCACAGCTAGAGTCATTGCATGTGTGTTGTTTTCATTAACCATAGCTAGAGTCATTTCATGTGTGTTCTTTTTCACAAACCACATATGGATCCACCAGTGTCACTAGATGTGTGTTCTTTTCATAAAACACTTATGTATCCACCAGAGTCATTGCATGTTTGATATTTTCACAAACCACATATGGATCCACCAATATCATTGCATGTCTGTTCTTTTCATAAACCACATGGATTCACTAGTGTCATTGCATGTGTTTTCTTTTAATAAACCACCGCTAGAATCAATGGAGGTGTGCTCTCTTCATAAACCACATATGGATCCAACAGTGTCATTGCATGTGTGTTATTCTCACAAACCACATATGGAACCACCAGAGTCATTGAAATGTGTATTCTTTTCATTAACCACAGCTAGAGTCATTGCATGTCGGTTCTTTTCACAAACCACATATGGATCCACCAGAGTCATTGCATGTGTGTTCTTTTCACAAACCACATATGGATCCGCGAGTGTCATTTCATTTATGTTCTTCTCACAAACCACAACTAGAGTCATTGCATGTCTGTTCTTTTCACAAACCACATGGATCCACTAGTGTCATTGCATGTGTGTTCTTTCAATAAACCACAGCTACAGTCATTGCATGTGTGTTCTTTTCATTAACCACAGCTAGAGTCATTTCATGTTGTTCTTTTTAGAAACCACATATGGATCCACCAGTGTCACTTGATGTGTGTTCTTTTCGTAAACCACTTATGTATCCAACAGAGTCATTGCATGTTTGATATTTTCACAAACCACATATGGATCCACTAGTGTTATTGCATGTGTGTTCTTTCCATAAACTACATGGATCCACTAGTGTCATTGCATGTGTGTTCTTTTACTAAACCAGAGCTAGAGTCACTGGATGTGTGTTCTCTTCATAAACCACATATGGATCCACCAGTGTCATTGCATGTGTGTTCTTCTCGCAAACCACATATGGATCCACTAGTGTCATTGAAATGTGTGTTCATTTCATTAACCACAACTACAGTCATTGCATGTCTATTCTTTTCACAAACCACATATGGATCCACCAGAGTCATTGCATGTTTGTTCTTTTACTAAACCACAGCTAGAGTCACTGGATGTGTGTTCTCTTCATAAACCACATATGGATCCACCTGTGTAATTGCATGTGTGTTCTTCTCACAAACCACATATGGATCCACTACTGTCATTGAAATGTGTGTTCTTCTCATTAACCATGGCTAGAGTCATTGCATGTCTGTTCTTTGCACAAACCACATGGATCCACCAGTGTCATTGCATGTGTGTTCTTTCAATAAACCACAACAAGAGTCATTGCATGTCTGTTCTTTTCACAAACCACATATGGATCCACCAGTGTCACTTGATGTGTGTTCTTTTCACAAACCATATGGATCCACTAGAGTCATTGCATGTCTGATCTTTTCACAAACCACATATGGATCCACCATTGTCATTGCATGTCTATTCTTTTCATAAACCACATGGATCCACTAGTGTCATTGCATGTGTTTTCTTTTAATAAACCAGAGTCATTGGATGTGTGTTCTCTTCATAAACCACATATGGATCCACCAGTGTCATTGCATGTGTGTTATTCACAAACCACATATGGATCCAGCAGTGTCATTGAAATGTGTGTTGTTTTCATAAACCACAACTACTGTCATTGCATGTCTGTTCTTTTCACAAACCACATATGGATCCACCAGTGTCACTGGATGTGTGTTCTTTTCACAAACCACATATGGATCCACCAGTGTCATTGCATGTGTGTTCTTCTCACAAACCACAGCTAGAGTCATTGCATGTATGTTCTTTTCACAAACCACATGGATCCACTAGTGTCATTGCATGTGTGTTCTTTCAATAAACCACATCTAGAGTCATTGCATGTGTGTTCTTCTCATTAACCATAGCTAGAGTCATTTCATGTGTGTTCTTTTTCACAAACCACATATGGATCCACTAGTGTCATTAGATGTGTGTTCTTTTCATAAAAGACTTATGTGTCCACCAGGGTCATTGCATGTTTGATGTTTTCACAAACCACATATGGATCCACCAGTGTCATTGCATGTCTGTTCTTTTCATAAACCACATGGATCCACCAGTGTCATTGCATGTGTGTTCTTATAATAAACCACAACTAGAGTCACTGGATCTGTTCTCTTCATAAACAACATACGGATCCACCAGTGTCATTGCATGTGTGTTCTTCTCACAAACCACATATGGATCCACCAGTGTCATTGAAATGTGTGTTCTTTTCATTAACCACAGGTAGAGTCATTGCATGTCTGATCTATTCACAAACCACATATGGATCCACTAGAGTCAGTGCATCTATGTTATTTTCACAAACCTCATATGGATCCACCAGTGTCATTGAAATGTGTGTTCTTCTCAATAACCATAGCTAGAGTCATTGCATGTCTGTTCTTTTCATAAACCACATGGATCCACTAGTGTCATTGCATGTGTGTTCTTTTAATAGACCACAGCTAGAGTCACTAGATGTGTGTTCTCTTCATAAACCACATATGGATCCACCAGTGTCATTGCATGTTTGTTATTTTCACAAACCACATATGGATCCACCAGTGTCATTGAAATGTGTGTTCTTCTCAGTAACCACAGCTAGAGTCATTGCATGTCTGCTCTATTCACAAACCACATATGGATCCACTAGAGTCATTGCATCTATGTTATTTTCACAAACCTCATATGGATCCACCAGTGTCATTGAAATGTGTGTTCTTCTCAATAACCACAGCTAGAGTCATTGCATGTCTGTTCTTTTCATAAACCACATGGATCCACTAGTGTCGTTGCATGTGTGTTCTTTTAATAAACCACAGCTAGAGTCACTAGATGTGTGTTCTCTTCATAAACCACATATGGATCCGTCAGTGTTATTGCATGTGTGTTCTTTTCACAAACCACATATGGATCCACTAGTGTCATTGAAATGTGTGTTCTTTTCATTAACCACAGCTTGTGTCATTGCATGTCTGTTCTGTTCACAAACCATATATGGATGCACAAGTGTCACTGGATGTGTGTTTTTTTCGCAAACCACATATGGATCCACCAGTGTAATTGCATGTTTGTTCTTCTCACAAACCACGGCTAGAGTTATTGCATGTATGTTCTTTTCACAAACCACATGGATCCACCAGTGTCATTGCATGTGTGTTATTTCAATAAACCACAACTAGAGTCATTGCATGTGTTTTCCTTTCATTAACCACAACTAGAGTCATTTCATGTGTGTTCTTTTCACAAACCACATATGGATCCACCAGTGTCACTAGATGTGTGTTATTTTCATAAAACACTTATGTATCCACCAGGGTCATTGCATGTTTGATCTTTTCACAAACCACATATGGATCCACCAGTGTCATTGCATGTCTGTTCTTTTCATAAACCACATGGATCCACCAGTGTCATTGCATGTGTGTTCTTATAATAAACCACAGCTCGAGTCACTGGCTGTGTTCTCTTCATAAACAACATGGATCCACCAGTGTCATTGAATGTGTGTTCTTCTCACAAACCACATATGGATCCACCAGTGTCATTGAAATGTGTGTTCTTTTCATTTACCACAGCTAGAGTCATTGCATGTCTGCTCTATTCACAAACCACATATGGATCCACCAAAGTCATTGCATTTGTGTTATTTTCACAAACCTCGTATGGATCCACCAGTGGCATTGAAATGTGTGTTCTTCTCATTAACCACAGCTAGAGTCATTGCATGTCTGTTCTTTTCATCAACCACATGGACCCACTAGTGTCATTGCATGTGTGTTCTTTTAATAAACCACAACTAGAGTCACTAGATGTGTGTTCTCTTCATAAACCACATATGGATCCATCAGTGTTATTGCATGTGTGTTCTTTTCACAAACCACATATGGATCCACCAGTGTCATTGAAATGTGTGTTCTTCTCATTAACCACAGCTAGAGTCATTGCATGTGTGTTATTTTCATTAACCACACCTAGAGTCATTTCATGTGTGTTATTTTAACAAACCACATATGGATCCACTAGTGTCACTTGATGTGTCTTGTTTTCACAAACCATATGGATCCACCAGAGTCATTGCATGTCTGATCTTTTCACAAACCACATATGTATCCACTAGTGTCATTGCATGTCTGTTCTTTTCATAAACCGCATGGATCCACCAGTGTCATTCCATGTGTGTTCTTTTAATAAACCACAGCTAGAGTCACTGGATGTGTGTTCTCTTCCTAAACCACATATGGATCCACCAGTGTCATTGCATGTGTGTTATTCTCACAAACCACATATGGATCCACCAGTGTCATTGAAATGTGTGTTCTTTTCATTAACCATAGCTAGTGCCATTGCATGTCTGTTCTTTTCACAAACCACATATGGATCCACGAGTGTCACTAGATGTGTGTTCTTTTCACAAACCACATATGGATCCACCAGTGGTATTGCATGTGTGTTCTTCTCACAAACCATATCTAGAGTCATTGCATGTATGTTTCTTTCACAAACCACATATGGAATCACCAGTGTCACTGGATGTGTGTTCTTTTCATAAACCACTTATGTATCCACCAGAGTCATGGCATGTTTGATCTTTTCACAAACCACATATGGATCCACCAGTTTTATTGCATGTCTATTCTTTTCATAAACCACATGGATCCACTAGTGTCATTGCATGTGTGTTCTTTTAATAAACCACAGCTAGAGTCACTAGATGTGTGTTCTCCTCATAAACCACATATGGATCCACTAGTATCATTGCATGTGTGTTATTCTCACAAACCACATAAGGATCCACCAATGTCATTGAAATGTGTGTTCTTTTCATTAACCACAGCTTGTGTCATTGCATGTTTGTTATTTTCACAAACCACATTTGGATCCACAAGTGTCATTGCATGTGTGTTCATCTCACAAACCATAGGTAGAGTCATTGCATGTATGTTCTTTTCATAAACCACATGGATCCACCAGTGTCATTGCATGTGTGTTCTTTCACTAAACCACAACTAGAGTCATTGCATGTGTGTTCTTTTCATTAACCACATCTAGAGTCATTTCATGTGTGTTCTTTTCACAAACCACATATGGATGCACCAGTGTCACTAGATGTGTGTTCTTTTCATAAAACAGTTATGTATCCACCAAAGTCATTGCATGTTTGATCTTTTCACAAACCACATATGGATCCACCAGTGTCATTCAATGTCTGTTCTTTTCCTAAACCACATGGATCCACCAGTATCATTGCATGTGTGTTCTTATAATAAACCACAGCTAGAGTCACTGGATGTGTCTTGTCTTCATAAACAACATATGGATCCTCTAGTGTCGTTGCATGTGTGTTCTTCTCACAAACCACATATGTATCCACCAGTGTCATTGAAATGTGTGTTCTTTTCATTAACCACAGCTAGAGTCATTGCATGTCTGTTCTATTCACAAACCACATATGGATCCACCAGAGTCATTGCATGTGTGTTATTTTCACTAACCTCATATGGATCCACCAGTGTCATTGAAATGTGTGTTCTTCTCATTAACCACAGCTAGAGTCATTGCATGTCTGTTCTTTTCATAAACCACATGGATCCACTAGAGTCATTGCATGTCTGTTCTTTTCACAAACCACATGGACCCACCAGTATCATTGCATGTGTGTTCTTTCAATAAATCACAGCTAGAATCATTGCATGTGTGTTATTTTCATTAACCACAACTAGAGTCATTTCATGTGTGTTCTTTTCACAAACAACATATGGATCCACCAATATCACTGGATGTGTCTTCATTTCACAAACCTTATGGATCCACCAGAGTCATTGCATGTCTGATCTTTTCACAAACCACATATGGATCCACCAGTGTCATTGCATGTCTGTTCTTTTAATAAACCATAGCTAGAGTCACTGGATTTGTGTTCTCTTCATAAACCACATATGGATCCACCAATGTCATTTCATGTGTGTTATTCTCACAAACCACATATGGATCCACTAGTGTCATTGAAATGTTTGTTCTTTTCATTAGCCACAACTAGTGTCATTGCATGTCTATTCTTTTCACAAACCACATATGGATCCACCAGTGTCACTGGATGTGTGTTCTTTTCACAAACCACATATGGATCCACCAATGTCATTGCATGTGTGTTCTTCTCACAAACCATAGCTAGAGTGATTGCATGTGTGTTCTTTTCACAAACCACATGGATCCACCAATGTCATTGCATGTGTGTTCTTTCAATAAACCGCAGCTAGAGTCATTGCATATGTGTTCTTTTCATTAACCACAACTAGAGTCATTTTATGTGTGTTCTTTTCACAAACCACATATGGATCCACCAGTGTCACTAGATGTGTGTTCTTTTCATAAACCACTTATGTATCCACCAGAGTCATTGCTTGTTTGATCTTTTGACAAACCACATATGGATCCACCAGTGTCATTCCTTGTTTGTTCTTTTCATAAGCCACACAGATCCACTAGTGTCATTGCATGTGTGTTCTTTTAATAAACCACGGCTAGAGTCACTGGATGTGTGTTCTCTTCATAAACGACATATGGATCCACCAGTGTCATTGCATTTGTGTTCTTCTCACAAACCACAAATGGATCCACCAGTGTCATTGAAATGTGTGTTCTTTTCATTAACCACAGCTAGAGTCATTGCATGTCTGTTCTGTTCACAAACCACATATGGATCCACCAGAGTAATTGCATGTGTATTATTTTCACAAACCACATATGGATCCACCAGTGTCATTGAAATGTATGTTCTTCTCATTCACCACAGCTAGAGTCATTGCATGTCTGTTCTTTTCATAAACCACATGGATCCACTAGTGTCATTAAATGTGTGTTCTTTTAATAAACCACAGCTAGAGTCACTGGATGTGTGTTCTCTTCATAAACCACATATGGATCCACTAGTGTCATTGCATGTGTGTTCTTCTCACAAACCCCAAATGGATCCACTAGTGTCATTGAAATGTGTGTTCTTTTCATTAACCAGAGCTAGAGCCATTGCATCTATGTTCTTTTCATAAACCACATATGGATCCACCAGAGTCATTGCATGTGTGTTCTTTTCACAAACCACATATGGATCCACCAGTGTCATTGAAGTGTGTGTTCTTCTCATTAACCACAGCTAGAGTCATTGCATGTATGTTCTTTTCATAAACCACATGGATCCACCAGTGTCATTGCATGGGTGTTCTTTCACTAAACCACAACTAGAGTCATTGCATGTGTGTTATTTTCATTAACCACAGCTAGAGTCATTTCATGTGTGTTCTTTTCACAAACCACATATGGATCCACCAATGTCACTAGATGTGTGTTCTTTTCATAAAATAGCTATGTATCCACCAGAGTCATTGCATGTTTGATCTTTTCACAAACCGCATATGGATCCACCAGTGTCATTGCATGTCTGTTCTTTTCATAAACCACATGGATCCACCAGTGTCATTGCATGTGTGTTCTTATAATAAACCACAGCTAGAGTCACTGGATGTGTGTTCTCTTCATAAACAAAATATGGATCCACCTGTGTCATTGCATGTGTGTTCTTCTCACAAACCACATATGTATCCACCAATGTCATTGAAATGTGTGTTCTTTTCATTAACCACAGCTAGAGTCATTGCATGTGTGTTCTATTCACAAAGCACATGTGGATCCACCAGAGTTATTGCATGTGTTTTATTTTCACAAACCTCATATGGATCCACCAGTGTCATTGAAATGTGTGTTCTTCTCATTGACCACAACTAGAGTCATTGCATGTCTGTGCTTTTCATAAACCACATGGATCCACTAGTGTCATTGTATGTGTGTTCTTTTAATAAACCATAGCTAGAGTCACTAGATGTGTGTGCTCTTCATAAACCACATATGGATCCACCAGTGTCATTGCATGTTTGTTCTTTTCACAAACCACATATGGATCCACCAGTGTCATTGAAATGTGTGTTCTTCTCATTAACCACAGCTAGAGTCATTGCATATCTGTTCTTTTCGCAAACCACATGGATCCACACCGGTGTCATTGCATGTGTGTTCTTTCAATAAATCACAGCTAGAGTCATTGCATGTGTGTTATTTTCATTAACCACAACTAGAGTCATTTCATGTGTGTTCTTATCACAAACCACATATGGATCCACCAATATCACTGGATGTGTCTTCTTTTCACAAACCTTATGGATCCACCAGAGTCATTGCATGTCTGATCTTTTCACAAACCACATATGGATCCACCAGTGTCATTGCATGTCTGTTCTTTTCATAAACCACATGGATCCACCAATGTCATTGCATGTGTGTTCTTTTAATAAACCACAGCTAGAGTCACTGGATGTGTGTTCTCTTCATAAACCACATATGGATCCACCAGTGTCATTGCATGTGTGTTATCTCACAAACCACATATGGATCCACTAGTGTCATTGAAATGTTTGTTCTTTTCATTAACCACAGCTAGTGTCATTGCATGTCTGTTCTTTTCACAAACCACATATGGATCCACTAGTGTCACTGGATGTGTGTTCTTGTCACAAACCACATATGGATCCACCAATGTCATTGCATGTGTGTTCTTCTCACAAACCATAGCTAGAGTCATTGCATGTACGTTCTTTTCACAAACCACATGGATCCACCAGTGTCATTGCATGTGTGTTCTTTCAATAAACCGCAGCTAGAGTCATTGCATGTGTGTTCTTTTCATTAACCACAGCTAGAGTCCTTTCATGTGTGTTCTTTTCACAAACCACATATGGATCCACCATTGTTACTAGATGTGTGTTCTTGTCATAAACCACTTATGTATCCACCAGAGTCATTGCTTGTTTGATCTTTTCACAAACCACATATGAATCAACCAGTGTAATTGCTTGTTTGTTCTTTTCATAATCCACACAGATCCACTAGTGTCATTGCATGTGTGTTCTTTTAATAAACCACGGCTAGAGTCACTGGATGTCTGTTCTCTTCATAAACGACATATGGATCCACCAGTGTCATTGCATTTGTGTTCTTCTCACAAACCACAAATGGATCTACCAGTGTCATTGAAATGTGTGTTCTTTTCATTAACCACAACTAGAGTCATTGCATGTCTGTTTTGTTCACAAACCACATATGGATCCACCAGAGTCATTGCATGTGTGTTCTTTTCACAAACCACATATGGATCCATCAGTGTCATTGAAATGTGTGTTCTTCTCATTCACCACAGCTAGAGTCATAGCATGTCTGTTCTATTCACAAACCACATATGGATCCACCGGAGTCATTGCATGTGTGTTATTTTCACAAACCTCATATGGATCCACCAGTGTCATTGAAATGTGTGTTCTTATCATTAACCACAGCTAGAGTCATTGCATGTCTGTTCTTTTCATAAACCACATGGATCCACTAGTGTCATTGTATGTGTGTTCTTTTAATAAACCACAGCTAGAGTCACTAGATGTGTGTTCTCTTCATAAACCACATATGGATCCACCAGTGTCATTGCATGTTTGTTCTTTTCACAAACCACATATGGATCCACCAGTGTCATTCAAATGTGTGTTCTTCTCATTAACCATAGCTAGAGTCATTGCATGTCTGTTCTTTTCACAAACCACATGGATCCACCAGTGTCATTGCATGTGTGTTCTTTCAATAAATCACAGCTAGAGTCCTTGCATGTGTGTTATTTTCATTAACCACAACTAGAGTCATTTCATGTGTGTTCTTTTCACAAACCACATATGGATCCACCAATATCACTGGATGTGTCTTCTTTTCACAAACCTTATGGATCCACCAGAGTCATTGCATGTCTGATCTTTTCACAAACCACATATGGATCCACCAGTGTCATTGCATGTCTGTTCTTTTCATAAACCACATGGATCCACCAGTGTCATTGCATGTGTGTTCTTTTAATAAACCACAACTAGAGTCACTGGATGCGTGTTCTCTTCATAAACCACATATGGATCCACCAGTGTCATTGCATGTGTGTTATTCTCACAAACCACATATGGATCCACTAGTGTCATTGAAATAATTGTTCTCTTCATTAACCACAGCTAGTGTCATTGCATGTCTGTTTTTTTCACAAACCACATATGGATCCACCAGTGTCACTGGATGTGTGTTCTTTTCACAAACCACATATGGATCCACCAATGTCATTGCATGTGTGTTCTTCTCACAAACCATAGCTAGAGTCATTGCATGTATGTTCTTTTCACAAACCACATGGATCCATCAGTGTCATTGCATGTGTGTTCTTTCAATAGACCGCAGCTAGAGTCATTGCATGTGTGTTCTTTTCATTAACCACAACTAGAGTCATTTCATGTGTGTTCTTTTCACAAACCACATATGGATCCACCAATCTCACTAGATGTGTGTTCTTTTCATAAACCACTTATGTATCCACCAGAGTCATTGCTTGTTTGATCTTTTCACAAACCACATATGGATCCACCAGTGTCATTGCTTGTTTGTTCTTTTCATAAACCACACAGATCCACTAGTGTCATTGCATGTGTGTTCTTTTAATAAACCACGGCTAGAGTCACTGGATGACTCTTCTCTTCATAAACGACATATGGATCCACCAGTGTCATTGCATTTGTGTTCTTCTCACAAACCACAAATGGATCTACCAGTGTCATTGAAATGTGTGTTCTTTTCATTAACCACAACTAGAGTCATTGCATCTCTGTTTTGTTCACAAACCACATATGGATCCACCAGAGTCATTGCATGTGTGTTCTTTTCACAAACCACATATGGATCCACCAGTGTCATTGAAATGTGTGTTCTTCTCATTCACCACAGCTAGAGTCATTGAATGTATGTTCTATTCACAAACCACATATGGATCCACCAGAGTCATTGCATGTGTGTTATTTTCACAAACCTCATATGGATCCACCAGTGTCATTGAAATGTGTGTTCTTCTCATTAACCACAACTAGAGTCATTGCATGTCTGTTCTTTTCATAAACCACATGGATCCACTAGTGTCATTGTACGTGTGTTCTTTTAATAAACCACAACTAGAGTCACTAGATGTGTGTTCTATTCATAAACCACATATGGATCCACCAGTGTCATTGCATGTCTGTTCTTTTCACAAACCACATATGGATCCACCAGTGTCATTGAAATGTGTGTTCTTCTCATTAACCACGACTAGAGTCATTGCATGTCTGTTCTTTTCACAAACCACATGGATCCACTAGTGTCATTGCATGTGTGTTCTTTCAATAAATCACAGCTAGAGTCATTGCATTTGTGTTATCTTCATTAACCACAACTAGAGTCATTTCATGTGTGTTCTTTTCACAAACCACATATGGATCGACCAATATCACTTGATGTGTCTTCTTTTCACAAACCTTATGGATCCACCAGAGTCATTGCATGTCTAATCTTTGCACAAACCACATATGGATCCACTAGTGTCATTGCATGTCTGTTCTTTTAATAAACCACATGGATCCACCAGTGTCATTGCATGTGTGTTCTTTTAATAAACCAGAGCTAGAGTCACTGGATGTGTGTTCTCTTCATAAACCACATATGGATCCACCAGTGTCATTGCATGTGTGTTATTCTCACAAACGACATATGGATCCACTAGTGTCATTGAAATGTTTGTTCGTTTCATTAACCACAGCTACTGTCATTGCATGTCTGTTCTTTTCACAAACCACATATGGATCCACCAGTGTCACTGGATGTGTTTTCTTTTCATAAACCACATATGGATCCACTAGTGTCAGTGCATGTGTGTTCTTCTCACAAACCATAGCTAGAGTCATTGCATGTATGTTCTTTTCACAAATCACATGGATCCACCAGTGTCATTGCATGTGTGTTATTTTAATAAACCACAACTAGAGTCATTGCATGTGTGTTCTTTTCATTAACCACATCTAGAGTCATTTCATGTGTGTTCTTTTCAGAAACCACATATGGATCCACCAGTGTCACTAGATGTGTGTTCTTTTCATAAACCACTTATGTATCCACCAGAGTCATTGGATGTTTGATCTTTTCACAAACCACATATGGATCCACCAGTGTCATTGCACGTCTGTTCTTTTCATAAACCACACAGATCCACTAGTGTCATTGCAAGCTGTGTTCTTTTAATAAACCACATCTAGAGTCACTGGCTGTGTGTTCTCTTCATAAACCACATATGGATCCACTTGTGTCATTGCATGTTTGTTCTTCTCACAAACCACATATGGATCCACCAGTGTCATTGAAATGTGTGTTCTTTTCATTAACCACAGCTAGTGTAACATCCCAATTTCAGCAACCCTGATTATTTGTCCAGAATGCAAAAATCAAGAGGAACAAAAACTTTTTCTATTTTAATGCCGAAGAGTTTGCTTGTTGTTTGTATATGATTATGCATATGAATGTGTATTAGATGATATACTCCTTACCTTAGTGCCAGTTGACAAAAGCTACTTCTCAAAACTGCCTTGGCTTAATTTCCATATTCTCAAATGTTCTGGAATTTCATAACCTGAGCCAAGAAGCCTTTGCAAACCAACTATTTTAGTAGATTCTATTGATCAAACTATCGAGAGCTATAGAATACTATCTCCTTATGTTTTCAAGACAGAACCTTCATTTACTCTCCTCTCTAGGTTTCCCAAAACACCTTTATTAAGCTTTTGAATTCTACTCTTGGTAGAAATACCAAGGACTCTCACCTTATTCAAATCCAACACTTCAAAATAACCATAATCACCTCAAGCTAGGCTTGATGGTCACCCAGTAGTAGGTTTGCTTTGTTTGTAAGATGAGTTTCCTTGAACTGTTGTCTGATGAATTGCGTTGATCTGCTGCTTGATTTGTCTACTTAGGAGATAGTACGAGCTACTCTAGGAGCTCATCACTATGATCAAGATGTTTAAAAATCATCACACCCTAAGCAATAATATGAATCTGGATCTGATCTCTAGCTACTAGGTGATCTTCTAAAACCCCTAACCAGACCCCTTCTGAAGTGATCCCTTCTAGAAACTTCCAAGTCAATAAAGACCAATATCAAGAAAGGATCCTTCCTACTAAATCTACACTTCAACATCATCCACTTGATGATGCTTTGGCACCTTCCATCCCATCAAAATCAACTTTTTGAATGCCAACATCACCTTTTTGGTACCTTCCATGTGTAGAATCTGTTCCAACATCACCTTTTTGAATGCCTGCTTCTCTCAACCCTTGTGCAATTTTGAAAATGTATTTGAACCAACTTGTTAACCATCCTAAGGACTACCAAGGCCCACTCTTTCCATTGGTTAGATAATCATCTAACCCCCTTGTTCTTGATGGTTTTGCAGGAAAGAAAATAACTATTCCTGCAAATCTAGTCAACATGCCTACTTTGACAGAAGATCACACCATCATCCAACCTTTTATGGACCAACGCTTTGCATGGTTGTGATCTACTCATATAGTTCTATCAATACCTACTTCACTTGTCCCAATTGGATCTTAGTACTTCTTAAAACCAGATGGTTTTGAAGGCTACCTGATAATCTGCTTTGGCAAGCTTATTTTATTCAAAGTTTGAGATCCATCCTTGGAACACTCAAGCATGATCAAGCTAAAACCTCTATACCAGGGTGATCTACATCACTTGGTCTATCCATCCATCTAGCCCATGACCCAAGGGGAGCTCTGAGCTTCAAGATCCAGCAAGGTTTTGTTGGTATGACAACAACTTTACCCTAGATCCCTTTTTTCCTTGTTTTCCACCAAAATCACCTTGACTTCTCAAATCCCAAGGTGGCAAATGCTTGCTACACCTTGTCTACATCATCTACCTTGATCATAAAGATTTATCAAATATTATCCATAATTATTATGGCTCCAAATGTAATTAATCTCTTTAATAGATAAAATCTCCAAAACTCCTTCCCCAACTTTTGGCTCAATTGAGATCCATATACCATACCCTAACCCCCCACTTCAAAAATCAATATTTTTGAAGGGTTTCATTATTTATTTTTGCCTATTTTCTTAAATGGTAGAAATGACATAATAAATGTTTTAAATACTTTTAATCCACAATAATTCTCAGGAAGATACTCCTAAGTGTGTATTCACATTTGGGAACATCTCAAATCAAAAACTCAACTTGTCCAATTCAAAAATATCAAATAAATTGCTAAAAACCATTTCTGCACTATTTGAATAATTGATATAAAGTGCATCTAGAATCTTCTGAAAAATCCAAATTAATTCCCAGGGTCATGCCTTGACACCATCTACCTACCAGTACCATCTCCCCACCATGTCCAATACAAAATTTTGAACTTCCTTCACAAGCCTCCATTTGACCAAGTTTGCCAAATCAATCAAGCATTGATCCAAAACCACCCCAACCCCATGTAAACTTGCTATCCACTTCTCCATAGTACCCAGCCCTCTCTCTGGTCGACCAGCCCTGTAACACCAGCTTGTCCCTTGTCCTTGGTGCTTGTTTGAAAGGAAGAGAGAGAGGGACAACCACAAGAGGATCAAAGCTTGCCACAGCAGCAACCCTCCCTCTCTTTGACCTGTAGCCCGACCAGATACCACCCTCCCCACGCACAACATCCTCTACCAATGGTTTCCCTCCTCCTTCACATGCTCAATGGACCAAGTCCATGATGGACTACTCCCTTTCGGTTAAATAGGCCAGAGGCCACCCCAGCTCCCCTCTCTGGATC
The DNA here is from genome assembly GCA_916181665.1 of Avena sativa. NCBI lineage: Eukaryota > Viridiplantae > Streptophyta > Magnoliopsida > Poales > Poaceae > Avena > Avena sativa. Next base: position 336,437,403 of record OV702289.1, read on the forward strand.
ATTTGCCTCCCTCCCACTCCACCTCACCTCCCAGAGCCTCCTCTCCCTCTCCCCTGCTCTGTACTGTTCAAGAGGGAGAGAGAAGAAAAGCTTCGGCCTCCTCTCTCTAATCGAGCTAAGCCTCCTCTCCCTTGCTCATCTCCCTCTACATGTCACGGTAGGGTGATCCCCTCCTTCCCCTCTCTCTGACCCTGCTTTTCTGGTGGCCAGGGCCTACCCCCTACCATCGCTGCCATCGAGCTCGGTCGCCACCCGTCTCAGGCGCCCTTGCGCGAGCAAGATCCGGTCGCGGCAACCCCATCTGCCGCCCATCCCCCGGATCATCATCAACCGCCGCGTTACCCTGTATCATCCCTGGATCCTCTCCGCCCCTCATGTAAGCTCCCTCGCCCGTTTTCCGCCGCCGCTAGGGTCCGGACCCTCCTCACCGGTCGCAAGGAGGACGACACACCCTCGTCGTCCGATTCGATTTGATCGTGCGGTTGGGAATGCCCCATACCCTTTCGCCCCGGCCCTTCACTGTCGTGGTGGTGGCACGGCAGATGCCATGGATAGGCTAAAGATGGGGCTAATGAGTGCTAGGGGAATCCAGGGAGGGAGAGCATGGTGATTCCATGCACGGAAGTTCTTGTATTCTCTCTATGAATGGTGTTTACAAGTGCTCTTGAGGCTCTTAGCAAGAAGGAGACAATGTCTCTTACATCCCACTAACTAGCCCTAGAGTTCTCCCTTAGACAGAGAGTCATTCCTCTATTTGCCGTCCCTCTCTATGGAGGCCCCGGTGCTCCTTATATAGGGGAGCCCGGGTTACAATTCTAGGGCACAGGTGGCAGCATATTCTATGAATATGCTCTTTTCCTAAAGCAGATGCTTCTTTATTCCTCTTTAACGGCTCATCCGAGCTTTGGACGTAACCCGTAGCGTCATCCTTATCTTTTGGGCGTCACCAGGCATGGGCTACGTCATCCGGCTTTGCTCGCATTACCTTGGTCGCCACTGACCCACTAGTCCTCTTCTTTACTTTACTTTGCACATGCTCTAGCTGATAAAGCCACCTTTTCACCAGCGGGGGATTCCTTCCCTTGGAAGCTAAGATAATCTGGCTGGCACTTAGCTAACCCAGCTCACCCATGTACCTGCAAAACAGATAGACATGGCCGACATTAATCTTATGCCGGCCGGACCATTGTCAAGGAAATGCCCTACGGGCCGGGTCGCACCGTGATTCGGCCTGCCTTGAGGTGACCCAATCAGCATTTCGCTTTGACCGTGCCTTGAGGTATCCCCCCAACATTAGTCTCCGAAGCTGGTGCGGTCTTGGCAACTTTTTTAGTTGTTGAGGCCAGAGCAGGTTCCCATGTCCGGATCTTTCGCTCCTTTGGCCGAGTTACCTCGTTGCCCAGAGTTTCTTTTCTTGCGACCCTTTCGCTCTTTCCGAGTCATTCCTTGTTGGCTAGGTCTCTCGCTTGCTTATCCGGGTTTTCTTTCCTTCTCTCGTACGCTTATCCACATCCTACGTGGAGGGTAATCATCATTTGCCTCATTTTAAGGGCCATGCACATTTACCGCGCCGGTTACTGTTGCTTCGTTAGGCATAACTACTGTAATCATCCCATCACTCCAGCGCCTTGTTAACTGTAACGACATGTCATGTCATTTGATCATTTGCTCTTGTAACCCCTCCTGTGGCCTTGCTCTGACTGGCTTATTCTGGCCTCGTACATGCTAGTTGTGTGCGGCATGTTGCCCGCAGTAGATCCCACGACGCGCGTGTAGCGCGGTTAAGTAGGAGGCGCGGGGTGGTTTCAGGGGATGTTCTTCCATTTCCCCAGCGCTTCCCAACCTCTCTCTTTCACAGCGACACTGCCAGCTCTCTGCTTCACGAGGGACATCGTGACCATGCTCAGGTAGCCACTCACCTCTGCGCCGCCGTTCCTGCTCATGGTATCCATCACGGGGACTTGCGCTTCCCATTTCCCTTCTTCCGACTAAGTTTACTCCGATTACCCTTTGGAAGATCTTGAATCCACCATGTCCAAGGCAGAAGCAGCGGTGGTAGCACAACAGGAAGAAGGGGCGGAGGGTCGCGAGCGCGGTTGCTGGGACGGCTCCATCGTCCGCGAGGAGGATTTGGTCTAGCTCCACACCTCCCGTCGCATCCCCACCGGCGTCGCCTGCCGTCTCGCCGCCGGTGAGATTACTCCTGCCCCCAAATCTGGGGAATATGCGGTTTTCTTATCGCATTTCTAGCGCAGCTTCGGCGTCCCCACTTCTGATTTTTTCTTCGATTTCATTTCAACCTACAAACTGCAACCGCATCATCTCCCCGCAAACACTATCACTTCTCTGTCCTCCTTTGCCTCCGGCATTGAGGGATACCTCGGCCTCTGGCCAACCAAAGAACTTTGGATTAAGTTCTTTAGTCTGCGGAGGAACGTAGTTCCGGATCCGGAGGTTGCCCCGAAGGACAAGCACCTGACCCAATGCAGTGCTGCCTCCATCTCTCCGCGCAAGCAGTCCGTGTTCCCCTGGGTCACCGGGCTTGAATCTTGCAAGGGCTGGGCCCGTACCTTCTTCTACATCCGGAACACCAACAAGGTGGACCAGATTCGGCTGCTCCCTTTCAGGCTCGACCCTCCAGATGTCTCGCTTTGGGAAAGCATTCCCAAACGCGCCACGGCTCTGGCGAATCAAGTGGCACGCCGGATCATGGAGCTGCTTAAGGACCACCTCCGGGGGGAGGATATTATGATTACTTTCATCCGCAGCTGGGTCTCCCCCATCAAGAAGCGAGCCCACAAGATCTGCTATCTTAGCGGTCCTCTTGACCCTCACCGGACCTCTTCTTTTGAGCTGGATAACTCGGCGGTTTACCGCCGGGTTAAGTCCATATTTAACATGGAGAAGTAGTTCTCCGAGGCCTAGGAGTGGGGACTTGAGCCCTTCACCCGTACCAACCCCCCTCCGAAGGTAAATTACCCTTTTCTGTTTTCTGTATCTTTAATGTATGTCGGTTTCCTTTTGTAACTTGGTCACTATTGTTTTAGACCTTCAGCAACCGCTGGAGGATGGCGAGGTACCGGCGAGCAAGTGGTTGGAGGATCGTCCCGAGTGAGACGAGGTGGAGACTGATCTGAAGGCCTTCTTGCCTGCCCTGGACATCATCAAACGTAGCGCTGGTAAGGCCTCTTCTCTAAAGGATTGGCCAGACGATGATGATTCGGACACTGAAGTCCTTGAGGTAATTGATCCGGTGCTTATCTCTTATTTGCACCTGGCATTGATCGAATGTTCAGCTAACCTGGACGCTCAGGTCCATGAGGTTCCTCCGCTTGCCACCGGTGGCCCGGCCCCGGCCCCTTCCCAGAAGCGCGCGGCTACCTCGGCCGTAGCTTCGGAGGCGCTGCCGCCCAAGAAGAGGCAAAAGAAGTCCAGGGTTAAACCCTCGGCCAAGCCTGCCGCCAAGAGCACAGTTCGGAGGGCACCCAAACCTCGGGCTCCTCCTACCGCTGACGAGTAACTCCTTTTAGCATTGCTACTTCGGATTCTTCCTTTGCTTGCCTTTGTCTCTGGTTGGTTCTCTCTTTTTGACTTGCTGTCCTTCCTTTTTTCCAGAGCTCCTGTGGATATTTCCCAGAGCGGTTCTGGCATAGCCTCCCCACTCCGGAGCAGTCCCTCCCCCACCGCAACGATGATCATCGTCCACTTAGCTCTATTCAAGAAGGTTCTGCTGCCGCGCCTGACCAGAGCCCACCTCGCCAAGAGGAGGGCAACATTGGTGTGGGGGGTAGTGGGCTGGATCTAGATACGGCGATGCCGGATCTCTCCAGCTCATCGGCCTCTGTGCCCAATGTTGAGGCGCCAGTTTCATCGGCGCTGCCCCAAGTATCTCCAGTACCACTAGCACCAGCAGCAACTGCAGCAATAGCACCAACATCAGCAACACCAGCATCAGCATCAACAGTAACAACAACAACAACACTAGCAGCAGCAACAGCAATAGCACCAGCAGCAGCAACAGCAAGAGCTTCCAAGCCTCCCAAGGGAAAAGCTCCTTCGGCCCCCACCGGGTCTGCCCCTTCAATCACTGACTTCTTTCAACACGCTCCTCAATCTTCATCCGGCAAAGCTAAGAAGACCTCTGGGTCAGCTTCATCCGGGCCAGCTTCCGGATCAGAGGGAAGCAAACAACTGGTTTTGCACACCAGCCCCGCTGCGGCTCAATTCGCCAGGCGTGAGGCCCATGTGAAGGGCCTAGTGCCAAGCCATTCTCCGAGCGGTGAGAGTTACAGTCCACTACTCCTTGAGTACGTGAAAAACTGGAACAATGCCGAATTCGTCGACCCCCAGGACGATCTCCCAGAAAGGTTCGGCCCAGCCGAGTTCAACGCCCAGATGAACTCTGCTACCAAGGCTATCTCCCTGGCTGGCCGGATGATGGAGGTAATCCTTTTTCTCTGCTGTTGGTGTTTTTTACAACTTAGCATTTGTAGATATATCCCCTAGTCCCCGAGCCTCCGAGGGAATAACTTGTTATTCGGTCGGATGCTCCTTAGTTTTTGTCCATAATGTCATTAATTTGCAATAAATTTTGGGCTGGGTCTAGTTCCCTTGGCCCGTATCCTATGTACTTCAAATATGCACACACCTAGAGCCGGGTTAAGTTCCACTTGGCCCGGATCTTGTATACTTCGAATATCCACACACCTAGAGCCGAGTTAAGTTCCACTTGGCCCGGATCTTGTAGACTTCGAATATCCACACACCTAGAGCTAGGTTAAGTTCCACTTGGCCCGGATCTTGTAGACTTCGAATATCCACACACCTATAGTCGGGTTAAGTTCCACTTGACCCGGATCTTGTAGACTTCGAATATCCACACACCTAGAGCCGGGTTAAGTTCCACTTGGCCCGGATCTTGTAGACTTCGAATATTCACGCACCTAGAGCCGGTTTAAGTTCCACTTGGCCCGGATCTTGTAGACTTCGAATATCCACGCACCTAGAGCCGGTTTAAGTTCCACTTGGCCCGGATCTTGTAGACTTTGAATTATCTCTACTTTGCCTTTGAACTTGTGTCTCTTTCCTGTTTCAGATTACCACTAACCGCCGAACCTTTGAGTTCCAGCGCTTGCTGGACTCCTACAAAGACATGCGCAGGTGTTATGGTAAACTTCTGGAGGAGTACCAGAAGAGGGGTTAGTTTCCATTCCTTTTCCTTCCCTGTTCATTCAAACTTCTTAGGACTTATATGAATGTCTTGTCTGAATTACGCAGCCGAGGTTGAAGCTGAGAATATAATTATGAGGAAGAACCTTACCGAGATCAGAGGTAAACTCATCCCCTTTACTTGATCATTGTTCCTTCCATGCTTTATCCGGTGGACACTCATATTTTGGGCCCTCCGCATCATATTGAAGTTGCTCTTGACGACAGTGTCCCCATGGCTAAACTGATGACCCACTGCCTCGAAAAAGCAGGGAAGTACGAAGCTGAGCTAAAGAAGAAAGACGCTGAGATAGCTCGGCTCCAGCAGCAGGACTCAGAGATTACTCGGCTGAATGCCGAAATCCAGAGGCTTAAGAGCTCTCATCAGTCCGCGCTGGAGAAGGCCGACCAGGAGTTTGCCGAAGAGAAGGAGCGTTTAATCACGCAAATCTCTAAGGACAAGAGCCTACTGGAGGAAACCGATGTCAAACTTACGTCGGCGACCACCGAGTACGAAAAACTCTGGGTCCACAATTCCAACGTGGACTCTGAGCTTCAGCGACTCCTCTTCCAAATTGCGCGTAAGTTCTCCACCCTTGCTTGATCTGTTACTATTCGGATTTGGTCCATTCCCTCACTATTTCTCCTCTTATCCTTAGGCAAATTTCCAGAGAGTGATACGTTCGCCGCCTCTGCCGTATGCCAATCCCGTGAGCAGCGTGGAATTTCTATTGGCCCGGCTGCTGAGCCAATCCCTTATACCACGGGGGATCTCCTGGCGAGTCTCACCGCTCGCCTTGAGGTGGTAAAGAATTTTGGCGTGGATATTGTCCCAGCTGCAACACAGATGTTTGGCTGCCTCTGGCCTAGTGAAACCATTCCCAAGAAGACCTCCTCTTTTATAGCCAAACTCATGGAATGTGACACGTAGCTACATTTGTGGCGCGAATCTGCTGCCCGGGCTAGGGCCAACACTTCTCTAAAATTTGCGCTCTCGTGGTATGAAGGAATTGACTTGGCATTGCTCAACCACCTGCGCACCGGGCCAAAATGGTGCGAGGATCCGGAGTGGATTGAGCGCCGCCAAGCCTGTGCGAACAATCTCATCCAGTACTCCTTCTGCCACGCCTGGAATGAGGAGCCAAGTTATCTTGATGTTGCTGACGACGAGATTGTCTCTGGAGCAGAAGAGGAACAGAGTGAGAGCAAGGACTCCGAGCTAGGCAACGATGATGAAGACCCGGTGGGCAACGAAGTTGACCCGGAGGACGAAGCCAAAGCTAGCGCTCATCCCCCACACTCCGGAGTACCTCCCTCCTCAACAGATGATTCGCCTGCTGCTCCCGCCCCTTGAAAAACACTTACCATATTGATCAGATCCCCGAAATGCCGGGTGCAGATGTATTTAAACAGTTTGGTTTGTTCGTGTTACAATTTTATCTTCCACACTAAGTTTTATTGCCGGATTATCGTGGGTGAAGTCCCCGAGTTTCATTTCTTGTTCCCCCAATGTTTGACTCGGCTCGCGTCTACCTTCATTCGGTTTTTTCGACTTACAAGTCCGAGGTTCAAAAAATTGACTAAACAATACTTGAAACCTTGATATTAGCTCAGAATGATTCGGCACTTTTGAAGAAAATAAACTAAGGGTTAGCCAAAAAACCAATGTCGGCCCACTTAAGTTATTTCCCTTAGTCGTTTTTCATGTGCTTTGCCATTCCAAACTTATTCTCTTGCTTTCCATGAAGCCAATTCTTGTTGGACAACAGCAAAGTCGAAGAGTTAGGTTTTTGGTGCTAACACATTACTAATCCAACTAAGACATAAGCGACTTAACCCAGCCGACACAAAAAATACGAAAACAAAATACAAGTGTCATAGCAGTCCCCGAGTCTCTGCTCGGGGTGGCAAAGTTTATATTGATAAGCTCACTTCCGACATACAAGTAGTTCAGATACATTCACCTCTTAGGTGTAGAAAGGACGAAGTAGTGCTACGTTCCATGGTCTTTTGGATTCTTCTCCGGACCTGTCCGCCTTGTTCTTTTGCTGGGGCTGTGCATCAATAAGATAGTAGGAATCATTGCGCAAAGCTTTGCTCACAATGAAAGGTCCTTCCCATGGAGGGGATAACTTATGCATGTCAGCGGTGCGCTGTATTAGCCTTAGCATCAAATCACCTTCCTGAAAAACTCGGGGGTTTACTTTCCGGCTATGATAGCGTCGGAAATTTTGCTGATATATGGCGGATCTGGACAAGGCCAGTTCTCTCGCTTCTTCCAGTAGATCAACATCGTTCTGCCAGGCTTCACGCACTTTGGCTTCTGTGTATTGGGTGACCCTAGGAGAATCATGCTCTATGTCGGCTGGTAATACAGCTTCTGCCCCATATACCAGAAAGAATGGCATATAGCCTGTTGATCGATTCGGAGTTGTTCTTAAACTCCACAGTACCGTCGGTAGTTCTTCTATCTAGCTCCCCGCTGATCTTTGCAGCGGCTCTATGAGTCGGGGTTTTATCCCGGACAACACCAGTCCGTTGGATCTTTCCACTTTCCCGTTCAATGCGGGGTGGGCGACTGAGGCGACATCTAACGAAATCTTCTTTTCCTGGCAGAATCTCGCAAATTCTCCTTCAGCGAAATTTGTCCCGTTATCAGTTATGATGCTATGGGGGTAGCCGTACCTTAAGATTATATCCTTGAGGAATCTTACTGCTATTGCCCCATCACATTTCCGAATCGGTTTCACTTCAATCCATTTGGTGAACTTGTCAACCATGACCAGAATGTGGGTCATCCCTCCTTTGGCCGGCTTAAATGGTCCTACCATATCTAGGCACCATATAGCAAATGGCCATGTAATGGGGATAGTTTTCAGCTTCGACATTGGTAGGTGAGTTTTTGTGGCGTATCTTTGACAACCGTTACATTTTCTCACCAAGTCCTCTGCCTGCTCCAAACCACTAGGCCAATAAAATCCATGCCAGAAAGCTTTTGCTACTAAGGCCCTTGAGGATGCATGGTGGCCACATTCCCCTTGGTGAATATTCCGGAGTATGTCAAGTCGTTCTTCCGGATCAACGCACCATTGTAGTACCGCTATCACACTCCTTTTGTATAATTCGGCGTTGATAATGGTATAGGCCTTTGCCCTTCTCTGAATTTGCCTCGAACTTATTTCATCATCCGGCAAGATTCCCTCTTTCAGGAAATCAAAAATCGGCTTTGCCCAAGTTGGTATAGTCCGGACGGGGAATGGTTCCTCATCAACCTCCATTGCATCCACACACAGAACTTCTGCCGGATCAAGCTGAACAGTCCCCATGTTTGCTGAAGCAGTCCCCGGGTTTGCGGATGTGCTTCCCCATTCTATCTCCATAGGTGCAGCTCCTGATCCGGGGAGTGACGAGATATAAATTGAATCTGATTCGGGTGACGGTGTGATAGATGGTTTTCTCAGGTGCTCCAAAGCCACGTTTGGCAGAACGGGTTGCCGGGATGAGCCCAGCTTGGACAGTGTATCTGCTGCCTCGTTTTCGATCCGAGGTACATGATGGAACTCACACCCTTCGAAAAACCCGCTTATCTTCTGGACATGGAACCTATATAAGGCCATGTTAGTATCTAGGGCATCCCAATTTCCGGATACTTGCTATATCACCAAATCCGAATCTCCAAAGCATTGTATCTGACGTATTCCCACTTCCTTTGCCACTTTGAGACCATGTACCAATGCTTCGTATTCCGCCACATTATTCGAGGCACTGAAATGGATTTGAAGGACATACTTCAGTTGATCCTTCTTGGGCGAGGTAAGCACTACTCCAGCGCCTAATCCATCTTTCAGTTTCGATCCGTCAAAATGCATTTGCCAATAATTGGAGTCCGGCAGGGGTGGCTCGTATTGCATTTCAGCCCAGTTCACAAAGAAATCTGCCACGGCTTGTTACTTGATCACATCCCTTCTGTCGAACATTTGCGTGTATGGATCTAATTCGATAGCCCACTTTGTTATTCTGCCGCTTGCGTCCTTGTTACTCATGATCTCTGAAATGGGTGCCTCGCATATCACCTTGATGGGGTGTTCCTCAAAATAGTGCTTGAGTTTCTTGGCCGACATATATACGTTGTACGCCATCTTCTGATAATGAGGATAATTCTGTTTTGATGTTGACAATACTTCACTTAGAGAGTACACCGGCCTTTGCACCGACTTTCCTTCCTCCTCGTGCTCCACTATGATCATTGCACTTACGACTCGGTTGGTCGCGACTACGTAAAGCAACAAGTGTTCCTTAGGTAGTGGTGCAGCTAGGATTGGTGCGGTAGATAACATCCTTTTCAATTCTCGAAATGCAAGATCCGCCTGTGGTGTCCACATGAACTTATCCGCCTTTTTCATTAGCTGATAGAGGGGCAAGGCCTTCTCTCCCAGCCGACATACGAACCGACTTAACGATGGCAGGCAACCAGTGAACTTCTGGACATCGTTAAGACACTTTGGCAACTCCATTCTTTCTATGGCCCGGATTTTCGTTGGGTTAGCTTCAATGCCGCGGCTAGATACAAAGAAACCGAGTAACTTTCCGGCTGGTATGCCAAAGGTGCATTTCTCCGGGTTCAGTTTCATTCGGAACCTTCTCAAGTTCGCGAATGTCTGCCAGATATCCTCAAGGAGCATATTGCTTTCCTTGGTTTTTATCAGCACATCATCCACATACACCTTCACATTCCGACCTATTTGGTCATGCAAGCATTTTTGCGTGCATCATGGCATAGTTCGATAGAAATAAGCCCCGTACGGGGTAATAAAAGCAGTCTTTATTTGATCATCCGGATTCAGTGGTATCTGATGGAAGCCAGAGTATGCGTCAATGAATGACAATAGCTCACACCCAGCCGTTGAGTCTATGACTTGATCTATTCTAGGGAGTGGGAATGGATCTTTTGGACACGCCTTATTCAGGTTCGTGTAGTCGATACACATGCGCCATACCACAACCACGTTCGGATCATCTTTATTTTTCTCCACCAACACCGGATTAGAGAGCCAATCCGGATAGAGTACTTCCATGATAAACCCAGCCGCTAGTAATCTTGCTATCTCATCTCCGATAACTTTCCTTCTGTCTTCTACGAAACGCCTGAGAGGCTGCTTTACCGGCTTTGCCCCGGGTCTTACATTTAATGAGTGCTCAGCCAACTCCCTTGGTACACCTTGCAGATCCTGCGTAGACCAAGCAAAGATATCCCGATTCTAACGGAGGATTTTGACAAGCTCGCTTTCCTATTTGCTACTTAACCTGGCACCTATGGTGACGACGCACTCTGGGAACAGATCATCAATTGGCACTTTCTTCGTATCCTTAGTTGCCTGGAACGATACGCTCCCGTGCGGGTTGGTCAGGGCCGGCTTATGTTGTTGCGCAGATTGAGCCAATGCCGCCACCTCTAGTATCTTCCTTTTTTCTTGAGCTATCACGAGTGACTCGGCTAAATTGGATCCGGCTGATGCGCACTCGATCGAACGCCGGAAGTCCCCTAATATAGTTATCACGCGGCTTGGTCCGGTCAATTTCATGTTAAGGTAGCTGACGTGGGTGGTTGCCATGAATTTGCTCAGCGCTGGCATGCCGAGTGACGCATGATAAGCACTTTCCAGATTCACTACCTCGAATTCCAAGTTCTCAGTGCGGCAATTGTCTCTTGTGCCGAATAACACGTCAACCCGGACCTTGCCAATTGGTTCACAAGAAATACCCGGCACAATGCCGTGAAAGGTGGTCCTTGTCGCTTGCAACATGTTCTCTATTATCCCCAACTTGTGCATGGTATCCTTGTACATAATGTTGATACTGCTGCCATTGTTAATCAATACCTTGGAAAATCTCACGTTGAGATTCGGCCCGATGAACGTCGGATCCAAGACTAGAGCGTAGGTTCCTAGGCTCGACATGATCTTTGGGTGATCCTTGACACTCCATGTAATCTCTTGATCTGCCCAAGGCATATATCTTGGCACAACCGGCATTACTTTGTTCACCTCCATATGATGGTGCTGTAAGCTTTTCCGGTCATCCTTTTCCATGGTGAACACGCAATAGCTATGATGATGTTCCCTGTACTCATTTCGTCCCTCATTCTCGTTGTAACCTTGGCCTTGTTGGTTATTGCCCACTTGATGTATAGCGTCCCTTCTTTCCAGATTTTCGTACCTCAGCGGAGGTGGTGGTAGCATCAGCTGCTGTCCATTTCCCCCTGTTAGTAACGGTGGCCGGGGTATTTCATTTCTAGGCGCTTCGCTCCGAGGTGCCTGAGCATTCCCCGAACTCCCCTGTTCCAATTTCCTCATCCATTCACAATGCCGGGTCGTATGATTCGCTGGGCTGTTCGGACTTGGCGTATGAAATTTGCAAGGTTGATCTAGCATAGATTCAAATGTATACCTCGGCCTATCCTTTCGTTCTTGCCATTGCTTTTTCTGCTCCGGGGTCCAAGGCTTTCTCCCTTCGTTTTTCTGTTGCCAGCTCTGTCCTCCAGTTTTTTGGCGTTGACTGGCTCTGGCATTGGGTTGATCCCGGTCCACTGCCACGACTTGCTGCGAGTTATACCGATAATCCGGGCGCTCATCCCTTCTCTTTCCTCGGAAATCATTCCTCCTTGACGATCCGGGGCCATCTCGGTCGTAATACTCTTCGTTTGCTTTGCTAGACATTATCCGGGGTTGAGTTGGATCTCCCAAGGCATATGAATCTGCAATCTGGATCATCTCAGCCAAGGTAGTTGGCATATCTTGCTGTAACCTTTGCCACAACATACTTCCATATCTGCACCCCTGAGCAAACCACGTGATATCTTGTGATTCAATCACCCCTTCGCACGAGTTTCTCACATTACACCATCGAGTCAAGAAATCTCTATCTGGCTCATTCGGTCTCTGCCGGCATAACGCGAGGGTTTGTGGTCTGTTGGGTCTCTTGTAAGTGCTTGAGAAATTGCTAACGAACAGCTCCTGGAAATCCAGCCAACAGTTAACGCTTCCTGGTGGTAAATTGTTCAACCAAACTCGTGTTGGTCCTTCCAACATCTGTTGTACATATCTCACTGCCCATCTCAGATTTCCTGTCGTGATCTTGACTGCTGTGGCATAGTCAATCAGCCAATCCTCTGGCCTGGTACTTCCATCATAAGTTCAGGTTCCCCTAGCCAGCTGAAAGTTCAGCACTGGTGGCTCATTCATGATCCTGGGCCTGTCGTCGGATTGATGACAAGTACGCCATGAGGGGGTCCTCGAGGCGTGCGGAAGAGAGGGGTGTGAGACGTACGGTGTTTCGGGACGGTGAGCACACAAGTTTACCCCGGTTCGAATCTACCGGCTTTGGACGGATCCTACTCCTGCTAGCAATCCAGTAATACGGCAGAGCTGGAATATGGGCTACAAGGGTTACGCCTGTGCGAGTTGAGATTGTAGACTATTTAGGTGTGCCCTAAAGGCTCTCCCTAGGACGGCTTATATAGATATCCGGCCTAGGGTTTACAGGAGATATCTATCCGGTTACGACCAAGAGTTGGTTACAGAGTATATCTTGAACTACAAGTAACATTATGGGCCTAAGTCGGTAAGTCTTCTGTTCCCGTAGCCGGATTGGACTCCGTCTTTCTCCCTGACTGGGTCGCCCGTGAAGCAATGTTCTAACCCGAAGTGGGCCACCCTGGTCAGTCAGGAACTGTGAGGATACCCGGAAAGGATATCCCCAACAGGGCCCGAAACATGTTGGACCCGGTGGACCTTGTAACTCGATTTGCTCCGACCTATAAATCCTATCCAACTTCAACCTCGCATCATCTGGCTGCAAGTTCCTGCTTCCCAACCGTGATCCAATTACGTGGTGATCCGGTCTGGGGTATCCATCATTGACCATAGCCGAATAACCATCATTGTATCTTTCCTGATCCGGACGTGCGTGATTCTGTTGTGCCACTTGTCATGTGCTTCCTCCTTGCTGAGGTACGCGCTGTTGCGTCTGAGGTAAATTTTGCCCCGCTCCCACGGGATTGCGCTGTCCGGCGTTGCCGTTGGCAGCATTTCTTTGACCGGCATTGCCTTGGTCATGGTTACCTCGGGCTGCCACACCCCGGCTGGTACTGTGGCGATCCTCTTCAACTTGTGCTGCTTTATCTTTTCCAGCCCTTACCGGGTCATAAGGGACCATCTGCTTGTTTCTTCTCCCAGAATCCACTACCTCTTCTCTCCTGGGATCGTGACCCAGAGACGACGTGGCTCCTTTGGAACCTGATGGGTTATTTCTGGCCAAATGTACCACCTGTGAGGCCCCTGGTGGTGCCGGGTTAGCTTTGTTTATTTCTTCATTTTGTTGGCATGCAACTCTCAACAAGTGATTTACCCTCTCTTCCTGCCTTTGTCGAGCCTCACTAGTTAAGCCTTCTAACTTGGATGCGGCCGCATTTGCTACTCTAAGGTTCTTTGCCGGGGTACTGTATCGGTCCAACCCTCCTGTTACTATCGTAGCTGTCTGACCCGGCCTAGGCTCGTACTCCTTGTCAATCTCAGTGATCAGGTTTCTGCCCCGGATTTTTACTCCATCGATATGGTTTGCCTTAGCATACTCTCTCAAGGTGATGTTCAGCGACTCATGCAGCTCTGCTACCTTCTTTGCTCCGGCTAACATCTTCCACCTAGTTTCCTCTAACTCAACTTGCACCTGAGCCAGATCTACCACAGGTGCTATTGGTGTTGCTAAGCTATCTATCGCTTGCTGGAGCACATTCTCTGGCTTCTCTAGCAGAGGAAACCTATACCTGGTCTGTTTGGGCGTTACCTCTGGCTCTGGCGCCGGATGTTTGCTCGGTCCTGCATCTCGCGCGGTCATCAGGACTTCAACGCTGCTAGTGGGGCGAGCAATACACACTCCACGAGCGGCGCTGAGAGGCGGTTCGCCTCCTTTGATGATGTGCCGCGGGTGGACGCGGGACTCATCCACCCCGACGTAGATCTTCTACGTGCCAAGCTTGAGGAAGACGCTGTTGCACGGTGGCGGGTGCCTACCGAAGCTTCCCCCGTTGTCACGGACATAGTCCAGCACTCCAAAGCGCAGAACCAAGCCTGAGACGATACGCTCGCCGGTGCTCAAGAAGTTTCCCATCTGGATTTTCACCCCTACTAGCACCGCTTGCCCCACGGTGGGTGCCAATTATCGTGGTGGTGGCACGGCAGATGCCATGGATAGGCTAAAGATGGGGACAATGAGTGCTAGGGGAATCCAGGGAGGGAGAGCGTGGTGATTCCACGCACAGAAGTTCTTGTATTCTCTCTATCAATGGTGTTTACAAGTGCTCTTGAGGCTCTTAGCAAGAAGGAGACAATGTCTCTTACCCCCAACTAACTAGCCCTAGAGTTCTCCCTTAGATAGAGAGTCATTCCTCTATTTGTCGTCCCTCTCTATGGAGGGCCCGGTGCTCCTTATATATGGGAGCCCGGGTTACAATTCTAGGGCACAGGTGGCAGCATATTCTATGAATATGCTCTTTTCCTAAAGCAGATGCTTCTTTATTCCTCTTTAACGGCTCGTCCGAGCTTTGGATGTAACCCGCAGAGTCATCCTAATATTTTGGGCGTCACTAGGCACGGGCTACGTCATCCGGCTTTGCCCGCGTCACCTTGGTCGCCACTGACCCGCTGGTCCTCTTCTTTACTTTACTTTGCACATGCTCCAGCTGATAAAGCCACCTTTTGACCAGCGGGGGATTCCTTCCCTTGGAAGCTAAGTTAATCCGGCTAGCACTTAGCTAACCTGGCTCACCCATGTACCTGCAAAACAGATAGACATGGCCGGCATAAATCTTATGCCGGCCGGACCATTGTCAAGGAAATGCCCTATGGGCCGGGTCACACCGTGATTCGGCCTGCCTTGAGGTGACCTGATCAGCACTTCGCTTTTATCGTGCCGTACCCCGTCTAACTCGACCCTTATACCCCGGTGTTACCCTACCCGGGGGTATCCCCCCAACATTCACTTACCAGCGGGCCCCCCTTGCCAGGGGTTTGAAATTTCCCTCCCGCGTGTAGCGTTCCCCCTTGGGTCAAATTCGTTTTCCTGGCCCAGCTCGCTACCAAATCCTGCCCGATCCCCTGGTTCCCCTTATTAAATTTTCTAGATTTGGTTAAATAGCTATAAGGATTAATTCAAAATAAAAATGGAAAACACCCTATTCTGGACATATCCAAATCCCCACATGTTGATGTGTGTGTTTTACAACATGCAGACCAAGTACCTGGGCCAACCCATAACCAGGTTTTTCTCAGAAATTAATTTACCAAGAAGTGTCTAAACAACTCAATAATCATTTCAAAGAGTTTTACAACTCCAAACAATGTGTTTCTAACTTGCTCTCGTAGGTATTGTAGGTACCTACCAGTGGTCCTTTATCTCATGCCTTGTTGAGTTGTGGTTTTCCTATAACGAAAATAATAAAAACAATGCAAATATGACTTTAGAAAATTCCCTAGGCATATGTACAACACCTATTAGGCTAATTCCAACTCCCAGAGAAATGGTACATCAATACCTATCTAAAACCAGGAGATAAGTATTTATTGATCCTCTATTGAATTTTAGTGAATTAAATACTTCTGTAGGTGGTTTTATCACTAGATAAATAATAACAGAAGTTTGGAAACTCCAAAAATAGTGATTCCAAATCCTACTGGAATGTATTTGTAATACCTATCCAATTACCTGGACCTCACACCATTTGGACCTATATTTTAAATCTGATTAAAAAGACAAATTGCATGCAAAATTGACTTTGGGAATTTCCTGAGGGCCTTCTGGTAAATAATTTAACATGATTTCAACTCTCAGTGAATAAGTACATGAAACTCTACCTAACCATCCATGGAAATAATTTTTGGACATACAGAACATTTCTGGTGAATTATTTCCTAAAACTAGAGTTTTAATCACTAGAAAATGCTTTATAAATAAGGGGAGATTGATAAAATAGTGAAACCACTTTTGTTGGCTTCATTTTATCAATACCTATCTGATGGTACCATTTCTATACAATGAGATCATACAGGATATGGTCTTGGTCCCAAAACCCATCTCTTAGGTAGTTTCTAGACTATAAATCCTAAGGGATTTTCTTCCATGTTTCCAGGACAAGGCTAGTCTTATTAAACCCATTCTTCATAAGACCTACTGATTCGTAAACTTGTATTGTTCATTGCTTGCTATATGTATTGTTGCTTGTATGCCTTGTGTTGATTGTGCTCTTGCTTGTTTGCATGTGTGCTCCCTGATGACGATAGTTGCGATTATCTCGGAGATAAGAAGAAGATGGTTATTATTGTATATTATTGGGTATTCTAAGAAGAAGTCTAGGGAAATTTATGCCATATTGCTGATCGCAGGCAAGCCACCATTCTTGAATTCTGATACTTGTCCTACTCTTTTTATTACCTGTTTTTTACCTCCTTTATAAACTTCATTATTTATCTGCATGTCTTTTTGTATAAATACTGCGCTAATGACTTGGCTCCTCCAAGTTATGACTTTGTGTCCCTCCTGGCACCTACCCTGATGTAAACCTACCATTTAATCTCCTTTTGATCGAGGTTATGATGATTAACATCCTACCTCATTGGAAACCATGGAGTTTTGTTGAATAAATTGTTTTGGGATTTACCCTACTACAAATGTTTAAAAACTGCTTTGTAAAACCCTTGGGAAGAGGCATCGTTCCAAGCGGATGTTTTAACTAAATAAGTGGTGATGATGAGAAATGAGAAAATGGACAAGAGAAAGAGAAGGGATGTCCTACGCCTTTACCGGAACAATTTATCAATGCAACCACATTACCCCAGGTGATGGGGCTTAGCTCGTAGTTTGTCTTCTTTAGCCGAGGAAGCTTGTACAATGCTTACTGGGAGAAATTCCTTGAATTCTGGGCAGGCGCTAACAGTTCTACGGATCTGGAGCCTATAGCTTGCTTCGGCAAGAGTGAGCCTCTCTTCGCAGGAGTGTCGGTGCAACAATTGGGTCTCCCGCGGACGGTATGACTTAGGTAGTACAGAAGGAAGTGGAGTCACCAAGTTATGGTATACGCCAAGCTGCGGTTTGGGTATACACGTGTACGGAAGGCAGGACTAAGGCCAGGGGCCACATACTCGTTTCCGGGGAGAACAAACCCAAAAGGAAAAGCAGCCTTTGCTAGGGTCGACAAGCGAAAGGTTAGGTTTGATTATCCGAACCCCCGTTTATCATGTGTAGTGGGCCGTGGTTTTATCCCGACGGATGTATTGATTCTTGTGGAGAAAGTGCGCAACCTCTGCAGAGTATAATCTATTCGAATAGCCGCATCCATGGTCAAGGACAATTGGAAAGGTGATGGCTAGGAGTACCCAAATGGTGGTTTTTGGAAAAATGGATGAAAGTATGGAGGTTCCGAGGGGACCCGAGTTTAAAGTTTTGTTTTGACCAAAGGTGGTCAAAGAGGTTTAAAAAGGGTTTTTTTTCTCCAAAACTGTTTTCAAAAAGGTTTTCAACAAGGATATGGGGATATCCTGATTTATGAAACGGAGGCATGTTTTCAAACCCCCTTTTTCAAAAAAGTTATAGAGATGCCATAACTGCTAGAGATGATCTAGGCTTTTCAAAAACAACCCTAGATAGAGCTGTCTCGCGACAGCCAAATTGCAATACCTTGTTTAACTCATCTTGGTGGTTTGCGAGTACATTCAAACATACTCACTGGCATTGTCCCTGGCTATTAACTTGGTCAGATTTCAAGAAGAAGGCAGTGATGACGATTATGCGAACTAGGACGTTCTCCCAGTCAATTTCCGGTGGGTTGAGGCATGATTGGGCTCTGCGCGTGATGATGTTCCGCTGCTAAAGATGGTATAGCCATAACGGCATTTATGTAAGTCCTGTAATTCGGTATGTCTCGGATGTTGTAATGATACTTGTTGGTTATGTTCCACGGCTCACTGATCATGGGAACGTGGATATATACATAACAGGGATTTCTCGGGTGATTAATCCGAGGGCCTCACAGACTTGGTATCAGAGCCATCCTGACTGTAGGAGAACCTTAGTTAGCATGGTCATTAGACAGGAACCTTATTTTGAAAACCATGGCTTTCGAAAACTAGTTTCCCAATGAGTTTCAAAAAGTTCTACTTCTTCTCTTACTCTAAGTAAATGCTTTCGAAAATGGTCTCCTCTAACCCTCGTCCAAACTTCAAACCTACGGATTTTAAATAACTAGGATCTAGAACCCGGTAAAGACAATGAGAACAAGATGAAGACAAGCAACTACCAGCAAGCACAAGGAGACTACAATACCGCTCTACCAGCGGAATCCTCACAATCAGAAGACATCGGGTGTTGCATTATCAAGAAACGTCCAAGATACGATGAAGGCTTCATCTGCAAGATAGTGACTCCGACTTGAAGAAATACGATATCTAGGGTCAATAGTCCTAAGAATAGGATTCCCCTACATCGCGAGTAGTTAACTCCTATGTCCCTAACATTGACTGTGTTTGCTTTACTAAGTGCATTATATGTGGCTTGATGTGTGTTGTCTGCCGAGGACATTGCGATTCTCTCGCTCTGTTCGCCTTGTTTACAAGTTCTGGTTTCCTTTGACCTCCTTAAAAATGTGACTCGAGGAGCGATAACCCACCTAGTAACTCAGGAAACCCCTAGGTTAGCTGTCGGTAATGAGACCTAGACTAACCTCGAGAGTGTATGAGAGGAAAAGCATCACAAAACCAGGAGTTTGGCATCGTCAAGTCAGAATCAACTCGAAGATTTCACCTCAGCAGGACTGCATACCTCGTCAAACTCACCTCGCAAGACTCGTCAATAGAACCACACTCCCTTTTTCCTCAGTCTACTACAACAAGAATCCCGTTGAAGCCGGAAGTTAATCACCAAAGGATCCTCAATATCCACAAGAAACCACCCGATAGGTCAACCAAGACAAGAAGTGAAAACCCGACTCCGCTATCCTTTGGTATATTAGAACTTCCCACAACCCCGAGAGACTAACTAGTAATAGATCCCTCTGCCCAACCAACGGGAAGTTCCTCACCAGAAGGCCAGAATACTTCAGTTCCCCGAAGACAAGGACGCATGAAGACACCGAGTTTACTCCACCATCGAGCAAAAGCAACACAAAGAGTTCAAGTGAAGATGTTTTCTATGCCATTAGCTACCCTACCTTGTCCGAAGACTAGCAAGAGAGTCGTTAACCGCTAACTTGCCCTAAGCTAAACCCATCAAACTTCGATAGGAAGCCACCCACGCAAGGGTTGAATCAATAGAACTTCACTCAAGGACCTCATATCAAGACCCAAGGAGATACATCCTCCCTTAGCATCACGCCAGCGCTTCAAAACGGAAGATTGGCATCACTCCTGAAACACCTTAGTGAAGCTCTAAGGTGGAAAGACTGCGTCTTTCCACTCAATCCCCAGAAGACTGTCTACCAGAGGATACTTCAGAAGACCTCCAGAATTGGACGCCTTCCCTCCAAACACCAACCCAGAAGTTATTAGAGGAGAAACTAACTAAAGATCCTACGAAATCCCTCTGCCATTTTAGCTGAAGACCCACCGGAAGGGCCACAGGATCGCTAACTGCTCAGTTCCAATCTCTTAGAGGATTTGAGACTCCAGCTGGCTAAGTACGAATAATTGTAGTATATAAGCCCCATAGGACCTACCTTCACGAACGTCATCGGAAGATTCCAACTCTAGGAGAAAGAGTGACGACAGTCTTCAAAACATCAATCTATGACTCCAAGAAGGAAGGACTATGTCAACTCTCCAATCTACCCCAGTTTAACCCTAAGGGGGAAAGACTGCGTCCTTCCCACAAAATAGAATAACCCTCTGCAAGGAGCAACCTTAGGAGTCCCGACCCTAAAATCATTAAATAGGACACGCTACGACCCTAAGGAAGACTTGTGAATCCTTAGAGAAGGTATACCAAGCCGTAGATTCTATCCTCCGACGAGTACCCCGTGAAGTTCAGCATTGAGATAGTCTGCCCAGTCTAAGCCCTCGAGATATAGAGTCTGAAATGAAAAGAAGGTAATCCCTCGCAATCGGGACTAGACTCTGCTCAACTCTCCGTGCATCCCGGAAGACTGAAGCTCAACTTCATCGATGTAGTAACCACTTTCAAAGACAGAGTCCGTAAGATAGTACGCGTAAGACACCTAGTATCAACCCGACTCAAAATCCCCTAACCCTACTCTCCTGAATCTCGGGACGAGATTCTTTTAAGGGGGAAAGGTCTGTAACATCCCAATTTCAGCAACCCTGATTAGTTGTCCAGAATGCAAAAATCAGGAGGAACAAAAACTTTTTCTTGTTTAATGCCGAAGTGTTTTCTTGTTGTTTGGATATGCTTATGCATATGAATATGTATTAGATGATATACTCCTTACCTTAGCGCCAGTTGACAAACGCTACTTCTCAAAACTGTGTTGGCTCAATTTCCATATTCTCAAATGTTCTGGCATTTCAAAACCTGAGCCAAGAAGCCTTTGCAAACCAACTATTTTAGTAGCTTCTATTGATCAAACTATGGAGAGCTATAGAATACTATCTCCTTATGTTTTCAAGACAGAACCTTCAACTACTCTCCTCTCTAGGTTTCCCAAAACACCTTTATTAAGGTTTTGAATTCTACTCTTGGTAGAAATACCAAGGACTCTCACCTTATTCAAATCCAACACTTCAAAATAACCATACTCACCTCAAGCTAGGATTGATGGTAACCCCAGTAGTAGGTTTGCTTTGTTTGTAAGATGAGTTTCCTTGAACTGCTGTCTGATAAATTGCCTTGATTTGCTGCTTGATTTGTCTGCTTAGGAGATAGTACGAGCTACTATAGGAGCTCATCACTAGGATCAAGATGTTTCCAAATCATCACACCCTAAGTAAGAATACGAATCTGGATCTGATCTCTAGCTACTAGGTGATCCTCTAAAACCCCTAACCAGACCCCTTCTAAAGTGATCCCTTCTAGAAGCTTCCAAGTCAATGAAGACCAATAACAAGAAAGGATCCTTCCTACTAAATCTACACTTCAAAATCATCCACTTGATGATGCTTTGGCACCTTTCATCCCATCAAAATCACCTTTTTGAATGCCAACATCACCTTTTTGGTACCTTCCAAGTCTAGAATCTGTTCCAAAATCACCTTTTTGAATGCCTCCTTCTCTCAACCCTTGTGCATTTTTGAAAATGCATTTGAACCATCTTGTTAACCATCCTAAGGACTACCAAGGCCCACTATTTCCATTGGTTAGATCATCCTCCAACCCCCTTGTTCTTGATGGTGTTGCAGGCAAGAAAATAACTATTCCGGCAAATCTAGTCAACATGCCTACTTTTATAGAAGCTCACACCATCATCCAACCTTCTATGGACCAACTCTTTGCATGGTTGTGATCTACGTATATAGGTATATACATAACTACTTCACTTGTACCAATTGGATCTTAGTACTTCTTAAACCCACATGGTTTTGAAGGCTACCTGATAATCTGCTTTGGCAACCTTATTTTATTCAAAGTTTGAGATCCATCCTTGGAACACTCAAGCATGATCAAGCTGAAAACTCTATACCAGGGTGATCTACATCACTTGGTCTATCCCTCCATCTAGCCCATGCCCCAAGGGGAGCTCTGAGCTTCAAGATCCAGCAAAGTTTTGTTGGTATGACAACAACTTTACCCCAGATACCTTTTTCCTTGTTTTCCACCAAAATCACCTTGACTTCCCAAATCCCAAGGTGGCAAATGCTTGCAACACATTGTCTAAATCATCTACCTTGATCATCAAGATTTATCAAATATTATCCATAATTATTATGGCTCCAAATCTAATTAATCTCGATAATAGATAAAATCTCCAAAACTCCTTTCCCAATGGAAAGTTTGTTTTTTGCCAAAACACTTCCTCAACTTTTGGCTCAATTGAGATCCATATACCATACCCTAACCCCCCACTTCAAAAATCAATATTTTTGAAGGGTTTCATTATTTCTTTTTGCCTATTTTCTTAAATGGTAGAAATGACATAATAAATGTTTTCAATACTTTTAATCTGCAATAAATCTCGGGAAAATTCTCATAAGTGTGTATTCACATTTGGGACCATCTCAAATCAAAAACTCAACTTGTCCAATTCAAAAATATCAAATAAATTCCTAAAAGCCATTTCTGCTCTATTTGAATAATTGATATAAAGTTTATCTAGAATCTTCTCAAAAATCCACATTAATTCCCAGGGTCATGCCTTGACACCATCTACCTACCAGTACCATATCCCCACCATGTCCAACACAAATTTTTGAACTTCCTTCACAAGCCTCCATTTGACCAAGTTTGCCAAATCTATCAAGCATTGATCCAAAACCACCCCAACCCCATGTAAACTTACTCTCCACTTCTCCACAATACCCAGCCATCTCTCTGGTCGACCAGCCCTATAGCACTAGCTTGTCCCTTGTCCTTGGTGCTTGTTTGAAAGGAAGAGAGAGAGGGATAACCACAAGAGGAAAAAATCTCTTCAAAGCTTGCCAAAGCAGCAACCCTCCCTCTCTCTGACCTGCAGCCCGACCAAATACCACCCTCCCCGCCCACAACATCCTCTATCCCTGTTTTCCCTCCTCCCTCACATGCTCAATGGACCAAGTCCATGATGGACTACTCCCTTTCGGTTAAATAGGCCAGAGGCCACCCCAGCTCCCCTCTCTGGCTCATTTGCCTCCCTCCCACTCCACTTCACCTCCCAGAGCCTCCTCTCCCTCTCCCCTGCTCTGTACTGTTCGAGAGGCAGAGAGAAGAAAAGCTTCGGCCTCCTCTCTCTAATCGAGCTAAGCCTCCTCTCCCTTGCTTATCTCCCTCTACATGTCACGGTAGGGTGATCCCCTCCTTCCCCTCTCTCTGACCCTGCTTTTCTGGTGGCTAGGGACTACCCCTACCATCGCTGCCGTCGAGCTCGGTGGCCACCCTTCTCGGGCGCCCTCGCGCGAGCAAGATCCGCTCGTGGCAACCCCTTCTGCCGCCAATCCCTGGGATCATCGTCAACCGCCGCGTCGCCCTGGACCATCCCCGGCTCCTCTCCGCCCCTCTGGTAAGCTCCCCCGCCCGTTTTCCGTTGCCGCTAGGGTTCGGACCCTCCTCATAGATCGCAAGGAGGACGACACACCCATGCCGTCCGATTCGATTTGATCGTGCGGTTGGGAATGCCCCATACCCTTTCGCCCCGGCCCTTCACTGACCAGCGGGCCCCCTTGCCAGGGGTTTGAAATTTCCCTCTTGCGTGTAGCGTGCCCTCGTGGGTCGAATTCGTTTTCCTGGCCCAGCTCGCCACCAAATCCAACCCAATCCCCTGGTTCCCTTTATTAAATTTTCTAGATCTGGTTAAATAGCTATAAGGATTAATTCAAAATAAAAATGCAAAACACCCTATTCTGGACAGATCCGAATCGCCACATGTTGTTGTGTGTGTTTTACAACATGCAAACCAAGTACCTGGGCCAACCCATAACCAGGTTTTTCTCAGAAATTAATTTACCAAGAAGTGTCTAAACAAGTCAATAATCATTTCAAAGAGTTTTACAACTCCAAACAATGTGTTTCTAACTTTCTCTGGTAGTTATTGTAGGTACCTACTATTGGTCCTTTATCTCATGCCTTGTTGAGCTGTGTTTTGCCTATAACAAAAATAACAAAAACAATGCAGATATGACTTTAGAAAATTCCCTAGGAATATCTATAGCACCTATTAGGCTAATTCCAACTCCCAGAGAGATGGTACATCAATACCTATCTAAAACCAGGAGATAAGGATTTATTGATCCTCTGTTGAATTTTAGTGAATTAAATACTTCTGTAGGTGGTTTTATCACTAGATAAATCATTACAGAAGTTTGGCAACTCCAAAATTAGTGATTCCAAATCCTACTCGAACGTATTTATAGTACCTATCCAATTGCCTTGACCTCATACCATTTGGACTTGTATTTGAAATCTGATTAAAAAGACAAATTGCATGCAGAATTGACTTTGGGAATTTCCTGAGGGCCTTCTGTTAAATAATTTGACATGATTCCAACTCTCAGTGAATAAGTACATCAAACTCTACCTAACCATCCAGGGAAGTAATTTTTGTACAGATAGAACATTTCTGGTGAATTATTTCCTAAAACTAGAGTTTTAATCACTAGAAAATGCTTTATAAATCAAGGGAGATTGATAAAATAGTGAAACCACTTTTGCTGGCTTCATTTTATCAATACCTATCTGATGGTACCATTTTTATACAATAAGATCATACAGGATATGGTCTTGGTCCCAAAACCTATCTCTTAGGTAGTTCTAGACTATAAATCCTAAGGGATTTTCTTCCATGTTTCCAAGACAAGGCCAATCTTATTAAACCCATTCTTCCAAAGACCTACTGATTTGTAAACTTGTATTGTTCATTGCTTGCTGTATGTATTGTTTCTTGTATGCCTTGTGTTGATTGTGCTCTTGCTTGTTTGCATGTGTGCTCCCTGACGACGATAGTTGCGATTGTCTTGGAGATATGAAGAAGATGGTTATTATTATATATTATTGGGTATTCTAAGAAGAAGTCCAGGGACATTTATGCCATATTGCTGATCGCAGGCAAGCCACCATTCTCGAATTTTGATACTCGCCCTACTCTTTTTATTACCTGTTTTGTACCTCCTTTATAAACTGCATTATTTATCTGCATGTCTTGTTTTATAAATACTATGCTAATGACTTGGCTCCTCCAAGTTATGACTTGGTGTCCCTCCTGGCACCCACCCTGATGTAAACCTACCATTTACTCCCCTTTTGATCGAGGTTATGATGATTAGCATCCTACCTCGTTGGAAACCACGGATTTATATTGAATAAATTATTTTGGGATTTACCCTACTACAAATGTTTAAAAACTGCTTTATAAAACCCTTGGGAAGAGGCATCGTTCCAAGCGGATGTTTTAACTAAATAAGTGGTGATGATGAGAAATGAGAAAATGTACAAGAGAAAGAGAAGGGTTGTTGTGCGCCTTTACTGGAACAATTTATCAGTGCAACCACATTATCCCAGGTGCTGGGGCTTAGCTCGTAGTTTGTCTTCTTTAGCTGAGGCAGCTTGTACAATGCTTATTGGGAGAAATCCCTTGAATTCCGGGAAGGCGCTAACAGTTCTACGGATCTGGAGCCTATAGCTTGCTTCGGCAAGAGTGAGCCTGTCTTGGCAGGAGTGCCAGTGCAACAATTGGGTCTCCCATGGACGGTATGACTTAGGTAGTACAGAAGGAAGTGGAGTCACCAAGTTAAGGTATACGCCAAGCTGCGGTTTGGGTATATGTGTGTATAGAAGGCAGGACTAAGACCGGGGGCCACATACTCATTGCCGGGGAGAAAAAACCCAAAAGGAAAAGCAGCCTTTGCTAGGGTCGTCAAGCGAAAGGTTAGGTTTGATTATCCGAACCCCCATCTACCCTGTGTAGTGGGCCGTGGTTTTATCCCGACGGATGTATTGATTCTAGTGGGGAAAGTGCACAAACTCTGTAGAGTATAATCTATTCGAATAGCTGCGTCCATGGTCAAGGACGGTTGGAAAGGTGATGGCTAGGAGTACGCAAATGGTGGTTTTTGGAAAAATGGATGAAAGTATGGAGGTTCCGAGGGGACCCAAGTTTAAAGTTTTGTTTTGACCAGAGGTGGTCAAAGAGGTTTAAAAAGGGTTTTTTCCCCAAAACTGTTTTCGAAAAGGTTTTCAACAAGGATATGGGGATATCCTGATTTATGAAACGGAGGCATGTTTTCAAAACCCCTTTTTCAACAAAGTTATAGAGATGCCATAACTACTAGAGATGATCTAGGATTTTCAAAAACAACCCTAGATAGAGCTATCTCGCCACAGCCAAATTGCATTACCTTGTTTAACTCATCTTAGTGGTTTGCGAGTACATTCAAACGTACTCAGTGGCATTGTCCCTGGCTATTAACTTGGTCAGATTTCAAGAAGAAGGTGGTGATGACGATTATGCGAACTAGGACGTTCTCCCAGTCAGTTGTCCGCGGGTTGAGGCATGATTGGGCTCTACGGGTGATGATGTTCCGCTGCTAAAGATGATACAACCATAACGGCATTTATGTAAGTCATGTAATTCGGTATGTCTCTGATGTTGTAATGATACTTGTTGGTTATGTTCCACGGCTCACTGATCATGGGAACTTGGATATATACAAAACAAGGATTTCTAGGATGATTAATCCGGGGGCCCCATAGCTAGAGTCATTGCATGTCTATTCTTTTCACAAACCACATATGGATCCACCAGAGTCATTGCATGTGTTTTTTTTCAAAAACCACATATGGATCCACCAATGTCATTGAAATGTGTGTTCTTCTCATCAACCACTGCTAGAGTCATTGCATGTCTGTTTTTTTCACAAACCACATGGATCCACTAGTGTCATTGCATGTGTGTTCTTTTAATAAACCATAGCTAGAGTCACTGGATGTGTGTTCTCTTCATAAACCACATATGGATCCACCAGTGTCATTGCATGTGTGTTCTTCTCACAAAACCACAAATGGATCCACCAGTGTCATTGAAATGTGTGTTCTTTTCATTAACCACGGCTACAATCATTGCATGTCTGTTCTTTTCACAAACCACATATAGATCCACCAGACTCATTGCATGTGTGTTCTTTTCACAAACCACATATGGATCCACCAGTGTCATTGAAATGTGTGTTCTTCTCATTAACCACAGCTAGAGTCATTGCATGTCTGTTATTTTCACAAACCACATGGATCCACCAGTGTCATTGCATGTGTGTTCTTTCAATACACCACAGCTAGAGTCATTGCATGCATGTTATTTTCATTAACCACAGCTAGAGTCATTTCATGCGTGTTCTTTTCACAAACCACATATGGATCCACCAGTGTCATTGGATGTGTCTTCTTTTCAAAAACCATATGGATCCACCAGTCATTGCATGTCTGATCTTTTTACAAACAACACATGGATCCACCAGTGTCATTGCATATGTGTTCTTTTAATAAACCAGAACTAGAGTCACTAGATGTGTGTTCTCTTCATAAACCACATATGGATCCACCAGTGTCATTGCATGTGTGTTCTTCTCACAAACCACATATGGATCCACCAGAGTCATTGAAATGTGTGTTCTTTTCATTAACCTCAGCTAGAGTCTATGCATGTCTGTTCTTTTCACAAACCACATATGGATCCACATGAGTGATTGCATGTGTGTTCTTCTCATCAACCACAGCTAGAGTCATTCCATGTTTGTTCTTTTCACAAACCACATGGATCTAGAAGTGTCATTGCATGTGTGTTCTTTCAATATACGACAGCTAGAGTCATTGCAATTGTTCTTTTCATTAACCACAACTATAGGCATTTCATGTTTTTCTTTTCACAAACCACATATGGATCCACCAGTGTCACTGGATGTGTGTTCTTTTCATAAACCACTTATGTATCCACCAGAGTCATTGCATGTTTGATCTTTTCACAAACCACATATGTATCAACCTGAGCAATTGCATGTGTGTTCTTTTCACAAACCACATATGGATCCACCAGTATCATTGAAATGTGTGTTCTTCTCATTAACCATAGCTAGAGTCATTGCATGTCTGTTCTTTTCATAAACCACATGGATCCACTAGTGTCATTGCATGTGTGTTCTTTTAATAAACCACAGCTAGAGTCACTGGTTTTATGTTCTCTTCATAAACCATATATGGATCCACTAGTGTCATTGCATGTGTGTTCTTCTCACAAACCACAAATGGATGCACAAGTGTCATTGAAATGTGTGTTCTTTTCATTAACCATAGCTAGAGTCATTGCAGGTCTGTTCTTTTCACAAACCACATATGGATCCACCAGAGTCATTGCATGTGTGTTCTTTTCACAAACCACATATGGATCCACCAGTGTCATTAAAATATGTGTTCTTCTCATTAACCATAGCTAGAGTCATTGCATGTCTGTTATTTTCACAAACGACAAGGATGCACCAGTGTCATTGCATGAGTATTCTTTCAATAAACCACAACTAGAGTCATTGCATGTGTGTTATTTTCATTAACCACAACTAGAGTCATTTCACGTGTGTTCTTTTCACAAACCACGTACGGATCCACTAGTGTCACTGGATGTGTCTTCTTTTCACAAACCATATGGATCCACCAGAGTCATTGCATGTCTAATCTTTTCACAAACCACATATGGATCCACCAGTGTCATTGCATGTCTGTTCTTTTCATAAACCACATGGATCCACCAATGTCATTGCATGTGTGTTCTTTTAATAAACCACAGCTAGAGTCACTGGATGTGTGTTCTCTTCATAAACCACATATGGATCCACCAGTGTCATTGCATGTGTGTTCTTCTGACAAACAACAAATGGATCCACCAGTGTCATTGAAAGGTGTGTTCTTTTTATTAACCACAACTACAGTCATTGAACGTCTGTTATTTTCACAAACCACATATGGATGCACCAGACTCATTGCATGTGTGTTCTTTTCACAAACCACATATGGATCCACCAGTGTCACTAGATGTGTGTTCTTTTCATCAAACACTTATTTATCCACTAGGGTTATTGCATGTTTGATCTTTTCACAAACCACATATGGATCCACCAGTGTCATTGCATGTCTGTTCTTTTCACAAACCACATGGATCAACCAGTGTCATGGCATGTGTGTTCTTTTAATAAACCACAGCTAGAGTCATTGCATGTGTGTTCTTTTCATTAACCACAGCTAGAGTCATTTCATGTTGTTCTTTTCACAAACCACATATGGATCCACCAGTGTCATTCAAATGTGTGTTCTTTTCATTAACCACATATTGAGTCATTGCATGTCTGTTCTTTTCACAAACCACATATGGATCCACTAGTGTCATTGCATGTGTGTTCTTTTAATAAACCACAGCTAGAGTCACTGGATGTGTGTTCTCTTCATAAACCACATATGGATCCACAAGTGGCATTGCATGTGTGTTCTTCTCACAAACCACAAATGGATCCACCAGTGTCATTGAAATGTGTGTTCTTTTCATTACCCATAGCTACAGTCATTGCATGTCTGTTATTTTCACAAACCACATATGGATCCACCAGACTCATTGCATGCGTGTTCTTTTCACAAACCACATATGGATCCACCAGTGTCATTGAAATGTGTGTCTTCTCATTAACCACAACAACAGTTATTTCATGTGTGTTCTTTTCACAAACCACATATGGATCAACAGTTTCACTAGATGTGTATTCTTTTCATAAAACACTTATGTATCCACCAGAGTCGTTGCATGTTTGATCTTTTCACAAACCACATATGGATCCACGAGTGTCATTGCATGTTTGATCTTTTCACAAACCACATATGGATCCACCAGTGTCATTGCATGTCTGTTCTTTTCATAAACCACATGGATCCACTAGTGTCATTGCATGTGTGTTCTTTTAATAAACCATAGCTAGAGTCACTAGATGTTTGTTCTCTTCGTAAACCACATATGGATCCGCCAGTGTCATTACATGTGTGTTCTTCTCACAAACCACCTATGGATCCACCAGTTTCATTGAAATGTGTGTTCTTTTCATTAACCACAGCTAGAGTCATTGCATGTCTGTTCTTTTCACAAACCACATATGGATCCACTAGAGTCATTGCATGTGTGTTCTTTTCACAAACCACATATGGATCCACCAGTGTCATTGAAATGTGTATTCTTCTCCTAAACCATATCTAGAGTCATTGCATGTTTGTTCTTTTCATAAACCACATGGATCCACTAGTGTCATTGCATGTTTGTTCTTTTAATAAACCACAACTAGATTCACTGGATGTGTGTTCTCTTCATAAACTACATATGGATCCAACAGTGTCATTGCATGTGTGTTCTTCTGACAAACAACAAATGGATCCACCAGTGTCATTGAAAGGTGTGTTCTTTTTATTAACCATAACTACAGTCATTGAACGTCTGTTATTTTCACAAACCACATATGGATGCACCAGACTCATTGCATGTGTGTTCTTTTCACAAACCACATATGGATCCACCAGTGTCACTAGATGTGTGTTCTTTTCATAAAACACTTATTTATCCACTAGGGTTATTGCATGTTTGATCTTTTCACAAACCACATATGGATCCACCAGTGTCATTGCATGTCTGTTCTTTTCACAAACCACATGGATCCACCAGTGTCATTGCATGTGTGTTCTTTTAATAAACCACAGCAAGAGTCATTGCATGTGTGTTATTTTCATTAACCACAGCTAGAGTCATTTCATGTGAGTTCTTTTCACAAACCACATATGGATCCACCAGTGTCATTGCATGTGTGTTCTTCTCACAAGCCACAAGTAGAGTTATTGCATGTCTGTTCTTTTCACAAACCACATGGATCCACTAGTGTCATTGCATGTGTGTTCTTTTCACAAACCACATATGGATCCACTAGTGTCATTGCATGTCTGTTCTTTTCACAAACCACATGGATCCACCAGTGTCAATGCATGTGTGTTCTTTCAATAAACAACATCTAGAGTAATTGCATGTGTGTTATTTTCATTAACCATAGCTAGAGTAATTGCATATGTGTTCTTCTCACAAACCACGGCTAGAGTCATTGCATATATGTTCTTTTCACAAACCACATTGATCCACTAGTGTCATTGCATGTGTGTTCTTTCAATAAACCATAGCTAGAGTCATTGCATGTGTGTTCTTTTCATTAACCACAGCTAGAGTCAATTCATGTTGTTCTTTTCACAAACCACATATGGATCCACCAGCGTCACTAGATGTGTGTTCTTTTCATAAACCACTTATGTATACACCAGAGTCACTGCCTGTTTGATATTTTCACAAACCACATATGGATCCACTAGTGTCATTGAATGTCTGTTCTTTTCATAAACCACATGGATCCACTAGTGACATTGCATGTGTGTTCTTTTAATAAACCACAGATAGAGTCACTAGATGTGTGTTCTCTTCATAAACCACATATGGATCCACCAGTGTCATTTCATGTGTGTTCTTCTCACAAACCACATATGGATCCACCAGAGTCATTCAAATGTGTCTTCTTTTTATTAACCACAGCTAGAGTCATTTCATGTCTGTTCTTTTCACAAAACACATATGGATCCACTAGAGTGATTGCATGTGTGTTCTTTTGACAAACCACATATGGATCCACCAGTGTCATTGCATGTGTGTTCTTCTCACAAACCACAGCTAGAGTCACTGCATGTCTGTTCTTTTCACAACCCACATGGATCCACCAGTGTTATTGCATGTGTGTTCTTTCAATAAACCACAGCTAGAGTCATTGCATGTGTGTTATTTTCATTAACCACAGCTAGAGTCATTTCATGTGTGTTCTCTTCCTAAATCACATTTGATTCCACCAGTGTCACTGGATGTGTCTGCTTTTCACAAACCATATGGATCCACCAGATTCATTGCATGTCTGATCTTTTGACAAACAACATATGGATCCACCAGTGTCATTGCATGTCTGTTCTTTTCATAAACCACATGGATCCACCAATGTCATTGCATGTGTGTTCTTTTAATAAACCACAGCTAGAGTCACTACATGTGTGTTCTCTTCATAAACCACATATGGATCCACCAGTGTCATTGCATGTGTGTTCTTCTCACAATCCACATATGGATCCACCAAAGTCATTGAAATGTGTGTTCTTTTCATTAACCACAGCTAGAGTCATTGCATGTCTGTTCTTTTCACAAACCACATATGGATCCACCAGAGTCATTGCATGTGTGTTCGTTTCACAAACCACATATGGATCCACAAGTGTCATTGAAATGTGTGTTCTTCTCATTAACCACAGCTAGAGTCCTTGCATGTTTGTTCTTTTCACAAACCACATGGATCCACCAGTGTCATGGCATGTCTATTCTTTCAACAAACCACAGCTGGAGTCATTGCATGTGTGTTCTTTTCATTAACCATAGCTAGAGTCATTTCATGTTGTTCTTTTCACAAACCACATATGGATCCACCAGCGTCACTAGATGTGTGTTCTTTTCAAAAACCACTTTTGTACACACCAGAGTCATTGCATGTTTGATGTTTTCACAATACACATATGGATCCACCAGTGTCATTACATGTCTGTTCTTTTCATAAACCACATGGATCCACTAGTGTCATTGCATGTGTGTTGTTTTAATAAACCACAGCTAGAGTGACTAGATGTGTGTTCTCTTCATAAACCACATATGGATCCAATAGTGTCATTGCATGTGTGTTCTTCTCACAAACCACATATGGATCCACCAGTGTCATTGAAATGTGTGTTCTTTTCATTAACCACAGCTAGAGTCATTGCAAGTATGTTCTTTTCACAAACCACATATGGATCCACCAGAGTCATTGCATGTGTGTTCTTTTCACAAACCACATATGGATCCACCCGTGTCATTGAAATTTGTGTTCTGCTCATTAACCATAGCCAGAGTCATTCCATGTATGTTCTTTTCATAAACCACATGGATCCACTAGTGTCATTGCATGCGTGTTCTTTTAAGAAACCATAGCTAGAGACATTGCATGTGTGTTCTTTTCATTAACCATATCTACAGTGATTGCATGTCTATTCTTGGCACAAACCACATATGGATCCACCAGACTCATTGCATGTGTATTCATTTCAGAAACCACATATGGATCCACCAGTGTCATTGAAATGTGTGTTCTTCTCATTAACCACAACTAGAGTCATTTCATGTGTGTTCTTTTGACAAACCACTTATGG
The DNA here is from genome assembly GCA_916181665.1 of Avena sativa. NCBI lineage: Eukaryota > Viridiplantae > Streptophyta > Magnoliopsida > Poales > Poaceae > Avena > Avena sativa. Next base: position 336,470,562 of record OV702289.1, read on the forward strand.
ATCCACCAGTGTCACTAGATGTGTGTTCTTTTCATAAAACACTTATGTATCCACCAGAGTCATTGCATGTTTGATCTTTTCACAAACCACATATGGATCCACCAGTGTCATAGCATGTCTGCTCTTTTCACAAACCACATGGATCCACTAGTGTCATTGCATGTGTGTTCTTTCAATAAACCATAGCTGGAGTCATTGCATGTGTGTTATTTTCATTAACCACAGCTAGAGTCATTTTATGTGTGTTCTTTTCACAAACCACATATGGATCCACCAGTGTCATTGCATGTGTGTTCTTCTCACAAACCACAGCTAGAGTCATTGCATGTCTGTTTTTTTCACAAACCACATGGATCCACTAGTGTCATTGCATGTGTGTTCTTTCAATAAACCACAGCTAGAGTCATTGCATGTGTGTTCTTTTCATTAACCACAGCTAGAGTCATTTCATGTTGTTCTTTTCGCAAACCACATATGGATCCACCAGCCCACTGGATGTGTGTTGTTTACATAAACCACTTATGTATACACCAGAGTCATTGCATGTTTGATATTTTCACAAACCACATATGGATCCACCTATGTCATTGCATGTCTGTTCTTTTCATAAACCACATGGATCCACTGGTGTCATTGCATGTGTGTTCTTTGAATAAACCACAGATAGAGTCACTGGATGTTTCTCTTCATAAACCACATATGGACCCACCAGTGTCATTGCATGTGTGTTCTTCTCACAAACCACATATGGATCCACCAGAGTCATTGAAATGTGTGTTCTTTTCATTAACCATAGCTAGAGTCATTGGATGTCTGTTCTTTTCACAAACCACATATGGATCCACCAGATTCATTGCATGTGTGTTCCTTGCACAAACCACATATGGATCCAATAGTGTCATTGAAATGTGTGTTCTTCTCACAAACCACAACTAAAGTCGTTGCATGTCTGTTCTTTTCACAAATCACATGGATCCACTAGTGTCATTGCATGTGTGTTCTTTCAATAAACCACAACTAGAGTCATTGCATGTGTTTTATTTTCATTAACTACTGCTAGAGTCATTTCATGTGTGTTATTTTCACAAACCACATATGGATCCACTAGTGTCACTGGATGTGTCTTCTTTTCAAAAACCATATGGATCCACCAGAGTCATTGCATGTCCGATCTTTTCACAAAAAAAAATATGGATCCACCAGTGTCATTGCATGTCTGTTATTTTCATAAACCATTTGGATCCACCAGTGTCATTGCATGTGTGCTCTTTTAATAAACCACAGCTAGAGTCACTAGATTTGTGTTCTCTTCATAAACCACATAGGATCCACCAGTGTCATAGCATGTGTGTTCTTCTCACAAACCACATATGGATCCAACAGGGTCATTGAAATGTGTGTTCTTTTCATCAACCATAGCTAGAGTCATTGCATGTCTGTTCTTTTCACAAACCACATATGCATACACCAGAGTCATTGCATGTGTATTATTTTCACAAACCACATATGGATCCACCAGTGTCATTGAAATGTACGTTCTTCTCATTAACCACAGCTAGATTCCTTGCATGTATGTTCTTTTCACAAACCACATGGACCCACCAGTGTCATTGCATGTGTTTTCTTTCAATGAACCACAACTAGAGTCATTGCATGTGTGTTCTTTTCATTAACCATAGCTAGAGGTATTTCATGTTGTTCATTTCACAAACCACATATGGATCCACCAGCATCACTAGATGTGTGTTCTTTTCAAAATCCACTTATGTATACACCAGAGTGATTGCATGTTTGATCTTTTCAGAAACAACATATGGATCCACCAGTGTCATTGCATGTCTGTTCTTTTCATAAACCACATGGATCCACTAGTGTCATTGCATGTGTGTTCTTTTAATAAACCACAACTAGAGACACTTGATGTGTGTTCTCTTCATAAACCACATATGGATCCACCAGTGTCATTGCATGTGTGTTCTTCTCACAAACCACATATGGATCCACCAGTGTCATTGAAATGTGTGTTCTTTTCATTAACCACAGCTAGAGTCATTGCATGTCTGTTCTTTTCACAAACCACATATGGATCCACCAGAGTCATTGCATGTGGGTTCTTTTCACAAACCACATATGGATCCACCAGTGTCCTTGAAATGTGTGTTCTTCTCATTAACCACAGCTAGAGTCATTACATGTCTGTTCTTTTCATAAACCACATGGATCCACTAGTGTCATTTCATGTGTGTTCTTTTATGAAACCATAGCTAGAGTCACTGAATGTTTGTTCTCTTCATCAACCACATATGGATCCACGAGTGTCATTGCATGTGTGTTCTTCTCAAAAACCACAAATGGATCCACCAGTGTCATTGAAATATGTGTTCTTTTCATTAACCATAGGTACAGTCATTGCATGTCTATTCTTGTCACAAACCACATATGCATCCACCTGAGTCATTGCATGTGTGTTCTTTTCACAAACCACATATGGATCCACCAGTTTCATTGAAATGGGTGTTCTTCTCATTAACCACAACCAGAGTCATTTCATGTGTGTTCTTTTCACAAACCACATATGGATCCACTAGTGTCACTAGATGTGTGTTCTTTTCATAAAACACTTATGTATCCACCAGAGTCATTGCATGTTTGATCTTTTCACAAACCACATATGGATCCACCGGTGTCATTGCATTTCTATTCTTTTCACAAACCACATGGATCCACTAGTGTCATTGCATGTGTGTTATTTTCATTAACCACAGGTAGAGTCATTTCATGTGTGTTATTTCACAAACCACATATGAATCCACCAGTATCATTGCATGTGTGTTCTTCTCACAAACCACAGATGGATCCACCAGAGTAGATCAAATGTGTGTTCTTTTCATTAACCACAGCTAGAGTCATTTCTTGTTTGTTCTTTTCACAAACCAAATATGGATCCACCGGAGTGATTGCATGTCTGTTATTTTCACAAACGACATATGGATCCACTAGTGTCATTGCATGTGTGTTCTTATCACAAACCACAGCTAGAGTCATTGCATGTTTGTTGTTTTCACAAATCACATGGATCCACAAGTGTCATTGCATGTGTGTTCTTTCAATAAACCACAGCTAGAGTCATTGCATGTGTGTTATTTTCATTAACCATAGCTAGAGTCATTTCATGTGTGTTCTTTTCACAAGCCACATATGGATCCACCAGTGTCACTACATGTGTCTTCTTTTCACAAACCATATGGATCCACCTGAGTCATTGCATGTCTGATCTTTTCACAAACAACATATGGATCCACCAGTGTCGTTGCATGTGTGTTATTTTCATAAACCACATGGATCCACCAGTGTCATTGCATGTGTGCTCTTTTAATAAACCACAGCTAGAGTCACTAGATGTGTGTTCTCTTCATAAACCACATAAGGATCCACCAGTGTCATTGCATTTGTGTTCTTCTCACAAACCCCTTATGGATCCACTAGTGTCATTGAAATGTGTGTTCTTTTCATTAACCACAGCTAGAGTCATTGCATGTCTGTTCTTTTCACAAACCACATATGGATCCACCGGAGTCATTGCATGTGTGTTCTTTTCACAAACCACATATGGATCCACCAGTGTCATTGAAATGTGTGTTCTCCTCATTAACCACATCTAGAGTCCATGCATGTCTGTTCTTTTCACAAAACACATGGATCCACCAGTGTCATTGCATGTGTGTTGTTTCAATAAACCACACTAGAGTCATTGCATTTGTGTGTTCTTTTCATTAACCACAGCTAGAGTCATTGCAAGTCTGTTCTTTTCACAAACCACATATGGATCCACCAGAGTCATTGCAGGTGTGTTCTTTTCACAAACCACATATGGATCCACCCGTGTCATTGAAATTTGTGTTCTGCTCATTAACCACATCCAGAGTCATTCCATGTCTATTCTTTTCATAAACCACATGGATCCACTAGTGTCATTGCATGTGTGTTCTTTTAAGAAACCATAGCTAGAGACATTGCATGTCTGTTCTTTTCATTAACCCTAGCTACAGTGATTGCATGTCTATTCTTTGCACAAACCACATATGGATCCACCAGACTCATTGCATGTGTGTTCATTTCAGAAACCACATATGGATCCACTAGTGTCATTGAAATGTGTGTTCTTCTCATTAACCACAACTAGAGTCATTTCATGTGTGTTCTTTTGACAAACCACATATGGATCCACCAGTGTCACTAGATGTGTGTTCTTTTCATAAAACACTTATGTATCCACCAGAGTCATTGCATGTTTGATATTTTCACAAACGACATATGGATCCACCAGTGTCATAGCATGTCTGCTCTTTTCACAAACCACATGGATCCACTAGTGTCATTGCATGTGTGTTCTTTCAATAAACCACAACTAGAGTCATTGCATGTGTGTTATTTTCATTAACCACAGCTAGAGTCATTTCATTTGTGTTCTTTTCACAAACCACATATGGATACACCAGTGTCATTGCATGTGTGTTCTTCTCACAAACCACAGCTAGAGTCATTGCATGTCTGTTTTTTTCACAAACCACATGGATCCACTAGTGTCATTGCATGTGTGTTCTTTCATTAAACCATAGCTAGAGTCATTGCATGTGTGTTCTTTTCATTAACCACAGCTATAGTCATTTCATGTTGTTCTTTTCGCAAACCACATATGGATCCACCAGCGTCACTGGATGTGTGTTGTTTACATAAACCACTTATATATACACCAGAGTCATTGCATGTTTGATATTTTCACAAACCACATGGATCCACTGGTGTCATTGCATGTGTGTTCTTTGAATAAACCATAGATAGAGTCACTGGATGTTTCTCTTCATAAACCACATATGGACCCACCTGTGACATTGCATGTGTGTTCTTCTCACAAACCACATATGGATCCACCAGAGTCATTGAAATGTGTGTTCTTTTCATTAACCACAGCTAGAGTCATTGCATGTCTGTTCTTTTCACAAACCACATATGGATCCACCAGATTCATTGCATGTGTGTTCCTTGCACAAACCACATATGGATCCAATAGTGTCATTGAAATGTGTGTTCTTCTCACAAACCACAGCTAGAGTCGTTGCATGTCTGTTTTTTTCACAAATCACATGGATCCACTAGTGTCATTGCATGTGTGTTCTTTCAATAAACCACAACTAGAGTCATTGCATGTGTTTTATTTTCATTAACTACAGCTAGAGTCATTTCATGTGTGTTATTTTCACAAACCACATATGGATCCACCAGTGTCACTGGATGTGTCTTCTTTTCACAAACCATTTGGATCCACCAGAGTCATTGCATGTCCGATCTTTTCACAATCAAAAATATGGATCCACCAGTGTCATTGCATGTCTGTTATTTTCATAAACCATTTGGATCCACCAGTGTCATTGCATGTGTGATCTTTTAATAAACCACAGCTAGAGTCACTAGATTTGTGTTCTCTTCATAAACCACATAGAATCCACCAGTGTCATAGCATGTGTATTCTTCTCACAAACCACATATGGATCCAACAGGGTCATTGAAATGTGTGTTCTTTTCATCAACCATAGCTAGATTCATTGCATGTCTGTTCTTTTCACAAACCACATATGCATACACCAGAGTCATTGCATGTGTATTATTTTCACAAACCACATATGGATCCACCAGTGTCATTGAAATGTATGTTCTTCTCATTAACCACAGCTAGATTCCTTGCATGTATGTTCTTTTCACAAACCACATGGACCCACCAGTGTCATTGCATGTGTTTTCTTTCAATGAACCACAACTAGAGTCATTGCATGTGTGTTCTTTTCATTAACCATGGCTAGAGGTATTTCATGTTGTTCTTTTCACAAACCACATATGGATCCACCAGCGTCACTAGATGTGTGTTCTTTACAAAAACCACTTAAGTATACACCAGAGTGATTGCATGTTTGATCTTTTCACAAACAACATATGGATCCACCAGTGTCATTGCATGTCTGTTCTTTTCATAAACCAGATGGATCCACTAGTGTCATTGCATGTGTGTTCTTTTAATAAACCACAACTACAGACACTTGATGTGTGTTCTCTTCATAAACCACATATGGATCCACCAATGTTATTGCATGTGTGTTCTTCTCACAAACCACATATGGATCCACCAGTGTCATTGCATGTGTGTTCTTCTCACAAACCACAGCTAGAGTCATTGCATGTCTGTTGTTTTCACAAACCACATGGATCCACTAGTGTCATTGCATGTGTGTTCTTTCAATAAACCACAGCTAGAGTCATTCCATGTGTGATATTTTCATTAGCCACAGCTAGAGTCATTTCATGTTGTTCTTTTCGCGAACCACATATGGATTCACCGGCGTCACTAGATGTGTGTTCTTTTCATAAACCACTTATGTATACACCAGAGTCATTGCATATTTGATATTTTCACAAACCACATATGGATCCACCAGTGTCATTGCATGTCTGTTCTTTTCATAAACCACATGGATCCACTAGTGTCATTGCATGTGTGTTCTTTTAATAAACCACATCTAGACTCACTAGATGTGTGTTCTCTTCATAAACCACATATGGATCGACCAGTGTCATTGCATGTGTGTTCTTCTCAGAAACCACATATGGGTCCACCAGAGTCATTGAAATGTGTGTTCTTTTTATTAACCATAGCTAGAGTCATTTCATGTCTGTTCTTTTCACAAACCACGTATGGATCCACCAGAGTGATTGCATGTGTGTTCTTTTCACAAATAACATATGGATCCACCAATGTTATTGCATGTCTGTTCTTTTCACAAACCACATGGATCCACCAGTGTCATTTCATGTATGTTCTTTCAATAAACCACAGCAAGAGTCACTCCATTTGTGTTATTTTCATTAACCACAACTAGAGTCATTTCATGTGTATTCTTATCACAAACCACATATGGATCCACCAGTGTCACTGGATGTGTCTTCTTTTCACAAACCATATGGATCCACTAGAGTCATTGCATGTCTAATCTTTTCACAAACAACATATGGATCCACCAGTGTCATTGCATGTCCGTTATTTTCATAAACCACATGGATCCACCAGTGTCATTGCATGTGTTTTTTTAATAAACCATAGCTAGAGTCACTGGATGTGTGTTCTCTTCATAAACCACATATGGATCCACCAGTGTCATTGCATGTGTGTTCTTCTCACAAACCACATATGGATCCACCAGAGTCATTGAAATGTGTGTCCTTTTCATTAACCACGGCTAGACTCATTGCATGTCTGTTCTTTTCACAAACCACATATGGATCCACCAGCGTCATTGCATGTGTGTTCTTTTCACAAACCACATATGGATCCACCCGTGTCATTGAAATGTGTGTTCTTCTCATTAACCACAGCCAGAGTCGTTGCATGTCTGTTCTTTTCATCAACCACATGGATCCACTAGTGTCATTGCATGTGTGTTCTTGTAAGAAACCACAGCTAGAGTCATTGCATGTGTGTTCTCTTCACAAACCACATGGATGCACTAGTGTCATTGTATTTGTGTTCTTTCAATAAACCATAGCTAGAGTCATTGCATGTGTGTTCTTTTCATTAACCACAGCTAGAGTCATTTCATGTTGTTCTTTTCACAAACCACATATGGATCCACCAGCGTCACTAGATGTGTGTTCTTTTGATAAACCACTTATGTGTACACCAGAGTCACTGCCTGTTTGATATTTTCACAAACCACATATGGATCCACCAGTGTGATTGCACGTTTGTTCTTTTCATAAACCACATGGATCCACTAGTGTCATTGCATGTGTTTTCTTTTAATAAACCACAGATAGAGTCACTAGATGTGTGTTCTCTTCATAAACCACATATGGATCCACCAGTGTCGTTGCATGTGTGTTCTTCTCACAAACCACATATGGATCCACCAGAGTCATTAAAATGTGTCTTCTTTTTATTAACCACAACTAGAGTCATTTCATGTCTGTTCTTTTCACAAAACACATATGGATCCACTAGAGTGATTGCATGTGTGTTCTTTTCACAAACCACATATGGATCCACCAGTGTCATTGCATGTGTGTTCTTCTCACAAACTACAAATGGATCCACCAGTGTCATTGAAATGTGTGTTCTTTTCATTAACCATAGCTACAGCCATTGCATGTCTGTTATTTGCACAAACCACATATGGATCCACCAGACTCATTGCATGTGTGTTCATTTCAGAAACCACATATGGATCCACCAGTGCCATTGAAATGTGTGTTCTTCTCATTAACCACAACTAGAGTCATTTCATGTGTGTTCTATTGACAAACCACATATGGATCCACCAGTGTCACCAGATGTGCGTTCTTTTCATAAAACTCTTATGTATCCACCAGAGTCGTTGCATGTTTGATCTTTTCAGAAACCACATATGGATCCACCAGTGTCATTGCATGTCTGCTCTTTTCACAAACCACATGGATCCACTAGTGTCATTGCATGTGTGTTCTTTCAATAAACCACAGCTAGAGTCATTGCATTTGTGTTATTTTCATTAACCACAGCTAGAGTCATTTCATATGTGTTCTTTTCACAAACCACATATGGATCCACCAGTGTCATTGCATGTGTGTTCTTCTCACAAACCACAGCTAGAGTCATTGCATGTCTGTTTTTTTCACAAACCACATGGATCCACTAGTGTCATTGCATGTGTGTTCTTTCAATAAACCACAGCTAGAGTCATTGCATGTGTGTTCTTTTCATTTACCACAGCTAGAGTCATTTCATGTTGTTCTTTTCACAAACCACATATGGATCCACCAACGTCACTAGATGTGTGTTGTTTTCATAAACCACTTATGTATACACCAGAGTCATTGCATGTTTGATATTTTCACAAACCACATATGGATCCACCAGTGTCATTGCATGTCTATTCTTTGCATAAACCACATGGATCCACTAGTGTCATTGCATGTGTGTTCTTTGAATAAACCACAGCTAGAGTCATTGCATGTCTGTTGTTTTCACAAACCACATATGGATCCACCAAAGTCATTGCATGTGTGTTCGTTTCACAAACCACATATGGATCCAACAGTGTCATTGAAATGTGTGTTCTTCTCACAAACCACAGCTAGAGTCGTTGCATGTCTGTTCTTTTCACAAATCACATGGATCCACCAGTGTCATTGCATGTGTGTTCTTTCAATAAACCATAGCTAGAGCCATTGCATGTGTGTTATTTTCATTAACTATAGCTAGAGTCATTTCATGTGTGTTATTTTCACAAACCACATATGGATCCACCAGTGTCACTTGTTATGTCTTCTTTTCACAAACCATATGGATCCACCAGAGTCATTGCATGTCTGATCTTTTCACAAACAACATATGGATTCACTAGTGTCATTGCATGTCTGTTATTTTCATAAACCACATGGATCCACCACTGTCATTGCATGTGTGCTCTTTTAATAAACCACATCTAGAGTCACTAGATTTGTGTTCTCTTCATAAACCACATAGGATCCACCAGTGTCATTGGATGTGTGTTCTTCTCACAAACCACATATGGATCCACCATGGTCATTGAAATGTGTGTTCTTTTCATCAACCACAGCTAGAGTCATTGCATGTCTGATCTTTTCACAAACCACATATGGATCCACCAGAGTCATTGCATGTGTATTATTTTCACAAACCACATATGGATCCACCAGTGTCATTGAAATGTGTGTTCTTCTCATTAACCACACTAGAGTCCTTGCATGTATGTTCTTTTCACAAACCACATGGATCCACCAGTGTCATTGCATGTGTGTTCTTTCAATAAACCACAGCTAGAGTCATTGCATGTGTGTTCTTTTCATTATCTACAACTAGAGTCATTTCATGTTGTTCTTTTCACAAACCACATATGGATCCACCAACGTCACTAGATGTGTGTTCTTTTCAAAAACACACTTATGTATACACTAGAGTGATTGCATGTTTGATCTTTTCACAAACAACATATGGATCCACAAGTGTCATTGCATGTCTGTTCTTTTCATAAACCACATGGATCCACTAGTGTTATTGCATGTGTGTTCTTTTAATAAACCACATCTAGAGTCACTGGATGTGTGTTCTCTTCATAAACCACATATGGATCCACTAGTGTCATTGCATGTGTGTTCTTCTCACAAACCACATATGGATCCACCAGTGTCATTGAAATGTGTGTTCTTTTCATTAACCATAGCTAGAGTCATTGCATGTCTGTTCTTTTCACAAACCACACATGGATCAACCAGAGTGATTGCATGTGTGTTCTTTTCACAAACCACATATGGATCCACAGTGTTATTGCATGTGTGTTCTTCTCACAAACTACAAATGGATCCACCAGTGTCATTGAAGTGTGTGTTCTTTTCATTAACCATAGCTACAGTCATTGCATGTCTGTTATTTGCACAAACCACATATGGATCCACCAGACTCATTGCATGTGTGTTCATTTCAGAAACCACATATGGATCCACTAGTGTCATTGCATGTGTGTTCTTCTCACAAACCACAACTAGAGTCATTGCATGTCTGTTTATTCACAAACCACATGGATCCACTAGTGTCATTGCATGTGTGTTCTTTCAATAAACCACAGCTAGAGTCATTGCATGTGTGTTCTTTTCATTTACCACAGCTAGAGTCATTTCATGTTGTTCTTTTCACAAACCACATATGGATCCACCAACGTCACTAGATGTGTGTTGTTTTCATAAACCACTTATGTATACACCAGAGTCATTGCATGTTTGATATTTTCACAAACCACATATGGATCCACCAGTGTCATTGCATGTCTATTCTTTGCATAAACCACATGGATCCACTAGTGTCATTGCATGTGTGTTCTTTGAATAAACCACAGATAGAGTCACTGGATGTGTGTTCTCTTCATAAACCACATATGGACTCACTAGTGTCATTGCATGTGTGTTCTTCTCACAAACCACATATGGATCCACCAGAGTCATTGAAATGTGTGTTCTTTTCATTAACCACAGCTAGAGTCATTGATTGTCTTTTCTTTTCATAAACTACATATGGATCCACCAAAGTCATTGCATCTGTGTTCGTTTCACAAACCACATATGGATCCAACAGTGTCATTGAAATGTGTGTTCTTCTCACAAACCACAGCTAGAGTCGTTGCATGTCTGTTCTTTTCACAAATCACATGGATCCACCAGTGTCATTGCATGTGTGTTCTTTCAATAAACCACAACTAGAGCCATTGCATGTGTGTTATTTTCATTAACTATAGCTAGAGTCATTTCATGTGTGTTATTTTCACAAACCACATATGGATCCACCAGTGTCACTTGTTGTGTCTTCTTTTCACAAACCATATGGATCCACCAGAGTCATTGCATGTCTGATCTTTTCACAAACAACATATGGATTCACCAGTGTCATTGCATGTCTGTTATTTTCATAAACCACATGGATCCACCAGTGTCATTGCATGTGTGCTCTTTTAATAAACCACAGCTAGAGTCACTAGATTTGTGTTCTCTTCATAAACCACATAGGATCCACCAGTGTCATTGGATGTGTGTTCTTCTCACAATCCACATATGGATCCACTAGGGTCATTGAAATGTGTGTTCTTTTCATCAACCACAGCTAGAGTCATTGCATGTCTGTTCTTTTCACAAACCACATATGGATCCACCAGAGTCATTGCATGTGTATTATTTTCACAAACCACATATGGATCAACCAGCGTCACTAGATGTGTGTTCTTTTCAAAAACCACTTATGTATACACCAGAGTGATTGCATGTTTGATCTTTTCACAAACAACATATGGATCCACAAGTGTCATTGCATGTCTGTTGTTTTCCTAAACCACATGGATCCACTAGTGTCATTGCATGTGTGTTCTTTTAATAAACCACATCTAGAGACACTTGATGTGTGTTCTCTTCATAAACCACATATGGATCCACCAGTGTCATTGCATGTGTGTTCTTCTCACAAACCACATATGGATCCAGCAGTGTCATTGAAATGTGTGTTCTTTTCATTAACCATAGCTAGAGTCATTGCATGTCTGTTCTTTTCACAAACCACACAAGGATCCACCAGAGTCACTGCATGTGGGTTCTTTTCACAAACCACATATGGATCCACCAGTGTCTTTGAAATGTGTGTTCTTCTCATTAACCATAGCTAGAGTCATTGCATGTCTGTTCTTTTCATAAACCACATGGATCCACTAGTGTCATTGCATGTGTGTTCTTTTAAGAAACCATAGCTAGAGTCACTGGATGTGTGTTCTCTTCATAAACCACATATGGATCCATGAGTGTCATTGCATGTGTGTTCTTCTCAGAAACCACAATTGGATCCACCAGTGTCATTGAAATGTGTGTTCTCTTCATTAACCATAGGTACAGTCATTGCATGTCTATTCTTTTCACAAACCACATATGCATCCGCCTGAGTCATTGCATGTGTGTTCTTTTCACAATCCACATAAGGATCCACCAGTGTCATTTAAATGTGTGTTCTTCTCATTAACCACAACTAGAGTCATTTCATGTGTGTTCTTTTCACAAACCACATATGGATCCACTAGTGTCACTAGATGTGTGTTCTTTTCATAAAACACTTATGTATCCACCAGAGTCATTGCATGTTTGATCTTTTCACAATCCACATATGGATCCACCAGTGTCATTGCATGTCTGTTCTTTTCACAAACCACATGGATCCACTAGTGTCATTGCATGTGTGTTCTTTCAATAAACCACAGCTAGAGTCATTGCATGTGTGTTATTTTCATTAACCACATCTAGAGTCATTTCATGTGTGTTCTTTCACAAACCACATATGAATCCACCAGTATCATTGCATGTGTGTTCTTCTCACAAACCACATATGGATCCACCAGAGTAGATCAAATGTGTGTTCTTTTCATTAGCCACAGCTAGAGTCATTTCTTGTCTGTTCTTTTCACAAACCACATATGGATCCACAGGAGTGATTGCATGTGTGTTATTTTCACAAACGACATATGGATCCACCAGTGTCATATCATGTGTGTTCTTCTCACAAACCACAGCTAGAGTCATTGCATGTTTGTTCTTTTCACAAATCACTTGGATCCACCAGTGTCATTGCATGTGTGTTCTTTCAATAAACCACAGCTAGAGTCATTGCAAGTGTGTTATTTTCATTAACCATAGCTAGAGTCATTTCATGTGTGTTCTTTTCACAAACCACATATGGATCCACCAGTGTCACTGGATGTGTCTTCTTTTCACAAACCATATGGATCCACCAGAGTCATTGCATGTCTGATATTTTCACAAACAACATATGGATCCACCAGTGTCCTTGCATGTCTGTTATTTTCATAAACCACATGGATCCACCAGTGTCATTGCATGTGTGCTCATTTAATAAACCACAGCTAGGGTCACTAGATGTGTGTTCTCTTCATAAACCACATATGGATCCACCAGTGTCATTGCATGTGTGTTTTTCTCACAAACCACATATGGATCCACTAGTGTCATTGAAATGTGTGTTCTTTTCATAAACCACAGCTAGAGTCATTACATGTCTATTCTTTTCACAAACCACATATGGATCCACCGGAGTCATTTTATGTGTGTTCTTTTCACAAACCACATATGGATCCACCAGTGTCATTGAAATGTGTGTTCTTCTCATTAACCACATCTAGAGTCCTTGCATGTCTGTTCTTTTCACAAAACACATGGATCAACCAGTGTCATTGCATGTGTGTTCTTTCAATAAACCATAGCTAGAGTCATTGCATGTCTGTGTTCTTTTCATTAACCACAGCTAGAGTCATTTCATGTTGTTCTTTTCACAAACCACATATGGATCCACCAGCGTCACCAGATGTGTGTTCTTTTCAAAAACCACTTATGTATACACCAGAGTTACTGCATTTTTTATCTTTTCACAAACCACATATGGATCCACTAGTGTCATTGCATGTCTGTTCTTTTCATAAACCACATGGATCCACTAGTGTCATTGCATGTGTGTTCTTTTAATAAACCACAGCTAGAGTCAATGAATGTGTGTTCTCTTCATAAACCACATATGGATCCACCAGTGTTATTGCATGTGTATTCTTCTCACAAACCACATATGGATCCACCAGTGTCATTGAAATGTGTGTTCTTTTCATTAACCACGGCTAGAGTCATTGCATGTCTATTCTTTTCATAAACCACATATGGATCCACCAGAGTCAATTCATGTGGGTTCTTTTCACAAACCACATATGGATCCACCAGTGTCATTGAAATGTGTGTTCTTCTCATTAACCACAGCTGGAATCATTGCATGTCTATTCTTTTCATAAACCACATGGATCCACTAGTGTGATTGCATGTGTGTTCTTTTAAGAAACTATAGCTAGAGTTACTAGATGTGTGTTCTCTTCATAAACGACATATGGATCCACCAGTGTCATTGCATGTGTGTTCTTCTCAAAAAACGTCAAATGGATCCACCAGTGTCATTGAAATGTGTGTTCTTTTCATAAACCACAGCTAGAGTCATTGCATGTGTGTTCTTTTCACAAACCACATATAGATCCACCGGAGTCATTGCATGTGTGTTCTTTTCACAAACCACATATGGATCCACCAGTGTCATTGCATGTATGTTCTTTTCATAAACCACATGGATCCACCAGTGTCATTGCATGTGTTTTCTTTTAATAAACCACAGATAGAGTCACTAGATGTGTGTTCTCTTCATAAACCACTTATGGATCCACCAGTGTCGTTGCATGTGTGTTCTTCTCACAAACCACATATGGATCCACCAGAGTCATTAAAATGTGTCTTCTTTTTATTAACCACAGCTAGAGTCATTTCATGTCTGTTCTTTTCACAAAACACATATGGATCCACTAGAGTGATTGCACGTGTGTTCTTTTCACAAACCACATATGGATCCACCAGTGTCATTGCATGTGTGTTCTTATCACAAACTACATATGGATCCACCAGTGTCATTGAAATGTGTGTTCTTTTCATTAACCATAGCTACAGCCATTGCATGTCTGTTATTTGCACAAACCACATATGGATCCACCAGAATCATTGCATGTGTGTTCATTTCAGAAACCACATATGGATCCACCAGTGCCATTGAAATGTGTGTTCTTCTCATTAACCATAACTAGAGTCATTTCATGTGTGTTCTATTGACAAACCACATATGGATCCACCAGTGTCACCAGATGTGCGTTCTTTTCATAAAACACTTATGTATCCACCAGAGTCATTGCATGTTTGATCTTTTCACAAACCACATATGGATCCACCAGTGTCATTGCATGTCTGCTCTTTTCACAAACCACATGGATCCACTAGTTTCATTGCATGTGTGTTCTTTCAATAAACCACAGCTAGAGTCATTGCATTTGTGTTATTTTCATTAACCACAGCTAGAGTCATTTCATATGTGTTCTTTTCACAAACCACATATGGATCCACCAGTGTCATTGCATGTGTGTTCTTCTCACAAACCACAGCTAGAGTCATTGCATGTCTGTTTTTTTCACAAACCACATGGATCCACTAGTGTCATTGCATGTGTGTTCTTTCAATAAACCACAGCTAGAGTCATTGCATGTGTGTTCTTTTCATTTACCACAGCTAGAGTCATTTCATGTTGTTCTTTTCACAAACCACATATGGATCCACCAACGCCACTAGATGTGTGTTGTTTTCATAAACCACTTATGTATACACCAGAGTCATTGCATGTTTGATATTTTCACAAACCACATATGGATCCACCAGTGTCATTGCATGTCTATTCTTTGCATAAACAACATGGATCCACTAGTGTCATTGCATGTGTGTTCTTTGAATAAACCATAGATAGAGTCACTGGATGTGTGTTCTCTTCATAAACCACATCTGGACCCTCTAGTGTCATTGCATGTGTGTTCTTCTCACAAACCACATATGGATCCACCAGAGTCATTGAAATGTGTGTTATTTTCATTAACCACAACTAGAGTCATTGCATGTTTGTTGTTTTCACAAACCACATATGGATCCACCAAAGTCATTGCATGTGTGTTCGTTTCACAAACCACATATGGATCCAACAGTGTCATTGAAATGTGTGTTCTTTTCATTAACCACAGCTAGAGTCATTGCATGTCTATTCTTTTCATAAACCACATATGGATCCACCAGAGTCAATTCATGTGGGTTCTTTTCACAAACCACATATGGATCCACCAGTGTCATTGAAATGTGTGTTCTTCTCATTAACCACAGCTGGAATCATTGCGTGTCTATTCTTTTCATAAACCACATGGATCCACTAATGTGATTGCATGTGTGTTCTTTTAAGAAACCATAGCTAGAGTTACTAGATGTGTGTTCTCTTCATACACGACATATGGATCCACCTGTGTCATTGCATGTGTGTTCTTCTCAAAAAACGTCAAATGGATCCACCAGTGTCATTGAAATGTGTGTTCTTTTCATAAACCATAGCTAGAGTCATTGCATGTGTGTTATTTTCACAAACCACATATGGATCCACCGGAGTCATTGCATGTGTGTTCTTTTCACAAACCACATATGGATCCACCAGTGTCATTGCATGTATGTTCTTTTCATAAACCACATGGATCCACCAGTGTCATTGCATGTGTTTTCTTTTAATAAACCACAGATAGAGTCACTAGATGTGTGTTCTCTTCATAAACCACTTATGGATCCACCAGTGTCGTTGCATGTGTGTTCTTCTCACAAACCACATATGGATCCACCAGAGTCATTAAAATGTGTCTTCTTTTTATTAACCACAGCTAGAGTCATTTCATGTCTGTTCTTTTCACAAAACACATATGGATCCACTAGAGTGATTGCATGCGTGTTCTTTTCACAAACCACATATGGATCCACCAGTGTCATTGCATGTGTGTTCTTCTCACAAACTACAAATGGATCCACCAGTGTCATTGAAATGTGTGTTCTTTTCATTAACCATAGCTACAGCCATTGCATGTCTGTTATTTGCACAAACCACATATGGATCCACCAGACTCATTGCATGTGTGTTCATTTCAGAAACCACATATGGATCCACCAGTGCCATTGAAATGTGTGTTCTTCTCATTAACCATAACTAGAGTCATTTCATGTGTGTTCTATTGACAAACCACATATGGATCCACCAGTGTCACCAGATGTGCGTTCTTTTCATAAAACACTTATGTATCCACCAGAGTCATTGCATGTTTGATCTTTTCACAAACCACATATGGATTCACCAGTGTCATTGCATGTCTGCTCTTTTCACAAACCACATGGATCCACTAGTGTCATTGCATGTGTGTTCTTTCAATAAACCACAGCTAGAGTCATTGCATTTGTGTTATTTTCATTAACCACAGCTAGAGTCATTTCATATGTGTTCTTTTCACAAACCACATATGGATCCACCAGTGTCATTGCATGTGTGTTCTTCTCACAAACCACAGCTAGAGTCATTGAATGTCTGTTTTTTTCACTAACCACATGGATCCACTAGTGTCATTGCATGTGTGTTCTTTCAATAAACCACAGCTAGAGTCATTGCATGTGTGTTCTTTTCATTTACCACAGCTAGAGTCATTTCATGTTGTTCTTTTCACAAACCACATATGGATCCACCAACGTCACTAGATGTGTGTTGTTTTCATAAACCACTTATGTATACACCAGAGTCATTGCATGTTTGATATTTTCACAAACCACATATGGATCCACCAGTGTCATTGCATGTCTATTCTTTGCATAAACCACATGGATCCACTAGTGTCATTGCATGTGTGTTCTTTGAATAAACCACAGATAGAGTCACTGGATGTGTGTTCTCTTCATAAACCACATATGGACTCACAAGTGTCATTGCATGTGTGTTCTTCTCACAAACCACATATGGATCCACCAGTGCCATTGAAATGTGTGTTCTTCTCATTAACCATAACTAGAGTCATTTCATGTGTGTTCTATTGACAAACCACATATGGATCCACCAGTGTCACCAGATGTGCGTTCTTTTCATAAAACACTTATGTATCCACCAGAGTCATTGCATGTTTGATCTTTTCACAAACCACATATGGATCCACCAGTGTCATTGCATGTCTGCTCTTTTCACAAACCACATGGATCCACTAGTTTCATTGCATGTGTGTTCTTTCAATAAACCACAGCTAGAGTCATTGCATTTGTGTTATTTTCATTAACCACAGCTAGAGTCATTTCATATGTGTTCTTTTCACAAACCACATATGGATCCACCAGTGTCATTGCATGTGTGTTCTTCTCACAAACCACAGCTAGAGTCATTGCATGTCTGTTTTTTTCACAAACCACATGGATCCACTAGTGTCATTGCATGTGTGTTCTTTCAATAAACCACAGCTAGAGTCATTGCATGTGTGTTCTTTTCATTTACCACAGCTAGAGTCATTTCATGTTGTTCTTTTCACAAACCACATATGGATCCACCAACGCCACTAGATGTGTGTTGTTTTCATAAACCACTTATGTATACACCAGAGTCATTGCATGTTTGATATTTTCACAAACCACATATGGATCCACCAGTGTCATTGCATGTCTATTCTTTGCATAAACCACATGGATCCACTAGTGTCATTGCATGTGTGTTCTTTGAATAAACCATAGATAGAGTCACTGGATGTGTGTTCTCTTCATAAACCACATCTGGACCCACTAGTGTCATTGCATGTGTGTTCTTCTCACAAACCACATATGGATCCACCAGAGTCATTGAAATGTGTGTTATTTTCATTAACCACAACTAGAGTCATTGCATGTTTGTTGTTTTCACAAACCACATATGGATCCACCAAAGTCATTGCATGTGTGTTCGTTTCACAAACCACATATGGATCCAACAGTGTCATTGAAATGTGTGTTCTTTTCATTAACCACAGCTAGAGTCATTGCATGTCTATTCTTTTCATAAACCACATATGGATCCACCAGAGTCAATTCATGTGGGTTCTTTTCACAAACCACATATGGATCCACCAGTGTCATTGAAATGTGTGTTCTTCTCATTAACCACAGCTGGAATCATTGTGTGTCTATTCTTTTCATAAACCACATGGATCCACTAATGTGATTGCATGTGTGTTCTTTTAAGAAACCATAGCTAGAGTTACTAGATGTGTGTTCTCTTCATAAACGACATATGGATCCACCAGTGTCATTGCATGTGTGTTCTTCTCAAAAAACGTCAAATGGATCCACCAGTGTCATTGAAATGTGTGTTCTTTTCATAAACCATAGCTAGAGTCATTGCATGTGTGTTATTTTCACAAACCACATATGGATCCACCGGAGTCATTGCATGTGTGTTCTTTTCACAAACCACATATGGATCCACCAGTGTCATTGCATGTATGTTCTTTTCATAAACCACATGGATCCACCAGTGTCATTGCATGTGTTTTCTTTTAATAAACCACAGATAGAGTCACTAGATGTGTGTTCTCTTCATAAACCACTTATGGATCCACCAGTGTCGTTGCATGTGTGTTCTTCTCACAAACCACATATGGATCCACCAGAGTCATTAAAATGTGTCTTCTTTTTATTAACCACAGCTAGAGTCATTTCATGTCTGTTCTTTTCACAAAACACATATGGATCCACTAGAGTGATTGCATGTGTGTTCTTTTCACAAACCACATATGGATCCACCAGTGTCATTGCATGTGTGTTCTTCTCACAAACTACAAATGGATCCACCAGTGTCATTGAAATGTGTGTTCTTTTCATTAACCATAGCTACAGCCATTGCATGTCTGTTATTTGCACAAACCACATATGGATCCACCAGACTCATTGCATGTGTGTTCATTTCAGAAACCACATATGGATCCACCAGTGCCATTGAAATGTGTGTTCTTCTCATTAACCATAACTAGAGTCATTTCATGTGTGTTCTATTGACAAACCACATATGGATCCACCAGTGTCACCAGATGTGCGTTCTTTTCATAAAACACTTATGTATCCACCAGAGTCATTGCATGTTTGATCTTTTCACAAACCACATATGGATTCACCAGTGTCATTGCATGTCTGCTCTTTTCACAAACCACATGGATCCACTAGTGTCATTGCATGTGTGTTCTTTCAATAAACCACAGCTAGAGTCATTGCATTTGTGTTATTTTCATTAACCACAGCTAGAGTCATTTCATATGTGTTCTTTTCACAAACCACATATGGATCCACCAGTGTCATTGCATGTGTGTTCTTCTCACAAACCACAGCTAGAGTCATTGAATGTCTGTTTTTTTCACTAACCACATGGATCCACTAGTGTCATTGCATGTGTGTTCTTTCAATAAACCACAGCTAGAGTCATTGCATGTGTGTTCTTTTCATTTACCACAGCTAGAGTCATTTCATGTTGTTCTTTTCACAAACCACATATGGATCCACCAACGTCACTAGATGTGTGTTGTTTTCATAAACCACTTATGTATACACCAGAGTCATTGCATGTTTGATATTTTCACAAACCACATATGGATCCACCAGTGTCATTGCATGTCTATTCTTTGCATAAACCACATGGATCCACTAGTGTCATTGCATGTGTGTTCTTTGAATAAACCACAGATAGAGTCACTGGATGTGTGTTCTCTTCATAAACCACATATGGACTCACAAGTGTCATTGCATGTGTGTTCTTCTCACAAACCACATATGGATCCACCAGAGTCATTGAAATGTGTGTTCTTTTCATTAACCACAGCTAGAGTCATTGCATGTCTTTTCTTTTCATAAACTACATATGGATCCACCAAAGTCATTGCATCTGTGTTCGTTTCACAAACCACATATGGATCCAACAGTGTCATTGAAATGTGTGTTCTTCTCACAAACCACAGCTAGAGTCGTTGCATGTCTGTTCTTTTCACAAATCACATGGATCCACCAGTGTCATTGCATGTGTGTTCTTTCAATAAACCACAGCTAGAGCCATTGCATGTGTGTTATTTTCATTAACTATAGCTAGAGTCATTTCATGTGTTTATTTTCACAAACCACATATGGATCCACCAGTGTCACTTGTTGTGTCTTCTTTTCACAAACCATATGGATCCACCAGAGTCATTGCATGTCTGATCTTTTCACAAACAACATATGGATTCACCAGTGTCATTGCATGTCTGTTATTTTCATAAACCACATGGATCCACCAGTGTCATTGCGTGTGTGCTCTTTTAATAAACCACAGCTAGAGTCACTAGATTTGTGTTCTCTTCATAAACCACATAGGATCCACCAGTGTCATTGGATGTGTGTTCTTCTCACAATCCACATATGGATCCACTAGGGTCATTGAAATGTGTGTTCTTTTCATCAACCACAGCTAGAGTCATTGCATGTCTGTTCTTTTCACAAACCACATATGGATCCACCAGAGTCATTGCATGTGTATTATTTTCACAAACCACATATGGATCCACCAGCGTCACTTATGTATACACCAGAGTGATTGCATGTTTGATCTTTTCACAAACAACATATGGATCCACAAGTGTCATTGCATATCTGTTCTTTTCATAAACCACATGGATCCACTAGTGTCATTGCATGTGTGTTCTTTTAATAAACCACATCTAGAGACACTTGATGTGTGTTCTCTTCATAAACCACATATGGATCCACCAGTGTCATTGCATGTGTGTTCTTCTCACAAACCACATATGGATCCAGCAGTGTCATTGAAATGTGTGTTCTTTTCATTAACCATAGCTAGAGTCATTGCATGTCTGTTCTTTTCACAAACCACACAAGGATCCACCAGAGTCACTGCATGTGGGTTCTTTTCACAAACCACATATGGATCCACCAGTGTCTTTGAAATGTGTGTTCTTCTCATTAACCATAGCTAGAGTCATTGCATGTCTGTTCTTTTCATAAACCACATGGATCCACTAGTGTCATTGCATGTGTGTTCTTTTAAGAAACCATAGCTAGAGTCACTGGATGTGTGTTCTCTTCATAAACCACATATGGATCCACGAGTGTCATTGCATGTGTGTTCTTCTCAGAAACCTCAAATGGATCCACCAGTGTCATTGAAATGTGTGTTCTCTTCATTAACCATAGGTACAGTCATTGCATGTCTATTCTTTTCACAAACCACATATGCATCCGCCTGAGTCATTGCATGTGTGTTGTTTTCACAATCCACATAAGGATCCACCAGTGTCATTGAAATGTGTGTTCTTCTCATTAACCACAACTAGAGTCATTTCATGTGTGTTCTTTTCACAAACCACATATGGATCCACTAGTGTCACTAGATGTGTGTTCTTTTCATAAAACACTTATGTATCCACCAGAGTCATTGCATGTTTGATCTTTTAACAATCCACATATGGATCCACCAGTGTCATTGCATGTCTGTTCTTTTCACAAACCACATGGATCCACTAGTGTCATTGCATGTGTGTTCTTTCAATAAACCACAGCTAGAGTCATTGCATGTGTGTTATTTTCATTAACCACATCTAGAGTCATTTCATGTGTGTTCTTTCACAAACCACATATGAATCCACCAGTATCATTGCATGTGTGTTCTTCTCACAAACCACATATGGATCCACCAGAGTAGATCAAATGTGTGTTCTTTTCATTAACCACAGCTAGAGTCATTTCTTGTCTGTTCTTTTCACAAACCACATATGGATCCACAGGAGTGATTGCATGTGTGTTATTTTCACAAACGACATATGGATCCACTAGTGTCATATCATGTGTGTTCTTCTCACAAACCACAGCTAGAGTCATTGCATGTTTGTTCTTTTCACAAATCACTTGGATCCACCAGTGTCATTGCATGTGTGTTCTTTCAATAAACCACAGCTAGAGTCATTGCAAGTGTGTTATTTTCATTAACCATAGCTAGAGTCATTTCATGTGTGTTCTTTTCACAAACCACATATGGATCCACCAGTGTCACTGGATGTGTCTTCTTTTCACAAACCATATGGATCCACCAGAGTCATTGCATGTGTGATATTTCACAAACAACATATGGATCCACCAGTGTCATTGCATGTCTGTTATTTTCATAAACCACATGGATCCACCAGTGTCATTGCATGTGTGCTCTTTTAATAAACCACAGCTAGGGTCACTAGATGTGTGTTCTCTTCATAAACCACATATGGATCCACCAGTGTCATTGCATGTGTGTTTTTCTCACAAACCACATATGGATCCACTAGTGTCATTGAAATGTGTGTTCTTTTCATAAACCACAGCTAGAGTCATTACATGTCTATTCTTTTCACAAACCACATATGGATCCACCGGAGTCATTTTATGTGTGTTCTTTTCACAAACCACATATGGATCCACCAGTGTCATTGAAATGTGTGTTCTTCTAATTAACCACATCTAGAGTCCTTGCATGTCTGTTCTTTTCACAAAACACATGGATCAACCAGTGTCATTGCATGTGTGTTCTTTCAATAAACCATAGCTAGAGTCATTGCATGTCTGTGTTCTTTTCATTAACCACAGCTAGAGTCATTTCATGTTGTTCTTTTCACAAACCACATATGGATCCACCAGCGTCACCAGATGTGTGTTCTTTTCAAAAACCACTTATGTATACACCAGAGTTACTGCATTTTTTATCTTTTCACAAACCACATATGGATCCACTAGTGTCATTGCATGTCTGTTCTTTTCATAAACCACATGGATCCACTAGTGTCATTGCATGTGTGTTCTTTTAATAAACCACAGCTAGAGTCAATGAATGTGTGTTCTCTTCATAAACCACATATGGATCCACCAGTGTTATTGCATGTGTATTCTTCTCACAAACCACATATGGATCCACCAGTGTCATTGAAATGTGTGTTCTTTTCATTAACCACGGCTAGAGTCATTGCATGTCTATTCTTTTCATAAACCACATATGGATCCACCAGAGTCAATTCATGTGGGTTCTTTTCACAAACCACATATGGATCCACCAGTGTCATTGAAATGTGTGTTCTTCTCATTAACCACAGCTGGAATCATTGCATGTCTATTCTTTTCATAAACCACATGGATCCACTAGTGTGATTGCATGTGTGTTCTTTTAAGAAACTATAGCTAGAGTTACTAGATGTGTGTTCTCTTCATAAACGACATATGGATCCACCAGTGTCATTGCATGTGTGTTCTTCTCAAAAAACGTCAAATGGATCCACCAGTGTCATTGAAATGTGTGTTCTTTTCATAAACCACAGCTAGAGTCATTGCATGTGTGTTCTTTTCACAAACCACATATAGATCCACCGGAGTCATTGCATGTGTGTTCTTTTCACAAACCACATATGGATCCACCAGTGTCATTGCATGTATGTTCTTTTCATAAACCACATGGATCCACCAGTGTCATTGCATGTGTTTTCTTTTAATAAACCACAGATAGAGTCACTAGATGTGTGTTCTCTTCATAAACCACTTATGGATCCACCAGTGTCGTTGCATGTGTGTTCTTCTCACAAACCACATATGGATCCACCAGAGTCATTAAAATGTGTCTTCTTTTTATTAACCACAGCTAGAGTCATTTCATGTCTGTTCTTTTCACAAAACACATATGGATCCACTAGAGTGATTGCACGTGTGTTCTTTTCACAAACCACATATGGATCCACCAGTGTCATTGCATGTGTGTTCTTATCACAAACTACATATGGATCCACCAGTGTCATTGAAATGTGTGTTCTTTTCATTAACCATAGCTACAGCCATTGCATGTCTGTTATTTGCACAAACCACATATGGATCCACCAGAATCATTGCATGTGTGTTCATTTCAGAAACCACATATGGATCCACCAGTGCCATTGAAATGTGTGTTCTTCTCATTAACCATAACTAGAGTCATTTCATGTGTGTTCTATTGACAAACCACATATGGATCCACCAGTGTCACCAGATGTGCGTTCTTTTCATAAAACACTTATGTATCCACCAGAGTCATTGCATGTTTGATCTTTTCACAAACCACATATGGATCCACCAGTGTCATTGCATGTCTGCTCTTTTCACAAACCACATGGATCCACTAGTTTCATTGCATGTGTGTTCTTTCAATAAACCACAGCTAGAGTCATTGCATTTGTGTTATTTTCATTAACCACAGCTAGAGTCATTTCATATGTGTTCTTTTCACAAACCACATATGGATCCACCAGTGTCATTGCATGTGTGTTCTTCTCACAAACCACAGCTAGAGTCATTGCATGTCTGTTTTTTTCACAAACCACATGGATCCACTAGTGTCATTGCATGTGTGTTCTTTCAATAAACCACAGCTAGAGTCATTGCATGTGTGTTCTTTTCATTTACCACAGCTAGAGTCATTTCATGTTGTTCTTTTCACAAACCACATATGGATCCACCAACGCCACTAGATGTGTGTTGTTTTCATAAACCACTTATGTATACACCAGAGTCATTGCATGTTTGATATTTTCACAAACCACATATGGATCCACCAGTGTCATTGCATGTCTATTCTTTGCATAAACAACATGGATCCACTAGTGTCATTGCATGTGTGTTCTTTGAATAAACCATAGATAGAGTCACTGGATGTGTGTTCTCTTCATAAACCACATCTGGACCCTCTAGTGTCATTGCATGTGTGTTCTTCTCACAAACCACATATGGATCCACCAGAGTCATTGAAATGTGTGTTATTTTCATTAACCACAACTAGAGTCATTGCATGTTTGTTGTTTTCACAAACCACATATGGATCCACCAAAGTCATTGCATGTGTGTTCGTTTCACAAACCACATATGGATCCAACAGTGTCATTGAAATGTGTGTTCTTTTCATTAACCACAGCTAGAGTCATTGCATGTCTATTCTTTTCATAAACCACATATGGATCCACCAGAGTCAATTCATGTGGGTTCTTTTCACAAACCACATATGGATCCACCAGTGTCATTGAAATGTGTGTTCTTCTCATTAACCACAGCTGGAATCATTGCGTGTCTATTCTTTTCATAAACCACATGGATCCACTAATGTGATTGCATGTGTGTTCTTTTAAGAAACCATAGCTAGAGTTACTAGATGTGTGTTCTCTTCATAAACGACATATGGATCCACCAGTGTCATTGCATGTGTGTTCTTCTCAAAAAACGTCAAATGGATCCACCAGTGTCATTGAAATGTGTGTTCTTTTCATAAACCATAGCTAGAGTCATTGCATGTGTGTTATTTTCACAAACCACATATGGATCCACCGGAGTCATTGCATGTGTGTTCTTTTCACAAACCACATATGGATCCACCAGTGTCATTGCATGTATGTTCTTTTCATAAACCACATGGATCCACCAGTGTCATTGCATGTGTTTTCTTTTAATAAACCACAGATAGAGTCACTAGATGTGTGTTCTCTTCATAAACCACTTATGGATCCACCAGTGTCGTTGCATGTGTGTTCTTCTCACAAACCACATATGGATCCACCAGAGTCATTAAAATGTGTCTTCTTTTTATTAACCACAGCTAGAGTCATTTCATGTCTGTTCTTTTCACAAAACACATATGGATCCACTAGAGTGATTGCATGTGTGTTCTTTTCACAAACCACATATGGATCCACCAGTGTCATTGCATGTGTGTTCTTCTCACAAACTACAAATGGATCCACCAGTGTCATTGAAATGTGTGTTCTTTTCATTAACCATAGCTACAGCCATTGCATGTCTGTTATTTGCACAAACCACATATGGATCCACCAGACTCATTGCATGTGTGTTCATTTCAGAAACCACATATGGATCCACCAGTGCCATTGAAATGTGTGTTCTTCTCATTAACCATAACTAGAGTCATTTCATGTGTGTTCTATTGACAAACCACATATGGATCCACCAGTGTCACCAGATGTGCGTTCTTTTCATAAAACACTTATGTATCCACCAGAGTCATTGCATGTTTGATCTTTTCACAAACCACATATGGATTCACCAGTGTCATTGCATGTCTGCTCTTTTCACAAACCACATGGATCCACTAGTGTCATTGCATGTGTGTTCTTTCAATAAACCACAGCTAGAGTCATTGCATTTGTGTTATTTTCATTAACCACAGCTAGAGTCATTTCATATGTGTTCTTTTCACAAACCACATATGGATCCACCAGTGTCATTGCATGTGTGTTCTTCTCACAAACCACAGCTAGAGTCATTGAATGTCTGTTTTTTTCACTAACCACATGGATCCACTAGTGTCATTGCATGTGTGTTCTTTCAATAAACCACAGCTAGAGTCATTGCATGTGTGTTCTTTTCATTTACCACAGCTAGAGTCATTTCATGTTGTTCTTTTCACAAACCACATATGGATCCACCAACGTCACTAGATGTGTGTTGTTTTCATAAACCACTTATGTATACACCAGAGTCATTGCATGTTTGATATTTTCACAAACCACATATGGATCCACCAGTGTCATTGCATGTCTATTCTTTGCATAAACCACATGGATCCACTAGTGTCATTGCATGTGTGTTCTTTGAATAAACCACAGATAGAGTCACTGGATGTGTGTTCTCTTCATAAACCACATATGGACTCACAAGTGTCATTGCATGTGTGTTCTTCTCACAAACCACATATGGATCCACCAGTGCCATTGAAATGTGTGTTCTTCTCATTAACCATAACTAGAGTCATTTCATGTGTGTTCTATTGACAAACCACATATGGATCCACCAGTGTCACCAGATGTGCGTTCTTTTCATAAAACACTTATGTATCCACCAGAGTCATTGCATGTTTGATCTTTTCACAAACCACATATGGATCCACCAGTGTCATTGCATGTCTGCTCTTTTCACAAACCACATGGATCCACTAGTTTCATTGCATGTGTGTTCTTTCAATAAACCACAGCTAGAGTCATTGCATTTGTGTTATTTTCATTAACCACAGCTAGAGTCATTTCATATGTGTTCTTTTCACAAACCACATATGGATCCACCAGTGTCATTGCATGTGTGTTCTTCTCACAAACCACAGCTAGAGTCATTGCATGTCTGTTTTTTTCACAAACCACATGGATCCACTAGTGTCATTGCATGTGTGTTCTTTCAATAAACCACAGCTAGAGTCATTGCATGTGTGTTCTTTTCATTTACCACAGCTAGAGTCATTTCATGTTGTTCTTTTCACAAACCACATATGGATCCACCAACGCCACTAGATGTGTGTTGTTTTCATAAACCACTTATGTATACACCAGAGTCATTGCATGTTTGATATTTTCACAAACCACATATGGATCCACCAGTGTCATTGCATGTCTATTCTTTGCATAAACCACATGGATCCACTAGTGTCATTGCATGTGTGTTCTTTGAATAAACCATAGATAGAGTCACTGGATGTGTGTTCTCTTCATAAACCACATCTGGACCCACTAGTGTCATTGCATGTGTGTTCTTCTCACAAACCACATATGGATCCACCAGAGTCATTGAAATGTGTGTTATTTTCATTAACCACAACTAGAGTCATTGCATGTTTGTTGTTTTCACAAACCACATATGGATCCACCAAAGTCATTGCATGTGTGTTCGTTTCACAAACCACATATGGATCCAACAGTGTCATTGAAATGTGTGTTCTTTTCATTAACCACAGCTAGAGTCATTGCATGTCTATTCTTTTCATAAACCACATATGGATCCACCAGAGTCAATTCATGTGGGTTCTTTTCACAAACCACATATGGATCCACCAGTGTCATTGAAATGTGTGTTCTTCTCATTAACCACAGCTGGAATCATTGCGTGTCTATTCTTTTCATAAACCACATGGATCCACTAATGTGATTGCATGTGTGTTCTTTTAAGAAACCATAGCTAGAGTTACTAGATGTGTGTTCTCTTCATAAACGACATATGGATCCACCAGTGTCATTGCATGTGTGTTCTTCTCAAAAAACGTCAAATGGATCCACCAGTGTCATTGAAATGTGTGTTCTTTTCATAAACCATAGCTAGAGTCATTGCATGTGTGTTATTTTCACAAACCACATATGGATCCACCGGAGTCATTGCATGTGTGTTCTTTTCACAAACCACATATGGATCCACCAGTGTCATTGCATGTATGTTCTTTTCATAAACCACATGGATCCACCAGTGTCATTGCATGTGTTTTCTTTTAATAAACCACAGATAGAGTCACTAGATGTGTGTTCTCTTCATAAACCACTTATGGATCCACCAGTGTCGTTGCATGTGTGTTCTTCTCACAAACCACATATGGATCCACCAGAGTCATTAAAATGTGTCTTCTTTTTATTAACCACAGCTAGAGTCATTTCATGTCTGTTCTTTTCACAAAACACATATGGATCCACTAGAGTGATTGCATGTGTGTTCTTTTCACAAACCACATATGGATCCACCAGTGTCATTGCATGTGTGTTCTTCTCACAAACTACAAATGGATCCACCAGTGTCATTGAAATGTGTGTTCTTTTCATTAACCATAGCTACAGCCATTGCATGTCTGTTATTTGCACAAACCACATATGGATCCACCAGACTCATTGCATGTGTGTTCATTTCAGAAACCACATATGGATCCACCAGTGCCATTGAAATGTGTGTTCTTCTCATTAACCATAACTAGAGTCATTTCATGTGTGTTCTATTGACAAACCACATATGGATCCACCAGTGTCACCAGATGTGCGTTCTTTTCATAAAACACTTATGTATCCACCAGAGTCATTGCATGTTTGATCTTTTCACAAACCACATATGGATTCACCAGTGTCATTGCATGTCTGCTCTTTTCACAAACCACATGGATCCACTAGTGTCATTGCATGTGTGTTCTTTCAATAAACCACAGCTAGAGTCATTGCATTTGTGTTATTTTCATTAACCACAGCTAGAGTCATTTCATATGTGTTCTTTTCACAAACCACATATGGATCCACCAGTGTCATTGCATGTGTGTTCTTCTCACAAACCACAGCTAGAGTCATTGAATGTCTGTTTTTTTCACTAACCACATGGATCCACTAGTGTCATTGCATGTGTGTTCTTTCAATAAACCACAGCTAGAGTCATTGCATGTGTGTTCTTTTCATTTACCACAGCTAGAGTCATTTCATGTTGTTCTTTTCACAAACCACATATGGATCCACCAACGTCACTAGATGTGTGTTGTTTTCATAAACCACTTATGTATACACCAGAGTCATTGCATGTTTGATATTTTCACAAACCACATATGGATCCACCAGTGTCATTGCATGTCTATTCTTTGCATAAACCACATGGATCCACTAGTGTCATTGCATGTGTGTTCTTTGAATAAACCACAGATAGAGTCACTGGATGTGTGTTCTCTTCATAAACCACATATGGACTCACAAGTGTCATTGCATGTGTGTTCTTCTCACAAACCACATATGGATCCACCAGAGTCATTGAAATGTGTGTTCTTTTCATTAACCACAGCTAGAGTCATTGCATGTCTTTTCTTTTCATAAACTACATATGGATCCACCAAAGTCATTGCATCTGTGTTCGTTTCACAAACCACATATGGATCCAACAGTGTCATTGAAATGTGTGTTCTTCTCACAAACCACAGCTAGAGTCGTTGCATGTCTGTTCTTTTCACAAATCACATGGATCCACCAGTGTCATTGCATGTGTGTTCTTTCAATAAACCACAGCTAGAGCCATTGCATGTGTGTTATTTTCATTAACTATAGCTAGAGTCATTTCATGTGTTTATTTTCACAAACCACATATGGATCCACCAGTGTCACTTGTTGTGTCTTCTTTTCACAAACCATATGGATCCACCAGAGTCATTGCATGTCTGATCTTTTCACAAACAACATATGGATTCACCAGTGTCATTGCATGTCTGTTATTTTCATAAACCACATGGATCCACCAGTGTCATTGCGTGTGTGCTCTTTTAATAAACCACAGCTAGAGTCACTAGATTTGTGTTCTCTTCATAAACCACATAGGATCCACCAGTGTCATTGGATGTGTGTTCTTCTCACAATCCACATATGGATCCACTAGGGTCATTGAAATGTGTGTTCTTTTCATCAACCACAGCTAGAGTCATTGCATGTCTGTTCTTTTCACAAACCACATATGGATCCACCAGAGTCATTGCATGTGTATTATTTTCACAAACCACATATGGATCCACCAGCGTCACTTATGTATACACCAGAGTGATTGCATGTTTGATCTTTTCACAAACAACATATGGATCCACAAGTGTCATTGCATATCTGTTCTTTTCATAAACCACATGGATCCACTAGTGTCATTGCATGTGTGTTCTTTTAATAAACCACATCTAGAGACACTTGATGTGTGTTCTCTTCATAAACCACATATGGATCCACCAGTGTCATTGCATGTGTGTTCTTCTCACAAACCACATATGGATCCAGCAGTGTCATTGAAATGTGTGTTCTTTTCATTAACCATAGCTAGAGTCATTGCATGTCTGTTCTTTTCACAAACCACACAAGGATCCACCAGAGTCACTGCATGTGGGTTCTTTTCACAAACCACATATGGATCCACCAGTGTCTTTGAAATGTGTGTTCTTCTCATTAACCATAGCTAGAGTCATTGCATGTCTGTTCTTTTCATAAACCACATGGATCCACTAGTGTCATTGCATGTGTGTTCTTTTAAGAAACCATAGCTAGAGTCACTGGATGTGTGTTCTCTTCATAAACCACATATGGATCCACGAGTGTCATTGCATGTGTGTTCTTCTCAGAAACCTCAAATGGATCCACCAGTGTCATTGAAATGTGTGTTCTCTTCATTAACCATAGGTACAGTCATTGCATGTCTATTCTTTTCACAAACCACATATGCATCCGCCTGAGTCATTGCATGTGTGTTGTTTTCACAATCCACATAAGGATCCACCAGTGTCATTGAAATGTGTGTTCTTCTCATTAACCACAACTAGAGTCATTTCATGTGTGTTCTTTTCACAAACCACATATGGATCCACTAGTGTCACTAGATGTGTGTTCTTTTCATAAAACACTTATGTATCCACCAGAGTCATTGCATGTTTGATCTTTTAACAATCCACATATGGATCCACCAGTGTCATTGCATGTCTGTTCTTTTCACAAACCACATGGATCCACTAGTGTCATTGCATGTGTGTTCTTTCAATAAACCACAGCTAGAGTCATTGCATGTGTGTTATTTTCATTAACCACATCTAGAGTCATTTCATGTGTGTTCTTTCACAAACCACATATGAATCCACCAGTATCATTGCATGTGTGTTCTTCTCACAAACCACATATGGATCCACCAGAGTAGATCAAATGTGTGTTCTTTTCATTAACCACAGCTAGAGTCATTTCTTGTCTGTTCTTTTCACAAACCACATATGGATCCACAGGAGTGATTGCATGTGTGTTATTTTCACAAACGACATATGGATCCACTAGTGTCATATCATGTGTGTTCTTCTCACAAACCACAGCTAGAGTCATTGCATGTTTGTTCTTTTCACAAATCACTTGGATCCACCAGTGTCATTGCATGTGTGTTCTTTCAATAAACCACAGCTAGAGTCATTGCAAGTGTGTTATTTTCATTAACCATAGCTAGAGTCATTTCATGTGTGTTCTTTTCACAAACCACATATGGATCCACCAGTGTCACTGGATGTGTCTTCTTTTCACAAACCATATGGATCCACCAGAGTCATTGCATGTGTGATATTTCACAAACAACATATGGATCCACCAGTGTCATTGCATGTCTGTTATTTTCATAAACCACATGGATCCACCAGTGTCATTGCATGTGTGCTCTTTTAATAAACCACAGCTAGGGTCACTAGATGTGTGTTCTCTTCATAAACCACATATGGATCCACCAGTGTCATTGCATGTGTGTTTTTCTCACAAACCACATATGGATCCACTAGTGTCATTGAAATGTGTGTTCTTTTCATAAACCACAGCTAGAGTCATTACATGTCTATTCTTTTCACAAACCACATATGGATCCACCGGAGACATTTTATGTGTGTTCTTTTCACAAACCACATATGGATCCACCAGTGTCATTGAAATGTGTGTTCTTCTAATTAACCACATCTAGAGTCCTTGCATGTCTGTTCTTTTCACAAAACACATGGATCAACCAGTGTCATTGCATGTGTGTTCTTTCAATAAACCATAGCTAGAGTCATTGCATGTCTGTGTTCTTTTCATTAACCACAGCTAGAGTCATTTCATGTTGTTCTTTTCACAAACCACATATGGATCCACCAGCGTCACCAGATGTGTGTTCTTTTCAAAAACCACTTATGTATACACCAGAGTTAGTGCATTTTTGATCTTTTCACAAACCACATATGGATCCACTAGTGTCATTGCATGTCTGTTCTTTTCATAAACCACATGGATCCACTAGTGTCATTGCATGTGTGTTCTTTTAATAAACCACAGCTAGAGTCACTGAATGTGTGTTCTCTTCATAAACCACATATGGATCCACCAGTGTTATTGCATGTGTATTCTTCTCACAAACCAAATATGGATCCACCAGAGTCAATTCATGTGGGTTCTTTTCACAAACCACATATGGATCCACCAGTGTCATTGAAATGTGTGTTCTTCTCATTAACCACAGCTGGAATCATTGCATGTCTATTCTTTTCATAAACCACATATGGATCCACTAGTGTGATTGCATGTGTGTTCTTTTAAGAAACCATAGCTAGAGTTACTAGATGTGTGTTCTCTTCATAAACGACATATGGATCCACCAGTGTCATTGCATGTGTGTTCTTCTCAAAAAACGTCAAATGGATCCACCAGTGTCATTGAAATGTGTGTTCTTTTCATAAACCACAGCTAGAGTCATTGCATGTGTGTTCTTTTCACAAACCACATATGGATCCACCGGAGTCATTGCATGTGTGTTCTTTTCACAAACCACATATGGATCCACCAGTGTCATTGCATGTGTGCTCTTTTAATAAACCATAGCTAGAGTCACTAGATGTGTGTTCTCTTCATAAACAACATATGGATCCACCAGTGTCATTGCATCTGTGTTTTTCTCACAAACCACATATGGATCCACTAGTGTCATTGAAATGTGTGTTCTTTTCATAAACCACAGCTAGAGTCATTGCATGTCTGTTCTTTTCACAAACCACATATGGATCCACCGGAGTCATTGCATGTGTGTTCTTTTCACAAACCACATATGGATCCACTAGTGTCATTGAAATGTGTGTTCTTCTCATTAACCACATCTAGAGTCCTTGCATGTCTATTCTTTTCACAAAACATATGGATCCACCAGTGTCATTGCATGTGTGTTCTTTCAATAAACCATAGCTAGAGTCATTGCATGTCTGTGTTCTTTTCATTAACCACAGCTAGAGTCACTTCATGTTGTTCTTTTCACAAACCACATATGGATCCACCAGTGTCACCAGATGTGTGTTCTTTTCAAAAACCACTTATGTATACACCAGAGTTAGTGAATTTTTGATCTTTTCACAAACCACATATGGATCCACCCGTGTCATTGCATGTCTGTTCTTTTCATAAACCACATGGATCCACTAGTGTCATTGCATGTGTGTTCTTTTAATAAACCATAGCTAGAGTCACTGAATGTGTGTTCTCTTCATAAACCACATATGGATCCACCAGTGTTATTGCATGTGTATTCTTCTCACAAACCACATATGGATCCACCAGTGTCATTGAAATGTGTGTTCTTTTCATTAACCACAACTAGAGTCATTGCATGTCTATTCTTTTCATAAACCACATATGGATCCACCAGAGTCATTGCATGTGGGTTCTTTTCACAAACCACATATGGATCCACCAGTGTCATTGAAATGTGTGTTCTTCTCATTAACCACAGCTGGATTCATTGCATGTCTGTTCTTTTCATAAACCACATGGATCCACTAGTATCATTGCATGTGTGTTCTTTTAAGAAACCATAGCTAGAGTTACTGGATGTGTGTTCTCTTCATAAACGACATATGGATCCACCAGTGTCATTGCATGTGTGTTCTTCTCAAAAAACCTCAAATGGATCCACCAGTGTCATTGAAATGTGTGTTCTTTTCATTAACCACAGCTACAGTCATTGCATGTCTGTTCTTTTCACAAACCACATATGGATCCACCAGACTCATTGCATGTGTGTTCTTTTCACAAACCACATATGGATCCACCAGTGTCATTGAAATGTGTGTTCTTCTCATTAACCGTAGCTAGAGTCATTTCATGTGTGTTCTTTTCACAAACCACATATGGATCCACCAGCGTCACTAGATGTGTGTTCTTTTCATAAAACACTTATGTATCCACCAGAGTCATTGCATGTTTGATCTTTTCACAAACCACATATGGATCGACCAGTGTTATTGCATGTCTGTTCTTTTCACAAACCACATGGATCCACCAGTGTCATTGCATGTGTGTTCTTTGAATAAACCACATCTAGAGTCATTACATGCGTGTTATTTTCATTAACCACAGCTAGAGTCATTTCATGTGTGTTCTTCTGAAAAACCACATATGGATCCACCAGTGTCATTGCATGTGTGTTCTTCTCACAAACCACAGCTAGAGTCATTGCTTGTCTGTTGTTTGCACAAACCACATGGATCCACTAGTGTCATTGCATGTGTGTTCTTTCAATAAACCACAACTAGAGTCATTGCATGTGTGTTCTTTTCATTAACCATAGCTAGAGTCATTTCATGTTATTCTTTTCACAAACCACATATGGATTCACCGACGTCACTAGATGTGTGTTCTTTTCATAAACCACTTATGTATACACCAGAGTCATTGCATATTTGATATTTTCACAAACCACATATGGATCCACCAGTGTCATTGCATGTCTGTTCTTTTCATAAACCACATGGATCCACTAGTGTCATTGCATGTGTGTTCTTTTAATAAACCAAAGATAGAGTCACTAGATGTGTGTTCTCTTCATAAACCACATATGGATCAACCAGTGTCATTGCATGTGTGTTCTTCTCAGAAACCACATATGGATCCACCAGAGTCATTGAAATGTGTGTTCTTTTCATTAACCATAGCTAGAGTCATTTCATGTCTGTTCTTTTCACAAACGACATATGGATACACCAGAGTGATTGCATGTGTGTTCTTTTCACAAACCACATATGGATCCACCAATGTTATTGCATGTGTGTTCTTCTCACAAACCACAACTAGAGTCATTGCATGTCTGTTCTTTTCACAAACCACATGGATCCACCAGTGTCATTGCATTTGTGTTCTTTCAATAAACCACAGCTAGAGTCACTGCATCTGTGTTATTTTCATTAACCACAACTAGAGTCATTTCATGTGTATTCTTTTCACAAACCACATATGGATCCACCAGTGTCACTGGATGTGTCTTCTTTTCACAAACCATATGGATCCACCAGAGTCATTGCATGTCTGATCTTTTCACAAAAAACATATGGATCCACCATTGTCATTGCATGTCTGTTATTTTCATAAACCACATGGATCCACCAATGTTATTGCATGTGTTTTTTGAAAAAACCACAGCTAGTCACTGGATGTGTGTTCTCTTCATAAACCACATATGGATCCACCAGTGTCATTGCATGTGTGTTCTTCTCACAAACCACATATGGATCCACCAGAGTCATTGAAATGTGTGTTCTTTTCATTAACCACAGCTAGACTCATTGCATGTCTGTTCTTTTCACAAACCATATATGGATCCACTAGAGTGATTGCATGAGTGTTCTTTTCACAAACCACATATGGATCCACCAGTGTCATTGCATGTCTGTTCTTCTCACAAACCACAACTAGAGTCATTGCACATATGTTCTTTTCACAAACCACATGGATCCACCAATGTCATTGCATGTGTGCTCTTTCAATAAACTACAGCTAGAGTCATTGCATGTGTGTTCTTTTCATTAACCAAAGCTAGAGTCATTTCTTGTTGTTCTTTTCACAAACCTCGTATAGATCCACCAGTGTCACTGGATGTGTGTTCTTTTCATAAACCACTTTTGTATCCACCAGGGTCATTGCATGTTTGATCTTTTCACAAACCACATATGGGTCCACTAGTGTCATTGCATGTCTGTTCTTTTCATAAACCACATGGATCCACTAGTGTCATTGCATGTGTGTTCTTTTAATAAACCACATCTGGTGTCACTGGATGTGTGTTCTCTTCATAAACCACATCTAGACGGGAGATATAAAGAAAACAAAACTAGGCTTTTCAAAAATAGTTTTAGGCAAATCATGCATGATGATGATGATGCTCAAATGCAATGTGGCATGATGACATGAGCATGCGGTCATGATGATGCACAAAATAAAAACAACACGCGATTTGCTAGTAGTGGTTTTCGCGGGTTGCTACAATTCGACGCCACTAACAATGGATCTCGCCCTCGAGATCCGCCTCATGGTACGAGGAAGAAGGCCGATGATCTGGGTCTTCTCGCTTCATGTAGATCCTCGCAACACCACTAACATCTAGAATATGGAGACACCACCAACAAGGGGTCGTTGTTCATGTTCGCTGAGAGAACACTCCAGAGAAAACAAAGGACAAAGGTAGAGGTCTCAAAAGAAAAGGCCACCTCTAACTTCCATGGAAGGAATAAAATCGCATTGATCCACCGATTCAATGTACAAAGCAAATGATAAGAGTAGTCGGATGGTGACCAGTCCATCGCGCACCCGAAGCATTACTCTGCACATGAATAGGAGAATTATGCAACCAACTCTTGAAATTTTAGACCGAAGATCTTCAAAAGCGGTGTCCTGAAAACAAAGGAGTGATGTACGCTCTTCATCGGATCTAAGGTAGAAGATGTCGTCATGTTTGGAAACACCAGAAGATACAAAAGAAAGATTTCAATGGATTTTGATTCACCGAATGGTACAATAGATGAAGGGTTACTCAGATAACACGAAGATCGTAAGTGGAAACACCATCACAAAATGAAAGAATCGGAACCCAGAGGGTACGATGGAAACTCAACCACGAGAATTCCTGGACTCAAAGAAAAGATAAGAGAGCAGATCCAAACATGGAGAGGTAAGAGGAGAATAGCATAGGGTAAGGAGTAAAAATAGAGCTAATCAGATCTATCCAACCGATTTTTGCAAAAATAGTTTTTGCCACTCTACATCGTCCGTTAGCTAGGTTATCCTACAGGCTAGACCACTGGGTATCGCAACTACTGAGTTCTGATGCCACTTTGTAACACCCTCAAATCGTCCCTATGCAAGTTTTAGCGATTCCCGCCAAACCCGCATAGAAACGATTCAAAAATGCCCACCAAGCACTTGTGTGCGGGTGGAAAACGAAGTAATAACATTACACAATAGTCCACGATGGAACCCACAGAAACATATATATATATACAACAACGACTCAATGAGTCAAAAATACCGATATACAATACAAAGATCCAAATCACCTTGAAACGATACAACATCCGAGTACGGATAAGATGCAAATGGGGCTAAGATCCCTGAAGAATAACCAATGGCGTCCATAACCCTGCCCAGGCCAAGCCGGAAGGGTAACCCTGCTAACGACATCGATCTCAAAACCTGCTAAAACAAAAGGGGTGCCGACAAAGGGAAAAGGAAAAGGGAGCGGTCAGTACTGAGGCCAGTACACGACGAGTCTAGAATTCGGCGGCTCTCGCCTACATAGGTATGGTGGACTGAAGTAGCATCGAAGCATGCACTAAACAACCTATAGAGACTCGATACATCTGTCGGCTATTAGAGAGGGATAATAAAGACCTATCCGGAACCAACCTTATACTAACACCAATCATACCCATCCTGGTATTCCCCCTCAAGACCAAACGAGGAACTCAAACCGAGGAACTCACACAGTTGTCAGTTTTATTCATTCTATTATAGTTGCAGCACTTACTAATCAGATATAGAAAGCATGAGTCATCCCGATATCATAAGAAGTGGGAAGTTTTAGTTAACCATTCAGTTGTAGTTGCAGTACTTACTAGTCAGATACAATAAGCATGTGACATCCCAAACCCAGCAGTTGTTGGCACTTTTATTCATTCCATTGGAGTTGCGATACTTACTAGGCAGATATAACATGACACGATACACCCTAATTGCAGCAGTTGTTGGCACTTTTATTATCCATTCCGTTGTAGTGAAGCTGATTACTAGTTATAACTATTCCCAGCATTTTAATCAAGTTGTATTTAAAGTCATGCTCATCTCCACCATTAAACATGTGCCAACCTTCCAACAACGGTGGAACGACAACACGGATCAGCACCTGAGCAAGCAACTACCACTCGGAAGGCCGACTATCTATCAAACAACAGGCAATAGGATGTGTCCAAGCCAATATAGAGGCTGTAAGGAATATAAAGGGTGCACGGAAACTAAAGCACCCCAACACAGATATCAATAGATCAACAGGAGGAAGTAAACACTACAAATGTAAAATACGTAGAAAGGGGAGAATGCTAGCCTGGAAAACACTGTCGAAGGTACATTATCCGAAGGAATTGTCGATACTCGCATCCACTCAACGGCCTAATCCGTGAAGAAGAAAATCACTAGAAGAAACACTAGATGCACTATTTAATACTATGGGAGAAGATCGGGCATGATGCATGTATGATGCATGACATGGCAAAGATGCGATGCAATTAGACAATATTAAGTGGAACCAGGGTCCCGATAATTAATTAGAAGGTTCAAGTTATTTAGCTACCCCGCAATTTAAATGTTGTATTAACAAGGCAAAACATGACATCGGTTCGGTATACCAATTTAAATGGAGCCAATATAAAACTTGATTCGCCCACATATGATCTCCATATTTAATTATGAGGTGAATCGACAAAGTACCCCCAACAAATGAATATGTATGAGAGCATGAACAATTTAAATTCAACAAGCATATGTCATATATTATAAAAATAGGGGTCTCGAAAAGGGAATCACATGTCAGTTCCGGAGATCTTGGATGCCGAGGGTTCGCCATGGGTTCAGGTTCGGTCTCGACGAGATTGGTCTTCGGATCGGGCTTCGGGGTCTTCAGAGTCTCGGACATCGGATTCATGAAGAAGGTCACACCGGTTTCGGGAAGGAGACATTGGCATTCCGAGAGGAAGGTCTTGGTGTATCTACTTCGGTGATGATGGCGATCTTGGTTCAACATCAGCACCGGTCTTCAGATGTTTGTCCTCGGTGAGGGGAAACTTGTAAAATGGGGCACCGAATGAAAAGATCTTCACAAGCATTGGTGTTATTCTCGTGACCTCATACTATATTCTCCTGGTTGCGACTGTATCTTTACCAACAGAAGATACAAGGAACTCGTGGCAAACAGAGAAGCAGGGGCCTTAACGTGCAGGGGCTCGGACAGGGACAACAGGAGATCTTGGCGATGGAAGTTCACTGAGGGTCAAGGCCGTGGGAGAGCAGGACGGTGACGCTTCCTTCTGATGGGATGCTCTGGTCAGCGGACAGAGACAACAGTGCCTGACGTTGTGA
Organism: Avena sativa; assembly: GCA_916181665.1. Lineage (NCBI taxonomy): Eukaryota > Viridiplantae > Streptophyta > Magnoliopsida > Poales > Poaceae > Avena > Avena sativa. Next base: position 336,511,346 of record OV702289.1, read on the forward strand.
GGGGTGGAGGCCGACGGGGCGAGGCCAGGGTAGCACATGGTGGTGAGAGAGGCGCCATGGCGGGGCTTGTTGATGACGACGAGGGGCGCGAGGGGCGGCGCTTCGCTCGGCAGCCGCAGTAGAGCTCGGGCGAGGGGCGGTCGAGGGCGCGACGCGAGATCCGCGAGGAAGGCGACCTCGTGAGGTGGAGGGCGCTAGGAGGAGAGGCCGACGATGGCGATGATTGGGCGTAGAGCGGCGGCAGGGCAGAGGCGCTCGGGCCAGCGAGGGATGAGCAGGGGCATGGTGGCGGCGCTGTGCCAGGGGAGGATGGCGCGCTCGATGCAGCGGAAGATGAGGAAGGGACAACCGAGGCGAGCTCCTGTGGTAGAAAAGCGGGAGGAAGGGGCGCTCGGCCTGGGGAGGAAGGGGATGGCCGGGCGCTGGCGGCGTGTCTCGGTTCCAGTTGACGGCGCGGCGGTGGTAGGTGGGAGAACGCGAGGAAGGAGGTGGTATCGGGGTGCATCGATGCGGAAGCTCCGAGCACATCGCAATTCTAGGGTAGGGTCGGGCTCGCATCGAGGGGACACGATCGAGCGGGCGACAGGGCGTGTCGGTCGCAGAGCTGGGTGGATAGCGAGTGGTAGGGGTAAGTGGTGTACCGTGGGGTCGCTTGTGGTGTATGTGACCATGCATGTCGGTTGCGGCTACGAGGTGGCAAGGGTGAGAGGGTGGCGGCGGTAGGGAGTGGAGTGGATGCTAGGGTTAGGATTAGGTTAGATCTATTAGGGTTTAGGCGGGCCAGGTAGTAGGTAGTCTGAATCAGTTGGGTCTCTGGCCCGATGGGTGAGACTGCCTCCCCGGACAAAACGTTGTTTTATTTATTATTGTTTTGTTTTATTTTAAAGATCTTTTGCAAATAATTTTTCGACAAAACAAAATATCCGGAAGAGGCCGTGTTTTTAATTTGAAATTAAGATGGGAGATATATAGAAAACAAAACTAGGCTTTTCAAAAATAGTTTTAGGCAAATCATGCATGATGATGATGATGCTCAAATGCAATGTGGCATGATGATATGAGCATACGGTCATGATGATGCACAAAATAAAAACAACACGCGATTTGCTAGTAGTGGTTTTCATGGGGTGCTACAATTCGACACCACTAACAATGGATCTCGCCCTCGAGATCCTCCTCATGGTACGAGGAAGAAGGCCGATGATCTGGGTCTTCTCGCTTCGTGTAAATCCTCACGACACCACTAACATCTAGAATACGGCGACACCACCGACAAGGCGTCGTTGTTCACATTCGTTGAGAGAACACTCCAGAGAAAACAAAGGACAAAGGTAGATGTCTCAAAAGAAAAGGCCACCTCTAACTTCCATGGAAGGAATAAAATCGCATTGATCCACCGATTCAATGTACAGAGCGAATGATAAGAGTAGTCGGATGGTGATCACTCCATCACGCACCCGAAGCATTACTCTGCACATGAATAGGAGAATTATGCAACCAACTCTTGAAATTTTAGACTGAAGATCTTCAAAAGCGGTGTCCTGATAGTAAAGGAGTGATGTAGGCTCTTCATCGGATCTAATGTAGAAGATGTCGCCGCGTTTGGAAACATCAGAAGATACAAAAGAAAGATTTCAGTGGATTTTGATCCACCGAATGGTACAACAGATGAAGGGTTACTCAGATAACACGAAGACCGGATGTGGAAACACCATCACAAAAGGAAAGAATCGAAACCCTGAAGGTACGACAGAAACTCAACCACGAGAATTCCTGGACTCGAAGAAAAGATAAGAGAGCAGATCCAAACACGCAGAGGTAAGAGGAGAATAACATAGGGTAAGGAGTAAAAACAGAGCTAATCAGATCTATCCAACCGATTTTTGCAAAAATAGTTTTTGACACTCTACATCGTCCGTTAGCTAGGTTATCCTACAGGCTGGACCAGTGGGTATCGCAACTGCTGAGCTCTGATGCCACTTTGCAACACCCTCAAATCGGCCCTATGCAAGTTTTAGCGATTCCCGCCAAACCCGCATAGAAACGATTCAAAAATGCCCACCAGACACTTGTGTGCGGGTGGAAAACTAAGTAATAACGTTACACAATAGTCCACGATGGAACCCACAGAAACATATATATATATACAACAACGACTCCATGAGTCAAAAATACCAATATACAATACAAAGATCCAAATCACCTTGAAACGATACAACATCCGAGTACGGATAAGATGCAAATGGGGCTAAGAGCCCTGAAGAATAACCAATGGCGTCCATAACCCTGTCCAGGCCAGGCCGGAAGGGTAACCCTGCTAACGACATCGATCTCAAAACCTGCTAAAACAAAAGGGGAGCCGACAAAGGGCAAAGGAAAAGGGAGCGGTCAGTACCGAGGCCAGTACACGGCGAGTGTAGAATTCGGCGGCTCTCGTCTACATAGGTATGGTGGACTGAAGCGGCAGCGAAGCATGCACTAAAGAACCTATAGAGACTCGATACATCTGTCGGCTATTAGAGAGGGATAAGAAAGACCTATCTGGAACCAACCTTATACTAACACCAATCATACCCATCCTGGTATTCCCCCTCGAGACCAAACGAGGAAGTCAAACCGAGGAACTCACACAGTTGGCAGTTTTATTCTTTGTATTATAGTTGCAGCACTTACTAGTCTGATATAGATAGCATGAGTCATCCCGATATCATAAGAAGTGGGCAGTTTTAGTTAACCATTCAGTTGTAGTTGCAGTATTTACTAGTCAGATACAATTAGCATGTGACATCCCAAACCTAGCAGTTGTTGGCACTTTTATTCATTCCATTGGAGTTGCGATACTTACTAGGCAGATATAACATGACACGATACACCCTAATTGCAGCAGTTGTTGGCACTTTTATTATCCATTCTCTTGTAGTGAAGCTGATTACTAGTCACATATTAAGTCAAATTTATAGCATACTTTAGTTATGCTTGTCTATGATCGAGATACTGTGCTCCAAGTCGTCCATAACCGCGGACACGGTTTTCAGAAAGATTTACCCTGCAGGGGTGCACAAATAGCAACACACACACGATCAACCTCGGAAAAACCAAATCAAAACCCAACGAGGCTTTCATGACAAAGCAATCACAGGATTCATAAATCATTTCAGGGGGGCCACCCCACTAAGCTACCCGCAACGAAGTTGGCCGGCTCCAATACGGACCCATTGTTTGTGTGGACGGCGGTAAACGACTGGGAACCCGAAAGTGTGATTGGGCTTGTCGATACAGCGAAAACGTGTCACGATCCAAAACAGTACAGGTTCTCCACGCACAATCGTAAATAAAGCAGTAAAGCATGGCATAGGTACATGATAGTAATAAAGCCCCAAACTAGTTTGTGGCCCCAAGAAATAAGAAATGAATCAATCTCTGGCTAAGGGGATTCAGAGTCCCATATGCGGATAGTGTGATAGTCAAAGAACAGGTATCAAGTACTCGGGGCCTACGAGACACAAGTGAGCGGTTAAAAACCAAATATTTGCTATTACCCACCGATGCCTCTGCATTAGTTATAACTATTCCCAGCATTTTAATCGAGTTGTATTTAAAGTCATGATCATCTCTACAATTAAACATGTGCCAACCTTCCAACAACGGTGGAACGACAACAACACGAATCAGCACCTGAGCTAGCAACTACGACTCGCAAGGCTGACTATCTATCAAACAATAGGCAATAGGATGTGTCCAAGCCAATATAGAGGCTGCAAGGAATATAAAGGGTGCACGGAAACTAAAGCACCGCAACACAGATAACAATACATCAACAGGAGGAAGTAAAGACTACAAATGTAAAATAGGTAGAAAGGGGGAGAATGCTCGCCTGGAAAACACTGTCGAAGGTACATTATCCGAAGGACTTGTCGATACTCGCATCCACTCAATGGCCTAATCCGCAAAGAAGCAAATCACTAGAAGAAACACTAGATGCACTATTTAATACTATGGGAGAAGATCGGGCATGATGCATGTATGATGCATGACATGGCAAAGATGCGATGCAATTAGACAATATTAAGCGGAACCGGGGTCCCGATAATTAATTAGAAGGTTCAAGTTATTTAGCTACCCCGAAATTTAAATGTTGTATTAACAAGGCAAAACATGGCATCGGTTCGGTATACCAATTTAAATGGAGCCAATATAAAACTAGATTTGCCCACATATGGTCTCCATATTTAATTATGAGGTGAATCGACAAAGTACCCCCAACAAATGAATATGTATGAGATCATGAACAATTTAAATGCAGCAAGTATATGTCATATATTATAAAAATAGGGGTCTCGGAAAGGGAATCACATGTCAGTTCTGGAGATCTTGGATGCCGAGGGTTCACCATGGGTTCAGGTTCGGTCTCGACGATATCGGTCTTTGGATCGGGCTTCGAGGTCTTCAGAGTCTCGGACATCGGATTCGTGAAGAAGGTCATGCCGGTTTCGGGAAGGAGACCTTGGCGTTTTGAGAGGAAGGTCTTGGTGTATCTACTTCTTTGACGATGGCGATCTTGGTCCAACATCACCGCCGGTCTTCGGATGTTTGTCCTCGGTGAGACAAAACTTGTAAAATGGGGCACCGAATGAAAAGATCTTCACAAGCATTGGCGTTATTCTCGTGACCTCATACTATATTCTCCTGGTTGCGACTATATCTTTACCAACAGAAGATACAAGGAACTTGTGGCAAATAGAGAAGCAGGAGCCTTGACGTGCAGGGGCTCGGACAGGGACATCAGGAGATCTTGGCGACAGAAGTTCACTGATGGTTGAGGCCGTGGCAGAGCAGGACGGCGACGCTTCCTTCCGATGGGATGCTATGGTCAGCGGACAGAGACAACAGGGCCTGACACTGTGAGGGGTGGAGGCCGACGGGGCAAGGCCAGGGGAGCACATGGTGGTGAGAGAGGCGCCAAGGCGGGGCTTGTTGACGATGACGAGGGGCGTGAGGGGCGGCGCATCGCTCGGCAGCCTCAGCAGAGCTCGGGCGAGGGGTGGTCGAGGGCACGACGCAAGATCCGCGAGGAAGGCGACCTCATGAGGTGGAGGGTGCTAGTTGGAGAGGCCGACGGCGGCGCGGATTGGGCGTAGAGCGGCGGCAGGGCAGAGGCATCGGGCCAGCGAGGGATGAGCAAGGGCATGGCGGCGGCACTGTCCAGGGGAGGATGGCACACTCGATGCATAGGAAGATGAGGAAGGGACGACCGAGGCGAGCTCCTTTGGTAGAAAAGTGGGGGGAAGGGGCGCTCGGCCATGGGGAGGAAGGGGATGGCCGGGCGCTGGCGGCGTGTCTCGGTTCCAGTTGACGAGGCAGCGGTGGTAGGTGGGAGAATGCGAGGAAGGAGGCGGTATCGGGGTGCATCGATGCGGGAGCACCGAGCGCGTCGCGATTCTAGGGTGGGGTCGGGCTCGTGTGGAGGGGACGCGATCGAGCGGGCAACAGGGCGTGTCGGTCGCAGGGCTGGGTGGACAGCAAGCGGTAGGGGTAGGTGGTGTACCATGGGGTCGCGTGTGGTGTACGTGACCATGCATGTCGGTTGAGGCTACGAGGTGGCAAGGGTGAGAGGGTGGCGGCGACAGGGAGTTGAGTGGAGGCTAGGGTTAGGATTAGGTTAGATCTATTAGGGTTTAGGCGGGCCGGGTAGTAGGTAGTCTGAATCAGTTGGGTCTCTAGCCCGATCGGTGAGACTGCCTCCCCGGACAAAACGTTGTTTTATTTATTATTGTTTTGTTTTATTTTAAAGATCTTTTGCAAATAATTTTTCGACAAATCAAATTATCAAGAAGAGGCCAGGTTTTTAATTTGAAATTAAGATGGGAGATATATAGAAAAAACTAGGCTTTTTGAAAATAATTTTAGGCAAATCATGCATGATGATGATAATGCTCAAATGCAATGTGGCATGATGACATGAGCATGTGGTCATGATGATGCACAAAATAAAAACAACACGCGATTTGCTAGTAGTGGTTTTCGCGGGGTGCTACAAATGGGCCCTCTCCCCTCAAGGAATTGGCCCATTATGCCCTTTGACCATTTAATTGATTTTGTCTTTATTAAATAATTATGAATAAATGAATAAATCAATATTTAACATTCAGTCACATATTATTCAACCTCCGTGTCTATGTAACACCTTCCACCTCCACTGCGGACATCTTCCGGACTTACCGAAACCCTTCCGATTTTCTCTCTACTATTCTTCGGCGATTCTTCCAATCCTATAAACACTCTCTAAGCATCATCAAGCCCTTAAGAGTTATACCCCACGGTTCGGGAACACTCTAGACATGGTCGGGACACTCCCGGACCAATGATCAACAGAGGTACCTGGATGGCCATGTGACCCTTGTGCGTTCCACGAAGATCTTTTGCCATTTGAACCGGGACAATCGTGTCTTATTCCCTTTGTCCCTCCATACTTGTATTGCACGAGATCTGATCAATGATATCATCATGTCATGTTCAATCTCGTTACCGAACAATGCTACTTGACTCGTTCCGACAAGTGATATCCCTGTGATCAAATCACACGCTGCACAGCTATTGGATATAACTTCTCTGAGTGGGCCCTTGAGTATCTTTCCGTCACGTGGACGGACAAATCCCGCTCTTGACATATATTGCCTCTATGGTTTCCTCTGAGTACCTTAACACACCTTTATAACCATTGTATTACCAAGTGGCACTTGATGCTATCTAAGCACTCCCGGGAGACGGTGATTGATATAGCCTCACAGTCTAAGGAATAGTCCACGAGGATCCATTTCTAATCATCGTAACTTGAACTTCATGACATGATCAGGTCACGATGTTTAGGTTGGGTATTGGTTCATCATCTCATTCACAGAATGAGTTGACTCCATTTCCAACTGGCATAAATGCCACATGATCAGGAAACTTGATCATCTGTTGACCAATGAACCAGTGACTAGAGTTTCACTAGGAACCCCTGGTTGTTTATATATCACATGTGTATTGATGTTTCCACTCAATACAGTTATAGCATGATATAAAACTTAATCATAAACTATATGAAATATGATAATAGTCCTTATAACTATTTGTCTATAGGGCATATTTCCAAAAGTCTCTCACTTGCACTAGAGTACAAAAACACTAGCTACATTTGTTCTTAATCATTGGCACCATATCCGGTACCCTGAACATGCTTGCTCATGGAAGAGGTTGATTCTTGGGTATGTACTTTACAATCCCAAATCCTTTGCAACTTACTAATGTCACCTTGATTGACATTAATACTTTATCATCACATGATAACATCTGTGTGTATGCATCGTCGCTATGGCAGCAGAACGAGGCCTAATTCCAGGAGCCTATAGTGACTTTAGATCAACCTCGAGGGCTTTCTCATGGGCACTGTGCCCTGGGACACATCACTACGTTAAAAGCGAACTAGCCCCGCCATAACATTATACAACACTTTAGATGGTACCCTCATCTATTATTATAAATGTACTCATCGAAACTCTAGTGCACTCTGTGCAACTTTCGATGTTTTTGTTCACCTCGCTTCCTACTTGACTTTAACCAGTATTTACAGGAGTTTCCAACATATTCCCTTATAACATAACCCTTTATGTTTTAAGATATGTCATCCTCTATGGATTTGGAAAATGTGTCTGCAGTTCTCTATTAGACACTACGGACAAACTTAGCTCAACATTCTGTGATTCAAACTTAATCACTTTCAAACGTTCTTTATTGGATCGCATATTATGTTAAGTTATCATCATGGTTTTCTAAGATAGAACCTATGTCTCAACATAGTGGATGATGATCATCCTTTTCTTTCTTTCACACATTGATGTTAAACTTAATACTATTCCTAACTTGAGTTATTAAGGACCAGTTCTTTAATTAACTTCTATTCTGAAACGCTATTCAGAATCCCTTAAGGAATACTACCTAATGTCATAATACATTTATTATCAACTTCTACACCCTATAAATCATTATTTATTGGCACTTGCGCTTTTATTCTTAACACACTTAAGAATCACTCCTATAAGCTCCCACTCAAAATATGTTACTAACATATTTGGGTATGAGTCACTACTCTTACTCAAACTATGTTCATGCATATTTGAATTTGAGACTTATATTGCTCCCACTCAAAAATATGTCATTCACATATTGTTTTAGGAAGAATTTTATAACTCCCACTCAATTTCATGCAAATTGCATATCCACTCACTATTTTGAACAACTTAAAAATCCTTTGATCAAATATCAAAGTGAGAGATTGAGTATGAGACACTAGTACTTTTACTAGTTTCAAATCGACTAGACATTAAGCACACATGAATCAAATTCATTTGAATTCGTCCAATACTTGACAAATTGTGATTTTGTCATTCACCCCCTTTTCCACTATGGCTTTGCAGTCATTTGGGAAAATTCGAAGTAACCCCTTTTACTTGTGAGAGTTAGCAACGAATTGCTTTCTAATCTCAAGTGAATTTTGCTTCTAGGATTTCTCATAATTCTAGTTTACCATTATTTCCATAGTAGTTCGTAGGCATGTCATATTCCAAGAATCATGACAAATGATTCACAAATGTCTCCATACAAGATATGGGTTACATTTTGAATCCTACTTTATGTAGTGAAAACACCAGTGGGGAAAACACAATGATCATTATCATTTATTCTTTCCTTTGTGAAGAGAATCGATCAGGAACGTTTTCCGTTGCGCTTCTCAATACTCTGATGCAGGGATTTGAATCCTCATCATGTTTTTCACTATCTGCCATTTGCTTCATAATGGAGAAATATCACTGAAAGTGAGCTTTCTCAAGAATGCACCAAAATCCAAGCAATACAAGTTTTGCTTCTTTTGGTTTCAGCTATGGATTTTGTATTCAAAGTTTCCAATGAATACTCTACAAGGACTTATTCGCTATTGTTTTGGTTATACCGAATAACCCCAAACCTTTTACGACGATCCATACTAGATATGGAGCCGCTTTCATGAATCCAGATGGTTCACTATATTTTTCTAATTGAGTGCTAACTACTTCTAACTAATGGTCTTTACATCTACACTACAACGATTTGTTTGGCGCCATCTATTTACCCACTTTGATATCTAATCTCACATCGTGATGCTTTGCATTTTGACATTTCAAAACACTTTGGATTCCACAATTTATTTATGCCACTCTTATAAAGTTGAATTTCATTACTATTGATCATATCAAATAGTTTCATATTCATGTTCCCTTTGGTAAAAGATGACCCACAAGTATAGGGGGTGTATCGCAGTATTTTCGAGGGAAGTGAAACCCAATTTATTGATTCGACACAAGGGGAGCCAAAGAATATTTATAAGCCTTAACAACTGAGTTGTCAATTCGGCTACACCTGGAAACAATCTTGCTCACAACAGTTTATTAGTAGCAACAGTTTTGTAGTAGGAATAGCAAAGTAGCAGCAGTAGTAAAGTAAAGACAGCAGTAACAATAGCAGTAAATAGTAGGATTCGAGTGCGGTAGGCATAGGGATGGATGGACCGGCGTTGCATGGACAAGACAATTCACATAGAAATCAGAACATAGGGCAATTGCAGATAAATAAGATAAAGCATCCAAGTACTAGATAATCCTAGGCATGTGTTCCATATATAGTCATGCGTGCTTGCAATGAGAACTTGCACAACATCTTTTGTCCTACCAGCCCGTTTACAACAGGGCCTCAAGGGAACTACTGGCAATTAAGGTGCTCCTTTTAATAGAGCACCGGGGAAAAGCATTAACACTCTCTGAACACATGTGATCCTCACATCAAAGCCATTCCCTCCGGTTATCCAGATTTCTGTCACATCGGGGCCATTGGTTCCGGACAACAACGTGTGTATACAACTTGTAGATAAGACCATAAACAATACTATCATAATGAATCAATAACATGTTCAGATCTGAAATCATGGCACTCAGGCCCTAGTGACAAGCATTAAGCATAACAAGTCGCAACAAAGTCATAAAGCACTAATAAAAGATACTAGGCGCCATGCCCTAATAATCTGATGCCATTACATGAACAATCCCATCCAATCCCTACCATCCCCATAGCCTACAGCGGGGGATTACTCACTCATAGATGGGGGAAACATGGATGGTCGATGGAGAAGCGATGGTGATGATGATGGCGATGATCTCCTCCAATTCTCCATCCCGGCAGGGTGCAAGAATGGAGTTTCTGGTGATGTTTCATGGAATCTGGTGGTGGCGGCGGAGCGGAACTCCTTCTAGAAAAACGTCGACCCCTCCTAAGTTTTTAGGTCAGAAGGCAACTTATAGGCGAAGAGGGAGACCGAGGGGGAGTCTGGGGTGGCCAGACCACCCCCTGGCGCTGCCAGGCCCAGCCCGCACGGCCAGGTGGTGTGGCTAGGCACCAGCCCCACTCAGTCTCATATTCTAGCTCCGGGAGTCTTCTGGTAAAATAGGATTTTTGGCTTTTGTCCCGTCCAATTTCTAGAATATTCATTTTCTGACTTTCCTAGAACCAAAAACAGCAGAAAACAGGCAACTAGCACTGTGGCTCTTGTTAATAGGTTAGTCCAAGAAATCATATGAAAAGTACTCCAAAGTGTGGACAAAACACAAGAAAGTAGATAATACCAAGCATGGAACATCAAAAATTATAGATACATTTGCAATGTATCAACATCCCCAAGCTTAACTCCTGCTCGTCCTCGAGTAGGTAAGTGATAAAAAGAAAGAATAATTTTTGAGGTGACATGCACCATCATAAACTTGATCAAAGTGTTTGTAAAACAATGATAGCTGGGATCATAGTACTGCAATCATAACATGAAAGATAAAGTTCTAGCAATAAGACAAAGAAACTATGATGCAACATGAAAAGGCACAAACAAAAGATTCATGAATAACAATGCTTTGCAAGACGTTTGTTTGTTTCACATAAAGAAAACATAGCATCGTGGTATTCAGCTTGTCCCTCATAGAATAGCAAATATAAATGCATAGGACACCTTCAAAGTTCATAACAGTGACTAGATACAAATAGTTTATAATAAGCAATATCAAGGTATGCATTAATCAACAAGTCTTGGGACAATGCACATAGAACTAAGAATGTCCACTATGCTCTCAATGTAGGTGCATAAAGATAGAAGGTGGAGACTCAATATATATAAGTGGAAGAAAGGCCTTCAAAGAAGGAAGCAGAGATTCAAGTTTCATAAAGAGCTTCCAAAAATTATGGTACTTATAGCTTTCATCTCTCATTGCCCCTATCATAAGCATCTTGAAGTGATTAAGGTTAAAGTGAACAAACTATGGTGTACATGCTTGACAAAGTATAAGTTAGAAATCTCATGTCCCTTGAATACAAGGGCCGCTCCTCATGCTACTCAAGTTTAGTCACCGGTAAGTTCTTGTCATCGTAAGTACATGTGCATCATAGAGAACCGCCAACGGGGTACCCCTTGCCCGATGATATGGAAGAATCCCCATATCAAAATGACAAGGCAAGCAGACAACGAGCATCTCAGCAATCTTCATATTTACCATGGGAATATGGTGCTTTTTTTCTTTCTCCCTTTTTTCTCAATATAGGAATCTTTTTTTATAAGAAGAATGCTTCATAGACAGCTCATTATGGTTACGCTGCAGGTTTCCACCATGTCAGCATGGATTAGACCAGCGGCCCAGGCGTTTCTCTAACACATATACATAACTCCATGGACTTACAAGCTCCCCTTTCATTTCACACCGACGACATCCATATACAAAAGAGCATGATATCAACTAGGTACAAGTACCAAGTGCAATGTTGAAAGCGTTCCCCATGAAAGCATGGTTCTGCTAATTCCCAACAAATAAGTGCAATCATATACAACATAGACGACACAATGGTTCAAGTTTATTAAGGGCAAGAAAAGTAAAGTGTGCCATCAAGTTCGTGAGAGATTTAATCACTAGTTTTCTCATAACAAGTTTAATTTGGAAGGTAAAAAAAAGCATGAATATACTTGGAATAGCATAAGCTAGTAGGTAGGTATGGTGGACTCTTTGGAATAAATTGGTTTAGGGAGTTGGATGCATGAGTGGAACTCATACTTGGTTGCGAAGGCTAGCAAAAGACTGGGAGCGACAAAGTAAGAGAGCAATAATAGCCATAATCATGCAGAGCGACAAAACATCATTGATCAAAGCATAAAGTGATACTACAAGTTGAAAACTAAAGGATCATAAAGGCTATGGCGACTTGAGATAGTCATAACATGGTGTGAGCATGTGCCAAGTCAACCCAAATAAAGCATCAAAGGAGAATACCACTATACTATCCTTTAATATGCTAAAACAACGCATGATTCATCCAAGGCACATTAAGCAATCTCAATTGTTTATAACAAGTCATGCTACAACAAAGAATACTAAGCATAAACCCAAAACAATATGAAGCATGGCATGACAAAGCATAGGCCACAGTAAAAAACAAGCTCTCTTTAACACTAAAGCATGAACTTTCCTACTCTTTTCCAAACCAAACCAAACTATTTAAAAACCAATGTAGGAAAGAGGGGGTACAGACAATTTATTCAGCAAACTAAGCAAACCAAGCAAACGAAAAACCAAAACGAAAACGAAAAAGAAGACGCTCCAAGAACAACACAACTGTGCATGAAACAATAAAAATGAAGCGTTTGGAAGAATCCTGGGATTTTTATTGATAAAGAAGGGGATGCCTTGGGCATCCCCAAGCTTTGACGCTTGTATCTATTGGATATTTCTTGGGGTGACACGCGTGCCATCCCCAAGCTTGAGCTTTAGTCCATCCTTCATCTCATTACTCATTCCTTCCATACACCTGAAATTTTTCCTTCATACAAAACTTCACGCAATCTTTATTAGCAACACTAGCTGAATGCCCGCGCATTGCTGCGAAAGAGCAAAATTAGTTCACTGAAATAATAGAAAATAACCCATAATATGATGACATGGTTATCTTATATTATGCATTACAGTGTTTATGTCTTTCAAAAGAGCATAACTATCAGTACAACCACCAAGTGCCCAGTATGCGTTTTGTCACTTTCATAAGAGCAGAACTATCAGTACAATACCAACTGGTTTAGGCTCAATGCGGTATTTAGAAATTTTGAAAACTTTGTTTTTGTCTCAAAAAATTCAGAAATTAAATATACAAGTGCATAGAGTAGTGACAAAAGAAAAAGTGCCACGAGAACAATCTAGCAAAGGAATGTGATGGTTCTGAAGCATTCGTGGCATGATCACCAATTCCAAATACCTCGGTTTCCAGCCATCCACCATGGTGCTCGACCATGGCATCCACCGACATGTCCAGAGCCACGGGAAGAGCTCGACCACGGTGTCCACCGACATGTCCAGAGCCAATTAATATGAATACAAGAGATCGTCGCTGGCTAGCTCCGTGTCAGTAAAATTAAGGACTCCCTATCACATAAAAATAGTATCGGCACATATATATGTTGCTACATATAAGAAGTTGCATATAGGGCCATGAAACTTGGCACATACACAATTGTAGAAATGTTGAACTAAAATGTCAACTCGACTGAGGGAAGTCAGTCAAGTCACTACCTAGCCAAGGTTTTTTCCTCAGTTCTTTGATGGTCTGGATTGGATGCAACCTGCATATTATTAAGGCTCAAATGGCATTCACTTAGTGTATCAGAGAGCATTTTTAGTTGATCCGCTAATATACCTTCCACAATAAATGCAGATAAGTTGGACTCCAGCCAAACTCTGCTGGCATCGGGAGGATCATGATGCTCATATTGACCTGGAAAATTCAGTTAGCCCATGATAAGCCCCCAAACAAACAACAGCCTGAAACAGCTCAACCATTGCCATAGTCAGACACCCCTGTCATCTCGTACTGCTCGGCTTTGCAGTCAGCGCACTTCCTGGCCAACACCTTGTGCTCCGGCTATAACACGCAGGCAGCTCCGAACCGGTCGTACGAACTGGTAAAGGTTCTCATGCCTCCTCGTCGGCTTGTGCCAGCCACTGGTCACCGGGTCTGAAGACAAAAAGTAGTCGACCATTGAAAGGAGTCTACGCTTTGGGCTCGTGATGTGAAACCTTGCCACAGTTAGAGAGTTCAGCGCATGCTGCTGAGTCTGGGCAGCGAGCTGCCTTGTCGTTTCGATGCTAGTGGTTATAGGCCGGCCATTCCTTTCTCCAGGGACCAAGGAGCGCACCCACCTGCTGGTCTATGGCGATGACATGGAGTGCTTCATCTCATGCCATTTTATGGAACCGAGAGCAACATCAGAAGAGATGATAAAAACATTATAGCTCGACTAAATGGAAGAATTAACTCAGTTGGTAATATGTGGTTAACAATGAATGTTGGTAAAGACCCAGAGACGAAGTGGCTACAAACTTGGTATGAAGACCATCAATTGAAGAATTAAAAGTATTCGGAGATAGAAATCTAAGAAGAATTTTGACTTGAGCATTTCGTCGAACACATGACTGACCATATCAAGAGATTTTCCTTAATTCCGAAGTGATGCACGGGTGCTCATATGATGTCTTGGAGAAGTCGTCGATTGCTGCTGGCCATGATGGCGTCGTGAGCGTCGACATCCAGCGGAGACGATGTTAAATTGAATTCCCCGGGGCCAGCGTCGTCCGCCTCAAAGCCCTCATCCCCAGCAGCTCTCGTCCGCATCCCCGCGCGAGGATACAGGGGTTCGGCCCCCAACGGTTCAGCAAGGTTGGGGCAGCGGGGAGGTCGGAGGAGAGCTGTTAGAGGCCGGCCATGGGCGGAGGAACAACGACAAGGAGTTTGAGCGGAAGGTGTAGGCGGTTGCGACTGCGAGCGTCCTGCGCCGAGCTGCATCGCCCTTGTCTTTTTTTAACTGCGTCGCCCTCCTCTGCTTACCACGGATGTATTTTTCTTTCTCGAAAACTAATCAAAACGTTCCCACTTAACAGTGGCATGGCGGGTAAATAAGACCAAACGGTAGGGCCAAAATCGTTCAAAAAAGGCAGACGGAAAATTTTGGAGCTAACGAATGACGTGAATCTTTTTAATAATATAGATTAGTGCACTCAAGATAATAGGTATTTAGGTTCAGTTCTAACACCAATAAAACTTCCATTAAAATAATAGCTACTGTAGCACTTCCCTCAAAAAGCTCAAATTCCCAAAAGAACTCAAAAAGGAACCAACAAGAAGCAAATGCAAAAAATGGCAGAAATCTGTCAAAACAGACCAGCAGGTAAATACGAATTTTTTCGAAGACCTTATGTTCCTCAAATCAAAAAGTCTTGGACTAACGAAAGTTAGATAACAACCTGGGGCAGAAGTACAAAAAATTACACCTCAAACCGACATTCAGAGATTTTACACGAATTTTTACGATGAAGCACAGAAATCTGTTTCGGGAAAGCAACTTTCCCAATCATTACTTCTCTCTCATTAGAGGTTACTCTTGTCACAAAAAGCAAATAAAAAGGATAAGGAGCGGTTATTACTGAAGTAATAACTTCCAAGACTCATCTAAAACTTTTGGTTTATCTCCCAATAAGTAATTTTCTTTAACGCCTTTAAGTTAGGCATAAGAAGCAAGAAAGAATCAAGTGTTCTCAAATGAAGAAGCATTAAAACCAAATTTCTTGCCCTTACCTCTCTTACTTTTATTCTTAACCTTGGGGAAAATATGATTGTTTGGTGGAGAAGACTGGTGCATGGTCCCCTTTCCCACATCTATTATTGCTCCAAGGAGTTCTAATAGGGACCTTCCAAGTGTAATTTGTCCTTTTCCTGCACATTCAATAACAAGATAATCAGTAGAAATCATTTTCCCAAGGATCTTTGTAAACACTCCTTCAGCTATTGCAATAGGTAATATGGTAGCATTATTAGCAAGAGATATTTCTTTTCCTCCTTCAGTAAGCCCCCAAAGATTCAAAGATTCATAAATATCTTTGGGCATAAGACAAAATTCAGACATGATATCACAGCGGGCTTGAAAAGTTTTAGTGTTTATCTCAATCTTTATTGTAGGGAGCCAATTTGATGGTTCAGAATTTATTGGAACATAATTATGATGCTCCCTAAGCGTATTATAGCAATCTTTTAAGCTAGTAGTGCTAGTCTAAAGAGTGTTTAGTCTAGCAAATATTCTTGCGAAAGAAATATCAGTTTGGCTAGGCAAGTTGTAAGTGAGGATCAATTTCTTTATAGCATTTATAGCATCATCCTCATTACATTGGAGGAAATCTCCTCCCACAACAGCATCTAAAGCATATCTATAGAAAAGAGCAATTCCAAGGTAAAAACTGCTAAGGAACAAGCTTTGAGTCATTTTAGGCTCAGTTTTTTCATGTAGATGAGAGATTCTAGACCAAGCTTCCTTAAAACTTTCCTCAATTACTTGTTTAAAAGTGAAAATCATTTCCTCGGGTGACACAGTGACTGGATCAAGGCTAGACATAATGGCAACTTGAGAAAGGAACTAATTTTTTGTGTGTTTTCAAATAAGAAAGCAAACTAGTAAAACTAATTTTTTTGTGTTTTTGATAAAGAAACAAACAAACAAAGCAAAAAGAAACTAAGCAAAACAAAAATAACAAAGTAAAGAGATTGGTTATGAAGGACTCCCCTTGTGAAGATGTCCTTGACTCCCGGCAACAGCGCCAGAAAATAGTCTTGATGACCCACAAGTATAGGGGGTGTATCGCAGTATTTTCGAGGGAAGTGAACCCCAATTTATTGATTTGACACAAGGGGAGCCAAAGAATATTTATAAGCCTTAACAACTAAGTTGTCAATTCAGCTGCACCTGGAAACAATCTTGCTCACAACAGTTTATTAGTAGCAACAGTTATGTAGTAGGAATAGCAAAGTAGTAGCAGTAGTAAAGTAAAGACAATAGTAACAATAGAAGTAAACAGTAGGATTCAAGTGCGGTAGGCATAGGGATGGATGGACAGGCATTGCATGGACAAGACAATTCACACAGCAATCAGAACATAGGGCAATTGTAGATAAATAAGATAAAGCATCCAAGTACTAGATAATCCTAGGCATGTGTTCCATATATAGTCATACGTGCTCGCAATGAGAACTTGCACAACATCTTTTGTCCTGCCAGCCCGTTTGCAGCGGGGCCTCAAGGGCACTACTGAAAATTAAGGTGCTCCTTTGAATAGAGCACCAAAGAAAAGCATTAGCACTCCGTGAACACATGTGATCCTCACATCAAAGACATTCCCTCCGGTTATCCCGATTTCTGTCACTTCGGGGCCATTGGTTCCGGACAACAACGTGTGTATACAACTTATAGATAAGACCATAAACAATACTATCATAATGAATCAATAACATGTTCAGATCTGAAATCATGGCACTTGGGCCCTAGTGACAAGCATTAAGCATAACAAGTCGCAACAAAGTCATAAAGCACTAATAAAAGATACTAGGCACCATGCCCTAATAATCCGATGCCATTACATGAACGATCTCATCCAATCCCTACCATCCCCATAGCCTGCAGCAGGGTATTACTCACTCATAGATGGGGGAAACATGGATGGTCGATGGAGAAGTGATGGTGATGATGATGGCGATGATCTCCTCCAATTCTCCGTCCCGGCAGGGTGCCAGAACGGAGTTTCTGGTGCTGTTTCGTGGAATCTGGTGGTGGCAGCGGAGCAGAATTCCTTCTAGAAAAACGTCGAACCCCCATGAGTTTTTAGGTCAGAAGGCAACTTATAGGCAAAGAGGGAGACCGAGGGCGAGTCTGGGGTGGCCAGACCACCCCCTGGCGCGGCCAGGCCCAGCCCGCGCGGCCAGGTGATGTGGCTAGGCGCCAGCCCCACTCCGTCTCATATTCTGGCTCCGGGAGTCTTCTGGTAAAGAGGATTTTTGGCTTTTGTCCTGTCCAATTCCGAGAATATTCATTTTCTAACTTTCCTAGAACCAAAAACAGCAGAAAACAGGCAGCTGGCACTGTGGCTCTTGTTAATAGGTTAGTCCAAGAAATCATATGAAAAGTACTCCAAAGTGTGGACAAAACACAAGAAAGTAGATAAAACCAAGCATGGAACATCAAAAATTATAGATACATTTGCAATGTATTAGTAAACTACTTTACACTTTTAAACAATCATATAGTGATGATTACCATTTTCGTTAAAACACAAGACATCAAATATGTATTTACTTTTAACAATTCATTAAACACTTTGTATTTAAGTAATACACGTTGTTCAAGTTATTTTGCCGAACTTAGGCATGATTTATATGTGATAAGAAATCGAATGACTTTCATATATTATCACATAACTTTGAATTTTAAACAATGGTTTTTAAGGCATTTTAATATTTTACAAATGTTCATGCATTATCAATTAGTTTCAAACAACAAGGATAATTCACATGCAATGAAACAAGATATGAACATAAATAGAAATCATTCGTTAAAGTAGGACAACTGTTTGTTACAAACTCATATGAATAACCATGTCACAAAGTGTGAGACACACTAAAGAAGTTCACAATCTTTTGATTACAATAATCATCCTAAAACATAAACTAAGTGATAAATGTCGAGGGAGAGTGTCGTTGGCCATCATTGTCATGCTCGCCATCAACACACAACGTCACCTCCTCTCTTGCAAGCACCTCTCATGCAAAAGGACCTATTTTCAGCAAAACAAAACAAGTATCAAATATACTTAACACTGCAAATGTGTTTGCAAGATTATAACATTTATAAAATTGTATATCAAATATATACCTTTGTCATCGATGACCTCACCGGTGATTGGTTCAACCTTTACGTTCCTGAAACGTAATATGAACTCCTGGAAATCCAATGTTTCCATGTCACCACTCATGATGCTACTCCGTACATGTCCTTCGTAGATGGGAGGTAACGATCGAAGTAGTACGCCTATCACAAACTGTAAGAACTCACCATAATAAGGTAAGATCCCTGTGATTGCAGTGCTAGTCCCTGGATCGAAAATGTTAGAACCCACAATTTAAGATGAAGTACACAGAAACAAAGGTCATTATTACATCACATATCCAGGAATATAATGGTTCTTACAACTCACTTAGCCCAAGGCTAAGATACTTAAAGTTCACATTACATAGCATAATAATAATAGAGTCTTTAGTCTCCATGTGCCACAGGCAAGCATGTCGAGTGTAGACCTGCAACCCTACTCATCAGAGTATCCTGCAACATAATAAGTTACAGCCACAAGGGTCAATACATTTGGAATTGTATTGGCAAGTGATACCATAGATACTTAGTATAATCCAACAACTACATGAATATATGGCTAAGTGGGGTTTTGGCTGGCTTTGCTAAAATTAGTTTGACTTATAGTTTTGAAGAAGTTTTTCATTCCAGCTATAAGGTACCAATGATAGACATCACTGAACCTCTACCCATGTTCACCCACAAGTTTTAACTTAGAGAAATTTGGATGAGGAGATTATTGAACTACTTCACTGTCTTGAGGCTCAGAAGTTGTCCATAACCGGGGACACGGCTAAGTACTTAGTTTTACCCTCTCGAGAGGTGGTGCACTTTCCCCACAAGACTCGACATGCATCGAGACGAGACTTTTCAGAAGCAATCCCTTAGACCACCACGGACGCGTTCCATCCTATCATCACTACCACCCTCTGTCCGTCTGGCTGAGTTCTCGCAACTTAGTCGGTCAAGGCAGGGCCCATATGCCATGTGGCTGCACTGGAAGCTTCATGACAAGAATGTCTCCAATCTCTTTGTTCCTGGGTGGCCATCCACAAGTGTGATACACCAGCTGACCATAGACATGGCCCCTGAGTAACCACTCAACATAATCCAAGCAAGCCCCATTCCACCCAGGTGTTTCATTTAACATTAGTTATTTTCTTAGTTAAACAAAAATAATATCTTTCCATG
Organism: Avena sativa; assembly: GCA_916181665.1. Lineage (NCBI taxonomy): Eukaryota > Viridiplantae > Streptophyta > Magnoliopsida > Poales > Poaceae > Avena > Avena sativa. The sequence continues at coordinate 336,531,348 of OV702289.1, forward strand.
CTATCTTATGTTTATATTCCAACCACGAATTCTAATAGCATAGCTAAGCATTCTAGCATACAAAGTCTTTAACTAGGGAATACTACCAAGATATACACTATAGGGTAGCATAGCATAGTATGGTGAATAATTCTATCATGCTAAGATCTACCAAAATAACACTAGTGCAATAGTGAAAAATAATAGGACATGAGATGAAATATCACTTGCCTTGGTAGCTAGGGGAATAGGTACAATCCTCACAGCAACAAACTTCACAATCCACACAATCTACACAAGAACAATACAACAACAATATTTCAATCAATAAAACATTACAAAAACATGAATGCATGCAAAATGCAATGATATGAACACAACTCCATAATTTACAGAGTCTACAGTACAGAGGATAAAATACCTCATCTAAATACATAAGAAATACCCCAAAATAATTTATAGAACAATTTTTGTGAGCAAAATACTCCTAAAAAGGTTCTGCCTATAATTCCAAGTTTACAGAGGCAAAAGTGTGAAACAAGGCCTCCATAATAAAGGTCTTATTTTTCCGAATCCATAGACATCTAATTTGTATTTTTATGATTTGTGGATCAAAAGTAATGGATTTTCTAAGTTTAATACTAAATCTGTCTATTTTCTAATTAAACAGAAATAGTCTGGCGACGTGGCACTATCCTATTGGCTGGTACCGGTTCGGCCGGATCGATCGCTGGGGGCCGTCAGATCTTAAGTGAATACGGACGGATCTGATTAGCCCGTACCCTTTCGTTTAGTGATCTAATCCAAGCCGCAGATACAGGATCTAATGGTCCTTAGCGACTTGGCCAGAGATGGGCGGCGTCGACCAACTGCGCGCGGCGGCGGAGCGTCGGCCGATGAGGATCTGGCGATTCTAGAGGGCTGGGAGACCGTGGACATGTACCAGAGGTTGAGGAGGTCGTGGCGATCTCGATGGAGGTCACTGCAGTGCGGGGGGTGCTCGGGCATGGCCTGGATCCCTCGCCGGAGTTGCGCAAACGGTGGAGTTCATGGCTCGGTGTAGGAGACTGTGACCTGGGGCTCGAACCAACCATCAGAGAGGTCAGCAAGATGCGCAAGTGTCTGCACGACTAGTAAAGACCAAAAGGGGGCGGCGGGAACCCTACCTTTAACAGAGAAGGTGACTGACAGTGGCGGTAGAGGGAGTTCGCCGGAGTTGGACCGTGTCGTCGTCCTGGTGCAAAGGAAAGCATGCTGTTGGGGTTAAAACACGCGCTAGGTCATGGCAAGTATTTCAGAGCAGAGAGGAGGTCAGGGCGTGGCCGGAGCTCACCGGAATTCTCACCGGAGTTGCGTCGGACAGTGGAGGTTCGAGCTCGTAATTGGGGAGCCTGGGGGCTCTCCGGGGGAAGCGGCTGAGGGGAAAATGATGAGGAGGGAGAGGGGATTTAGTAGGGGTGGCCGCCGTGGGGAATTAATGCTGGAAACGGACGAATTTGAGTCGATTTCGAAACGGCAGAGAAGGGGAGGGGTGTTCGTCGCCTGGGGGTTGAAGACGACGGGGTGGTGGTGACGTGGGTGTGGGGTCGGTCTGTCAGCGGGAGGGGGTAGGTTGAGGGGGTGTGCAGAAAGACAGAGAGGGGGAGAGGGAGTCCGGGTGGGCTGCTGGGCCGGATTGGGCCAAAAGGCCAGAACCTGTCTGCTGTCCCCTTTTTTTTCTCCCTTATTCTTTTTCTTTTTCTATTTCTGTTTTCTCCACAACTTTGGATTTAAGGATTCAAATTGATTCAAACCAATTTGTGAACATTTGTAAAAACTCAAATTAGGTTTTTAGGGTATTATAGAACATATTTATCTTCTATTTTAATCCAAAGTAATTACTTGGATTTAATAGGTAATATAGCATTTTCTTTGATTCTATTTTGCAAAATAATTCATATCTTTTTATTCATGGCTCCAAATTGCACCAAATTTTTGGAGGACATTCTAAATGCAATGCAATTACATGCTATGATGATATGAGTGCAATGATGATGAGTTTAGATGAAATTTTGGGATGTTACAAATCTAACCCCCTTAAGATGAATCTCGCCCTCGAGATTCGGGTTGGCTAGCAAATAGGTGAGGGTGATCTCTCCGAAGTTCATCCTCTCGCTCCCATGTTGCTTATGATTCAGTGTGATGGTTCCACTTCACTTTGCAGAATTTGATGGTCTTGGTACGGTAATTCTTTCTGCGGTCTCTAGAATCTTAATAGGTTTCTCTTCATAAGTGAGATCATTATCTAGCTGAACCTCCTCCAATGGTATAGTGTCTTTCAACGAAGTTTCTTCCATCTCTGGGTGACACTTTTTCAGCTGACTGACATGGAATACGTTATGAACTGCTGACAGAGATTCTGGTAATTCTATCTCATATGCCACTTCTCCTTTGCGGCTCAAAATTTTGAAAGGTCCTACATAGGGTGGTGCTAATTCTCCTTTGATTCCAAATCTCTTCACACCACGAAGTGGTGATACCCTGATATAAGCTCTATCACCAACCTTATAGGTAATCTCTCTATGTTTTGGATCAGCATAGCTCTTCTGCCGAGATTGAGCTACCTTTAGCCTATCTCTCACCATCCTGATGTTCTCTTCAGCTTCTTGGATTAGGTCTGGCCCAAAAAAATTTCTTTCTCCTACTCCATTCCACAACAATGGTGTAGTACACTTCCTTCCATAAAGGAATTCAAATGGAGCCATTTCTATACTTGATTGATAGCTGTTATTGTAGGAAAACTCTGTGTATGGTAGACTTTCATCCCAACTGGATCCGTAATCTAACGCACATGCTCTTAGCATATCCTCTAATATTTGATTGGTCCTTTCTGTCTGTCCATCAGTTTGTGGATGAAATGCAGTGCTGAACTCCAGTCGAGTTCCCAATGACGCGTGAAGTTGTCGCCAAAAGTGCGAAGTAAACTGAGTTCCTCTATCGGACACGATACTTTTAGGTACCCCATGCAAACATACAATTCTATTCATGTAAATCTTGGCTAGTTTTGCACTTGTATAAGTGGTCTTTACTGGAATGAAATGGGCTACTTTTGTCAAGCGGTCAATGATAACCCATATGGAATCGTATCCAGATTTAGTCCTGGGTAGTCCGGTGATAAAATCCATACCAATTTTATCCCATTTCCAATCAGGTATTGGCAGTGGTTGTAATAATCCTGCCGGTTTCTGATGTTCCGCCTTTACACGACTGCACACGTCGCACAAGGCAATGTGCTCTGCTATGTCCTTCTTTAAATTGTTCCACCAAAACCTCTCCTTAACATCCATATACATCTTAGTATTACAAGGATGAATTGAATATGGTGAGTTGTGCGCTTCTTGTAAGATCAACTTCTTAAGTTCAAGATCCTGCGGAACACAGATACGTTTTTCGTACCATAAGATTCCTTGATCATCTACATGGAATCCTTTTGCCTTGCCTTCACTAACCTTACTTTTGATTTCTTCTATTTCTTTGTCCAACTTTTGGGCTTCTTGAATTCTGTCCATTAGTGTGGGTTGCACTTCCAAGGATGCAAGGTACCCTTTAGGCACTATTTCAAGTCTCAGCTCTCTAAACTGGGCACATAACTCCTCCGGCAATTCTCCTTTATTGAGGCCATTTACATGAGCCTTGCGGCTTAATGCATCGGCTATGACGTTTGCCTTTCTAGGGTGGTATTGTAAACTTAAGTCATAGTCCTTGATAAGTTCTAGCCATCTTCTTTGCCTCATGTTGAGCTCTTTTTGTGTAAAAATATATTTCAAACTCTTGTGATCGGTGAACATTTCACAACGTTTTCCCAGAAGATAATGTCTCCATGTTTTTAGTGCATGCACAACTGATGCCACATATGGATCCACCAGTGTCATTGAAATGTGTGTTCTTCTCATTAACCACAACTAGCATCCTTGCATGTCTGTTCTTTTCACAAACCACATGGATCCACCAGTGTCATTGCATGTCTGTTCTTTCAATAAACCACAGCTAGAGTCATTGCATGTGTGTTTTTTCATTAACCACAGCTAGAGTCATTTCATGTGTGTTCTTTTCACAAACCACATATGGATCCACAAGTGTCATTGGATGTGTGTTCTTTTCAAAAACCACTTATGTATCCACCAGAGTCATTGCTTGTTTGATCTTTTCACAAACCACATATGGATCCACCAGAGTCATTGCATGTGTGTTCTTTTCACAAACCACATATGGATCCACCAGTGTCATTGTAATGTGTGTTCTTCTCATTAAACACAGCTAGAGTCATTGCATGTCTATTCTTTTCACAAACCACATGGATCCACCTGTGTCATTGCATGTGTGTTGTTTCAATAAACCACAGCTAGAGTCATTGCATGTGTGTTTCTTTTCATTAACCACAGCTAAAGTCATTTCATGTGTGTTCTTTTCAGAAACCACATATGGATCCAGTAGTGTCACTAGATATGTGTTCTTTTCATAAGCACTGATGTATCCACTAGTCATTGCATGTTTGATCTTTTCCCAAACCACATATGGATCCACCAGTGTCATTGCATGTTTTTTCTTTTCATAAACCACATGGATCCACTAGTGTCATTGCATGTGTGTTCTTTTATTAAACCACAGCTAGAGTCACTGGATGTGTGTTCTCTTCATAAACAACATATGCATCCACCAGTGTGATTGCATGTGTGTTCTTCTCACAAACCACATATGGATCCACCAGTGTCATTGAAATGTGTGTTCTTCTCATTAACCACAACTAGAGTCATTGCATGTCTGTTCTTTTCACAAACCACATGGATCCACCAGTGTCATTGTATGTGTGTTCTTTCAACAAACCACAGCAAGAGTCATGGCATGTCTGTTCTTTTCACAAACCACATATGGATCCCCCAGTGTCACTGAATGTGTGTTCTTTTCACAAACCATATGGATCCACTAGAGTCATTGCATGTCTGATCTTTTCACAAACGACATATGGATCCACTAGTGTCATTGCATGTCTGTTCTTTTCATAAACCCCATGGATCCACCAGTGTCATTGCATGTCTGTTCTTTTAATAAACCACAGCTAGAGTCACCAGATGTGTGTTCTCTTCATAAACCAGATATGGATCCACAAGTGGCATTGCATGTGTGTTCTTCTCACAAACCACATATGGATCCTCCAGTGTCATTGAAATGTGTGTTCTTTTCATTAACCACAGATAGTGTCATTGCATATCTATTCTTTTCACAAACCACCTATGGATCCAACAGAGTCACTAGATGTGTGTTCTTTTCACAAACCACATATGGATCCACCAGTGTCATTTCATGTGTGTTCTTCTCACAAACCACAGCTAGAGTCATTGCATGTATGTTCTTTTCACAAACCACATGGATCCACCAGTGTCATTGCATGTGTGTTCTTTCAGTAAACCACAGCTAGAGTCATTGCATGTGTGTTCTTTTCATTAACCACAGCTAGAGTCATTTCATGTGTGTTCTTTTCACAAACCACATATGGATCCACCAGTGTCACTAGTTGTGTGTTCTTTTCATAAACCACATATGGATCCAGTAGAGTCATTGCATGTTTGATCTTTTCACAAACCACATATGGATCCATCAGTGTCATTGCATGTTTTTTCTTTTCAAAAACCGCATGGATCCACTAGTGTTATTGCATGTGTGTTCTTTTAATAAACCACACCTAGAGTCATTGGATGTGTGTTCTCTTCATAAACAACATATGGATCCACCAGTGTCATTGCATGTCTGTTCTTCTCACAAACCACATATGGATCCACCAGTCTGATTGAAATGTGTGTTCTTTTCATTAACCACTGCTAGAATCATTGCATGTTTGTTCTTTTCACAAACCACATATGGATCCACCAGAGTCAGTGCATGTGTGTTCTTTTCACAAACCACATATGGATCCACCAGTGTCATTGAATTGTGTGTTCTTATCCTAAACCAGCACTAGAGTTCTTGCATGTCTGTTATTTTCACAAACCACATGTATCCACCAATGTCATTGCATGTGTGTTCTTTAAATAAACCATAGCTAGAGTCATTGAATGTGTGTTTGATACATTGCAAATGTATCTATAATTTTTGATGTTCCATGCTTGGTTTTATCCACTTTCTTGTGTTTTGTTCCAACTTAGGAGTACTTTTCATATGATTTCTTGGACTAACCTATTAACAAGAGCCACAGTGCGAGCTGCCTGTTTCTGTTATTTTTGGTTCCAGGAAAGTCAGAAAATGAATATTCTTGGAATTGGACGGGACAAAAGCCAAAGTGCCTATTTTTCCGGAAGGGATCAAGTGTCATAATACGAGACGGAGAAGGGTCAGGGGCCAGCCACACCACCTTGCCGTGCGGCCAGGCTGGGACCGCGCCAGGGGTGGTGTGGTGGCTCCCGGCACCCCCTCGGCCTCTCCTTCGGCCTATATATTGCCCTCAGGACGAAAACCGTAAGTGCCCGATCAAAATCCATGACAGAGTCTGTAGCCGCCGTCATCTCCATCCCTAGATCGGGAGGGATCTGAAGCTCTTCCCGGCACCCTGCCGGAGAGGGGAATTCACCCTGGAGGCCTTCTTCATCACCATGCAATCCTCCGGTGTGATGCGTGAGTAGTTCATCCTTGGACTATATATCCATGTAGTAGCTAGATGGCTGGTTCTCCTCCTTTGTGCTTTCATGTTTAGATCTTGTGAGCTCCGTTCATGATCAAGATCATCTATTTGTAATCATACATGTTGTGTTTGCGGGGATCCGATGGATATTGAGATGCTATTTCAGATTGATTATTGATTCTATCATGTCTTTGTTATTTGTGATCTTTTGTTCATAGAGCAATCATATTGTTTACTTTACACGCAGTTCGTAAAGCAATAATCTGTTGCTTGCAACTTAATACTGGAGGGGGTTCGGATGATAACCTGAAGGTGGAGTATTAGTCATAGATGCAGTTGGATGGCGGTCTATGTATTATGTTGTAATGCCCAATCAAGTCTCAAAGGAGTCAAGATGATTAGTATATGCATGTATTGCTTTCTCGGTGTTTGTCAATTGCCCTGCTGTAATTTGTTCACCCAGCATGTTATCTATCTTAAGGAGAGCCACCTCTAGTGAACTATGGATCCCGATCCTTTTTCTTTACATACAATCTACAATTGTTTACTGCATTGTGTTTACTTTCTGCAAACTTTTACTTCTTTCCATTCGATACGTTTAATCCTTTGTTTTCCGCAAAACACGGTGAGATTGACAACCTCATCGCAAGTTGGGGACAAAGTTCTGTGGTTGTGTTATGTAGCTCTCCACGTTGCTACTAGCACCGGTAGTGCGCCCTGCCAAAGCTCAGCTAGTAACACCTTTGGGGTGTTTCCTTGCTCCTACTGGTTCGATTAAACCTTGGTTTCATAACCGAGGGAAAACTTGCTGCTGTGCTCATCATACCTTCCTCTTGGGGTTCCCAACGAGCTCTACGTCGAATGACGAGCACATCAAGATTTTCTGGCGCCCTTGCCGGGGAGTCAAGGACATCTTCACAAGGGGAGTCCCTCATAACCAATCTCTTTACTTTGTTGTTTTTGTTTTTCTTAGTTTTCTTTTTTCTTTGTTTGCTTGTTTTGTTATTCAAAAACACACAAAAAATTAGTTTACAAGTTTGCTTTCTTATTTGAAAACCCAAAAAAATGACTACTCTTGAAAACACTAAGTTGTGTGACTTCACTAGCACCAACAACAATGATTTTATGAGCACACCTATTGCTCCACCTATGGCTGAAAATACTTTCTTTGAGATAAAACCTGCTTTACTCAATCTTGTTATGAGAGAGCAAATTTCTGGTATTGGTAATGAATATGCTTCTTCCCATCTAAATAACTTTGTTGAACTTTGTGAGATGCAAAAGCATAGGGATATAGATGGTGATATTATTAAGCTGAAATTGTTTCCTTTCTTTTTGAGAGGAAAAGCTAAAGAATGGTTGAATTCCTTAACTAGGAATAGTATTGATTCTTGGACTAAGTGCAAAGATGCTTTTATTGGAAAATACTATCCTCCTGCTAAGATTATATCTATGAGAAGTGAAATAATGAAGTTTAAACAACTTGATAATGAGCATGTTGCTCAATCTTGGGAAAGAATGAAATCTTTGGTAAAGAATTGTCCCACTCATTGACTGACTGCTTGGATGATCATCCAAATTTTTTATGCAGGATTGAACTATTCTTCAAGGAACCTATTGGATTCAGCTTCTGGAGGTACCTTTATGACCATCACTTTGGGTGCCACAACAAAACTTCTGGACAATATGATGGTTAATTATTCTGAATGGCATACTGAGAGAGCTCCACAAGGTAAGAAGGTAAATTCTGTTGAGGAAACCTCCTCCTTGAGTGATAAGATTGATATAATTATGTTTATGCTTGTTAATGGGAAAGCCCATATTGATCCAAATAATGTTCCTCTAGCTTCTTTGGTTGCTCAAGAAGAGCAAGTTGATGTGAACTTCATAAGAAATAACAACTTTGGCAACAATGCTTATGGTAATAATGCTTATAGGAACAATTTTGGTAACAACAATTATAAGCCATATCCTTCCAATAATGGTAATGCTTATGGAAATTCTTACAACAATAATATGAGTGCTCCCTCTAAACTTGAAGTTATGCTTAAAGAGTTTATTAGTAAACAAATTGCTTTCAATAAAACTATTGAGGAAAAACTCTCTAATGTTGAAAGAAATATAGCATCTTTGGCTGAAGCTCAATCTACTTTGAATAAAATGGCTGCTAAACCTGAAACTAATGAGAATCCATTTGTAGCTACCAATGCCATACAAGTAAGAATTGATGAAAATGTTAGACTATTAGCTGAATTACATGCTAAGTGGGAAATAGAAGATGAAATTGCTAGAAACATTAGTGTTTCTACTATCATCACCACTAGTGTTGAGGCTAGTAATAGTTCTACTACTTTAGATGATAAAGTTGATTTTGATCTTGATGGTTGCAATATCTCTGAAGTTATTAAGTTCCTACAAAAGCTTGCTAAAAGTCCTAATGCTAGTGCTATGAACATGGCTTTTACAAAACACATTACTGATGCTCTCATAAAGATTAAATAAGAAAAGATGAAACATAAAGCTTCTATTCCTATAAAACAAGAGGATGGATGGGAACCCATCATTAATATGAAAGTGAATGACTTTTATTTCAAAGCTTTGTGTGATCTTGATATTAGTGTTTCTATTATGCCTAGAAGGATTTATGATATGCTTGATTTGCCTCCTCCTGAGGATTGTTATTTGAATATCCCACTTGATGCTAATGCTAAAAAGAAACTCATGGGGAGTTTTAATGATGTTCTTATTATGGTTAACCATTCCTATGTCCCCATTGATTTCTATGTTTTGGATGTTGAATACAATGCTTCTTGTCCTATTACTTTGGGAAGACCTTTTCTTAGAACTGTTGGTGCCATCATTGATATGAAAGAAGGCACCATTAAATATCAACTCCCACTCAAGAAAGGTATAGAACACTTCCCTAAAAAGAGAGAAAAGAATTATTTTGCTTCTCCTATGAAAACAAAATTTGGTCTTAATGCTTCTTCATTTCAGAACACTTGATCCTTTTTCTTGCTTCTTATGCCTAACTTAAAGGTGTTAAAGAAAAGTACTTATCGGGAGATAACCCAAACGTTTTAGATGAGTCTTGGAAGTTATTACCTCTGTAATAACCGCTCCTTATCCTTTTTATTTGCTTTTTGTGCCAAGAGTAACCTCTAATGAGAGAGAAGTAATGATTGGGAAAGTTGCTGTCCCGAAACAGATTTTTGTGCTTCACCGTAAAATTTCGTGAGAGATATCTGTATGTCGGATTGAGATGTAATGTTTTGTGCTTCTTCCCCAGGTTGTTATCGAACTTTCGTTATTTCAACACTTTTTGATTTGAGCAATAGAAGGTCTTCGAAAAAATTCGTCTTTACCTGCTGGTCTGTTTTGACAGATTTCTGCCATTTTCTGCATTTGCTTCTTGTTGGTTCCTTTTTGAGTTCTTTTGGGGAATTGAGCTTTTTGAGGGAAGTTATACAGTAGCTAGTGTTCTAATGGAAGTTTATTTGGTGTTAAAACTTAACCTTAATACTTATTTATCTTAAGTGCACTAATGTTGCTAATGAGATTGTGTGAAGTTTTGTATGAAGGAAAAATTTCAGGTGTATGGAAGGAATGAGTAATGAGATGAAGGATGGACTAAAGCTCAAGCTTGGGGATGCCACGCGTGTCACCCCAAGAAATATCTAAGAAGTACAAGCGTCAAAGCTTGGGGATGCCCAAGGCATCCCCTTCTTCATCAATAAAAATTCCAGGTTCCTTCCAAACGCTTCATTTTTATTGTTTCATGCACAGTTGTGTTGTTATTGGAGCGTCTTCTTTTTCATTTTTGTTTTGTTTTTTATTTTTCTTGGTTTGCTTAGTTTGCTGAATAAATTTGTTGGACCCCCTCTTTCATACTTTGGTTTGAAAATAGTTTGGTTTGGTTTGGAAAAGAGTAGGAAAGTTCATACTTATGTGGTAAAAAGAGCTCGTTTTTGACTGTGGCCTATGCTTTGTCATGCCATGCTTGATATTTTTTTGGCTTTATTCTTAATATTCTTTGCTGTAGCATGACTTGTTATAAACAATTGAGATTGCTTAATGTGCCTTGGATGAATCATGCGTTGTTTTAGCATATTAAAGCATAGTGTAGTGGTATTCTCCTTTGATGCTTTATTTGGGTTGACTTGATACATTCTCACACCATGTTATGACTATCTCAAGTCACCATATCCTTTATGATCATTTAGTTTTCAACTTGTAGTATCACTTTATGCTTTTATCAATGATGTTTTGTCGCTCTGCATGATTATGGCCATTATTGCTCTCTTAGTTTGTTGCTCCTAGTCTTTTGCTAGCCTCCACAACTAAGTATGAGTTCCACTCATGCATCCAACTCCCTAAACCAAGTTATTCCAAAGAGTCCACCATACCTACCTACTAGCTTATGCTATTCCAGGTATATTCATGCTTTTGTTTACCTTCCACTTGTTATGAGAAAACTAGTGATTAAAGCTCTCACGAACTTGATGGCACACTTTACTTTTTTGCCTCTAATAAACTTGAACCATTGGGTCCTTCTTTGTTGCGTTTATGCTTGCGCTTTATAAGTTGAAATTAGCAGAACCATGAACCATGGGGAACGCTTTCAACATTGCACTTGTACTTTGTACCCCGTGATATCATGTTCTTTTGCTTACGGATCCCGGCGGTGTGAAATAAAAGTGGAACTTGTAAGATCATGGAGTTTGTATGTGTGTTAGAGAAACGCCTGGGCCGCTAGCCTAAGCCATGCCTAATCATGGTGGAAACTTGCAGCATCACCATAATGAGCACTCTATGAAGCATCCTCAATAAAAACCTATGCAAATAGCAAATAAAAAAATCGCTGCCATGCTCATTGTCTGCTTGCCTTGTCATTTTGATTATGGGAAAGCTCCCGTATCATGTGCAAGGGGTACCCTGTGGGCGGTTCTTAATGATACACATATACTTACAATGATAAGAGCTTACTCGTGACTGAAGTTGAGTAGCATGAGGATCGGTCTTCGTAAGTAAGGGGCATGAGATTTCAGTTTATAACTTGTCAAGCATATCCTCTTAGTTGTGTCACTTTAACCTTAATCACCTTCAAGATGCTTATGATAGGGGAAATGAGAGCTAAAAGCTATAAGTACCATAATTTTTGGAAGCTCTTTATGAGACATGAATCCCTACTTCCTTTTACAAAAGGCCTTTCTTCCACCATTATATTAAGTCTCCACCTTCTATCTTTATGCACCTACTTTGAGAGCATAGTGGCCATTCTTAGTTCTATGTGCATTGTCCCAAGACTCGTTGATTGATGCATAACTTGTTATTGCTTGTTTTAAACTATTGTATCTAGTCACTCTTATGAACTTTGAAGGTGTCCTATGCATTTATATTTGCTACTGTATTGAGGGACAAGATGAATACTATTATGCTATGTTTTCTTTATGTGAAACAAACAAACGTCTTGAAAAGCATTGTTATTCATGAATCTTTTGTTTGTGCCTTTTCATGTTGCATCATAGTTTCTTTGCTTATTGCTAGAACCTTGTCATTCATGTTATGATTGAAGTACTATGATCCCAGCTCAAAAATTATTCTTTCTTTTTATCACCTACCTACTCAAGGACGAGCAGGAGTTAAGCTTGGGGATGTTGATACATTGCAAATGTATCTATAATTTTTGATGTTCCATGCTTGGTTTTATCCACTTTCTTGTGTTTTGTTCCAACTTTGGAGTACTTTTCATATGATTTCTTGGACTAACCTATTAACAAGAGCCACAGTGCCAGCTGCCTGTTTTCTACTGTTTTTGGTTCCAGGAAAGTTAGAAAATAAATATTCTCGGAATTGGACGGGACAAAAGCCAAAGTGCCTATTTTCTGGAAGGGATCAAGTGCCAGAATACGAGACAGAGAAGGGCCAGTGGCAGGCCACACCACCTGGCCGCGCGGCCAGGCTGGGCCCATGCCAGGGGGTGGTGTGGTGGCTCCCGGCACCCCCTCGGCCTCTCCTTCCGCCTATATATTACCCTCGGGACAAAAACCCTAAGTGCCCGATCAAAAATCCACGAAAGAGTCTTTAGCCGCCGTCATCTCCATGCCTAGATCGGGAGGGATCTGAAGCTCTTCCCGGCACCCTGCCGGAGAGGGGAATTCACCCTAGAGGCCTTCATCATCACCATGCAAGCCTCCGGTGTGATGCGTGAGTAGTTCATCCTTGGACTACGGATCCATGTAGTAGCTAGATGGCTGGTTCTCCTCCTTTGTGCTTTCATGTTTAGATCTTGTGAGCTGCGTTCGTGATCAAGATCATCTATTTGTAATCATACATGTCGTGTTTGCGGTGATCCGATGGATATTGAGATGCTATTTCAGATTGATTATTGATTATATCATGTCTTTGTTATTTGTGATCTTGCATGCTTTCCGTTGTTAGTAGCTATCTTGGCCAAGTAGATGCTAGCAACTCCAAGAGTTAGTATTTATGCTCGATAGTGGGTTCATGCCTCTGGTAATCTGGGGAAGTTACAGAAATCTCTAAGGTACTAGATGTGCTGTTGCTACTAGGGAGAAAACAACAATCCTTTGTTCATAGAACAATCGTATTGTTTACTTTACATGCAGTTCGTAAAGCCCAATCAAGTCTCAAAGGATGGCGGTCTATGTATTATGTTGTAATGCCCAATCAAGTCTCAAAAGAGTCAAGATGATTAGTATAGGCATGTATTGCTTTCTCGGTGTTTCTCAATTGCCCCGCTGTAATTTGTTCACCCAGCATGTTATCTATCTTAAGGAGAGCCACCTCTAGTGAACTATGGATCCCGATCCTTTTTCTTTACATACAATCTACAACTGTTTACTGCTTTGTGTTTACTTTCTGCAAACTTTTACTTCTTTCCATTTGATACGTTTAATCCTTTGTTTTCCGCAAAACACGGTGAGATTGACAACCTCATCGCAAGTTCGGGACAAAGTTCTGTGGTTGTATTGTGCAGGTCTCCACGTTGCTACTAGCACCGGTAGTGCGCCCTGCCAAAGCTAAGCTCGTAGCATCTTTGGGGTGTTTCCTTCATCCTACTAGTTCGATTAAACCTTGGTTTCATAACTGAGGGAAAACTTGTTGCTGTGCTCATCATACCTTCCTCTTGGGGTTCCCAACAAGCTCTACGTCGAACGACGAGCATCGTTGTTCTTTTCGTTAACCACAGCTAGAGTCATTTCATTTGTGTTCTTTTCACAAACCACATATGGATATACCAGTGTCACTAGATGTGTGTTCTTTTCATAAACCACATATGGATCCACCCGAGTCATTCTATGTCTGATCTTTTCAGAAACCACATATGGACCCACCAGTGTCATTGCATTGTATGTTCTTTTCATAAACCACATGCATCCAGGAGTGTCATTGCATGTGCATTCTTTTAATAAACCATAGCTAGAGTCACTGGATATGTGTTCTCTTCATAAACCACATATGGATCCACCAGTGTCATTGCATGTGTGTTGTTCTCACAAACCACATATGGATCCACCAGTGTCATTGAAATCTGTGTTCTTTTCATTAACCACAGCTAGAGTCATTGCATGTCTATTCTTTTCACAAACCACATATGGATCCACCACAGTCATTGCATGTGTGTTATTTTCACAAACCATATATGGATCGACCAATGTAATTGAAATATGTGTTCTTTTCATTAACCACAGCTAGAGTCATTGCATGTATATTCTTTTCACAAACCACATGGATCCACCAGTGTCATTACAAGTGTGTTCTTTTAATAAACCACAACTAGAGTCACCGGATGTGTGTTCTTTTCATAAACCACATATGGATCCACTAGAGTCATTTCATGTGTGTTCTTTTCACAAACCACATATGGATCCACTAGAGTTCATTGCATGTGTGTTGTTTTCATAAACCACATATGGATCCACCACTGTCATTGCATGTGTGTTCTTCTCATAAACCACATATGGATCCCCTAGTGTCATTGCATGTGTGTTCTTTTAATAAACAACAGCTAGAGTCACTCGATGTGTGTTCCTTCCTTAAACCACATATGGATCCACTAGAGTCACTGGATGTGTGTTCTTTTCATTAACCACATATGGAACCACTAGAGTCATTTCATGTCTGTTCTTTTCATTAACCACATCTAGAGTCATTGCATGTTTGTTCTTTTCACAAACCACATATGGATCCACCAGAGTTCATTGCATGTGTGTTCTTTTCACAAACCACATATGGATCCACCAGTGTCATTGCATGTGTGTTTTTCTCATAAACCATATATGGATCCCCTAGTGTCATTGCATGCGTGTTCTTTTAATAAACCACATCTAGAGTCACTCGATGTGTGTTCTTTTCATAAACCACATATGATCCACTAGAGTCATTGCATGTGTGTTCTTTTCACAAACCACATATGGATCCACCAGAGTTCATTGCATGTTTGTTATTTTCACAAACCACATACAGATCCACCAGTGTCGTTGAAATGTGTGTTCTTTTCACAAACCACATGGATCCTAACCTTAGGAGAGCCCTAACCTTAGCCCCAATGGTGGCCATTAGACCGAGTCTTCTAGAAGGCACACCCTAACATAGTTGTTCTGCATGATGATTATTACATACTGTTCGATCGGGGCGCTTGGACGATTGGGATGGTCTTTGTAAAAGTGATCCGCGAGTAGGTTGTTTTGCGACATGATTGGCCAAGCTTACTGCCCGCTTGCTCTAGACAAACTGGCAATACCGGGCGCTCCCCTTTTGCGAGTGTCACGACTCACAACTCACGAGTTCCATGGGCCATATGCCATTGTCACGTCCCCTTTACTTCTCTTCCTCCCCGTACTTCTCTTCCTTCCGCTAGAAGCCACTTTTCCCACTTCTCTCCCATCCTGCCTTAGCCACAAGCTGATGGGGCCTCCAGCTATCTCTCCTGCAGCCACCCTAGTCCCCCACCCCCCTCTCGCCATGGGTTCAAGGGGAGACGGTGAGGAAACGAGTTCTAACGACAGGGACGGTGATTTTGATGTGAGTCGTCTCATCTCTATCTCTATCATCTGTGGCCAATTATCTATTTTGAGCTAGATCTAATATGTTTACTCATGCACGTATGATGTGTTAGGCCAACCAAACGCTGTACGACTCCGACTATCACGGTTTAGCAGAGGAAGACAGTCCTCCACTATGTAAACATGGATATGTGCCCGCTAAATTTGTAGCGTTCGAAGGACGAAACGCAGGCAGGAGGTTTTTACAGTGTCAAGGACATCGTGCAATGATGCAAGGCAGAAGTTGTGGTGTAGTCAAATGGGTAGATCTAGAGTGGCTCAAATCAATGCAGAAAACGCTGGACAAACTATGGGATATGACTGTTGAGTTGAAAGAATCCATAGTCAGCTCACTTCTTGACAGTGCTGAGATGAAGCTATTTGACCAAGTTGACACAACCAAGCTTAACCGAGATCTCAGGAGGGTGCAAGACAAGGTTACCAAAGTCGACAAGGAGAGGGACATGGCATTGGCCCTAAAGGCTAAAGCAGAGCCATAACTGACTCAAGCAAGGAATGAACTTCACGAGGCCAAAGTCATGTAGTTCACAACTACGAGTATTGACAAGTGCATGAGGACAAATGCAGAGAAACAATTGAAGCTATGCAAGGAAGATGCTAAAAGGAAGGAGCAGACGATTTGATCCTTGCTCTCACAGGAAGATGTGCATCGGGCTAAGATTAGGAAGATCAAGGAGATGTGTGATAACTAGTTCTATTTTGCTTGAGCTCCATGTTTTTTTAAGTTGTAATAGTAGTAATTGTTGACCTAGCGGTCTGAACTAGTGGTCCCAAAGTCGTGGGAGAAACAAATTGGTCGCCCGTTAATCTGTCTTAACCCTGCATTACTTCCTTTTGTCTAAACATGGTGGTATTCTGACATTGGTGGTTTGTTTAAACGTAATCTATGTGGATTGTGCCGCATGCAAATGGCACAACCACAATTTATAAAGCGGAAGAACATACACCCGGTTACTGGAGACCTGGGAGCTTCGCCAGATGCAGGGGATGCAGGAGCAGGGAGGCGGTGAGATAGACGGGCTTAAGATTAGGCCAGAAAGTGGTAATAATTTCCTCATCATCTGGGCATTATTGGTTGCCATTGCTGTTTATGTTGCCATGTCGTTGTGCAGCAGCTAAAATAAGTTGCTTCTTTGTGGAGTGTAGCAGCTTAAATAATTTATTTCTGTGCCACTTACATTCCATCGAATTTGTTGACCTCCTGCCCCTCAGCAATCATGGAATAGGTGTTGCATGTTTTCAGATAGTAGTGGCAGAATCACAATTTCGGATTCAACTACTGACTTGGGCGTTTCCAAACCCTAAGTCAGGGTACATTTTACTCCGAGAACATGGGTAGATTGTTTCGCCCCGCAAAGTTCCACACACAGAGCTTCAGAATTTAATTGAATTACAAATATAGGTTCAAGTTAACACATTATTATGCATCTTCATTACCAGCAACCTTCTTCCCCCACCTGGGTGCCAAGCCTTCACGTCCACTGGCTTCTTCATTTCCTGCCTTCTTCCTCTTCCTCGGTGCCAATTTTCTTAGCTTCATGTACTCAGCATAATCTTTCCACTTGTTTTTATTTTCTTCTGGCAACAAAATGACTAACCCGGAAATCATGTTTCTAACCTTGCGGCGCTTCGTGTCAAAGAAACATGATTGTTGCATAACTTCCCATATCTATAGAGTAAATAAAACAAAAATTACAATTCAGCACAAACATGCGAATCCCAAGAGACTTTTGCTTACTAGGAGCTAATTGGGTTTGAGTGACCACCCTGTCCAAGAATAGAAGGGCGACTCCTAGTTGCAGCAGCTTCCACATCTAGTACATCACAATTCATCTCAAACATGCAAGCCGAAGCATACCTTTTCATCAACCCAATTATTTGATTATCACATGTTAGAGGAACCATGATGCCTTGTTCATCGATGAAGCTAAACTTTGCAGTCTGCTTCATCCATATTTCATCATGATTATGCAGAGTAGCAACCATACCAGGGATAGTGCAGATCTGCGCAGGCGCTTCTTCCACCGTGATACAATGGTGTCCATACCACTTGCCCTTCACCCTTGCTGATTTAGAGTCGTACCTGAAGAGGGCTACCGTAACCAGGTAAGGGTGGTCCACGGAGATCCCACTTGATAGAAAAATATGGAAAAATATGTTTGTCAACGTTGGGCTAACAAACAATTTTAGGTTCAGTAGCCAGCTAGCAGTTATAGTTAGTGCGAATAGCAAAGAGAAGGGTAGCTCACCCGCATGTAGCCAGAACTTCTTTTTCCCTGGTAGTACGATCTGCCATCCTCCGAGCTGCTCATCTCGTCGGTGGCGGAGGTGGGCTAGAGCCTCGCAACGGTGGCTACGGCATGTGCCATTTGTAACACCCTCGAATCGGCCCTATGCAAGTTTTAGCCCTTTCCGCCAAACCCGCATAGAAACGATTCAAGGACGCCCACCAGCCACTTTCATGCTGGTGGAAAATAAAGTAATACCATTACACAACAGTCCTCGATGGGACCCACAGAACAAATATATACACAACATCGACTCCACGAGTCAAGTTACAGATATACAACACGAAGATCGAAATCACCTTGAAAACGTTACAGCGTCCGAGTACGGACAACATGGAAATCGGGCTAAGAGCCCTAAAGAATAACCAATGGCGTCCATAACCCTGCCCATGCCAAGTCGGAACGGTAACCCTGCTAACGACGTCGTTCTGAAACCTGCTAAAACAAAAGGGGTGCCGACAAAGGGCAAAGGAAAAAGAGGAGCGTCAGTACTGAGGCCAGTACACGGCGAGGCTAGAATTCGGCGGCTCTCGCCTACATAGGTATGGTGGGCTGAAGCGGCAGCGCAGCGGCACTAAACAACCTATAGAGACTCGGTATCATTGGCGGCTATTGGAGAGGGGTAAGAAAGACCTATTCGGATCCTACATGAAGCTAACACCAAACATACCCATCCCGGTAATTCCCCCTCGAGACCAAAGGAGGAAGTCGGACCAAGGAACTCACACACAGTTGGCAGTTTTATTCTTTCAATTATAGTTGAAACACTTACTAGTCAGATATAGATAGCATGAGTCATCCTGAAGCATAAGTAGTGGGCAGTTTTCATTAACAATTCCGTGGTAGTTGGAACTTTTACTAGTCAGATATAATTGTCCCGAGGAATCCCAAAACCCAACAGTTGTTGGCACTTTTATCACATTCCATTGGAGTTGCAATACTTACTAGGCATATATAACAAAACAACCGAGATCCAGCAGTCGTTGGCATTTTTAATATCCATTCCGTTATAGTTGAATCTGATTACTAGTCATATATTAAGTCAAGTTTATAGCACTACTTTAGTTATGCTTGTCTATGATCGAGATACTGTGCTCCAAGTCGTCCATAATCGAGGACACGGCTTTCAGAAAGTTTTACACTGCAGGGGTGCACAAATAGCAACACACACATGATCGACCTTGGAAAAACCAAATCAAAACCCAACGAGTCTTTCACGACAAAGCAATCACAGGATTCATAAAATATTTTAGGGGGCCACCCCACTAAGTTACCCACAACGAAGTTGGCTGGCTCCGGAACGGACCCAGGGTTTGTGTCAATGGCTGTAAACGACTGGGAACCCAAAAGTGTGACTGGGCTTGTCGATACCGCGAAAACATTCCACGATCCAAAACAGTACAGGTGCTCCACGCACAATCTTAAATAAAGCAGTAACATGGCATAAGTACAGGATAGTAATAAAGCCCCAAACTACTTTGTGGCCCCAAGAAATAAGAAATGAATCAAGCTCTGGCTAAGGGGATTCATGTCCCATATGCGGATAATGCGATAGTCAAGGAACATGTATCAAGTACTCGGGGTCCTACGGGACACAAGTGAGCGTGGAAGAACCAAATAACATCTATTGCCCACCGATGCCTCTGCATTAGTTATATCTAGCAATTTAATAGTTGTAATTAAAGACATGATCAGCTCCACCATAAACATCTGCCAGCATTCCAACAACTGTGGTACTTGACAACACGAGATCACACCTAAGCAAGCAACTATGACTCACAAGGCCATCTATCTACCAAAACAACAGGTATTAGGAGGTGTCCATGGCAATATATAGGCTGCACGGGATATAACTGGTGCACGGAAACTAAAGCATCATGACACGGAGAGCAATAGATCAACAGGAGGAAATAAAGACTATAAATGCAAAATAGGTAGAAGGGGGAGAGATGCTCGCCTGGGAAAACACTGCCAAAGGATCATATCCAGAGAACTTGTCGATACTCGCATCAACTCGTCGGCCTAATCCGCGAAGAAGCAAACACTAGAAGAAACACCGGATGCAATATTTAATACTATGACAGAAGATCCGACATGATTATGATATGATGCAGATGCGGTGAAATTAGGCAGTATTAAGCGGAACCGGGGTCCCGACAATTAATTATAAGGTTCAAGTTATTTAGATACCTTGCAATTTAAATGTTGTATTAACAGGGCGAAACATGGCATCGGTTTGCTACACAAATTTACATGGAGTCCAGAATAAGACAAAGATATCCCGCATAAACACTCCATATTTCATTATGAGGTGAATCAGCATAATGCCCCCAAACCACAGACAGGTATGCATGCATGAACAATTTAATATGCGACAGTTGATAATGTCATATTATAAAAATAGGGGCTTAGGGTCACACATCTGGGTTTGGAAGATCTTGGTTTCTGGGGATCCGGGGTTCAGTCTCCGGGCTTCGACGGGGTTCGGATTCGTGACGGAGAACTTGTCGTGTCGGGAAGAAGGACTTGGTTGATGTCAGGGGCGTATCGGATTCGCCCCGGTCGGTGTCGATCTTGTCGTCGCGAAGTTCTTGTCGGGTCCGCGCCTTCGAGTCGGTCTTGGCGTTCGGGATGAAGAACTTGGCGTCCGGGAACTTTCGGGTAGGAGATCATGCTGCTCGGACTCGGAGATCTCGTCCGTTCCATGTCGGCCTACTTGGCGTTCGTGTAGAAGAGCATGGTGTTCCGCATCGGCAACCTTGGCGTCCGGGTCCTTGGGCATCGCATCCGGGAAGGAGGTCTTGTCGTACCGGTGTCTCGGTGTCCGGGTATCTTGGCATCGAGGGGCAAAGTACTTGCTGATTGTGGAGATCTTGGGCATCAACGCCATTGTTGGTTAGAACTTGGCGAGGACTTTGGTTGATCTTGTCGACGAGAAGGTCTTGGTGTCAGAAACTTGGGGCGCAACAGTGGTCGACTTGGACTTGAGTCGCACCAGGAATACAAAGGCAGACAACACCACGAGAAACGACAACACGGACACGAGCACCGGTGAAAGGAACCACGCAACTGAGGGTCACCGGCTTTCTAGGCATTAAAGCAAGCAGATCAGGTGCATGCCTTGAGCTATCTGAGCCGTGGCAGAGGCACAAGAGCAAGGTCGGGGCGGTGGTGGGCCGACGAGGGATGGCGCGTGCTGGGGGAGGCGGTGCAGCGAGGTTGCAGGGGCGGAGAAGTGCTCGCGGGCGAGAGGCAACACGGGCAGAGGCCGGCAGGGTTCAGCAGGGCACGCGCTTGCGGGACAGTGGCGCTCTACGCGGAGGGAGGAGGCGGCGCCCAGGGTCGAGCTTGGCGGAGGGCTGCTTGGAGAAGAGGGGGCGCAGCAGCCGAGGGGTCGCGCAGCCGAGGCGAGACGGAGACCAGAGGTCATTGCCGGTGGCGGCGGTTGGTGAAGCAGCTGCGGTGCTTGGTCGGGCCGAGGTGAGGCCGCAGGAGAGAGCGGGGATGCGACGGCAGAAGACCCTGGCGGCGGGGGAAGGGAGGCGAGGCCGGCCAGAGGTAGCTCCTGCGGGAGGCGGCTCGCTGACGCTGTCGATGCAGGCTGGGAAGGGACGCGGGAGGAAGATGCCCGGGTGTGGGGGAGCTCGGTAGGAGCCGCAGAGCGCTGGAGCGGCGGTGGGCTCTGAGGAGGCGGGGCGGCGAGCGGCCCGGGAGAGATTCTGGTGGCGGCGTCGATGGGCATGGGAGAGGAAGAGCAGGGTCAGAGACGGGGTAGGTAGGATGGGCCGGAAGGGTGCGGTGGGACACGCAGGAGCATGCGTGTGAGTGCGTGCGTGGTGGGGCCAGGCAGGGAGTGGGGTTGTTGGTTCACTGGATGCGTGCAGGTTGGAGGGAGAGATTGGTGTGGCGATCAGGTGGAGTGGGGGGACACGCCCAGGAGGACCTTGTCGGCGGTCAGGAGGTGGCTGGGCGGGAGTTGGAGAGGGAGTGGGGCCAGGCGGGCTGAGGTGGTGGGCTGGGGTTGGCTCGGGTGAGGTGGATGGGTGTGGTGGAGGGAGCTAGGGAGAGATGGTGAGAGGATAAGGGTAGGGTTAGGCAGGAGTTTGGTTTAGACTAGGATTTGGGTTTGGTTTTGTCTGGGTATTTTAGACTAGGGTTTGGAGGTGGCCGGCCGGGCTTTCGAGCCTGGTGGGCTGCCTCCTAAAAACAACTTAAATTTTTATTTATTTAAAACAGGGCTTTTGAAATCCGTCTTTAGACGAAACAAAATATTCCGGAGACCAGGGTTTTAATTTGAAATACAGACGGGGCGTTTAGAAAACAAAACCAGACTTTTTGAAAATAGTTTTCAAACATCCAATGCATGATGATAACGATGCTCAAATGCAAGGTGGCATGATGACATGAGCATGCGGTCATGATGATGCAATGCACAAAAACATAGCAATTTTCTAGTAGTGGTTTTTGTGGGATGCCACAATTTGACACCACTAACAATGGATCTCGCCCTCGAGATCCGCCTCATGTTACCGGAAGAAGGTCGGCAATCTGAATCTTCTCGCTTCGTGTAGATGCTCGCGACACCACTAAAAAGAGGTCTTTGTCTGTGATCGTCGAGAGAACACTCCAGGAAACAAAGGATGAAGGTAAAGGTATCCACAAATAAAGCCACCTCTAACTTCGATAGAAAGAGAGAACCGATGCATTCTCATCCACTTCAATGTACACGAGCAAATAGAGTGAGTAGTCGGCATGGGGGCCAATCCATCACGCACCCAAACTATTACTCTGCACATTCGGTGGAAAAGCATGCAGCCATTCTCGGAATCAGACTGAAGATCTCAAAAATCGAGGTTTGGAACAAAGGAGTGATGCAGGCTCTGCATCGGACCTAGCATAGATGATGTCATCGCGTCAGAAAACACCAGAAGGCACAAACAAGGAACAAAGAATGGTACCACAGATAAAGGATCACTCAGATAGCATGTAGCCCGGATGTAGAAGCACTGTTACCAAAGGAGGAAGCGAAACCCTGAAGGTATGACGGAAACCCAACCACGAGAATTCCTGGACTTGAAGAAAAGATAAGAGATCAGATTTAAAACACGCAGAGGCAAGAGGAGAATAGCGGAGGGGTAAGGAGTAAAAGCAGACCTAATCACATCTATCCAACCGATTTTGCGAAATAGTTTTGACACTCTACTTCGGCCGTTAGCTAGGTTACCCTACATGCTGGACTTGTGGGGTATCACAACTGCTGAGCTCTGATACCACTCTGTAACAATCTCAAATCGTCCCTATGCAAGTTTTAGCCCTTTCCGTCAAACCCGCATAGAAACGATTCAAGGACGCCCACCAGGCACTTTCGCGCGGGTGGAAAACGAAGTAATACCATTACACAACAGTCCTCGATTGGACCCACAGAACAGATATATATATACAACATCGACTCCATGAGTCAAGTTACATATATACAATACGAAGATCCAAATCACCTTGAAAACGTTATAGTGTCCGAGTACGGACAAGATGCAAATGGGGCTAAGAGCCCTAAAGAATAACCAATGGCGTCCATAACCCTACGTAGGCCAAGCCGGAAGGGTAACCCTGCTAACAACGTCGTTCTCAAACCTGCTAAAACAAAAGGGGTGCCGACAAAGGGCAAAGGAAAAAGAGGAGCGTCAGTACTGAGGCCAGTACACGGCGAGCCTAGAATTTGGCGGCTCTCGCCTACATAGGTATGGTGGGCTGAAGCGGAAGCGCAGCGGCACTAAACAACCTATAGAGACTCGGTATCACTGGCGGCTATTAGAGAGGGGTAAGAAAGACCTATTCGGATCCTACCTGAAGCTAACACCAAACATACCCATCCCGGTATTTCCCCCTCAAGACCAAATGAGGAAGTCGGACCAAGGAACTCACACAGTTGGCTGTTTTATTCTTTCAATTATAGATGAAACACGTACTAGTTATATATAGATAGCATGAGTCATCCTGAAGCATAAGTAGTGGGAAGTTTTCATTGACAATTCCGTGGTAGTTGGAACTTTTACTAGTCATATATAATTGTCCTGAGGAATCCCAAAACCCAACAGTTATTGGCACTTTTATCACATTCCATTGGAGTTCCAATAATTACTAGGCATATATAACAAAACAACCCAGATCCAGCAATCATTGGCATTTTTAATATCCATTCCGTTATAGTTGAATCTGATTACTAGTCATATATTAAGTCAAGTTTATAGCACTACTTTAGTTATGCTTGTCTATGATCGAGATATTGTGCTCCAAGTCGTCCATAACCGTGGACACGGCTTTCAGAAAGTTTTACCCTGCAAGGGTGCACAAATAGCAACACACACACGATCGACCTCGGAAAAACCAAATCAAAACCCAACGAGGCTTTCACGACAAAGCAATCACAGGATTCATAAAATATTTCAGGGGACCACCCCACTAAGCTACCCGCAACGAAGTTGGCCGGCTCCGGAACGGACCCAGGGTTTGTGTCAATGGCTGTAAATGACTGGGAACCCGAAAGTGTGACTGGGCTTGTCGATACCGCGAAAACATTCCACGATCCAAAATAGTACAGGTGCTCCACGCACAATCTTAAATAAAGCAGTAACATGGCATAAGTATAGGATAGTAATAAAGCCCCAAACTACTTTGTGGCCCCAAGAAATAAGAAATGAATCAAGCTCTGGCTAAGGGGATTCATGGTCCCATATGCGGATAGTGCGATAGTCACGGAACAAGTATCAAGTACTCGGGGTCCTACGGGACACAAGTGAGCGTGGAAGAACCAAATAACATCTATTGCCCACCGATGCCTCTGCATTAGTTATATCTAGAAATTTTATAGTTGTAATTAAATACATGATCAACTCCACCATAAACATCTGCCAGCATTCCAACAACTGTGGTACTTGACAACACGAGATCGCACCTGAGCAAGCAATTACGACTCGCAAGGCCAGCTATCTACCAAAACAACAGGTATTAGGAGGTGTCCATGGCAATATAGAGGCTGCACGGGATATAACTGGTGCACGGAAACTAAAGCATCGCGACACGGATAGCAATAGATCAACAGGAGGAAATAAAGACTATAAATGCAAAATAGGTAGAAGGGAGAGAGATGCTCGCCTGGGAAAACACTGCCGAAGGATCTTATCTGGATAACTTGTCGATACTCGCATCAACTCATCGGCCTAATCCGCGAAGAAGCAAACACTAGAAGAAACACCGGATGCAATATTTAATACTACGATAGAAGATCCGGCATGATTATGATATGATGCAGATGCGGTGAAATTAGGCAGTATTAAGCGGAACCGGGGTCCCGACAATTAATTGTAAGTTTCAAGTTATTTAGATACCCCGCAATTTAAATGTTGTATTAATAGGGCGAAACATGGCATCGGTTTGCTACACAAATTTAAATGGAGTCCGGAATAAGACAAAGATATCCTACATAAACACTCCATATTTAATTATGAGGTGAATCGGCATAATGCCCCCAAACCACAGATAGGTATGCATGCATGAACAATTTAATATGCGACAGTTGATAATGTCATATTATAAAAATAGGGGCTTAGGGTCACACATCTGGGTTCGGAAGATCTTGGTTTCCGGGGGGTTCGGGGTTCGTTCTCCGGGATTTGACGGGGTTCGGAGTCGCGACGGAGAACTTGTTGTGTCGGGAAGAAGGACTTGGTTTGGCGTCAGGGGCGTATCAGATTCTCCTCGGTGGGTGTCGATATTATCGTCGCAAAGATCTTGTCGGGTCCGCGCCTTCGAGTCGGTCTTGGCGTTCGGGATGAAGAACTTGGCGTCCGGGAACCTTCGGGTAGGAGATCATGCCGCTCGGACTCGGAGATCTCGTCTGTTCCATGTCGGCGTACTTGGTGTTCATGTAGAAGAGCATGGCGTTCCGCGTTGGCGACCTTGGCGTCCGGGCCCTCGGGCATAGCATCCGGGAAGGAGGTCTTGTCGTACCGGTGTCTCGGCGTTTCGTGATCTTGGCATCGAGGGGCGAAGTACTTGATGATTGTGGAGATCTTGGGCATCGACACCATTGTCGGTTAGAATTTGGCGAGGTCTTCGATTGATCTTGTCGACGAGAAGGTCTTGGTGTCAGAAACATGGGGCGCAACAGTGGTCGACTTGGACTTGAGTCGCACCGGGAATACGAAGGCAGACAACACCGCGAGAAACGACAACACGGACACGAGCACCGGTCAAAGGAACCACACAACTGAGGGTCACCGGCCTTCTAGGCATTAAAGCAAGCAGATCAGGTGTATGCCTTGAGCTATCTGAGCCGTGGCAGAGGCACTGGAGCAAGGTCAGGGCGGTGGTGGGCCGACACGGGATGGCGCGTGCTGGGAGAGGCGGTGCAGCGAGGTTGCAGGGGCAGAGAAGTGCTCATGAGCGAGCAGCGACGCGGGCAGAGACCGACAGGGTCCAGCAGGGCACGCACTTGCGGGGCGGTGGCGCTCTGCGCGGAGGGAGGAGGCGGCGCCTAGGGTCAAGCTCAGCGGAGGGCTGCTTGAAGCAGAGGGGGCGCGACTGCCGAGGGGTCGCGCGGCCGAGGTGATACGGAGACTGGAGGTCGTCGCTGGCGGCGGCGGCGGTTGGTGAAGCAGCTGCGGGGCTTGGTCGGGCCGAGGTGAGGCCGCAGGAGGGAGCGCGACTGTGATGACAGAAGACCCTGGCGGCGGGAGAAGGAAGGCGAGGCCGGTCAGAGGTAGCTCCTGCGGGCGGCGGCTCGCTGCTGCTGTCGATGCAAGCCGGGAAGGGACACGGGAGGAAGAC
Source organism: Avena sativa (assembly GCA_916181665.1). NCBI lineage: Eukaryota > Viridiplantae > Streptophyta > Magnoliopsida > Poales > Poaceae > Avena > Avena sativa. The sequence goes on from OV702289.1 coordinate 336,558,182, forward strand.
GCTCGGGTGTGGCGGAGCTCGGTAGGATCCGCAGAGCGCCGGAGCGGCGGCGGGCTCCGAGGAGGCGGGGCGGCGAGCGGCCGGGGTGAAATGCTGGCGGCGGCGTCGATGGGCATGGGAGAGGTAGAGCAGGGTTGGATACGGGGTAGGTGGGGTAGGCCGGAAGGGTGAGGTGAGACACGCGGGAGCGTGCATGTGAGTGCGTGCGTGGTGGCGCCAGGCAGGGAGTGGGGTTGTTGGTTCGCTGGATGCGTGCGGGTTGGAGGGAGAGATTGGCGTGGCGACCAGGTGGAGTGGGGGGACGCGCCCAGGATGACCTGGTCGGCGGTCAGGAGGTGGCTGGGCGGGAGTTGGAGCCCAGGCGGGCTGAGGTGGCGGGCTGGGGTTGGCTCGGGTGAGGTGGATGGGTGCGGTGGAGGGAGCTAGGGAGAGATGGTGAGAGGATAAGGGTAGGGTTAGGCAGGAGTTTGGTTTAGACTAGGATTTGGGTTTGGTTTTGTCTGGGTATTTTAGACTAGGGTTTGGAGGTGGCCGGCCGGGCTTTCGGGCTTGGTGGGCTGCCTCCTAAAAACAACTTAAATATTTATTTATTTAAAACAGGGCTTTTGAAATCCGTCTTTAGACGAAACAAAATATTCCGGAGACCCGGGTTTTAATTTGAAATAAAGACGGGGCGTTTAGAAAACAAAACCAGACTTTTCGAAAATAGTTTTCAAACATCCCATGCATGATGATGACGATGCTCAAATGCAAGGTGGCATGATGACATGAGCATGCGGCCGTGATGATGCAATCCACAGAAACAAAATAACCTTGATTCCATCCACTAGATCAATGTTAGAGTTTCAACCATGGAAAGCTGAAAATGAAGCATGGATAGGGAGAGAAACATAACGATCTATTGATTCTCCCACTCAAACGAATGAAATCCACGAAGAATCAAGAGTTCTAGGTGGATTTTTAGAGGTTTGGAGAGAGAATATGAGAGAAATAATGAGGAGAGGAGGAAGACCTAGCCGCCCTGTGCGATTTTGTGGTCGCACCGAACTATACGGCCGAAACTATACGGGTGGGTGATGTTTCTCCGCCCGTATAGTTGCGGCAGCGCCGCCAACTAGGTTTTCTTTATACAGAAAACAGCTATACGAGCACAACTATATAGCCGAATCACAATGATCATGCTGTATAGTTGGTCATTAAACCGTCTGCCTCTCGAGATAAATTTCTAAAACTGGCATCGATATCTATACGACCAGAACTATATGGCCGGAATTTTTATTCCCACCGTATAGTTGGTCGTTAAACTCTCAGTACCTTTGGGATGAAATTCTACGAAGGCATCGATATCTATACGACCGGAACTATACAGCCGGAATTTTTATTCCCGCCGTATAGTTGGTCGTTAAACTCTCAGTACCTTTCAGAATTTTTTTTATGAAGGCATCGATATCTATATGACCGAAACTATACGGCCAGAATTTTTATTCGAGCCGTATAGTTGGTCGTTAAACTCTATGTGCCTTCGAGGAAAATTTGTTGATGGCAAAGATAACTATACGACCGGAACTATACGGTAGGAATTTTTATTCCTGCCATATAGTTGGTCGTTAAACCATCAGTAGTCATATGAAATTTTCTATTTCTTCGAGGATACCTTCTTATCCGATAACTTAGAGAAATACCAAGTTTTTAACAGAAAATTGATAGTAAAAATCATTGACCAACGTTATCATATTAAAAACAAAATTTTAGCTTCTGTAAATAGAAAACTAAAACTTCTATTCTTATTAGTATTCTCTACTCATTCAATCGATGTTTCTACTACTTTTTGACAGTTGCATCTTCACGGGCACGCTTCCGCAAGAATGTCTGTGAAAAAGTGGTGGGAATGCGATGAACTTCTTATTCTCTATTCTACTAAATTGACGAAAATGGGTTGACTCCCATTAAGCATTTATTAAGAATGGTTGAATAACTCAACCTCTCCTCCCTTCTCGAATTATTACCTTTGGTTGCCCCTTATCAATGGCACTTACCACATGAACTTGTTTTGCTGGTGGAACATATCTTTCTCTTGTTTCTAGCTTCTTTTGAAAATACTGGATGATTTCAGCTTCATAAACATTGAAGATTATCTTCCCTTCTGCACAATCTACTGACGCACCTGCAGTACTGAGGAAGGGTCTTCCAAGTATTATAGATAATATTTCATCTTCTGGCATTTCAAGAATAATAAATTTGTGGGAATAACATGCTCATCTATCTTAAGTAAGACATCCTCAATCATAGCGACGGGTTGTTTAGTGGACTTGTCAGCCATCTGTAAGGTGATAGTATTAGGAGAATACTCCCCTAATCCTAACCTTTTATAGAGGGAGTATGGCATTACACTAACTCCTGCTCCTAGAGCACATAAGGCATTGTGAATATATGTTTTACCTATTGAGCATGAAATAGTTGGTATTCCATGATCTCCAGACTTAGACAACAGCTTTCCGTTAGCAGGATAGCTAGTTACAATGGCAACAATTTCAGTTATTTCTTTCTTTCTACTAAGAATATCATGAAGGAATTTACCATAAATAGGAACTTTGATTGCATCCGAAAATGGAATTTCCATACGATGGTCACTAAGTGCCTTTGTAAAAGAATTATAAATTACCTAATCCCGGTGCTTCATTTTTTTGATCTAGATAAGGAAGCTTTTTCTCACCTGACTTACTCTTGTCTTTTACCTTTTTTGGGGGTTTAGGCTCTTTCGTTTCTTTCATTTGTTGTTTCTTATTGATTTTCTTCTTTTCTACTACAAGAACTTCATCTTCCTTACTTATTTCTTTATCTTCTCTTGGATCAACCGTCTCTGCATCAGAGTCATCATGATCATCTTGTGCATCATTTTGGTCCTCCTTGGTTTGCTCCTGCATCTCAGTTTCATCTTGAGGATCCACCAACGTATCATCTTCTTGGCTTACTTCGAGCAAGGATTTTTCCTTGTGCTCTTTTCAGCTTCGTATTTCGGTGGTCCTAAGTGTCCTGTAACAACTTCACCCCTTCTTGTGACAACATTAGCAGAAACATGAATATCTTTATCTTCACGAAGAAAAATTTGATATCCAGATGCTATTTTTTCACACTGGGTTTCAATCATACTAAGATACTTATGAAATAATTTTATTTCTTGGCCTATCTCATCATAATTTTCCATGAGTTCTGCCAAAATCTTTTTATGTTTTTGGAAATGCTTATGCAAGTTATTATGAGATTTTACTTGTCGATGTTTTAATTCTTGAAATGTTTTTCTAGTTTCGTCTTCTTCAGTTAAAACTTGTAACAAATCCTCTTTGTTTTCCTGACCAAGTTCAGAAGGTATACCTTTTTCTTTCATAGTTTTACGTACCTCAGGCATAAGATCATGAGTTATCATAAGTATCTCTTTTTCCAGCTGAGTGCCAAAATCAGGATTATATACAGAATCATTCTTAGCCCTAGTAGACATTAATTCCAAACATTCTTTAATAGTTAAAGTATTTATTGATCCTCTTGCTGAGAAGTCAAGCAATTCTCTACATTGAGTATTGAGACCATCGTAAAATAAATGGCAGATTGTTAGTTTAGAATAGCCATGATTAGGAATACTATTAATCATTTCAAAGAATCTTTCCTAGGCTTATGGGTAGTTTTCTCCCACGTTATGACTAAAGTTGCCTATGTTCTTTCTTAGTTCAGTTACTTTTTTAAAAGTATTAAACCTATTTATGAATTTAGTAATGTAGTTTTCCCAGCATTTAATGTGATGGCGATGGAGAGAGTATAACCATTCTAGAGCTTTACCTTTAACAGACCATTGAAATAATTTAAGACAAGAGAAGTCTCTGGGCAAACCTTTTGGTCCGAGCGATGTTATCACATCGTCGAATTTTCTAATGTGTCTTGCTGGGTCTTCATCTTCCCTTCCACTAAAAGCTTTCTCCTACAAAACTTTAATGATTCCACCATCAAATCGATATTCTCTAACTCCAAGATTAGGGAACTCTATTAGTTGTTTAAGAAATTTAGAACTTGGAGCACTGTATTCCCTGAGAGTTTTCTCAGGTTTCATAGGAGTTGTCCTGCAAATAGACATGATTTCCATAATATCACTCAGGTTTTCAACTTCAACTTTATTTGATCTTAAAAGTTTTTCAATAATTTCTTCGCACCTCTGAGCAGGCACACGCTTAATATAATCCGACAGGTAGGTCCTACCAAACCGTGTAGACCCTTTGTATCCTAAGGAGAACATTTTGTATTAGCAACACTTGAAATGTCAAAAGAAAAACACTTAGCGCTTAGCTCCCCGACAACGGCGCCAGAAAATAGCTTGATGTCTGCAAGAGCACAGATTGTTTGTAGCTAGTTTTTAAGTTCAGATATCGATCCCACAGGGAGCCCAAAGGTAAGTGTTTATTGATGAAATCTCTGTCACACCTGAAGTTGTCACAAGTCTTCGAGTGAATTGACTGCAAGTGTTGAAATAAGAATGGGGTTTTGATTAAATGCGATAGATTTAAATAGAACTAAAATGTAAACTTCAAAAATATAAAGCATAAAAGTAAAGAACTACTTTGCTTATTTGTTGTTTCCTGCACATGGTGAAAGAAGGCGCGGGGAGATTCAGTTCATGGTGATAGTGACTGTGCCAGGTGGACGAGTGTTAAATGTAATTGTAACATCCCAATTTCAGCAACCCTGATTAGTTGTCTAGAATGCAAAAATCAGGGGGAACAAAACCTTTTTCTTCTTTAGTGTTGAAGTGTTTGCTTGTTGTTTGGATATGCTTATGCACCTGAAGGTGTATTATATGATATACTCCATACCTCAACACCAGTTGACAAAAGCTACTTCTCAAATTGTCTTGGCTTAATTTCCATATTCTCAAATGTTCTGGCATTACAAAACCTGAGCCAAGAATCCTTTGCAAACCAAATATTCTAGTATCTTCTATTGATCAAACTATGAAGAGCTACATACTATAATCTCCTTATGTTTTCAAGACAGACCTTCAACTACTCTTACCTCTAAATGATTTCCAAAACCTCGTATAAAACTCTTGAATTCTACTCTTGGTAGGGATACCAAGGATTCTTACCCTATTCAAACTCCAACCTTTCAAAATTGCCCATCCTTACCACAAGCTAAGCTTGATGGTAACCCTAGTACTAGTTAATTTGTTTGTAAGATGAATGGCCTTGATCTGCAGCTTAATTTGTCTTCTTAGGAGATAGTATGGGCTACCGTAGGAGCTCATCACTAGGATCAAGAGGTTTTGAAAACACCACACCCTAAGAAAGAGTACAAAGCATGATCTAATCTCTAGATACTAGGTGATCATCTAAAACCCTTAACCAGATCAATTCTGAAGATATCCCTTCTAGAAGTTTCCAAGTCAACGAAGATAAATATGAAGCATGGATCCTTTCTACTCAATCTACACTTCAACATCATCCACTTGATTATGCTTGGGTACCTTGCAACCCATCAAAAACATCCCCTCTTATGCTCTAGTCAAAAACCCTAAATCTGCCTTTTTTGAAAACTATTTCCAACATCACCTTTTTGAATGCCTCCTTTTCTCAACCCTTGTGCATTTTTGAAAATTCATATGAACCATCTTGTTAACCATCCTAAGGACTACCAAGGCCCAATCTTTCCCTTGGTTATATCATCCTCCACCTAATTTTTCTTGATGGTTTTGCAGGCAAGAAAATAACTATTCCTGCAAATCTAGTCAACATGCCTACTTTGACAGAAGCTCACACCATCATCCAACCTTCTATGGATCAACTCTTTGAATGGTTGTGTGCTACTCATATAGGTAAATCAATATCTACATCACTTATTCCAAGTGGATCTTTGTGCTTCTTAAACCCACAAGGTTTTGAAGGCTAGTTGATAATCTGCATTGGCAGGCATATTTTATCCAAAGTTTGAAATCAATTCTTGGTGAACTCAAGCAAGATCAAGATCAAACCTCTATACCATGTTGATGTACATCACTTGGTCTATCCATCCATCTATCCCATGCCCCAAGGATACATCTGAGCTCCAAGATCCAACAAGGTTTTGGTGGTATGAAAATAACATCACCCTAGATCCTCAATTCCTTGTTTTCCATCTAATTCAAGAAGGACTTACAATTTCCAAGGTTGAAAAATCTTGCTACACCTTGTATACATCATCTACCTTGATCATCAAGATTTATCAAATATGATCCATAATTATTATGGCTCCAAATCTAATTAATCTCTTTAATAGACCAAATCTCGAAAACTTCTTCCATAAAGGAAAGTTTGGTTTTTGCCAAAGCACTTCCCCAACTTTTGGATCAATTGAGGTACACATATCATACCCCATATTCCCACTTCAAAAATAAATATTTTTGAAGAGATTTACTATTTCTTTTTGCCCATTTTCTTAAATGGCTGAATTGGAATAATAATTGTTTTAAATACTTTTATCTTCCAATAAATCTTGGGAAAATTCCCCTAAGTGTGTATTCACATTTGGAACCACCTCACATCAAAATCCAACAAGGTACAATGTAAAAATATCAAATGAGCTCCAATACTTCACTTCTGCAGTTTTTGAAAAAATAGATTTAAGTGGACTTCTAACCTTCTGAAAAATCCCAAATAAATCCTAGAAATGCAGCCTAACCATACCCATCTAGTAGTACCATATTCCCACATTTCCCAATGCAAATTATTCAACTTCCTTCACAAGAACCATTCTAATCAAATGGTGCAAACTCAAAACATGATCCAAAGCCTTCTCCAAGTCCCTCCAAACCTGCAAAGCAATGCACCACAGTAAACACAAATATCTCTGGTCGTGCTACACTGTAGCTCCCTCCCTCTCTTTCTCCCATGTGCTTGTATGAGAGAAGGAGAGGCATATCTTGCAAAATATCTTGTATATTAAAAGCAGCAGCAACCACCTCCACTCCCCTCTCTCTCTGGTCGAGCACCCGGCCCACACTGCCTCCCAGCACCACCCAGCTCGACCAACCAGTCACCAGCTCCCTCCCTATCCTCTCCTTGGACCAAATCCACCATGAACCGATCCATCTCGAGTTAAATAGGCCAGAGACCACCCCGCGCCTCCCTCTGCCCCTCATTTGCCTCCTCTCACCCCCACTCACCTCCCCTGTCCACCACTCCCTCTCCCCTGCTCCATGCCACCCGAGAGAGGGAAGAAGAGAAGCTTCGGCCTCCTCCCTCCCCTCGAACTAAGCTCCCTACCCACTGCATCTCCTCGCTGCATGTCACACTGCAGACCTCCCCTCTACCTCCTCGAGCTAACCCCACTCTCTTTTCTCCCTACAGCAACCCCAGGCGGCGGCACCGGTGAGCTTCCGAGCTCTCTCCGCAGACGCGCTCACGCGAGCGTCATTCCGGTGTCAAACCCTCCACTGTTGCCCCTCCCTTGACTCGCCCCGGAGTCCTCCGTCGCCCAGCACCCTCCCCGGCACCTCCTGAGCCCTCTGGTAAGCTCCTCGCCGCCACCCGAACCCGCTAGGGTTTCCTCTCGTTTCCACTGTCATGAGCTCGACGATGAGCGCTGGCCGTTGATCAGCACTTGATCATGCGGCTCAGGATCCCCTGTACCACTTCGGTGCTCCGCTCCACTGACGGGCGGGCCCGACCTGTCGGGTTCAAAGTCGTGCCACGCGCACTGCCTCTGGCACGGAAATGGGCCGGCCTGGCGCTGTTTCCCCCAGATCCCTCTGATTCGGCCCAGTACCGCCCTTCCCCTGCCTTTAATCTTTTCTCCTAGATCTGCATGTATACCCTTACGGTTTAATTCTAGATAAAATTGAAAAATACATGCAAACTGCTAGATACAAATTTTATCAGAGTCCCAAGAGTTTTCTCAAACATGTAGAGCTGGCCCTTTTCAAATATGAATCTTTATTATTTACTGGAAATTTATTTACCAAAATGTATTTATATCAATCAATAAATACCTCAGGGAGATTCACATATCCAAGTGGAATAAATCCAAATGCCCCTGGTAGGTATATCATGTACCTATCTCATGGCATTAATCTCATTCCAAGTGGAACGACAGATAGACTGTGATAAAAATAGCAACAAGTCCCTAGTTTCAACTTTATAAATTTCCCTAGGTAAAACCATGAATGGTTTTGACCTAATTCCAACTCCCAGTACACCTGCATACCAGTATCTATCAAACCCCAGGAGTCCATAATTTTCTAAGCCCCTGTGGATTTATCATTAATTAATCTGTTCTGGGCTTAGTTAATTCACTAGAAAAATCATCACAGTAGCTATGCAAATCTAAATAGGATGATTCCAATTTCTACTGAAATGTATTCTAAATGCCTACCATGTGCCCTTGGAATCAACACAAAAGACCCTGTATATTTAATCTGGTGAAAAAGACAAGTTGTCTATAGAACTGCCTTGGGGAATTTATTGAGGGAATTCTGGTAATTATTTTGACATGATTCCAACTCTCAGTGAACAAGTACATCAAGACCTACCTAACTACCCAAGGAAATAATTTTTGGACATACATAACATCTCTGGTGAATTATTTCCTAAAACTAGAGTTTTTCCCACTAGAAAATTCTTTATAAATCAATGGAAATTGGTGAAACCAGTTTTGTTGGTTTCATATTATCACTACCTATCTGATGGTATCTTTTCTATACAAATGTATCCTACAGAACTTGGACCTTCTAATTAAACCCCTTAATTAAGTAGTTTAGGCCTCCAAACCATTAAAGAAAACCCACAAAGGCATTTCAAGTAATTCCACTTGTGTAGAAGCCAACCACTCAAAGCCTACTGAATTGTAAACTTGTATTGTCCATTGCTTGCTGTATGTATTGATGTTTGTATGCCTGGTGTTGATTATGTCATTTGTTTGCTTGCATGTGATCTATATCGACGATAGATGCGATTATATCGGAGACCAGAAGAAGTTGGTTATTATACTTGGTTATTGTTGTATTCTAAGAAGAAGTCCAGGGACATTTATGCCATATTGCTGATCTCAGGTAAGCCACCTTCTTCCTCATAAGCCTTGTCCTCTTGTTTTACTTATGCATGTTTTATCTACCGTTTATTTAAAACTGCATTGTTTTACTATATGTTAATGTATTTATGGTAGTGGTTTGTCTCCTCCGAACTATTACACTTTGGTACTACTAAGTACAACCATCTTGATGACACCTACTTGTACCTAGTATGGTAGATGGTGTAGCACACCATACCCCCTTTGGAGACCCCGATTTAGCCGAAGCAAATCTATAGGATGGGAAGACCCCGGAAAAAGTTTTACCAAATGTTTTATGATAAAACCTTGATGAGGTGGGACCTCCCAAGAGATGTTGAGAAAGAAAAAGTTTTCGTTTTACAAAATGATGAAGGAAAGCTGGAGGAAAAAGGTTTACAAAACACACCAGGTTCTTTGCAGTTTTGCTAGAACAATTAACCCGTGCAACCACATTACTCTGGAATGGGACAAGGCTGGATTTGATGTTTGTCCATTCTGGAATAAGCTGCCTCGCAACTACTACAAGGGATCGCGATCCCCGGAGGCTGGGCCTTCTCCCTTAAAGGTCCATGTGGGACATCGACCTAGAGAAGGAATGAACTGTCTGCGGGCAGCCAGGCGTTACTATGAACCCCTCATTGAAAGCGCCCACTGTGTAAAGTGTAAAATGCGCCCCGGTTGGTCCTCGGTACCCGACGTCCCGGTTTTGAGGGGCATAACACTCATAGGGTAGGCACTTATACTAGAGTGGGCATCCGGAGAGTCTTGACCAGTTACTCGACCCACGATTGGTGTAGATCAGGGTAGTGTACCCGGATTGTGTGGGTAAAGTGTACAACCTCTACAGAGTGTAAATCTATTCGAATAGCCGTGTACGTGGTCATGGACGGTTGGGAAGGTTGTTGTAGAGCGGTGCTGGTTTTGATTTCAAAAACGATTTCTGAAAAACAATGGCTTTGAAATGTTTTGACCATGGGATGGTCGGAAAGGATACCTGTTTTGACCATGGGATGGTCAGAAAGGAATGAAAGGAGTTTGGTCATGGGATAACCAAAAGGAAGGAAGAAATGGGTGACCCAATCCTAGTGTTTTCCAACACTTTTCAAAAATGTTTCCGAGATGTTTTATTAAAGTTTTCAACAAAGATATGTAGATGCTATATCTACAAGCGAAAATATTTGAGAAAAGAACCTCTCTTGGAGCCCTCCTATTACCACAGCCATATTGCATATCCTCTTGCTATTATTATTCTCTTAAGGTGGTTTGCGAGTACATTCAAAGTACTCACTGGCATTGTTCCTGGCTATTAACTTGGTCAAATATCAAGAAGAAGACAATGTTGGTGACTACGCGAGCTAGGACATTCTCCCAGTCAATTGCCTGTAGGTTAAGGCATGGCTTGGGCTCTACGCTTAGTAAAGTTCCACTGATGTTGATCGATGTAGCCATAATGGCCAATAAGGTATGACATGTATTCGTTATGTATTGGATGTTTACTTGATACTTGTCTGTCGTTGTATTGGGAACGGCAGTACCTGAGGAGGTTAGATAGAGGTGTGGGGACTAGCAGGGAAGCTATCAACGGCGTCCGCAGGCGGGATTGGATACAAGCGAGCGTAGCGGGACGCAAGAAGTACCCAAGTTCGGGGCCCTCGTGGTGAGGTAAAGCCCCTACTCTTGCCTGATCTGACTATGTGGAATATACGAGCTACAAGTGCTCCTCGAGCTGTATTCTTTAGCTACTGCCTTAAATGAACTGAGACCAACCCTTTCTACTGAGGCCCTCCCTCTCCTTATATAGGAAGAGAGGCACGGGTCTCACTGGCTAGTCCGACAGGCGGGCCCCACAGGCGGGTCCCAGCCGACTAGTCATCTACAGTACCCGGCATGGTATGTCACATCGGTGTATGAGCGGTATGGCTGTCGTAGGCACAGTGGACGCCGTGCAAGCCCGTCGTTAGCACAGGCCACTGTTCCCATGTCAGCCACGCCAAGTCTTCGGTATGGGCGGGTGGTTGCCCGTCTTGTCGTCGTACAGGGCGTACCGTGCACTGATACACACGTCGTCCTGTCCCTCTGATTGGATCCGGCTACGTCGTCGTATCCTACCCTGTCCGTCTGCATCTGGTCAGCCGGCCGAGATCCGACTGTCCTGTTTCTTATTCAGGTGGGGTATCCGGGGATCATCCCCCTGACACTAGTCCCCGAGCGCGTGTGGATTCCGCCCTTGGGCGAAATGCGCGCGCGCTCCCTTTTGCTTTTCGAATTTTGATCCGGCTGAGCCTGGCGGTTGCGCTACCCGTGACGTCAGTGCTGACGCCGGCCACGCGCGCACGCGCCATCGTTGCTCTGCGGCGGCCAGAGTAACGTCCCGTCGCACGTCGCCTCGGGGAACTACTATCCGGCGGTTTGGTTCACGCCCCAGGATCTTCTGCGCATCATGTCCCGGCACACGGGATCTAGGCGGCGGTTGGGATGTGGGTCGCCCGGATGCGCGCCACGTGGCCCTGCCGACGGTTGCCCCTCCGATCCTTTAAAGGGATGCCGTGGGGGAGGCAGTTCTTTTCCTTCGCTCCCCCGCTGCAATCTTTCTCTCCTTCTCGCATGCTGCTGCTCCTGTGCTCCTGCCTTCTGCGCCGCCCGCTCGCCGCCGTCGACGTTACGGGCCACTGTCACTCCTCCGTTGCCGCTCCTTCTCCTCAGCCGGAAATGGCTGCTGACCGCGGAGCCTGGTGCGGCTCCTCCATCACCGAGGATCAGATCGCGAAGTATCACGCGACCCGCGTCCTCCCGCCGGTGGAGAAGGTGGCGGTGCGGTTGGCGCCGGTGGGGGAAGTGTCGCCGCATCCGGCGGAGGGGGAGCGTGTTATCTTCCTCTCGCACCTGGCGCGCGGGTTTGTGCTGCCGCTCCACCCCTTCTTTCTGACTTTTTTGGCCTTCTTCGACCTCCGCCTCCACCACCTCGGCACCAACGCCATCGGAACGCTGGCGCACTTCATGGCGTTCTGCGAGAGTTACCTCGGGATCCAGCCGGATCTCGGGCTCTTCTGCCGGCTCTTCCGAGTTCGGCCGCAGGTGCAGTACACGAAGGGCTCGCTAGTCGTCTGCGACGGCGCCTCCATATACTCCCGCTCCCAATCCGGCTACCCTAAGTTCTTGCTCCAGGACACGGTACGGCTGTGGTAGCAGTCGTATTTTTATGTCAAGAACGTCACCGACGTCGACCGGATAAACCTGCCGGCCTTCCAGGACGTCGAGTCCAGCCGGCAAAACTGGGACCTGAAGGTCTACGGTGACAAGGCGGAGACGGATGCGATGCTGGCAGCCTGCGCTCCCTTGTCACCTGCCAGCTAACCGGTCGGGACATCACCCTTAGCTGGATGTCCCGGCTGATGATGCCGCTCCAGCAGCGGGCGCACAAGATGTGCATCTACTCCGGCCGGCTGGACCCAACCCGACTATCGCGCCGCGACCCCCGCTACCACAACTTGAAGGAGTGGTTATGGACGATCAGCAAGGAGCGGCTGCCGGAGAACTGGAAGTTCAGCCAGGCGCCCTACAGCCGGGAGAACCGCGCTCCCCGGGTAAGTTCTTGTAGCCGGAATTTTTGCTTATTCCATCTGTTATCTCCTTGTTCTGTCTGGCTGACCTTTTGCATTCGCCAGATCTTCGCCTGCATCCTTCACGAAGAGGGCGACGCTCCTCTCGAGGTGTTCGCGCCGGACTTGCCCGAGCCACGCGCTCGGCGATCCGGCGAGGAATCGGATGGGGATGGCGATGCCTTCCCCAGCCGAAACGACGAGCCGGTCACCGACCCGCACGCGGAGGTGCACGAGGAGGAGGAGGCCGGGCCGACTGCGGAGCCGGCGACGCGCTCCACGATGGACGGCGAAGCAGGCGGGAGCGGCTCCAGCCATTCCGGCTCCCGCCGGCCTGTGGCGGAGGAGCCGGCTCCAAAGAGGGGCCGGACCAGCGCCCTGCCGCCAAGCCGTCTTGGCCAGAAGAAAGGGCCGCCCCCGGTTGTGCCGGGGTACGTTTTTCTCCCCCATCCCTCGGTGTCTTCTGTTTGTTTGTTCTCTTGATTTTCTGAATTTAGCTTGTTTTGCTCTTGCCATTTCCTCTTTCCCTTTAGCGCGTTGGTTTCCTTCGGTGCCGCGACCCTGGCTCGGACGCCAGCCGGGTTGCCGCCTCGCGCCCCGACTGATCCAACCGACGCCTACCCTTCCTCTGAGGTGCAGCCTCCTTCTCCTCCTCAAGCCGAGCCGGCTACCCCCTCCTAGCCGGAGGGTCCATAGCCGGAAGCAAATCGCTCCTAGCCGGAAGGTTCCTCCGCGGGTGCGCAGGGGGCTACTGGCAAGGAGCTTGTCGTGGTTGGCGACGACGACTCCGACGAGGCGCTCGGGGAGGAGTGGCAGACAGCGGTGCTTGCGGTGAAGGAGTCCTTGGCCGTCAACGCCGTGGACGACAACGCCTCTTCCGCCGCTTCGCTGTCGGATCTTGCCGCCACGCTCGAGCTGGCGGTAAAGGAGATCCGGCTGCTTGAGGCCACAGCCGGTGGGAACCGGACGCTAGAGCAGAAGCTTGCTGCCACCAACGGGACCTCCCAGAGTAAGTTCACCTTATCCGTCTGGCTCTTTTTTTTAATAGTCGGCTTCGTTGCAGCCATCCTCGTGTGCGCTCAGCACAAGATCGATCGCTTGAAGAAAGCGAACGACCGGATGAGCAGGTCCAACTCCACGCTGCGCTTGCAGAACAAGGACTAGCACGCGCGGGTAGACGGCTTGGAAGCTACCGTCAAGGAGCGCGACGCCTCGCTCGCTAGCCGGGCCGAAGCCTTCTCCCTTCTCGAGGCCCAGAACAAGGACCAAGAGAAGGAGATAAAACGGCTAGCAGTCAAGGAGAAGGCGCTGGTGGAGGAGCTGATGCAAGTCGGCCACACTGCCAAAGGTGAGTTCTTTCTTCCGTCTTCTTCTCTTTCCGGATCCGGTAGCCGGATTTGACTCCTCTTCTCTGACAGCCTTTTACCCCGGCATAGACCTACTGGCCTACAACCGGCTGCAGGAGAACTGGCCGGGAGCGCAGCCGATGGCTCAGGAGCTCGTCGTCCTTCTTGGCGAGGAGGCCGCGAAGCTTCGTCAGGCGGCGCGGGACATCTTCTCCTTTATGTGGCCGGAGGCTCCGGTTCCGGAGACGATGGCGCAGCTGGCGGCGAAGGTGGGAGAGGTGCCGATTGCGGTGGACCGGCTGCGTGATCTGGCGGCGCGGGGTGGAGCGGAGATGGCCCTGGCGCTGATGCTTTCCTGGTACAAGGATGCTCGCGTCGAGAAGATCGACGGGGGCTTCCGCGCCGGAGCCGATCTTGCCACCATCCGCCAAGCCCATCCGGAGCTTCGCGGGTCCGCCATCAAGATCGCCGACTACATGGATCCGGACGAGGTGCTGACCGACTCGGAGTCCCCCGACACTCAGGATGCGGAGTCCTCGGTGCCGCCGCCTGCCAGCGCCAGAGCCAGAACGAGCACTGCGGCTCCTCCCCCGCCTCCGGCACATTCCGGCCGAGAACTCCCTCATGGCAAAGGCCCTGTCGTCTAGCTGTTGCCCCGGGATGCCGAGTGTATTTGTCTTGTTTTTAGGTTATCGTGAAACTTGTCTGTCTGTACCGTCTATCTTTGATGCCGGGTAACTCTCGGGAGCTTCGTCTCTCTTTTGCCTGTTAATGTTGAATTCTTGAGTCTTTCTTAACTTGTGTCTTGAATTTTCTTTTGATATCTTTCCCGGCTCGCTTCGCCCGACTGCCCTAGTCCGGCTACACACTTTTAGCCGGACGAACTACACCTCCAGTGGGGGCGCACCAGCGCACCCACTGGGTGTAACCCCCGTGATTCGGAGTAGCTGGCGTAGCCAGGTGCTTCGAATCTTCCTTGTTCTTCCCCATTCTTCTAACTTTATCCGACTAGCCTCCTCCCAGTCGGCTGCTTTCATCGGCTGGACGCCTTCAGCCGGGGGAACCAACATTCCAGTGGGGGCGCGCCAGCGCACCCACTAGGTGTAGCCCCCGAGATTCGGAGTAGCTGGCATAGCCAGGTGCTTCGAATCTTTCTTGTCTTTTATTGCTCCCGCCCTTACCCTCACCTGGGCTCCGAACTATCGGCTAAACGCCCTTAGTCGGCCAGGAACTATAAGATTCCACTGGGGGCGCGCGAGCGCACCCAGTGGGTGTAGCCCCCGAGATTCGGAGCGCTTGATGAAGGCAAGGACTTCGAATCTTCCTTCCTTCTCCTGAATTCCAACTCGAAGTAGTCAGACAAGAACGCACATATGCATACACATACATCTTCATAGGTTAATAGGTTAGTCTGTCAAATCGTAGCTGGGAAACGGCTTATTTTTCAAAAACTGGCTTGCTCCTTAGTCGCTTTCTCGTGTGTTCTGCTGTTTTCGCTGCGTCCTTGCCAGACAGCCGGGTTGCGGTCTGCCACCGGAATCGAAGGGAGCTGATAGTACATTACGCACGGTACTAGCGGCTTAGCGGCTGGATTGGTTTGAGCTAGTTGCGGGGCCGGGACGCCCGATCTGTCACGCCTCTTCCCCGTTTTTCATGCGGGATGCCTCGGGCTTTTGCTCTTGCTAGTCGCACAGCCGGGTTGCGGTCTGTAGCTGAGACGAAGAGTGGGCCTCTGACATCATCACACACTACTCAGCCGGCTTGTTGGCTTAACAGGCTGGGCCAGCCGACAAGCCCCCGGGTAGGGGTTGCCAGAGCCAGAAAATTTTAATCGGAGAACAGGTACGCACACATTTCCAGAAGGAGCCCCCGAGATTCTCGTGGGAGTCCGCATTTTCATTTATGAGGTTTTCGGGATACATACACTGTTTGGCGACTAGGTGTAAAACGGGCGCAGCAGGGCCGCGTTCCAAGGACGTTCGGTCTCCTCGTCCGATTTGTCCATCTTGTTCTTGCACGGCTGTTGTGCGTCGATGAGGTAGTAAGAGTCGTTGGGCAACGCTCGGCTGATGATGAAGGGGCCCTCCCAGGGTGGTGATAGCTTGTGCATGCCCTTCGTGTCTTGCACCAGCCGGAGAACCAGGTCACCCTCGCGGAATGCGACACGGCGAATCCGGCTGGAATGGTAGCGGCGTAGTCGCTGCTGGTACAGGGCAGATCTGGACAGGGCCAGCTCGCAGGCCTCCTCCAGGAGATCTACCCCGTACTCCCGCGCCTCCTTGTTGGCCTGCTCGTCGTAGAGGAGCTTGCGGGGGGAGTCGAATTCGATGTCGGCGGAGAGGACGGCTTCCGATCCGTAGACCAGGAAGAATGGCGTGTAGCCGGTTGACCTATTCGGTGTGGTGCGGAGGCTCCACAGCATAGCCGGAAGTTCTTCGATCCAGCATCCGGGTGACCGCTCCAATAGCTTGATGAGACGTGGTTTGATGCCAGCTAGCACCAAGCCGTTTGCTCGTTCGACCTGCCCGTTGGACTGTGGATGTGCAACGGAGGCGAGGTCTAGCCGGATGCCCTTGTTGCTGCAGAACCGGGCGAAGGCCCCCTTGGCGAAGTTCGTGCCATTGTCGGTGATGATGCTATTGGGGTAGCCAAAGCGGTTGATGATGTCGGTGAAGAAGGTAACAACCGTCGCCCCATCCAGCTTCTGGATAGGCTTGGCCTCGATCCACTTTGTGAACTTGTCCACCGCTACCAGCAGGTGGGTCAATCCCGCGCGAGCTCGCTTGAAGGGCCCGACCATGTCGAGGCCCCAAACCACGAAGGGCCAGGTGATCGGTATGGTCTTGAGCACTGAGGTTGGCATGTGCCTGAGTTGCCCGAAGCGTTGGCACCCATTGCACGCGCGGACCAGCTGCTCGACATCCTCGAGGGCGGTGGGCCAATAGAAGCCGTGGCGAAACGCCTTGGCGACTATCGCCCTTAACGAAGCGTGGTGCCCACACTCGCCCTGGTGGATGTCCTTGAGTAGCCGGTAGCCTGTGTCTACGTCGACACATCTTTGGAAGATACCGGATATACTGCGCTTGTATAGCTCGCCGTTTATGATGGTGTATCTATGCGCGCGGCGTCGGATTTGTCTGGCCTCCACCTTGTCGTCCGGGAGTTCGCTGTTGGCGATGTAGTTCATGAAGGGTTGTGCCCAGGATGGCACTTCCCGGATGACGAGGACGCTCCTGTCCTCCGGCTGTCGGGTGTTGGTGGGCCGTCCGGGTGGGATATCCGGGGCGGCAGCCCCTGAGCCACTGAGCGAGCCAGTAGCCCCCGGGTCCTGCGAGCCGGAGGGCACCGCCTGGCCGGAGTTGGCACGAGTTTTCTTCTTTGGTGGCTCCGCCGGCTCTGCTTCCGCTGCCCCGTCTGCCGGGACGCTCCCCGCCCAGATGATGGAATCTGATTCCAGCGACGGGTTGATGGATGGCTTGCGCAGGTGCTCCAGGGCGACCCTTGGTGGGATGGCCTGCCTGGTGGACCCTATCTTGGAGAGCGCGTCGGCTTCCTCGTTGTTGGTGCGGGGGACGTGATGAAATTCGCACCCGTCAAAGGAGGAGCTGAGCTTCTGGATGTGGAACCGGTAGAGGGCCATGTTGGCATCTCTGGCGTCCCATTCCCCGGATACCTGTTGTACCACCAAGTCTGAATCGCCGAAGCACAGGATCCGGTTGACGCTGATTTCCTTGGCCAGCCGGAGCCCGTGCGCCAGTGCCTCGTATTCGGCTACGTTGTTGGAGGCCTTGAAGTGGATCTGTAACACGTACTCCAGCCGGTCTCCCTTGGGCGAGGTGAGCACGATGCCGGCTCCCAAGCTCCCGAGCATCTTCGACCCGTTGAAATGCATCCTCCAATGGTCCGAATCCGGAACCGGTGGGAGATATTGGGTCTCGGCCCAGTCGACGAGGAAGTCCGCCATCGCCTGTGACTTGATCGTGAGCCAGGGCTCGTACTGGATGGAGTAGGTGGCGAGCTCGATGGCCCATTTGGCGACCTGACCGGTGGCGTCCTTGTTGCCGATGATTTCCGAAAGGGGTGCAGTGCACACGACCTTGATCGGGTGCTCATGGAAGTAGTGCTTGAGCTTCGTGCATGCTAGGTACACGCCGTAGCACATCTTTTGGTAGTGGGGGTAGTTATTCTTGGAGAGGGAGAGAACCCCGCTGAGGTAGTAGACGGGTCTTTGAACCTGCTGAGCCTTGCCTTCCTCGGGGCGCTCCACCACCAGGACGACGCTGACGACCCGGCTGGTGGCTGCTATATAGAGCAACATCGGCTCCTTGCTAGCCGGCGTGGCTAGAACCGGCGCTGTGGACAGCATGCGCTTGAGGTCGTGAAACGCGGCGTCGGCCTGTGAAGTCCAGGAGAACTTGTCCGTCTTTTTCATCAGCTGGTACAACAGAAGTGCCTTCTCCCCCAGCCGGCTGACGAAACGACTGAGGGAAGCCAGGCATCCGGTGAACTTCTGGACTCCAAGTAGGTTCTTGGGCGGTTGCATCCTCTTGATGGCCACGATCTTCTCCAGATTTGCCTCGATGCCTCGCTGAGATATGAGGAAACCGAGTAGATATCCGGATGGTACTCCGAAGACGCATTTTTCCGGGTTCAGCTTCATCTGGTACTGGCGAAGGTTGCCAAATGTTTCTCCTAGATCCTCGAGGAGGGTGCGCTTTTCCTTGGTCTTGATGACCATGTCATCCACGTAAGCGTGCACGTTTCGGCCTATCTGCGAGTGCAAGCATTTCTGCATACATCGCTGATAGGTGGCGCTTGCGTTCTTTAGGCCGAAAGGCATGCGTAGCGGGTGATAAATGATGTCTTAATCTGATCAGCCAGGTTTAGCCGGATCTGATTGTATCCGGAATAACAATCTAGAAAAGACAACAAATCATAGCCAGCCGTGGAATCGATGACTTGATCGATACGGGGCAAGGCGAAGGGGTCTTTCAGGCACGCCTTGTTCAGGCTGGTGTAGTCGATACACATGTGCGAGGTCTTGTTCTTTTGCAACACCAAGACTGGGTTCGCCAGCCAGTCCGGGTGGTATACTTTCGTGATGAACCCGGCTGCGAGGACCCGAGTGATCTCGTCACTGATTATCTTTCTCTTCTCTTCTGCGAACCGGCGCAGAGGTTGCTTGACCGGCTTGCCATCCGGACGCACATGAAGTGAGTGCTCGGCGAACTCCCTCGGCACACCCGGCATGTCCTTGGGAGACCATGCGAAGATGTCCCGATTCTCAGGGAGGAAGTCGACGAGCGCGCCTTCCTATTTGCTGTCTAAGCCGGCACCAATGGTGACGAACTTAGTCGGGTCGGAAGGGTCGAGCAGGATCCTCTTTGTCTCCTTTGCCGGTTGGAAGGCTCCTTCTCCAGCCGGTTTGCTGCTAGCCGGGATGTCCTGCTGGGCCATGGCCACATTGCACATGATCGCGCGCTTTTCTTCGGCTATGATGAGGGCTTCTGCTAGTTTGGAACCAGCTGAGGCGCACTCCATCGATCGCCTGAAGCAGCCGGCGACGATGATCACGCCGTGGGGTCCTGACATCTTCGTCTTGAGGTATGCGTAGTGGGGGATGGCCATGAATTTGGCCAGGGCGGGGCGCCTGAGTAGAGCGTGGTAGGAGCTCGTCAAATTTACCACCTCAAACCAGATTGGCTCATGGCGGCAGTTCTCCTCGGTCCCAAACATGACGTCCAGCTGGATTTTTCCCAGCGGAGCACAGGCTGGCCCCGGCAGTACACCGTGGAACGTCGTGGTAGTCGGGCGCAGGTCACTTTCGCGAATGCCCAGCTTCTCCAGCGAGGACTGGTAGAGGAGGTTGAGGCTGTTGCCTCCGTCGATGAGGATGCGCGAGAATCGGCAGGTGCGCGTGTTGGAGATGATGAGGGGATCGAGCACCATGGCGTAGCCCCCGGGAGTCGGCAGATGCTCAGGTTGATCTGCCCGGCTCCAGGTGATGGGGGTTTCCGACCAGTTCAGGTATTGGGGGTCCGGAGAAACAATGGTGTTGACTTCCTTGGAGCGTCGCCTGCGGCTGTGCTTGTCATCTTGCTCCGTCTCGAAGATGTGGTAGGCGGCGTGCGGCTGGGGGTAGCCGTTGTTATTGTTGCCGCCGTTGCCGCCGTTACCATCATTACCGGCTCCCCTAGCCGGTGGTGGGGGTCCACCCGGTGGGGGAGGCGGGAGACGAGGCTGGTTGACCTGGTCCTTTAGCTGGCGAGTCCAGCTGTAGTTCCGGGTGGTGTGCGTAGCCGGTTTGAAGGGACCGCTATGCCACTTGAACGGGCCGTCAATCATCTGGTCGAAGGTGAGCCAGGGCTTCTGCCTTCTTGTGTCGTTAGCCGGTGTGTCGGGCGCACCCTCTACAACATTGACCTGCCGCGCGTGGTAGCGAGGCTTATGTTGCCTGTCCTGGATACCCCGTGGAACCGGCTGTCGTTGCCGTGGCGTCTGGAGGATCCGGCTTCATCAGTCGGATTACTCGGACGATCGCGAGCCGGCTCCGTGGGAGTCGGACGGCCTTCCGCGTTTACTCGGAGGGGCTTCTTCATGGCAGCATCCACCATGGCGTACTGGTCGGCAACCGTCATGAGCTCCGCCATGGTTTTCGGCTCGTCACACAGTCGCCGGTGGCGAAGCATGGTGCCCTCTCGGCATCCTTCGATGAAGAAACCGATGGCTTGGCTCTCCAGGATGCCCTCGCAAGTGTTGTGGAGCTCCATCCACTTGGCGAGGTACTCACGGTCGGTCTCGCGGTCGCCCTGGACGCACAAGGCCAGGTCGCACGGGCGCCCTGGGCGCTTGTACGTGCCGTTGAAGTTGCGGACGAAAACCTTCTCGAAATCAGGCCAGGCATTGATGCTGTTGGGCGCGAGGCTATTGAGCCAGGTCCTTGCCGACCCGGTTAGCATGACAGGGACGTAACGCACGGCTGTGCGCTTATTCCCATGGGCGATACCGACTGCCGTGGCGTAGTCGGTCAACTAGTCTTCCGGCTTCATGCTGCTGTCGTACTTGGGGGTGTCCCTGGGCAGGGAGAATTTATCCGGAAACGGCTCGTTCCGGATGCAGGGTCCGAAACAAACTGGTTCGGTAGAATCTTCCTCCTCCGTGACGCGTGCTTGAGCAAGCAGCTCGATGCGGTCGCGGGCATCCGGACAATCCGGGTTGGGCGCACCCACCCGGCCCGAGAGGCGGGAACCGGCTGGTCTAGGTGCTCCGGCTGGTGGGGGGGAGGTGGCGGGTTGCTGTTGACCGTCTTCTCCTGGCGTGGCAGGCCCCTGTTGCCGGAGCTGCGACGCCTGCTGCGGGCCCTAGCCGGCTGAGGGGAGGACGCCTGCTGCGTGTCACGTGGTGCGCCCCTGCTGTTGGCGGGTAGCCTGCTTCCTCTAGAGTAGCTAAGGTCCTCCTGCGTCTGCCGGTTGGCATCGGCCTGCTCATCCGCGACGCGGAGGAGATCCTAGACGCGAGCGTGCTGGCGGGCTCACTCCTCGCCCTCTAGGCTGGGTAGTTCTTCTGCTGCGGCTCGCGCCGCGTGCAAGTTCTTGATGGGCGTGCTGTAGGTGGGCCGTGTAGGAGCAGGCGCAGGATCCGGTTCTCCGTCCTTCTCCATCCTGCCGCCTAGCTCACCGCCCCGACGTCGTAACTGGCCGCGCCGGCTCGGCTCCACGGTAGCCGGGGTGAGGCCATGCGCGTGGTCATACTCGCGCCTAGCAATCTCCAGCTGCTTGCGGGCTGCTGCCAGCTCCATGGCCTCCTGGAGGAGGATCTGTCTCTCCATGGTGAAGTTGGCCTCCGCCTCCTCTGGGTTGTCCCCGAGGGTAACCGGCGTCAGGAGCCAATCAATGGCATCCTCGATCGGGTTCCGAGGATGCGAGGGAGCGGAAGTTCCGACCTCATCCATGCCTCGCTCCCGCGGCCGGCGGGGCTGCGAGCTGGATCCGGCCATCATGACCTCCACGCCGCGAGGTGCGGCGGAGGTGGCGCCGCTTGAGCATGGCGGCCCCACGACAGAGACGATTTCCCTAGGGAAACGCTCCGGGACGGTGGCGATGTAGACGGGGAGATCGCCAAATAGCAGAACGGTGCCGTTTGCCGGGAAGGAAGTTCCGACGAAGCAGGAGGCGTTGTCGATGATGCAGTCGAACTTGCCGAGCATGAGCACCAGGCTGGAGGCCACGCGCTCACCGGCTGAAGTGCGGGGTCCCGTGCGGAACGTGACTCCGGTCGAAGCCATTAGCCCCATGGTGGGCGCCAACTGTCGTTGTATTGGAAACGGCAGTACCTGAGGAGGTTAGATAGAGGTGTGGGGACTAGCAGGGAAGCTATCGATGGCGTCCGCAGGCGGGATTGGATACAAGCGAGCATAGCAGGACGCAAGAAGTACCCAGGTTCAGGGCCCTCGTGGTGAGGTAAAGCCCCTACTACTGCCTGATCTGACTATGTGGAATATACGAGCTACAAGTGCTCCTCGAGCTGTATTCTTTAGCTACTGCCTTAAATGAACTGACACCAACCCTTTCTACTGAGGCCCTCCCTCTCCTTATATAGGAAGAGAGGCAAGGGTCTCACTGGCTAGTCCTACTGGCGGGCCCCACAGGCGGGTCCCAGCCGACTAGTCATCTACAGTACCCGGCATGGTATGTCACATCGGTGTATGAGCGGTATGGCTGTCGTAGGCACAGTGGACGCCGTGCGAGCCCGTCGTCAGCATAGGCCACTGTTCCCGCGTCAGCGACGCCAAGTCTTCGGTATGGGCGGGTGGTTGCCCGTCTTGTCGTTGTACAGGGCGTACCGTGCACTGATACGCACGTCGTCCTGTCCCTCTGATTGGATCCGGCTACGTCGTCGTATGCGGCTACCTCTTCATGGTCCGGCTACCGGGTGGTAGCCGGTCCATCCTACCCTGTCCGGCTGCATCTGGTCAGCCGGCCGAGATCCGACTATCGTGTTTCTTATTCGGGTGGGGTATCCGGGGATCATCCCCCTGACATTGTCTGTTATGTGCCACGATTAACTGATCATGGGATCGTGGTTGTATGCATAACAGGGATTCTCGGAGGATTAAT
Source organism: Avena sativa (assembly GCA_916181665.1). NCBI lineage: Eukaryota > Viridiplantae > Streptophyta > Magnoliopsida > Poales > Poaceae > Avena > Avena sativa. The sequence goes on from OV702289.1 coordinate 336,581,306, forward strand.
CCGGGGGCCCCACAGACTTGGTACCAGAGCCATCCTGACTGTAGGAGAACCTTAGATAGAATGGTTGTTAGACAGGAGCCTTATTTTGAAAACCTCGGCTTTCGAAAACTAGCTTCTTAATGAGTTTCAAAAAGTTCTACTTCTTCTCTTACCCTAAGTAAATGCTTTCGAAAATGGTTTCCTCTATCACTCGTCCAAACTTCAAACCTACGGATTTTAAATAACTAGGATCTAGAACCCGGTGAGGAAAATGAGAACAAGATGAATACAAGCAACTACCAGCAAACACAAGGAGACTACAATATCGCTCTATCGGCGGAATCCTCACAATCAGAAGAAATCGGGTGTTGCACTATCAAGAAACGTCCAAGATATGACGAAGACTTCATCTACAAGATAGTGACTCCGACCTGAAGAAAGACGATTATCTAGGGTCAATAGTCCTAAGAATAGGATTCCCCTACATCGCGAGTAGTTAACTCCTTGGTCCCTAGCGTTGACCATGTTTGCTTGCCTAAGTGCATCCTGTGTTGCTTGATGTGTGTTGTTTGCCGAGGACATTGTGAGCCCCTCGCTCTATTGGCCTTGTTTGTATGCTCTGGTTTGCTTTGACCTCCTTAAGCATGTGACTAGAGGAGGGATAACCCACCTAGTAACTCAGGAAACCCCTGTGTTAGCTGTCGGTAATGATACCTAGACTAACCTCGAGAGTATATGAGAGGAAAAGCATCGCAAGAACCAGGAGTTCGACATCATCAAGTCATAATCAACTCGAAGATTTCACCTCAGCAGGACGGCATACCTCGTCAAACTCATCTCTCAAGACTCATCAATAGCACCAGACTCCCTTGACTCCTCAGTCTACTACAGCAAGAATCCTGTTGAAGCCGGAAGTCAATCACCGAAGGATCCCCCATATCCACAAGAGACCACCCGATAAGTCAACCAAGGCAAGAAGTGAAAACCTGACTCCACTAACCGTTGGTATATTAGAACTTCCTACAACCCCGAGAGACTAACCAGTAATAGATCCCTCTGCCCAACCAACGGGAAGTTCCTCACCAGAAGGATAAAATAATCCAAAAACCCGAGGACGAGGATGCATGAAGACAACGAGTCCACTCCGCCCTCAACCAGAAGCAACGCAAGAGATTCAAGTGAAGATCTCTTCTCCAACGCTGACTGCATCAACCCTGACCAAAGACTAGCCAGGAGAGTCCTAAACCGCTAGCTTGCCCTGAGCTTAGTCCATAAGGCTTCGTTAGGAAACCACCCTCGCCACGGTTTATAGAATAGGGCGTCACTCGAAGACCTCAGCTCAAGACTCCGGGAAGATACAACCTTCTGATAACATCGGGTCAGCACTCCAAGATAGAAGATCCGCACCCCAGATCTGTCGCCTTTTCGCCAAGTAGCAACTCACGGTTCATCAGAGGAGAAACAAACTGAAGATTCTACGAAATCCCTTCCCTACGTCAGCTGAAAACCTATCCGAAGGACCACAGGATCGCTAACCGCTCAGTTCCAATCCCTTAGAGGGCGTGAGAATCCAATGGCTCCAACAGTCTAAGCATGAATAATCGTAGTATATAAGCTCCATAGGACCTACCTTCGCGAACGTCATCAGAAGATTCCAACTCTAGGAGAAAGAGTGACGACAATCTTCAAAACCTCAATCTATGATTCCAAGAAGGAAGGACTACGTTAACTCCAAGCCACCCTAGTTTAACCCTAAGGGGGAAAGACTGTGTCTTTCCCACAAAATAGAATAACCCTCTGCCAAAAGCAAACCAACAGCTAGACCCAAAGACATAAACTAGGATATGATAATCCCTTAAGAGAGACGTTGTAAATCCTTACCGAAGGAAGATCACCCCTCACAATCCTGATTGAAGCCTGCACAATACTCGTGCACCCAAGACGATTGAAGTTTAATCTCACCGCCGCAATGACCCTGCTCAAGGACAAATCCGACAAGTTAGTATGCGAGAAGCACATGAAGCTAAATCCAACCCAACATCCCCTAACCTTAGTCTTCCGAATCTCGGGATGAGATTCTTTTAAGGGGGAAAGGTCTGTAACATCCCAATTTCAGCAACCCTGATTAGTTGTCTAGAATGCAAAAATCAAGGGGAACAAAAACTTTTTCTTGTTTAGTGTTGAAGTGTTTGCTTGTTGTTTGGATATGCTTATGCACCTGAAGGTGTATTATATGATATACTCCTTACCTCAACACCAGTTGACAAAAGCTACTTCCCAAAACTGTCTTGGCTTAATTTCTATATTCTCAAATGTTCTGGCATTACAAAACCTGAGCCAAGAATCCTTTGCAAACCAAATATTCTATTAGCTTCTATTGATCAAACTATGGAGAGCTACATACTATAATCTCCTTATGTTTTCAAGACAGACCTTCAACTACTCTTACATCTAAATTATTTCCAAAACCTCGTATAAAACCCTTGAATTCTACTCTTGGTAGAGATACCAAGGACTCTTATCCTATTCAAACTCCAACCTTTCAAAATTGCCCATCCTTACCTCAAGCTAAGCTTGATGGTAATCCTAGTAGTAGTTAATTTGTTTGTAAGATGAATTGCCTTGATCTGCTGCTTGATTTGTCTTCTTAGGAGATAGTATGGGCTACTCTAGGAGCTCATCACTAGGATCAAGAGGTTTCCAAATCACCACACCCTAAGAAAGAGTACAAAGCAGGATCTAATCTCTAGATACTAGGTGATCATCTAAAACCCTTAACCAGATCAATTCTGAAGATATCCCTTCCAGAAGTTTCCAAGTCAATGAAGACCAATATCAACCATGGATCCTTTCTACTCAATCTACACTTCAAAATCATCCACTTGATGATGCTTGGGTACCTTGCAACCCATCAAAAACATCCCCTCTCATGCTCTAGTCAAAAACCCTAAATCTGCCAAATTTAGCAAAGTCTGGAAAACTATTTCCAACATCACCTTTTTGAATGCCTCCCTTTCTCAACCCTTGTGCATTTTTGAAAATGCATCTGAACCATCTTGTTAACCATCCTAATGAATACCAAGGCCCACTCTTGACCTTGGTTATATCATCCTCCAACCTACTTGTTCTTGATGGTTTTGCAGGCAAGAAAATAACTATTCCTGCAAATCTAGTCAACATGCCTACTTTGACAGAAGCTCACACCATCATCCAACCTTCTATGGACCAACTCTTTGCATGGTCGTGTGATACTCATATAGGTCTATCAATATCTACTTCACTTATTCCAAGTGGATCTTTGTGCTTCTAAAACCCACAAGGTTTTGAATGCTAGTTGATAATCTGCTTTGGCAGGCATATTTTATCCAAAGTTTGAAATCAATTCTTGGTGAACTCAAGAAATATCAAGCTCAAACCTCTATACCATGTTGATGTACATCACTTTGTCTATCCATCCATCTATGCCATGCCCCAAGAAGAGATGTGAGCTCCAAGATCCAACAAGGTTTTGGTGGTATGAAAATAACATCACCCTAGATCATCAATTCCTGGTTTTCCCATCTAATTCAAGCTAGACTTACAATTCCCAAGGTTGAAAATGCTTGCTACACCTTTTCTACATCATCTACCTTGATCATAAAGATTTATCAAATATGATCCATAATTATTATGGCTCCAAATCTAATTAATCTCTTTAATAGACCAAATCTCCAAAACTTCTTCCATAAAGGAAAGTTTGGTTTTTGCCAAAGCACTTCCCCAACTTTTGGATTAATTGGGTCCACATATCATACCCCATATTCCCACTTCAAAAATAAATATTTTTGAAGATCTTTATTATTTCTTTTTTCCCATTTTCTTAAATGGCTGAATTGGAATAATAATTGTTTTAAATACTTTTATCTTCCAATAAATCTTGGTAAATTCCCTTAAGTGTGTATTCACATTTGGAACCACCTCACATCAAAATCTAACAAGGTCCAATGTAAAAATATCAAATGAGCTCCAATACTTCACTTCTGCAGTTTGTGAATAAATGGATTTAAGTGGACTTCTAACCTTCTGAAAAATCCCAAATAAATCCTAGAGATGCATCCTAACCATACCCATCTACCAGTGCCATATTCCCACATTGCCCAATGCAAATTATTCAACTTCCTTCACAAGAACCATTCTAATCAAATGGTGCAAACTCAAAACATGATCCAAAGCCTTCCCCAAGTCCCTACAAACCTGCAAAGCAATGCACCACAGCAAGCACAAATATCTCTGGTCGTGCTACACTGTAGCTCCCCCCTCTCTTTGTCCCATGTGCTTGTATGAGAGAAGGAGAGGCATATCTTGCAAAATATCTTGTATATTAAAAGAAGCAGTAGCCACCTTCACTCCCCTCTCTCTCTGGTCGAGCACCAGGCCCACACTGCCTACCAGCACCACCCAGCTTGACCAACCAGTGACCAGCTCCCTCCCCATCCTCTCCTTGGACCAAATCCACCATGAACCGATCCATCTAGAGTTAAATAGGCCAGAGACCACCCCGCGCCTCCCTCTGCCCCTCATTTGCCTCCTCTCAGCCCCACTCACCTCCCCTGTCCACCACTCCCTCTCCCCTGCTCTGTAAAACCCGAGAGAGGGAAGAAGAGAAGCTCCGGCCTCCTCCCTCCCCTCGATCTAAGCTCCCTCCCCACTGCATCACCCCGCTGCATGTCACACCGCAGACCTCCCCTCTACTTCCTCGAGCTAACCCCGCTTTCTTTTCTCCCTGTAGCAACCCCAGGCGGTGGCACCGGTGAGCTCGCGAGCTCTCTCCGCGGACAAGCGAGCATCATTCTGACGTCAAACCCGCCACTGTCGCGCCTCCCTTGACTCACCCCGGAGTCCTCCGTCGCCTAGCACCCTCCCCGGCACCTCCCGAGCCCTCTAGTAAGCTCCCCCACCTCCGCCCGAACCCACTAGGGTTTCCTCTTGTTGCCATCGTCGTGAGCTCGACGATGAGCGCTGGTCGTTGATCAGCACTTGATCGTGCGGCTTAGGATCCCCCGTACCGCTTTGGTGCTCCGCTCCACTAACGGGCTGGCCCGACCTGTCGGGTTCAAAGTCGCATCGCGCGCACTGCCTCTGGCACGGAAATGGGCCGGCCCAGTGCTCTTTCCCCCAGATCCCTCAGATTCGGCCCAGTACCGTCCTTCCCCTGCCTTTAATCTTTTCTCCTAGATCTGCATGTATACCCTTACGATTTAATTCCAGATAAAATTGAAAAATACATGCAAACTGCTAGATCCAATTTTTATCAGATGCCCAAGAGTTTTCTCAAACATGTAGAGCTGGCCCTTTTCCAAAATTAATCTTTATTATTTACTGGAAATTTATTTACCAAAATGTATCTATATCAATCAATAAATACCTCAGGGAGATTCACATATCCAACTGGAATAAATCCAAATGCCCCTGGTAGGTATATCATGTAACTATCTCATGGCATTAATCTCATTCCAAGTGGAACAACAGTTGGACTATGGTAAAAATAACTAAAAGTCCCTAGTTTCAACTTTGTAAATTTCCCTAGGTCAAACTATGAATGGTTTTGACCTAATTCAAACTCCCAGTACACCTTCATACTAGTATCTATCAAACACCAGGAGTCCATAATTTTCTAAGCCCCGGTGGATTTATCATGAATTAGTCTATTCTGGTCTTAGTTAATTCACTAGAAAATTCATCAAAGTATCTCTGCAAATCCAAATAGGCTGATTCCAATTTCTACTGAAAGGTATTCTGAATTTCTACCATGTTCCCTTGGAATCAACTCAAAAGACAATGTATATTTAATCTGGTGAAAAAGACAAGTTGTCTACAGAACTTCCTTTGGAAATTTCCTGAGGTAATTCTAGTAATTATTTTGACATGATTCCAACTCTTAATGAACAAGTACATCAAGCCCTACCTAACTACCCAAGTAAATAATTTTTGGACATACAAAACATCTCTGGTGAATTATTTCCAAAAACTAGAGTTTTTCCCACTAGAAAATTCTTTATAAATCAATGGAAATTGATAATTTGGCGAAACCACTTAGGTTGGTTTCATATTATCACTACCTATCTGATGGTATATTTTCTATACAAATGTATCCTACAGAACTTGGACCTTGTAATTAAACCCCTTAATTAAGTAGTTTAGGCCTCCAAACCATTGAAGAAAACCCACAAAGGTATTTCAAGTAATTCCACTTGTGTAGAAGCCAACCACTCAAAACCTACTGAATTGTAAACTTGTATTGTCCATTTCTTGCTGTATGTATTGATGTTTGCATGCCTGGTGTTGATTATGTCGTTTGTTTGCTTGCATGTGATCTATATCGACGATAGATGCGATTATATTGGAGACCAGAAGAAGTTGGTAATTATACTTGGTTATTGTTGTATTCTAAGAAGAAGTCCAGGGACATTTATGCCATATTGTTGATCTCAGGCAAGCCACCTTCTTGCTCATAAGCCTTGTCCTATTGTTTTACTTATGCATGTTTTATCTATCGTTTATTTAAAACTGCATTGTTTTACTATATGTTAATGTATTTATGGTAGTGGTTTGGCTCCTCCGAACTATTACACTTTCGTACAACTAAGTACAACCCTCTTGATGACACCTACTTGTCCCTAGTATGGTATATGGTGTAGCACACCATACCCCCTTTGGAGACCCTGATTTAGCCGAAGCAAATCTATAGGATGGGAAGACCCCGGAAAAAGTTTTACCAAATGTTTTATGATAAAAGCTTGGTAAGGTGGGACCTCCCAAGAGATGTTGAGAAAGAAAAGTTTTCTTTTACAAAATGATGAAGGAAAGCTAGAGGAGAAAGGTTTACAAAAACGCACCCGGTTCTTTGCAGTTTTGCTAGAAGAATTAACCCGTGCAACCACATTACTCTGGAATGGGACAGGGCTGGATTTGATGTTTGTCCATTCTGGTATAAGCGGCCTCGCAACTACTACAGGGGATCGCGATCCCCGGAGGCTGGGCCTTCTCCCTCAAAGGTCCATGTGGGACATCGACCTAGAGAAGGAACAAACTGTCTACAGGCAGCCAGGCGTTACTATAAGCCCCTCATTGAAAGCGCCCACTGTGTAAAGTGTAAAATGCGCTCCGGTTGGTCCTCGGTACCCGACGTCCCGGTTTTGAGGGGAATAACACTTATAGGGTAGGCACTTATACTGGAGTGGGCATCCGGAGAGTCTTGACCAGTTACTTGACCCACGATCGGTGTAGATTAGGGTAGTGTACCCAGATGGTGTGGGTAAAGTGTACAACCTCTACAAAGTGTAAATCTATTCGAATAGCCGTGTCCACGGTCATGGACGGTTGGGAAGGTTGTTGTAGAGCGGTGCTGGTTTTGATTTCAAAAAGGATTTCTGAAAAGCAATGGCTTTGAAATGTTTTGACCATGGGATGGTCGAAAAGGATACATGTTTTGACCATGGGATGGTCAGAAAGGAATGAAAGGAGTTTGATCATGGGATGACCGAAAGGAAGGAACAAATGGGTGACCCAATTCTAGTATTTTCAAACACTTTTCAAAAAGGTTTCCGAGATGTTTTAGAAAAGTTTTCTACAAAGATATGTAGATGCTATATCTACAAGCGAAACTATTTGAGATAAGAACCTCTCTTGGAGCCCTCCTATTACCACAGCCATATTGCATATCCTCTTGCTATTATTATTCTCTTAAGGTAGTTTGCGAGTACATTCAAAGTACTCACTGGCATTGTCCCTGGCTATTAACTAGGTCAGATATCAAGAAGAAGACGATGTTGGCGACTATGAGAGCTAGGACATTCTCCCAGTCAGTTGCCTGTAGGTTAAGGCATGGCTTAGGCTCTATGCTTAATAAAGTTCCGCTGATGTTGATCGATGTAGCCATAATGGCCACTAAGGTATGAAATGTATTCGTTATGTATTGGATGTTTACTTGATACTTGTCTGTTATGTGCCACGACTAACTGATCATGGGGTCATGGTTGTATGCATAATAGCGATTCTCGGAGGATTAATCCGGGGGCCCCACAGTAATAATTATAATCTTATAGATACATGTGTAGGCAAGCAACCCATAATTAGCCGGAACTCCTCTTAGTAGATTTCATCCCAACTTCAATAATCCTACTAGCCTGCTACCAAAACCAATGTCAGATACTAGACGATTAAGACCCTTCAGGTCGCTTAGCGATTAAGCTCCTTGGATCAGACTAATGCAATAAGCACAGTGGTTACTCGTTATCCTCGAGTCAACTAGCTTTCCATTGATATCCCCGTGTCACCCGGGGGTCGCCGGTCCACTAGTGAACAAGATCTTATCTATGTAGAACAAAGTATCTTGTTGTCTGGGCCCTTAATTGGACAACAAGCATTATGCATCCCACAGATAGTCAAGCACACATAATATAGTAATTAGAATCAATCACAAACTAATGGAAAATATATGAAGTCACATCACATCTCACCAATCCCTTACATCTCCCATGCCCAAGGGGATTACTCACACATGAGAGAATAATGGATCATCAATATAATCAAATAAAGGGAATTCCTCTTTGTATTATCGTGGAGATCCGCAATAAGAATAGAAAAATATCCAACACAATTCAAGATGGGAAGAAACAATCTCAAACTCTAGTCTTGCAAGGTCGAGATCCCTCTCCCTCTCAAGTGCAAGTAGTGGCTATGGGGGTGTATTGGCTAGGAGGTTGAAGATCGTGGAGCAAGATGAAGAACGTCTTCTCCTTCTTCTCCGGATCTCTTCTTTCTCCCTTCTGGATGGTAGGGCGGCTGATGTCTCGTATTTTCGCTCCCCTTCCCTTCCTGGAAGTTGTCCCTTTTGACAAGACAGAGGCGGCAGCAACTATATGGCGGCAACTATACGGACGAAAAAATATTCCTGGCGTATAGTTGCTCGTTAAAGCATCTGTGAGCTCCCCTCGCGTGCTTCCAAAGTGAGACTTGCTTGTTTTCTAGAGAATATTGTAGTTCTCTAGTTAAATCCTTCTCTAGACGTTCAGAACCTGAAACACACATTAAAAACAAAGTTTTCTTCGTTACAAAAGTATTAGCGTTAGGTAAAGCCAGAAAACGATCAAATCCGGGAGAAAACCATCAATAAAATCCATTAAAAAGTGTCAAATCTCATAGCTATCAGAACACACACATGCAATGACTCTAGTGGATCCATGTGTGGTTTAGGAAAAGAACACACATGCAATGACTCTAGTGCTGGTTTAGGATAAGAACACACATGCAATGACACTGGTGGATCTATGTGGTTTATGAACACACATGCAATGACTCTGGTGGATCCATATGTGGTTTAGAAAAATAACACACATGCAATGACTCCAGTGCTGGTTTAGGATAAGAACACACATGCAATGACTCTAGTCCTGGTTTAGGATAACAACACACATGCAATGACACTGGTGGATCCATATGTGTTTTGTGAAAAGAACACACATTCAATGACACTGGTGGATCCATGTGGTTTATGAAAAGAACACACAAGAAATGACTTTGGTGGATCCATACGTGGTTTAGGAAAAGAACGAACATGTAATGACTCTAGTTATGGTTTATAAAGAGAACACACATGCAATGACACTGGTGGATCCATATGGTTTATGAAATGAACACACATGCAATGACTCTAGTGGATCCATATGCGGTTTAGGAAAATAACACACAACCAATGAACTCTTGTGGATCCATATGTGGTTTGTGAAAAGAACACACATGCGATGACTCTAGTGGATCCATGTTGTTTATGAAAAGAACAGACATGCAATGACTCTAGTCGTGGTTCATGAAAAGAACACACATGCAATGACACTGGTGGATCCATGTGGTTTATGAAAAGAACACACATGCAACGACTCTGGTGGATCCGTATGTGGTTTAGGAAAAGAAAACACATGCAATGACACTTGTGGATCCATGTGGTTTTTGAAAAGAACAGAAATGCAATGACTCTGGTAGATCCATATATGGTTTGTGAAAAGAACACACATGCAATGACTGTAGTTGTGGTTCATGAAAAGAACACGCATGCAATGACACTGGTGGATTCATGTGGTTCATGAAAAGAACACACATGCAATGACTCTGGTGGATCCATATGTGGTTTACAAAAATAACACACATGCAATGACTCTAGTGCTAGTTTAGGATAAGAACACACATGCAATGACTCTAGTTCTGGTTTAGGATAACAACACACATGCAATGACACTGGTGGATCCATATCTGGTTTGTGAAAAGAACACACATTCAATGACACTGGTGGATCCATGTGGTTTATGAAAAGAACACACAAGCAATGACTTTGGTGGATCCATACGTGGTTTAGGAAAAGAACGGACATGTAATGACTCTAGTTATGGTTTATAAAGAGAACACACATGCAATGACACTGGTGGATCCATATGGTTTATGAAAAGAACACACATGCAATGACTCTAGTGGATCCATATGCGGTTTAGGAAAATAACACACATGCAATGAACTCTTGTGGATCCATATGTGGTTTGCGAAAAGAACACACATGCAATGACTCTAGTGGATCCATGTTATTTATGAAAAGAACAGACATGCAATGACTCTAGTCGTGGTTCATGAAAAGAACACACATGCAATGACACTGGTGGATCCATGTGGTTTATGAAAAGAACACACATGCAACGACTCTGGTTGTCGTGGTGGTGTCATGGCAGATGCCATGGATAGGCTAAAGGTGGGGACTAATACACGCTAGGGGAATCCAGGGAGGGATAGTGGAGTGATTCTCCACACAGAAGATTGTATTGCTTTCCTTTCAAGATTACAAGTGCTCCTAGAGCTGTGTTGGCGAGAGAAGGAAGAAGGAGCTCTCTTACTCTCATAGTTCACCCCTAGAACCTTAGCCAAATCGGTATAGAAGAAAACTCAACCCCCTCTACTGAAACCCTAGCTCCCCTTATATAGAGGCGGCCTAGTCTCTGCCCAGGGCATACGTGGAGGCTTATTCCTAAGAATATGCCTCCTCTCAAAGTGGTAACCCGACCGAGGTGCTTTTCCCCCACGTGACACATGCTTTAGCTACGTGGGCCTCTGCGGCGCCCGTGTCAGCTGACACGAGCGTTGTCACCCTTGTCGGCCATGACCCGGTGGTCCTGCCCTTGCTTGCTTCGCTCATGGAGTGCGTACCGGCCTTCTTTTTGACCAGAGAGATTCCTTCCTTCTCCCAGAAGCTAAACGGGACCCGGATCATGGTAGATCCGGCTATACATGTTCCTGCATACAAGTTAGACAAGACCTTCCGACTTACTCCTTAAGTCGGCTGATATAATGTTAGGCGACCCCCCTGGTCCGGGTTACTCCATGATCTGGCCTACCTGGAGGTGACCCGGCCAGCATCCGCTTTGGCCTTGCCGAACCTCGGCTAACTCGGCCTTTATACCCCGGAGTGACCCTACCCGGGGTTATCCCCCCAACATTAGTCCCCGAAGCTGGTGCGGTCTTAGCCGCCTTGGCCGCTAAGGCCACATCAGGTTCATTTATGTTCGAGCCCTGGACGTTATTTCTGATTTAGCTCTTTATCTCGGATTATGTGGATTTACGTTCCCTTCGCGCGTTCCAAGTTTTCACTTGTCAGCCGGGTTACCACTTTGACTCGGATCTCATGGATTTACGTTCCCTCTGCACATTCTAAGTTTTTACCTGCTGTCCGGGCTACTATGGCTCTATCCGGGCCTTGTTTCCTTCTTTCATACGCCAAGCCATATGGAGGCTAATCATTACGTTGTCTTATTTTAAGGGCCTGCATAGTAACCGCCGCAGTAATTGTCAGTTATCATTGTGCGAGGGTCACGTCATGCCTGCCTCCTCGTTTACCGCATCAGTGCGTCACGTCATGGGATCGCCTCTGCCCTGTGGCCCTCCGTGTGGCTCCTCACTAATTGGCTGAGGCAGTTGATACACGGCCACACCATGTGGCTCATTTGTAGAGCGCGATCCCACTCATCCTCTTAGGGGGTGGTTAAATAGCGGAGGGGCGCACCCCTTAGGATTTTTTCCTCTTCTACGCCCCTCTGCCCATTTCTCTTCTTCTTCATCTTCCTCGCGACCGTGCTGCCGCACTTTTCCCCGTGCCTCTGCGTCGCAGCCACCACTGTGCAACTCCCTCGCCACGGGTCCTCGCCAATCCAGGCCTCTGATCCCCGCCGCCGCTAGCGCCAGCGAGGGTAGCGAGTACGAGGTGACGGAGGAGGAGCTCGTCGTTGCCGATCAAGAAATGGAGGAGGACGCTGCTGCGGCGGACCGTGGCGCGTGGGCTGGGCCATGGGTCTGTCAAGATGACCTTGGCTGGCTCTACCGGACCAGACGCATCCCTGCCGGCGTCGTCGCTCGTCTCCCCTCTGCCGAACTGTCCCCCTCACCCAATCTGGGTGAGTTCGTCGTGTTCTTGTCCCACTTCCAACGGGGGTTCGGCTTGCCGGTGAGCGACTTTTTCCGGGATTGGCTTAGCACCTACCACTTGCAGCCGCACCACCTTCCAGCCAACGCTATCACTTGTCTCTCTGTGTTTGCTTCTATGATCAAGGGCTACACCAGACTGTGGCCCATGAAGGAGCTGTGGATCCGGTTTTTCGGCCTTCGTCGTAACGTCATCCCCAACATCCAAGTTGAGTTGGAGGAAAAGCAGCTCACCCAATTCGGAGATGCGTCCATCTCACCCCGGAGGACTTCAGTTTTCCCCGGGGTCACCGGGCTTGACTCCTGCAAAGGATGGGCCCGAACCTTCTTCTATGTCCGGAACACGGGCACTGAAGATTTGATTCGGTTGCTCCCCTATACTCCGGGTCCACCTAACCCGGAATTTTGGGAGGAGATCTCCAAGAAGCCCACGGCTCTGGCCAACTAGGTTAACAAGAGGTTTGTGGAACTGAAGAAACCCGGATTGCGCAACGAGGATGCTATGATCACGTTCGTGCGCAACCGAATCTCTCCCCTCCAGAAGCGCACCCACAAGGTGTGCCACATGAGTTTCGGCCGCGACCCCAACTGAACCTCCTCCTTCGAGCTGAGCAAGACGGAGATTTTTCGCCGGGTTAAGGCTCTCTTCACCACCCACAAGGATTTCTCCGTTGAATGGACTTGGGGAATTGAGCACTTTTGTCGTGACAGGCTCCCTCCCGCGGTAAGCTTCACAGGGCAAACTTACTTCGGATTAAATATATGTCAGTTTTTGTTGTATTTTTGACTCTGTTCTTCATTCCATTTCTCAGCTATTCCTTCAGCAAACCCTTGAGGACGGCACGGATCCGACCCTTAAGTGGGCACCGGACCGAGAAACCCCGGATGAGGAGGAGCCGGACTAGGAGATGTTTCTCCCTATGACTGACGCTACAAAACGACCCAGCGGTAAATTCTCTTCTCTTAGAGACTGGCCCGATGATGAGGATGACTCAGATGTTGACGTGATTGAACCTGTTGAGGTTGTCCCTCTTTCTTTTGCCTTTCTGGCATCAGCTAACCCTGGTGGGCATATCCATGAGGATCCTCCGCTTGCTACGGACGAACCGGTTCCGGTGGCACCGAAGAAGAAACGTGGAGCCGCACCGAGTTCCTCCTCCGGACCATCTCGGCCCGCAAAAAGGCGAAAGAAGGCCGGAGACAAAGCTGCCTCCAAGCCGGCAGGGAAATCCCCGGCACGAAGGGCTCGGAAACCCAAGGAGGCCCAAACCTCGGATGCGTAAGTCATTTTTCTCTCCGTAACCCACTTTTCCTTGCATTGTTGTAATTCCTCTTCTGACATTATTCTCTTTTACAGGGCTCCGGTGGAGGTCCCTCAGAGCGGATCTAGCATCTCTTCATAGCTCTGATCTAGCCCTTCTCCCCTTCGTGACGACGAGTCATGTCTGTTGAGCCCTATTCCAGAGGGTTCCGCGGCTACTCCGGATTCCACACTACCTCGTCAAGAGGAGTGCAACCTCGGAGCGGGAGGGATCGGTCCAGCCGAGGCGACGGCGTCCACAACTTCGGCATCGCCGCAACCAGCAGCCACCGAGTCTACCTCAACACCAGCACTGTCCCTAGCATCGGTAGCAGTTCCAGTACCAGCGACCGAATCAGCACCAGCACCCGTTCCGGCACCAAGAAAATCAACAACCGCACCAAGTTCTTCCGCCTCGTCCGAGTCATCTCAACCTCGGCGAGGAACTACCCCAGCAGCTCCTAAGGGGAAATCCGCTGCAGTTACTTCTTCCCAGCAAGCCAAGGGCAAAAAGGCTCCGGATGCTACCAAGTCAGCATTCGTCGAGGCTGGGCAGCGAACCCTAGCATCAATACTTCCCAAGAAAGCTCCAGCAGCGAAGGATGCCCCTGCCGAGCCAACTGACGCGCAGCAAATGGTTCTGCATACTAGCCCAGCCCTTGCTTTGGTTGAGAGGAAAGAAGCGCATGCGAAGGGCTTGGTGGCACCCCATATGCTCACCGGTGAGCGGTATCCTCTGAGCCTGATTGAGTTCGTCATGAACTTGAACAAGGCGGAGTTCGTCCACAACGACGATCTCCCAGAAAAGTTCGGCCCCGCAGAATTTTCCGCCCAAATGAACATAGCCACCAAGGCAATTAACCTCGCGGGGCGGATGATGGAGGTATGTCGTTTCTCCTTTACATGTTGTAGATAATAACCATTAGTCCCCGAGCCTCCGGTGGAGTAACTTGTTACTCGGCCGGATGCTCCTTAGAAAACTAACGTAGCTCCATGTGAACTTCGAATATGCACACACCTAGAGCCAGGTTAAGTTCTACTTGGCCCGGAGCTTGTACACTTCGAATATGCACACATCTAGAGCCGGGTTAAGTTCCACTTGGCCCGGATCTTGTACACTTCGAATATGCACACACCTAGAGCTGGGTTAGGTTCCACTTGGCCCGGATCTTGTACACTTCGAATATGCACACACCTAGAGCCGGGTTAGGTTCCACTTGTCCTGGATCTTGTACACATTGAATATGCATACACCTAGAGCCGGGTTAGGTTCCACTTGGCCCGGATCTTGTACACTTCGAATATGCACACCTAGAGCCGGGTTAAGTTCCACTTGGCCCGGATCTTGTACACTTCAAATATGCACACACCTATAGCCGGGTTAGGTTCCACCCGGCCCAGATCTTGTACACTTCGAATATGCACACACCTAGAGCCGGGTTAAGTTCCACTTGGCCCGGATCTTGTACACTTCAAATATGCACACACCTAGAGCCGGGTTAAGTTCCACTTACCCCGGATCTTGCACACCAAGCTAATTTATGCTTTTGTACATTTTTCAGGTGACCACCAATCGCCGGAGTGCTGAATTCCAACGCCTGATGGATACCCATAAGATGCTACGCGCAAAGCATGTTGCACTTATTGCGAAACATGAAAAAAGGGGTAAGTTTCTCCCTTGGCGCTTTTCCATTTCTCTTCATCTTCTTCTGCCGAACTAATCTCCTCATTCGGTTTCTACAGTTGGGGTGGAGGCTGAGAACAAGATCATGCGGAAGAACTTCGAGCAAATCAAGGGTATGTCCTTTTTGTCCGACCTTGTAGTGTTTTCCATTTCCTTTTCTCCTTGGCTCGGTAAACATTCATTCCTCGGCTCTGCCGAGTCAACATACTATTTCAGCATCGCTTGAGGATAGTGTGCCCGTGCTTGATATGATGCTGCATTTTCTCGAACAAGCAGGGCAGCATCAAGCCGAGCTGAAGATAAAGGATGATGAGCTCGCTCTCCTCCGGACCAAGGACAATGAGATTGTCAGGCTCAAGGCTGAGATTGAAAAGATGAAGGCCTAGCACCAAACCGAGCTCCAAAAGGTTGGCCAGAACTTCACAGAAGAGCGCGAGCGCCTTACTCTCTAGATCTCCAAGGACCAGGACCTACTCAAAGAATCCGACATCCAGCTTGGATCGGCAAACGCTGAGCTTGAGCAACTTCGCAAGAGACACGATGACTGCATCAAGGAGTTGACCCGGATTCACAGCCAAATTTCACGTATGTTCCTTTCCCTTATCCGACATAATTCTCCGGGTTACTTCATATGTCTTTTCTTCAGCTTCTTCCTTTGCCTTGTTTCCAGGCCACTTTCCAGAGGGTACTCCTATTGCGAGTGCTGCTGTTGCCAATTTCCGCCGAGAGAGGGGTACTCCTGTCGCTCTTGACGGTGAGAGCATTCCCTTAGACATGGAGGACCTATTGGTCAGCCTGTCATCTCGCGTGGAAATCATCAAGAACTACGGCAAGGATCTCCTCGACGTTTTAGTCTGAGTTTTCAACACGTTCTGGTCCGGTGAGAGCGCTCCGAAGAGAATCACACTTCTTGCTGAAAAGCTGTCGTATATCGAGACCCAGCTCGACCTCTGGAGGGAGTCCGCTCGGCGTGCCGCAGCTGATACTATCCTTCACCACATACTCACATGGTATGAGAAGATCGACCTCAGCCTCGTTACTTGCCGGCGCACCGGATCCAGATGGACTAATGACCCGGAGTGGGTAGCTCGGCGCCAGGCTTGCGCCTACAGCCTCATCAAATATTCTCCTATCCATGAATGGGTTGAAGGACCAAGCTTCCTGGAATCCGCTGGGGACGAGAACGCTGAGAACGCTGAAGACGGGTCGGATGAGGACGAAGAAAGCGATGCCTCAGATATTGAAGACAGCAAAGACGATGCTGAACTTCCTCCTCCTGCTGCTCCTTAGGTCAAAAAACTTGAAAATTTATCAGATCCCCGGTATGAAGGGTGCAACTGTATGCTGTGTATATGTGATATTTTGCTACTAAGTTCTTATGCCGGGTTAACTTGGGTGTAGTCCTCGAGTTTCTTTTTCTTGTTCGTCTAATCTTTTGGCTCGGATCGTGTCTACCTTGATTCGGTTTTATGACTTACGAATCCGAGCTTCAAAAATCGTCTTAACAATACTAAGAAACTTTCAGACTTAGCTCAAAAAATAAAGCTGCATAATAACTTGAAAATAAATACAGGGTTAGTCCGAAAAACAAACGTTAGCTCGAATAAATTCGCTTCCTTAGTCGCTTTTCATGTGCTACGAAATTCCAAACTTGTTCTCTTGCTTGTCATGAAGCCAATTCTTGTTGGACAGCAGCAAGTCGAAGAGTTGGGTTTTTGGTGCTCACACATTACTAATCCAGGTTAAGTAGAACAACTTATTCCAGCTAACGCACAAGAGACAACAACAATAATTATTAAGGCAGTCCCCGAGTTACTTCTCGAGGCGCTACTATTTCATTGATAAGCTCATTGCCGACATACATACCGACATATGAGACGACTCGAATACATACACTTCTTAGCTAAGTGTAGAAAGAACGAAGTAGTGCTACATTCCATGGTCGCTTAGATTCCTCTCCGGACCTATCCACCTTGTTCTTTTCCTGTGGCTTTGCATCTATAAGATAGTAAGAATCATTGTGCAATGCTTTGCTCACAATGAATGGCCCTTCCCATGGGGGGGATAATTTATGCATGCCAGTAGTACGTTGTACCAACCAGAGCACCAGATCGCCTTCCCGAAAGACTCGGGGGCACACTTTTCGGCTATGGTAGCGTCGGAGATTTTGCTGATATATGGAGGATCTGGACAGTGCCAGTTCTCTCGCTTCTTCCAGAAGATCAATATCATTTTGCCGGGCTTCTTGCACTTCGGCTTCTGTGTATTGGGTGACCCTATGTCGGCTGGTAATACAGCTTCTGCCCCGTATACCAGAAAAAACGGCGTATAGCCTGTTGATCGATTCGGAGTTGTTCTTAAACTCCACAGTACCGCTGGTAGTTCTTCTATCCAGCACCCCGCTGCTCTTTGCAGCGGCTCAATGAGCCGAGGTTTTATCCCGAATAATACTAATCCGTTGGATCTTTCCACTTGTCCGTTCGATGCGGTGTGCGCTACCGAGGCTACGTCGAGTCGGATCTTCTTGTCCCGGCAGAAGCGCGCAAATGCTCCTTCCGCAAATTTTGTGCCATTGTCAGTTATGATATTGTGAGGATAACCGTATCTCAAGTTAATGTCTTTGAGAAATGTTACGGCCGTAGCTCCATCACATTTTCTTATAGGCTTCACTTCAATCCATTTTGTAAACTTATCCACCATGACCAAAATGTGTGTCATGTTTCCCCTTGCTGGTTTGAATGGGCTAACCATATCCAAGCACCATACGGCAAATGGCCACGTAATTGGTATGGTCTTGAGTTCCGACATTGGCATATGTGTCTTAGTAGCATATCTCTGACAACCATTGCATTTTCTCACCAGATCTTCTTCTTGTTCTAAGGCACTTGGCCAGTAGAACCCATGCCGGAATGCTTTTGCCACCAAGGCTCTGGATGAAGCATGATGCCCGCATTCTCCTTGGTGTATATCTCGGAGGATGTCAAGCCATTCTTCCGGGTCAACGCATCGCTGGAGGACATTGGTTACACTTTGTTTGTACAGCTCGGAATTGATAATTGTGTATGCTTTTGCTCTCCTCTGAGTTTGCTTGGCTAACACCTCCTTAGTGGGTAAAGTTCCATCTTTCAGGAATTGGAATATAGGTAGTGCCCAAGCCGGTATTGCTCGTGCAGGGAACACGTCCTCATCAATTTCCATCTGATCTACCCGCATAACTTGAGCCGGATCACGCTGAGCAGTCCCCGGGTCCAGCGAGATAGTCCCCAGGTTTGTTGAGGCAGTCCCCGGGTTTGCTGATGCAGTCCCCGGGTCTCGCGTACTACCTCCCGTGTCAATGTCCATGGGCTCAGCTCCGGATTCTGTATCTTCCAGGACATAGATCGAGTCGGTTCCTGGGGACGGCCTGATAGATGGTTTTCTGAGGTGTTCCAATGCTACACCTGGTGGAATTGCCTATCGGGTTGATCCGAGCTTCGATAGCATGTCGGCAGCCTCGTTTTCCACTCGGGGTACATGGTGAAATTCACACCCCTCAAAGTAACCAGATATCTTCTGCACATGAAACCTGTACAGTGCCATGTTTGGATCCAGGGCGTCCCACTCTCCGGAGACTTGCTGCACCACCAAATCCGAGTCACCAAAGCATATTATCTGACGTATGCCAATCTCCTTTGCCACTTTGAGCCCATGCACAAGAGCCTCGTACTCAGCGACATTGTTTGATGCCGCGAAATGGATCTGTAATACGTATTTTAGATGGTCCTTCTTTGGCGAGGTAGCACAACCCCGGCGCCTAATCCGGTTTTGGTTTTCGACTCGTCAAAGTGCATCCTCCAGTAGTTCGGATCTGGTGGCGGTGGTTCGTATTGTACCTCGGCCCAATCTACAAAAAAGTCTGCCACAGCCTGAGACTTCATTGCTTCTCTTCTGTCATATTGGGGAGCATAAGGAGCTAGCTCAATTGCCCATTTTGCAATTCTGCCACTCGCATCCTTGTTACCCATTATCTCGGATATGGGAGCTTCACATATCACTTTGATGGGGTGCTCCTCAAAGTAATGCTTTAACTTCTTTGCCGCCATATAGACACCATATGCCACCTTTTGAAAGTGTGGGTAGTTCTGTTTTGAGGCAGATAATACCTCGCTCAAGTAATACACTGGCCTCTGCATCGACTTACCCTCTTCATTGCGCTCTACTACAATCACTTCACTTATAACTCGGTTGGTTGCGGCTATGTAGAGCAACATTGGCTCCTTTGATAGTGGAGAGGCTAACACTGGTGCAGTGGCCAACATATTTTTTAAGTGGGCAAAGGCTTCATCGGCCTATGGTGTCCAAACGAACTTATCCGACTTTTTCATGAGTTGGTAGAGAGGCAATGCCTTTTCTCCCAACCGACATACAAACCGACTCAATGATGCTAGGCACCCAGTGAACTTCTGGACATCGTTAAGACACTTTGGCAGCTCCATTCATTCAATGGCCCGAATCTTAGTTGGATTAACTTCGATACCTCGGCTGGAGACGAGAAATCCGAGTAATTTTCCAGCCTGGACACCGAAGGTACATTTTTCTGGGTTAAGCTTCATCCGAACCTTCTCAAGGAACGTTTTGCTTTCCTTGGTCTTGATAACCACATCATCCACGTATACTTGTACGTTTTGACCTATTTGGTCGTGCAAACATTTTTGCATACATCTTTGGTACGTCGCACCTGCATTACGTAAACCAAACGGCATAGTGCGATAGCAATAAGCCCATACGGGGTGATAAACGCGGTCTTTATTTGATCATCCGGATTCAGAGGTATCTGGTGGAAACCAGAATATGCATCAATGAATGACAACAGTTCACATCCCGCGGTTGAGTCTAGGACCTGATCTATCCTCGGCAGTGGAAATAGATCTTTTGGACACGCCTTATTCAGGTTCGTGTAATCGATACACATACGCCAAACCACTACCACGTTCGGGTCATCCTTCTTCTTTTCTACCAGCACCGGATTAGAGAGCCAATCCGGATACAGTACTTCCATGATAAATCCTGCTGCTAGCAACCGAGCTATCTCGTCTCCAATGACTTTTCTCCTATCATCGGCGAAGCGGCAGAGAGGTTGCTTCACCGGCCTTGCTCCGGGTCTTACGTTCAAAGAGTGCTCGGCCAACTCCCTCGGAACACCTTGCAAATCCTGTGTGGACCAAGCAAAAATGTCCCGATTCTCACGAAGGAAGTTGACGAGCTCGCTTTCCTATTTATCAGTTAACCTGGCACCAATTTTTAGGTGCGCTCCGGGAACATGTCATCAACTGGAACCTTCTTGGTATCCTTTGTGGCTTGGAATGAAACGCTACCATGCGGGTTACTCATCACCGGCATATACTGCTGCGCGGACTGAGCTAATGCCGCCACCTCTTGGATTTTTATTTTCTCTTGCGCAATCAAGAGTGACTCGTCTAGGTTAGACCCAGCTAAGGCACACTCAATGGAACGTCGAAAATCTCCAGCAATGGTAATCACTCCATTTGGCCCGGGCAACTTCATCTTCAGATAACTGATGTGGAAGCTTGCCATGAACTTGTTCAATGCTGGTCTTCCGAGTAACGTGTGATACGCACTTTCCAAGTTCACTACCTCAAACTCCAGATTCTTAGTTCGGCAATTATCTCTCGTGCCAAATAGCACGTCAACCCGGACTTTGCCTATGGGCTCACAAGAAAGGCTTGGTACAATACCATGGGAAGTTGTCCTTGTAGCCTGGAGCATGTTCTCTGAGATACCCAACTTGTGCATTGTATCCGCATACATGATATTAATGCTACTGCCATTGTCAATCAGTACCTTGGAGAACCTCACATTGATGTTCGGCCCAATGAATGTCGGGTCCAACACTAGCGCATACGAACCTGGACTCGGCATAAGCTTGGGATGATCTTTAATGTTCCAGGTGATTTCTTGGTCCGACCAAGGCATGTACCTCGTCACTGCTAGCATTACCGCATTGACCTCCATATGTCGGTGCTGCAAGCTCTTTCTATCTGTTTCCTTAGTTGTGAACACACAATAGCTCTATTGATGTTCTCTGTACTCATTCCTCCCCTCGTTTCTGGGGTACCTCTGATCCGGCTGGTGCTAATTTTCCACTTGATGCACTGCATCCCTTCTCTCATTGTTGTCATACCTCGGCGGAGGGGGAGGCAACATTAGCTATTGCGTGTTCGCTCCAAAGAGCAATTCCTGCCGAGGTTGATCATTCCGGGGTGCCTGAGCATTCCCCGAACCACCTTGTTCTATCTTACGGATCCATTCACATTGCCTCGTTGTGTGACCCGCCGGGCTATTCGGATTTGGCGTGTGAAACTTACACGGCTAGTCCAACATCGACTCATAGGTATACCTCGGACGGTCTTTCTTTTCTTGTCATTGTTTCTTTTGCTCCGGTGTCCATGTTTTCTTGCCATCGTTTCTTGGAGTCCATTGCCCTCCAGTTTTCTAGCGCTGGTTGCTCCCTGCTCCGGGTTGATCTTGATTCACAGCTGCAACTTGTTGCGAACTGTAGCGATGATCCGGTCTATCATCTCTTCTTTTTCCTCTGTAGTCATTCCTCCGAGATGATCCGGGTCCATCCCTCTGATAGTATTCCTCGTTTGACTCGTTTGACGCGAGCCTAGGTTGAGTCAGATCACCCAAAGCATACGAATCGGCAATCCGGATCATCTCTGCCAACGTAATTGGCATTTTCCTTTACAACTTCATCCATAGCTCGCTGCCATATCTGCACCCTTGTGCAAACCATGCTATGGCCTGTGACTCTATGACACCCTCACACGAGTTTCTCACGGTACACCACCGGGTCAAGAATTCACGGTTTGTCTCATTAGGTCTTTGCTTGCACATTGCTAGGGTCTGCGGCCTATTTGGCCTCTCATATGTACTTGAGAAGTTGCTGATAAACATTTCTTCAAAATCTATCCAGCAGTTGATGCTTCCGGGTGGCAAATTGTTCAACCATACTCTGGCCGGACCTTCTAACATCTGGGGTACGTATCATACAGCCCATCTCAAGTTGCCAGTGGCAATTTTCACAGCCGTAGCATAGTTTATCAGCCAATCCTCCGGCTTGGTACTGTCGTCATACGTCTTCGTGCCCTTGGGCAGCTGGAAGTTAGGTACCGGTGGCTCCTTCATGATCCGGGGTCCAAAGCACGCTGGACCAGGTGGACCTTGACATTCCATCTATTCTGACCTATATAGGCGATCCAGTTTCAATCTTGCGACATCCGGCATCAAATCCCTGCTTCCCAATCTTGACCCTATCACATGATAGTCCGGTCTTGGGTACCCCGCGTTCACCATCTCCGAATCACCGTCGTTGTACCGGTTTTGCTCCCGTCGCGCAACTCTCTGTTGCATACCTCGGCCGGCGCTTTGCTCTTGCCTTGGTATATTCCGCTGCTGCGTTGTCCTTCTCCTGCTGAGTTTCGGTGTCCGGCATTGCCATTGACAATGTTCCCTTGACCGGCATCGCCTTGGTCGTGGTTACCTCGGCCAGCTTCACCTCGGCTCACACTTCGTCGATCGTCATTTTTCCGTGCTTCTTTTGCTTTTCCTACCCGCGTCGGGTCGTACGGGACGATCTGTTTGTTCCGTCTGGCCGAGGTTACTACCTCTTCTCTCCTTGGACCACCATGAGTTGATGATGCCGCTCCAGTGGATTTCTCTAGGTTACCCATCACCGAATGGACGATTTTGGAAGCTCCAGCTCTCTCCGGGTTAGCTCTGAGTAGCTCTTCATTCTGTCTGTTCGCGATCCGAACTAACTCTTTAACCCTATCTTGTTGTCTTTGACGGGCCTCACCCATCAGACCCTCTAACTCGGATGCAGCCGCATCCGCTTCTCTGAGGTTCTTCGCCGGGGTACTATACTTTGGCAACCCCACGGACAAACAGTTTTCCGATTCCTCGGCTCCATTATCACCTTCCCTGGTCATCTCGCTTATGAGATTCCTCCCTTTTACCTTTACCGTATCAACTTTGTTTGCTTTTGCATACTCACGCAGCGTCATCTTCAACGACTGCTGAGCCGCGGCTATTTTCTTTGCGCCTTCTAGTATTTTTTGCCTAGTTTCCTCTAGCTCGGCATGTGCCTGAGCCGGATCTACCACTGCTGCTACCGGGTTTGCCAAGCTGTCCATAGCTTCTCTCAGTACATTCTCAGGCCTCTCTAGTGGGGGTCCTCTACCTTTCCTCTGTGCCTTAGGGGTTACCTCTGGGTCCGGTGCTGGATCTTTGCTTGCGCCTGCACCCGGCACAGTCATCATCACTTCAGCACGGTCCGGGGAGCGAGTGATACGCGCCACATGAACCACGCTAAGGGGTGGTTCCCCTGCCTCGATGACGCGCCGCGGATGAACACATGATACGTCCACAGCAACGTAGACCTTGTGCGCTCCCAACTTGATGAAGAGGCCGTTACACGGAAGTGGGCGCGTGCCGAAGCAGCCAGCGTTGTCGCTGACGAAGTCCAGCGCTCCAAAGCGTTGAACGAGCCCGGAGACGATGCGTTCTCCGATGCCGATGAGGTTTCCCGTCCATATCTTCACCCCTGCTAGCGCCGCTAGCCCCACGGTGGGCGCCAACTGTCGTGGTGGTATCACGACAGATGCCATGGATAGGCTAAAGATGGGGACTAATACACGCTAGGGGAATCCAGGGAGGGATAGTGGAGTGATTCTCCACACAGAAGATTGTATTGCTTGCCTTTCAAGATTACAAGTGCTCCTATAGCTGTGTTGGCGAGAGGAGGAAGAAGGAGCTCTCTTACTCTCACCCACAGTTCACCCCTAGAACCTTAGCCAAATCGCTATAGAAAAAACCCAACCCCCTCTACTGAAACCCTAGCTCCTATTATATAGAGGCGGCCTGGTCTCTGCCTAGGGCATACGTGGAGGCATATTCCTAAGAATATGCCTCCTCTCAAAGTGGTAACCCGACCGGGGTGCTTTTCCCCCGCGTCACACACGCTTTAGCTACGTGAGCCTCTGCGATGCCCGCGTCAGCCGACACGGGCGTCGTCACCCTTGTCGGCCATGACCCGGTGGTCCTGCCCTTGCTTGCTTCGCTCATGCAGTGCGTACTGGGCCTTCTTTTTTACCAGAGAGATTCCTTCCTTCTCCCATAAGCTAAACGGGACCCGGATCATGGTAGATCCGGCTATACCTGTTCCTGCGTACAAGTTAGACAAGCACTTCCGACTTACTCCTTAAGTCGGCTGATATAATGTTAGGCGACCCCCTGGTCCGGGTTACTCCGTGATCCGGCCTGCTTGGAGGTGACCCGGCCAGCATCCGCTTTGGCCTTGCTGAACCTCACATCCGCTTTATACCCCGGAGTGACCCTACCTGAAGTTATCCCCCTAACACTGGTGGATCCGTATGTGTTTTAGGAAAAGAAAACACATGCAATGACACTGGTGGATCCATGTGGTTTATGAAAAGAATAGAAATGCAATGACTCTGGTGGATCCATATGTGGTTTAGGAAAAGAACACACATGCAATGACTCTAGTTGTGGTTCATGAAAAGAACACACACGCAATGACACTGGTGGATCCATGTGGTTCATGAAAAGAACACACATGCGATGACTCTGGTGGATCCATATGTGGTTTACAAAAATAACAGACATGCAATGACTCTAGTGCTAGTTTAGGATAAGAACACACATGCAATGACTCTAGTTCTAGTATAGGATAACAACACACATGCAATGACACTGGTGGATCCATATGTGGTTTGTGAAAAGAACACACATTCAATGACACTGGTGGATCCATGTGGTTTATGAAAAGAACACACATGCAATGACTTTGGTGGATCCATATGTGGTTTAGGAAAAGAACAGACATGCAATGACTCTAGCTATGGTTTATAAAAAGAACACACATGCAATGACACTGGTGGATCCATATGGTTTATGAAAAGAACACACATACAATGACTCTGGTGGATCCATATACGGTTTAGGAAAAGTACACACATGCAATGAACTCTTGTGGATCCATATGTGGTTTGTGAAAACAACACACATGCAATGACTCTAGTGGATCCATGTTGTTTATGAAAAGAACAGAGATGCAATGACTCTAGTCGTGGTTCATGAAAAGAACACACATGCAATGACACTCGTGGATCCATGTGGTTTATGAAAAGAACATACATGCAATGATTCTGGTTGATCCATATGTGGTTTAGGAAAAGAAAACACATACAATGACACTGGTGGATCCATGTGGTTTATGAAAAGATCATAAATGCAATGACTCTGGTGGATCCATATGTGGTTTGTGAAAAGAACACACATGCAATAACTCTAGTTGTGGTTCATGAAAAGAACACACATGCAATGACACTGGTGGATCCATGTGGTTTATGAAAAGAACACCCATGCAATGACTCTAGATGTGGTTAATGAAAATAACACACATGCAATGACTCTAGTGGATCCTGATATGTCCATAACGTATCTATAATTTTGATGGTTTTATGCTAATAATATGCTTTTGACTCTCCTTTTTGTATAAAGTTTATGATTTATTTGGACTAACCTACTAATAGTTGCAAAAGTACACAATGTTCTTGTTTTACACTTTGATGTGTAGGAATTACCAAGAATACAAGTGGAAACCTTGTTGGAGTCAAATTGGGATTTTTTCAAAAATCTGTCTCAAAACTCTTTTTGAAGATGGTCATGTTTCGGGTTGAATACGGCATTTAAACGGAAAAATCTTCAACTAAAAAGTTGTTTGACATTTCGCGACAAACATTCTGGACATAAAATTTAGCTGATTCCGAGTCTGGATGGGCCTTTCAGGCCCGATTTACTACAACCCAAGATGGGGTGACGGGAATCCGAGAAGCTATATAAAGGGAGGAAACCTAATTCATCCAGAACAGCTCCACCCACGAATGTGCAGCCACCAAAGCAACGTTTTTTGCCTCCCCCATGAATCCCATCTCCATGGGGGAGGGCTCTCAAGAAGCCATGAAGGAAGGGGGCTAAGGGGGCGGTGCTCCCCCATGATACCGGCGGCGGGGAAGGATTCCCCCGCGGCACCGCTGGCGCCGTTGCCGCCTTCTTCACCATCTTCACCACCATCTCCATCACCTAATACTCCTAGTATGCAGTGGTTCATCATCCCACACACCTCTATACCGTCCTATGTAAACATGGTGTTTGATGCTATATGTTATAATCCTATGATCTATGTCATGTTTGTGTAGTTTCTTTGATCTTAGATTGAATGGTTGAACGTATTTGGTTCATTAGAGTTATATATTTATATGGTACAGTCCTTTGGTGTCGATTATATTTGTGCGCACATGGATTAAACATCATAGGGTTTGTAGTATGTGTAAAAGGAAGGGGGGAGTTCTACCGGAGTGACAGAAACCTAAGGACGCGAACCAGAACATTCCACATATGGGAGTAAGAGGACCATTCAACTTAAGGCTATGGTTGGGGAAATCTTAATGCATTGATTAGTACTTACGGATGTTTGCTAACAATCCAATCATATAGTACATGTAATTCCAAGTAGTGAAGCGCATGTATATTTAGCCTCTCCCACATAGAAAACTGCATCAAAGACAATGAACCCGATCTATTTGCTATTTAAACTTGGAAAAATCCATCACAATTACCACCACTATTCCACACTCATGGTTCTGTTAGTTTAATGTATTTTATTGCTCCAGCAACTAGCTTTACTTTCTTGTTATTTATTATTATGCAAAGCTATCTCTATTACTCGTATTGTTGCTCTAGTTTTCTTTCCTAGATAATGCAAACGTTTAGTGTGCGTAGAGTTGTATCAGTGGTTGATAGAACTTGAGAATATTTATCCTACCTTTAGCTCCTCGTTGGGTTTGACACTCTTACTTATCGAAAAGGCTACACACGATCCCCTATACTTGTGGGTTATCAAGATATTTTCTGGCGCCGTTGCCGGTGAGCAATAGCGTGTGGGTGAACATTCTTGTGCGCACTTGTTTGATTTATCTCTAAGTAGGTTTTACTTTCAATTTTAAGTTGTTCTCTATCTTAGTATGGATAGGGAATGTGAATTACAAAAAAAATTAGTTTTACTTGTTACCTAAAAATGTTTTAAAAAAGGAAAGTGATTGGAAAGATGAGTAATGGTTAAGTGGGGGTCGACCTTGAACACTTGTGTTCATGCCTATGAAACCAAAACAAATATTTCTATGGAAGCTTTTCAGTTAAAAACTTGTAGGAATGGATGAAGCCTTGAAAAAGAAAGATATTTCTGGTATTGATCTTAATGCTTATTCATTCGAAAATACTTGAATCTTGCTCCTATGCCTAACTTAAAGGCGTTAAAGAAAAGTACTTACTGGGAGATAACCCAAAAGTTTTAGATGAGTCTTGAAAGTAATTACCTCTGTAATAACCACTCCTTATCCTTTTTATTTGCTTTCTGTGCCAAGATTAACCTCTAATGAGAGAGCAGTAATGCTTGGGAAAGTTGCTGTCCTGAAGCAGATTTTATTGCTTCGTTGTAAACATTCTTGTAAAATCTCTGTACGCCAGTTTGAGCTTTTAATTTTTGTGCTTCTGCCCCAGGTTGTTATCTAACTTTCATTAGTTCAGCACTTTTCTATTTGAGCAACATAAGGTCTTCGAAAAAATTGGTTTCTATCTGCTGGTCTGTTTTGACAGATTTCTGCCATTATTTGCATTTGCTTCTTGTTGATTCCTTTTTGGATTCTCTTTGGGGAATTGAGATTTTTAAGGGAAGTGCGACAGTAGCTTGTGTTTTAATGGAAGTTTTATTGGTGATGAAACTGAACCCAAAGACTTACTATCTTGAGTACACTAATGTTGCTAATGAAGATTGTGTGAAGTTTTGTATGAAGGAAAAATTTTAGGTGTTAAGGAAAGAATGATGTAATGAGATGAAGAATGGACTAAAGCTAAATCTTCGGGATGCCACCCCGTGTCACCCCAAGAAATATCCAAGAAGTACAAGCATCAAAGCTTGGGGATGCCCAAGGCCTCCCCTTCTTCATCAATAAAAATCTCAGGTTCTTCCAAACACTTCATTTTTATTGTTTCATGCACAATTGTGTTGTTCTTGGAGCATATTCGTTTTTGTTTTTGGTTTTCATTTTATTGGTTTGCTTAGTTTTCTTGAATAAATTGGTTGTACCCCCTCTTTCATACATTAGTTTTCAAATAAGTGTGGTTTGGATTGGAAAAGAGTAGGAAAAGTTCATGCTTAAGTGGTAAAAGGAGCTTGTTTTTACGGTGGCCTATGCTTTGTCATGTCATGCTTGATATTGTTTTTAATTTATGCTTAGTGATTTTTGCTGTAGCATGACATGTTATAAACAATTGAGATTGCTTAATGTGCCTTGAAAGAATCATGCGTTGTTTTAGCATATTAAAGCATAGTATTGTGGTATTCTCTTTCGATGCTTTATTTGGGTTGACTTGGTGCATGCTCACACCATGTTATGACTATCCCAAGTCACCATATCCTTTATGATCCTTTAGTTTTCGACTTGTAATATCACTTTATGCTTTAATTAATGATGTTTTGTCGCTTTGCATGATTATGGCCATTATTGCTCTTTTAGTTGGTCGCTCCCAGTCTTTTGCTAGCCTCCATAACCAAGTATGAGTTCCACTCATGCATCCATATCCAAATAAAACCAAGTTATTCCAAAGAGTGCACCATACCTACCTATTAGCATTTTCTATTCCAAGTATATTCATGCTTTTATCTACCTTCTGAATTAAACTTGTTATGAGAAAACTAGTGATTAAAGCTCTCATGAACTTGATGGCACACTTTACTTTTCTTGCCCCTAATAAACTTGAACCATTGTGTCATCTATGTTGTATATGCTTGCACTTCTATGTTGGGGATTAGCAGAACCATGCTGTCATGGGGAACGCTTTCAACATTGCACTTATCCATTGTACCTAGTTGATATCATGCTCTTTTGTCTATGGATGTCGTCAGTGTGAAATGAAAGGGGAGCTTGTAAGTCCATGAAGTTATGTATGTGTGTTAGAGAAACGCCTGGGCCGCCGGTCTAATCCATGCCTAATCATGGTGGAAACCTGCAACATAACCATAATGAGCAATCTATGAAGCATTCTTCTTATAGAAAAAGAGATAGAGATTGAGAAAAGAGAAGAAAAAAGAGATGAGAAAAGAGCAAAGAGAGAAAAGAGCACCATTTTCCCATGGTAAATAAGAAGATTGCTGAGATGCTTGTTGTCTGCTTGCCTTGTCATTTTGATATGGGGATTCTTCCGTATCATCGGGAAAGGGGTACCCCGTTGGCGGTTCTCTATGATACACATGTACTTACCATGACAAGAACTTACCGGTAACTAAACTTGAGTAGCATGAGGAGCGGCCCTCGTATTCATGGGACATGAGATTTCCAACAAGCATATACTCCATAGTTTGTTCACTTTAACCTTAATCACTTCAAGATTCTTATGATAGGGGCAATGAGAGCTGAAAGCTAATAAGTACCATAATTTTTGGAAGCTCTTTATGAGACTTGAATCCCTTTTTCCTTCTATGAAGTCCTTTTCTTCCACTTTTATATTGAGTCTCCACCTTCTATCTTTATGCACCAATTAAGAGAGCATAGTTGTCATTCTTATTTCTATGTGCATTATCCCAAGACTTGTTGATTGATGCATAAATTTGATATTGGTTGTTTCTAAACTATTTGTATCTAGTCACCCTTATGAACTTTGAAGGTGTCCTATGCATTTATGTTTTGCTACTCTATGAGGGACAAGCTGAATACCATCCTCATTATGCTTTCTTTATGTGAAACAAACAAACGTCTTGCAAAGCATTGTTATTCATGAATCTTTTGTTTGTGCCTTTTCATGTTACAACATAGTTGCTATGTCTTATTGTTAGAACTCTATCTTTTATGATTCATATTTAGAGTACCTTAATCCTAGCTATCAACACTTTTACAATAATGATGATCAAGATTGTGTTGTCTACATGTCACCTCAAAAATTACATTGTTTTGATTGTTGCCTACTCGAGGACGAGCAGGAACTAAGCTTGGGGATGTTAATACGTCCATAACGTATCTATAATTTTTGATGGCTTTATGCTAATAATATGCTTTTGACACTCCTTTTTGTATAAAGTTTATGATTTATTTGGACTAACCTACTAATAGTTGCAAAAGTGCATAATGTTCTTTTTTTACACTTTGATGTGTAGGAATTACCAAGAATACAAGTGGAAACCTTGTTGGAGTCAAATTGGGATTTTTTCAGAAATCTGTCTCAGCACTCTTTTTGAACATGGTCACGTTTTGGGTTGAATGCGGCATCAAACGGAAAACTCTTCAACTACAAAGTTGTTGAAAATTCGCGACAAACGTTCTGGACATAAAATTTAGCTGATTCCGAGCCCGGACGGGCCTTTTAGGCCAGATTTACTACAGCACAAGATGGGGTGAAGGGAATCCGAGAAGCTATATAAAGGGAGGAAACCTAATTCATCCAGAACAGCTCCACCCACGAATGTGCAGCCACCAAAGCAACGTTTTTGCCTCCCCCATGATACCGGCGGCGGGGAAGGAGTCCCCCGCGGCACCGCTGGCGCCGTTGCCGCCTTCTTCACCATCTTCACCGCCATCTCCATCACGTAATACTCCTAGTATGCAGTGGTTCATCCTCCCACACACCTCTGTACCGTCCTATGTAAACATGGTGTTTGATGCTATATGTTATAATCCTATGATCTATGTCATGTTTGTGTAGTTTCTTTGATCTTAGATTGAATGGTTGAACGTATTTGGTTCATTAGAGTTATATATTTATATGGTACAGTCCTTTGGTGTCGATTATTTTTGTGCGCACATGGATTAAACATCATAGGGTTTGTAGTATGTGTAAAAGGAAGGGGGGAGTTCTACCGGAGTGACAGAAACCTAAGGACGCAAACCAAAACATTCCACATATGGGAGTAAGAGGACCATTAAACTTAAGGCTATGATTGGGGAAACCTTAATGCATTGATTAGTACTTATGGATATTTCCTAACAATCCAATCATATAGTACATGTAATTCCATCTAGTGAAGCGCATTTATATTTAGCCTCTCCCACATAGAAAACTGCATCGAAGACAATGAACCCAATCTATTCGCTATTTAAACTGGGACAAATCCACCACAATTACCACCACTATTCCTCACTCATGGTTCTGTTAGTTTAATGTATTTTATTGCTGCAGCAACTAGCTTTACTTTCTTGTTATTTATTATTATGCAAAGCTATCTCTATTACTCGTATTGTTGCTCTAGTTTTATTTCCTAGATAATGCAAACGTTTAGTGTGCATAGAGTTGTATCAGTGGTTGATAGAACTTGAGAGAATATTTATCCTACCTTTAGCTCCTCGTTGGGTTCGACACTCTTACTTATTGAAAAGGCTACACACGATCCCCTATACTTGTGGGTTATCCGATCCATATGTGGTTTATGAAAAGAACACACATGCAATGACTCTAGTGCTGGTTTAGGATAAGAACACACGTGCAATGACTCTAGTGGATTCATATGTGGTTTCTAAAAAGAACACACATGCAATGACTCTAGTGGATCTATGTGGTTTATGAAAAGAACAGACATGCAATGACCCTAGATGTGCTTAACAAAAAGAACACACATGCAATGAATCTAGTGGATCCATATGTGGTTTGTGAAAAGCACACACATGCAATGACTCTAGTGCTAGTTTAGGATAAGAACACACACACAATGGCTCTAGTGGATCCATATGTGGTTTGTGAAAAGCACACACATGCAATGGCACTGGTGGATCCATGTGGTTTATGAAAAGAACACACATGCAATGACTCCAGTGGATCCATATGTGGTTTGTGAAAAGAACACACATGCAATGACTCTAGTTGTGGTTCATGAAAAGAACACAGATGCAATCACACTAGTGGATCCATATGCGGTTTGTGAAAAGAATACACATTCAATGACACTGGTGGATCTATGTGGTTTATGAAAAGAACAAACATGCAATGATTCTAGCTATGGTTCATGAAAAGAACACACATGGAATGACTCTAGTTGTGGTTATGAAAAGAACAACATGCAATGACACCGGTGGATCCATGTGGTTTATGAAAAGAACACACATGCAATGACTCTGGTGGATCCATATGTGGTTTAGGAAAAGAACATACATGCAATGACTCTATCTACGGTTTATGAAAAGAACACACATGCAATGACACTTGTGGATCCATGTGGTTTATAAAAAGAACACACATGCAATGACTCTGGTGGATCCATATGTGGTTTAGGAAAAGAACACACATGCAATAAACTCTAGTGGATCCAAATGTGGTTTGTGAAAAAAAAACACATCCGATGACTCTAGTGGATCCATGTTGTTTATGAAAAGAACGGACATGCAATGACTCTAGCTATGGTTCATGATAAGAACACAAATGCAATGACACTGGTGGATCCATGTGGTTTATGAAAAGACCACACATGCAATGTCTCTAATGGATCTATATGTAGTTTTTGGAAAGCACACACATGCAATAACTCTAGAGCTAGTTTAGGATAAGAACACACATGCAATGACTCTAGTGGATCCATATGTGATTTGTGAAAAGCACACACATGTAATGACTCTAGTGGATCCATATGTGGTTCATGGAAAGAACACACAGGCAATGGCACTGGTGCATCCATATGTGGTTTGTGAAAAGAACACACATGCAATGACTCTAGTTGTGGTTCATGAAAACACACATTTAATGACACTGGTGGATCTATATCTGGTTTGTGAAAAGAACACACATTCAATGACACTGCTGGATCCATGTGGTTTATGAAAAGAGCAGGCATGCAATGACTCTAGTTGTGGTTCATGAAAACAACACACATGCAATGACTCTAGTTGTGGTTTATGAAAAGAACACACATGCAAAGACACTGGTGGATCCATGTTGTTTATGAAAATAACACACATGCAATGACTCTGGTGGATCCATATGTGGTTTAGGAAATGTACAGACATGCAATGAATCTAGCTATGGTTTATGAAAAGAACACACATGCAATGACACTGGTGGATCCATGTGTTTTATGAAAAGAACACACATGCAATGACTCTGGTGGATGCATATGTGGTTTAGGAAAAGAACACACATGCAATGAATTCTAGTGGATCCATATGTGGTTTGTGAAAAGAACACACATGCGATAACTCTAGTGGATCCATGTTGGTTATGAAAAGAACAGACATGCAATGACACTAGTTGTGGTTCATGAAAAGAACACACATGCAATGACTCTAGTGCTAGTTAGAAAAGACACACATGCAATAAACTCTAGTGGATCCATATGTGGTTTGTGAAAAGAACACACATGCATTGACTCTAGTGGATCCATATGATTTATGGAAAGAACAAACATGCAATGACTCTAGTTGTGGTTCATGAAAAGAACAAACATGAAATGACACTGGTGGACCCATGTGGTATATGAAAAGAACACACATCCAATGACTCTGGTGGATCCATATGTGGTTTGTGAAAAGCACACACAAGAAGTGACTCTAGTGCTAGTTTAGGATAAGAACACACACACTGACTCTAGTGGATACATATGTGGTTTTTGAAAAGCACACACATGCAATGACTCTAGTGGATCCATATGTGGTTCATGAAGAGAACACACATGCAATGGCACTGGTGGATCCATGTGGTTTATGAAAGGAACACACATCCAATGACTCTAGTGGATACATATGTGGTTTGTGAAAAGAACACACATGCAATGACTCTAGTTGTGGTTCATGAAAATGGCGCACGTGTAATGACACTCGTGGATCGATATGTAGTTTGTGAAAAGAACATACATTCAATGACATTGGTGGATCCATGTGGTTTGTCAAAATAACACACATGCAATGACTCTAGTTGTGGTTCATGAAACGACCACACATGCAATGACACTAGTGGATCCATGTGGTTCATGAAAAGAACACACATGCAATGACTTTGGTGATTCCATGTGTGGTTTATGAAAATAACACACATGCAATGACTCTAGTGCTGGTTTAGGATAAGAACACACATGTAATGACTCTAGTGGATCCATATGTGGTTTTTGAAAAGAACACACATGCAATGATTCTAGTGGATCCATGTGGTTTATTAAAATAATAGACATGCAATGACTCTAGATGTGGTTAATGAAAAGAACACACATGCAATGACTCTAGTGGATCCATATGTGGTTTGTGAAAATCACACACAAGCAATGACTCTAGTGCTAGTTTAGGATAAGAACACACACGCAATGACTCTAGTGGATCCATATGTGGTTTGTGAAAAGAACACACATGCAATGGCACTGGTGGATCCATGTGGTTTATGAAAAGAACACACATGCAATGACTCTGGTGGATCCACATGTGGTTTGTGAAAACAACTCACAGGCAATGACTCTAGTTGTGGTTAATGAAAAGAACACACATGCAATGACACTGGTGGATCCAAATGTGGTTTGTGAAAAGAACACACAATCAATGACACTGGTGGATCCATCTGGTTTATGAAAAGAATAGACATGCAATGACTCTAGTTGTGCTTCATGAAAAGAACACACATGCAATGACTCTAGTTCTGGTTTATGAAAAGAACACACAAGCAATGACACTGGTGAATCCATGTGTTTTATGAAAAGAACACACATGCAATAACTCTGGTGGATCCATATGTGGTTTAGGAAAAGAACATACATGTAATGACTCTTGCTATGGATTATGAAAACACACACATGCAATGACACTGGTGGATCCATGTGTGGTTTAGGAAAAAAACACGCAATGAACTCTAGTGGATCCATGTGTGGTTTCTAAAAGAACACACATGCGATGACTCTAGTGGATCCATGTTGTTTATGAAAAGAATAGACATGCAATGACTCTAGCTATGGTTCATGAAAAGAACACACATGCAATGAAACTGGTGGATCCATGTGGTTTATGAAAAGAACACCCATGCAATGACTCTAGATTTCGTTAATGAAAAGAACACACATGCAATGACTCTAGTGGATCCATATGTGGTTTGTGAAAATCACACACATGCAATGACTCTAGTGCTAGTTTAGGAGAAGAACACACACACAATGACTCTAGTGGATCCATATGTGGTTTGTGAAAAGCACACACGTGCAATGACTCTAGTGGATCCATATGTAGTTCATGGAAACAACACACATGCTATGGCACAGTTGGATCCATATGTGGTTTGTGAAAAGAACACACATGCAATGACTCTAGTTGTGGTTCATGAAAAGGACACACATGCAATAACACTGGTGGATCCATATGTGGTTTGTGAAAAGAACACACATTCAATGACAATGGTGGTTCCATGTGGTTTATGAACAGAACAGACATGCAATGACTCTAACTGTGGTTCATGAAAAGAACACACATGTAATGACTCTAGTTGTGGTTTATGAAAAGAACACACATGCAAAGACACTGGTCGATCCATGTGGTTTATGAAAAGAACACACATGCAATGACTCTGGTGGATCCATATGTGGTTTAGGAAAAGAACAGACATGCGATGACTCTAGCTATGGTTTATGAAAAGAACACACATGCAATGACACTAGTGGATCCATGTGGTTTATGAAAAGAACACACATGCAATGACTCTAGGGATCCATATGTGGTTTAGGAAAAGAACACACATGCAATGAACTCTACTGGATCCATATGTGGTTTGTGAAAAGAACACACATGCGATGACTCTAGTGGATCCATGTTGTTTATGAAAAGAACAGACATGCAATGCCTCTAGCTGTGGTTCACGAAAATGACACACATGCAATGACACTGGTGGATCCATGTGGTTTATGAAAAGAACACACATGCAATGACTCTGGTGGATCCATATGTGGTTCATGAAAAGAACACACATGCAATGACACTAGTGGATCCATGTGGTTTATGAAAGGAACACACATGCAATGACTCTAGTGGATACATATGTGGTTTGTGAAAAGAACACACATGCAATGACTCTAGTTGTGGTTCATGAAAAGAGCGCACATGTAATGATACTGGTTGATCGATATGTAGTTTGTGAAAAGAACACACATTCAATGACATTGGTGGATCCATGTGGTTTGTCAAAATAACACACATGCAATGACTCTAGTTGTGGTTCATGAAACGACCACACATGCAATGACACTAGTGGATCCATGTGGTTCATGAAAAGAACACATATGCAATGACTTTGGTGGATCCATATGTGCTTTATGAAAAGAACACACATGCAATGACTCTGGTGATTCCATACGTGGTTTATGAAAATAACACACATGCCATGACTCTAGTGCTGGTTTAGGATAAGAACAACATGCAATGACTCGAATGGATCCATGTGTGGTTTCTGAAAAGAACACACATGCAATGATTCTAGTGGATCCATGTGATTTATTAAAAGAATAGACATGCAATGACTCTTGATGTGGTTAATGAAAAGAACACACATGCAATGACTCTAGTGGATCCATATGTGGTTTGTGAAAAGAACACACAAGCAATGACTCTAGTGCTAGTTTAGGATAAGAACACACACGCAATGACTCTAGTGGATCCATATGTGGTTTGTGAAAAGAACACACATGCAATGGCACTGGTGGATCCATGTGGTTTATGAAAAGAACACACATGCAATGACTCTGGTGGATCCATATGAGGTTTGTGAAAACAACACACATGCAATGACTCTAGTTGTGGTTCATGAAAAGAACACACATGCAATGACACCGGTGGATCCATATGTGGATTGTGAAAAGAACACACAATCAATGACACTGGTGGATCCATCTAGTTTATGAAAAGAACATACATGCAATGACTCTAGCTGTGCTTCATGAAAAGAACACACATGCAATGACTCTAGTTCTGGTTTATGAAAAGAACACACAAGCAATGACACTGCTGAGTCCATGTGTTTTATGAAAAGAACACACATGCAATGACTCTGGTGGATCCATATGTGGTTTAGGAAAAGAACATACATGTAATGACTCTAGATATGGTTTATGAAAACACACACGTGCAATGACACTGGTGGATCCATGTGTGGTTTAGGGAAAAAAAACACGCAATGAAGTCTAGTGGATCCATGTTGGTTTCTACAAGAACAAACATGCGATGATTCTAGTGGATCCATGTTGTTTATGAAAAGAATAGACATGCAATGACTCTAGCTGTGGTTCATGAAAAGAACACACATGCAATGACACTAGTGGGTCCATGTGGTTTATGAAAAGAACACCCATGCGATGACTCTAGATGTCGTTAATGAAAAGAACACACATGCAATGACTCTAGTGGATCCATATGTGGTTTGTGAAAATCACACACATGCAATGACTCTAGTGCTAGTTTAGGAGAAGAACACACATGCAATGACTCTAGTGGATCCATATGTGGTTTGTGAAAAGCACACACATGCAATGACTCTAGTGGATCCATATGTAGTTCATGGAAACAACACACATGCTATGACTCTAGTTGTGGTCATGAAAAGAACACACATGCAATAACACTGGTGGATCCATACGTGGTTTGTGAAAATAACACACATTCAATGACACTGGTGGATCCATGTGGTTTATGAAAAGAATAGACATGCAATGACTCTAACTGTGGTTCATGAAAAGAACACACATGTAATGACTCTAGTTGTGGTTTATGAAAAGAACACACATGCAAAGACACTGGTCGATCCATGTGGTTTATGAAAAGAACCCACATGTAATGACTCTGATGGATCCATATGTGGATTAGGAAAAGAACAGACATGCAATGACTCTAGCTATGGTTTATGAAAAGAACACACATGCAATGACACTGGTGGATCCATGTGGTTTATGAAAAGAACACACATGCAATGACTCTGGGGGATCCATATTGGTTAGGAAAAGAACACACATGCAATGAACTCTACTGGATCCATATGTGGGTTGTGAAAAATAACACACATGCGATGACTCTAGTGGATCCATGTTGTTTATGAAAAGAACAGACATGCAATGACTCTAGTTGTGGTTCATGAAAAGGACACACATGCAATGACACTGATGGATCCATGTGGTTTATGAAAAGAATACACATGCAATGACTCTGGTGGATCCATATGTGGTTCATGAAAAGAACACACATGCAATGACTCTAGTTGTAGTTCATGAAAAGAGCACACGTGTAATGATACTGGTTGATCGATATGTAGTTTGTGAAAAGAACACACATTCAATGACATTGGTGGATCCATGTGGTTTGTCAAAATAACACACATGCAATGACTCTAGTTGTGGTTCATGAAATGACCACACATGCAATGACACTAGTGGATCCATGTGGTTCATGAAAAGAACACACATGCAATGACTTTGGTGGATCCATATGTGCTTTATGAAAAGAACACACATGCAATGACTCTGGTGATTCCATACGTGGTTTATGAAAATAACACACATGCCATGACTCTAGTGCTGGTTTAGGATAAGAACAACATGCAATGACTCGAATGGATCCATGTGTGGTTTCGGAAAAGAACACACATGCAATGATTCTAGTGGATCCATGTGATTTATTAAAAGAATAGACATGCAATGACTCTTGATGTGGTTAATGAAAAGAACACACATGCAATGACTCTAGTGGATCCATATGTGGTTTGTGAAAAGAACACACAAGCAATGACTCTAGTGCTAGTTTAGGATAAGAACACACACGCAATGACTCTAGTGGATCCATACGTGGTTTGTGAAAAGAACACACATGCAATGGTACTGGTGGATCCATTTGGTTTATGAAAAGAACACACATGCAATGACTCTGGTGGATCCATATGAGGTTTGTGAAAACAACACACATGCAATGACTCTAGTTGTGGTTCATGAAAAGAACACACATGCAATGACACCGGTGGATCCATATGTGGATTGTGAAAAGAACACACAATCAATGACACTGGTGGATCCATCTAGTTTATGAAAAGAACAGACATCCAATGACTCTAGTTGTGCTTCATGAAAAGAACACACATGCAATGACTCTAGTTCTGGTTTATGAAAAGAACACACAAGCAATGACACTGGTGAGTCCATGTGTTTTATGAAAAGAACACACATGCAATGACTCTGGTGGATCCATATGTGGTTTAGGAAAAGAACATACATGTAATGACTCTAGATATGGTTTATGAAAACACACACGTGCAATGACACTGGTGGATCCATGTGTGGTTTAGGGAAAAAAAACACGCAATGAACTCTAGTGGATCCATGTTGGTTTCTACAAGAACAAACATGCGATGATTCTAGTGGATCCATGTTGTTTATGAAAAGAATAGACATGCAATGACTCTAGCTGTGGTTCATGAAAAGAACACACACGCAATGACACTGGTGGATCCATGTGGTTTATGAAAAGAACACCCATCCAATGACTCTAGATGTGGTTAATGAAAAGAACACCCATGCAATGACTCTAGTGGATCCATATGTGGTTTGTGAAAAGCACACACATGCAATGACTCTAGTGCTAGTTTAGGATAAAAACACACACGCAATGACTCTAGTGGATCCATATGTGGTTTGTGAAAAGCACACACATGCAATGACTCTAGTGGATCCATATGTGGTTCATGGAAACAACACACACGCTATGGCACTGGTGGATCCATATGTGGTTTGTTAAAAGTGTTGGGTCCGCAGCATAAAAAACAAAAAAATTCCTACGGTGTGAACTACACGCCAAGATCTATCTACTAGGTACAAAGCAACGGGTGGACATACATCCAACGAGAACTTACCCTTGTAGACAACGAGCTTTGTTAATGAGTAGGAACTTGTGGTTGATGTAGTCGTACACTTGCCGATCTCAAGATCGTGATGAAGTCCAGCAGGTCCGGCTCCAGCACGTCCATCAGATCCAGCTCCAGCACCACCAAGTCCAGCACCGCAAAGTAGCGGTGCATCCGTGATCGCACACACATCCGGTACCCCGACAATTTCCGTCCCTCGCTCCAGCAAAGCAGCGGAAGCAGCAACTCCTTTCCAGATAAAGCCACCGGGAACATGTATCTCGCTAATCCGTGACCATGGGGGAATAATACTAGAGGGGGAGAGAGATCCTTCACAAGGAGGTCTGAGTGAGAAGTGAGGAGGGGGTGGCCTTTTATAGGAGGAGGGTGGTTCCCCTCCTTCATGGCCGGCGCATGGAGGGGGTGACCCTTCACCTCCTCCATTCATGTTGTGGTAACCCCTCCACATTAAAATGCCCCTCCACATTCTATTTTAAAGTCTCCACTTTAAATGCATTAAATTTCTCCAAATTTAATGCTCTCTCATTTAATAAAACTCTTTTATTAATTTTTATTCAGAATTTTGTTAATTACATTAATTAACAAACATTCACATAAAAACCCCTGCAACATTTCAATATTACATGCAAAACCAATTTCAGCAATTTCACCCGAAACAGTTTCGGTGTCTATTGAAATAATTCCAGCGCTTTCTTAAATCTTTATCTGAAACATATTTGCTCCAAATGGTGTCGGTATCCCTTAAGTGTGTCACCCTACGGTTCGCGAATAATGCAGACATGATCGAGACCCCTCTCCGATCAATAATCAGCAGTGGCACCTGGAGATCCATACTGACTCCTACACATTCAACGATGACTTCTGTGATCGTGAGAACCTTTAACGCTAGTAACTAAATCCCTTTGTCCCACGATATATTACATGTCCGAGATTCGATCATCGGTATCTCCGTACCTAGTTTGATCTCGTTACCGACATGCACTCTTTTCTTGTTCCCGTGATATAACATTCGAGTGATCACATCACTTGCTTGCAAGCTATTTCAATGTGATATCACCGAGAGGGCCTAGAGTATATCTCTCCGTCATCGGGATGGACAAATCCCACTCTTGATCCATGAGCCTCAACATAACACCTTCGTAGCACTGAACCCACCTTTATAGTCACCCTGTTACGGTGTGACGTTTGATGTTATCAAGATACTCTTCTGGTGTTAGCAATTAACATGATCTCATGGTCTAAGGATAAAGATTACTTCGTATGATGTTATAGCAATATAAACATAATGACTTTGATCGTAGTGCTATACTTTGGATGAATGTTCATCACATCATTCCACCAATGGTGTGACCTTGTTATTAACAACATCCAATGTCCATGATCAGGAAACCTTGATCATCTTGTTAATCAACAAGCTAGTCTATAAGAGAGGCATAACTAGGAACCCTTTTTGTTTATTAAACACACATGTATTGATGTTTCCGATCAATACAATTCTAGCATGTAAAATAAACATTTATCATAAACATGGAATAAGATAATAACCACTTTATTATTGCCTCTCGGGCATATTCCCTTCAGTCTCCCACTTGCACTAGAGTCAATAATCTAGTTTGAAAAACTTTGCGTATTGAACACCTATGGCTTTCTGGTGTTGGATATACGCTATTGCTAGTGGTTAACATAATCTCTAGATCTAACAGTTTTAGGTTCGTGTGTATTTGCATGTCTCTATGTCTCTACGCATCACTCATTCTCAAATGAGATGGCATTGTATAGATTTGGTCCTTTGGTGAGACCTTTAGTTCGTTCGGCTCAAAATATGTTGATATTATTGTCACACAATACATCTTCATAGTATTAGCCCACTTTGAACCACACCTAGTTTGATAACAAACTACTTAACACAAATGCCCTCCTTTGCTGCTACTATAGTAGTCATATACTTAGCCTTTTGTTGTAGTATCCGTCACAATGTCTCAACTTTTGAACTCTTCCAAATCCATCATGGAACATCCTTTCCATTACATTGTGCCAACCATAGTCTAAATTGAGATAAATTTAATTTGT
This sequence comes from Avena sativa, assembly GCA_916181665.1. Taxonomy (NCBI): domain Eukaryota; kingdom Viridiplantae; phylum Streptophyta; class Magnoliopsida; order Poales; family Poaceae; genus Avena; species Avena sativa. Next base: position 336,623,812 of record OV702289.1, read on the forward strand.
ATCTTGTGACAAAACTAGTATCAATGTAACACTTTACAATGAACTACCTTTAACTATTTGTGACTTAAACATTATATATTCTTAGTTCTTCCAAAGCTCATAAGAATATATTTACTATTATCCAATGATCATCTTATGAATCATTCTGGTATATGCTCATAACATTTAGAGCATAGGACATTCTGGATATATACATATCATGGTATAATCAATCAAAATCTTCATGTGATTTTACTCACCAAGTGTTGAAACACTTGAATTTTGATACAATCCTTTCCATGCAGCAAGAAACTTTCTTGTTGTTTCCATATTGAACCCTTTCAATATCTCATATATGTATGTTTGGCACAACCATATTAGCGCCTTAATCTATCCATATAGATATTGATGCCTAATATTCCGGGTTTGCCCAAGTCTTTCATCGAAATCTTATTTTAATGAAATTCTTAACTTGTGTCAATACAAGATACATCATTTCCAATCAACAATATGTCCTCTACATAATGTATTAGAAATATGTCTTAGCGCTCCCACTTAATTTCTTGCAAATGCAAGCATCTTCATCATCTCCGATGAATTTAAACTCTTTTAACAGTTTCATCATGGTGAAGATTCCAACTCCGCTATGCTTACTTCAACTATTGAAGTTTACATGCCCTTTTAGCACCCTTTGAATTAACAAAACCCTTCGGACCATGTCATGTACATGTCCTAGGTTACCGTTCTATTAGAAGAACCTTGTTTCGTTTATTCAACTACCATATACCAAATTATATGTAGTGGTTGCTACATTAATCCGTCAAGACTATATATCGCTATGAAAGATCAAATATTGTCATAGTCAACTCCTTGAACATTGTCGTAAACTTCTTTTCGACATGTCGACTATTTCATATATGTTAAACATCCATGTCTTATTTCTTTATAGATCCAAATACGACCGATAGGCTTCACGCCTTTCCGGAGGGTCTTCCAAGTTCAGAAACTTGTTTTCTCGTGTATGGATACTATCACAGATTCTATGACTTCTAGTCATTTTATGGAGTCAGGGCCCATCATCGCTTATTTGCATGTAGTCGGTTCATCATTGTCAAAACAATAACGACTTGCTTATCAAATCTTACTATTTGATTCTTACCGACCCACACGGTTCTGTAGGAACTCTAATCTCCGAGATCACACCTTTTGTAATCACGAGAGCCATGAGCATTGTGTCCGCCACCGGGACACTTTCCTGCGCTGCGCTACTTAGCACATATAGCTAAGGTTCAACAACCTTATCAAAGTTCTATTGTCCTCCCACTTAACTTTTCACAAAAAAATCCTTCTCAAGAAACTTGACGTTCCAAGTAACAAACTCTTTTGTCCTCGGTGTTATGGAGAAATTCCCAACAAATTCTTTGGGATAACCTACAAAGACGTGCTTATGCGACTTTGGTTGTAAACATTTTACTTATGCATAGCATACCAAAATTTAAGAAAAGACAATTCGGGTTTTATCCCAAACCATAACTCATATGGTGTCATTTCAATGGATCACGATGGTGCTCTTTTTAGTGTAAAAGCGGTAGTCTCTAAAGATTCAATCCTTAAAACATAATGGCAGTTTTATAAATGACACCCTTGATCTTACCATGTCAAACATGGTTTGATTTTATCTCTCGAATATGCCATACTCCTATGGTTTATCGGGAAACACAAATCATGGAACAATTCCTCAAGTCTTAGGTGTTTTTACTAAACATGTAACTCAAATATCTTCCTTTATGATCGAATCATAAACTCTTTATTTTCTTGTTACAATGATTTTCCACTTCATCTTGAAAGTCTTTGAATAATTTTCAAATGTTTCATACTTCTTCCTTATTAAGTAAATATATAGAGATATATTCACTCAAATTTTCGGAGAAAGCATATGAAGCAAAAAGATCCATCGCATATGGCTACACATAATGGACTATGCACATCAGCATGCACAATTTCCAATAAGCTAGTCATCCGTTCCTCTCTGGCCTATGGACGGAGTTTCAATTATCTCGAGGAAAGTGTCACATGCGTCAATTGATCAAAATCAAAGACTCAAAATATCCATCAACATGGAGTTTCTTCATGTTTTCTTTCAAATATAATTTAAACAGCGATGTCACTTCATAAGTGATCTTTCAATCATTTGTCTTGCGACATTTTAGCAATAGTGTTTATGGATGTGATTTCTCCAACTAGACTTGTAAAAGTTCATCCATCCTTTATGGAATACGGTAATTATTTGAACAACCATTGTTCTCATGATACCGGAACAAAATAACAATTATTTAAACAAATCTTGAAGGCTTGGTTTGATGACAACGAAAAACACAATAACACTTTATTTGTTTTCGATGAACATCATCACTCATTCTCTTACTGGTTACTTAGGCCATTGTAGTTCATGAATTGCGTTGTCCTGTATGAAACTTCATACCAACCAATTCGGTATCCAATACCTAAGAACCACATTGTTTAACAAGCAAGGAATATAGCCATAACATGTATATCTTCTATATACCTAAGTTGGACATCTCCAACCTTTTATTTTCTGCCAAATATTTTATAGATTCTCTTTCAGCAATTCCTTTTCTTTTAAAAGAATCTATCAACATCAATAGTGGTGTCATCAACATGACACATGGTACAAAGCGTATATAGTCAAATACTAATACCTTTGGACTTGCACTTTGAAGTGGATCACCATCATCAAATGTTTGGTGTTCTTTCAAAAATCCATTCTTTAGTAATCTATTAGTGTAGTAAACATTTTACTTACATCTTCTATTCATCCTTATCATGACAACTTTCATGATCAAGCTAATATAGCCTATAAGGAAGAATCGCGAGTATAATATCAGTTCCCAAAACCTTTTTGGTAGATTCGGATGCCTAGCATCTCCATCCTTCACAAATTCTCATACAATATGAGAACATGTATTTTGCTAAATTATATTCTATCATAATGCAACCAAAAAACATTGTTTCAGATATCACAATATCTTTCACACATGATGGTTTCTGAAACAATTTTCAGCTCCAATATAATCTTGATATTAAAACAACTTTTTGAATATCAATAATCATGGAGGCAAACATGATACTTTAGATACTAACATTGGAATTCTTAATCTTGATTTAATACTACTTATTAAACTTCATGGAGTAAATAGAGTTTGCTGAAAGTTTGCAATAGGACTTATAAACTTTAAATTGACATTCGAAATAATACGAAACCAGTTCGTAAAGTAAATATCCAGAATTCTATAGTTCTATTATCTCAAATAAAAACTAAGCATAAGGTAGAAAACGAATGCCAATGACTACAACAAACTATGCAAATTCACTTTGATTTAATTTATGACAAATTTGGTTCGACTAATCCAAATTAGAAATGAACTCCCACTCAAAAACGACATCCCTCGTGCCTTTTTGGTGATTACATGAACTAAATCCACTACACCAAGTCCGATCATCACGTGAGTTGATGTAGCTTCAAAGGCGAGCATCTATATGGGCATCATATCAACTATATGACTCATGCTTAACCTTTTGGTCCGTGTTCAGAGGCCATGTATGTACATGCTAGGCTCGCCAAGTAAGAACCTTAGTACTCGCATGTGTAAAACTGTCTTACACCCGTTTGTATGAAAGCATAGAGTCGAGTACACCCGATCATCACGTGATGTCTCGAAATACGATCCACAAAATGGTGCATACTTAAGGAAGAACACATTTTTATCTTGATATCTAAAAGAGGGGTCATCTTACAATGCTACAGAATGCGCCAAACTAGCAGTATAAGATGCTACAGAAAGCGCCAAACTAGCAGTAAAGTGAGATGATATGGTCCATGCATTTGATCTCTATCACTTGCATCGTGGTATGATCTCTATCATTCCTTTGTGTGTAAGGCCAAGGTCTATGGAACTTACACGTTGAATGTGTTGTAAGAGTATCTATCATACATCTACTTACAACAATACCATATCAATACACTAGCCCAACAATGATCTAAACAAGATGCCTCTAATTTATCAATTGCAAGTTTTACGTGGCTTATGGCTTTCGGAGATAGAACCGTTCTTACCTACGAACATGAACCACAACGAGGATAACTAAGTTATTAGCAACTCGTTGTAAATCAGATATTGACTATAGTAGGAGAGACAGACACCCGCCAGCCACTTATGCAAAACAAGTTGCATATCAGTCGTGGAACCGGTCTCATGTACGATGACATGTAAGGTTAGTCCGGGCCGCTTCATCCCACTATGCCACCAATATCCAAAATACATAGAAGATGCAATAACATGATCATCATTGCCCACATATCAACATATGTGTACTACCAGTGCTAAGAACCTACGCATAGATCAGGCTCTGACACCACTGTTGGGTCCGCAGCATAGAAAACAAAAAATTTCCTACGGTGTGAACTACACGCCAAGATCTATCTACTAGGTACAAAGCAACGGGTGGACATACATCCAACGAGAACTTACCCTCATAGAAAACGAGCTTTGTTAACGAGTAGGAACTCGTGGTTGATGTAGTCGTACACTTGCCGATCTCAAGATCGTGATGAAGTCTAGCAGGTCCGGCTCCAGCACGTCCATCAGATCCAGCTCCAGCACCACCAAGTCCAGCACCGCAAAGCAGCGGTGCATCCGTGATCGCACACACGTCCGGTACCCCAACAACCTCCGTCCCTCACTCCAGCAAAGCAGCGGAAGCAGCAACTCCTTTCCAGATAAAGCCACCGAGAACATGTATCTCGCTAATCCGAGACCATGGGGGAATAATACTAGAGGGGGAGAGATATCCTTCACAAGGAGGTGTGAGTGATAAGTGAGGAGGGGGTGGCCTTTTATAGGAGGAGGGGGGGTGCCCCTCCTTCATGGCCGGCGCATAGAGGGGGTGACCCTTCACCTCCTCCATTCATGTTGTGGTAACCCCTCCACATTAAAATGCCCCTTCACATTCTCTTTTAAAGTCTCCACTTTAAATGCATTAAATTTCTCCAAATTTAATGCTCTCTCATTTAATAAAACTCTTTTATTATTTTTTATTCTTAATTTTGTTAATTACTTTAATTAACAAACATTCACATAAAACCCCCTGCAACATTTCAATATTACATGCAGAACCAATTTCAGCAATTTCACCGGAAACAGTTTCGGTGTCTATTGAAATAATTCCAGCGCTTTCTTAAATCTTTATCTGAAACATATTTGCACCAAATGGTGTGGATATCCATTAAGTGTGTCAACCTACAGTTCGCGAATAATGCAGACATGATCGAGACCCCTCTCCGATCAATAATCAGCAGCGGGACCTGGAGATTCATACTAACTCCTACACATTCAACGATGACTTCTGTGATCGTGAGAACCTTTAACGCTAGTAACTAAATCCCTTTGTCCCGTGATATATTACATGTTCGAGATTCGATCATCGGTATCTCCATACCTATTTTGATCCATGAGCCTCAACATAACACCTTCGTAGCACTGAACCCACCTTTATAGTCACCCTGTTACGGTGTGACGTTTGATATTATCAAGATACTCTTCTGGTGTTAGCAATTCACATGATCTCATGGTCTAAGGATAAAGATTACTTCGTATGATGTTATAGCAATATAAACATAATGACTTTGATAGTAATGCTATACTTCAGATGAATGTTCATCACATCATTCCACCAATGTTGTGACCTTGTTATTAACAACATCCAATGTCCATGATCAGGAAACCTTGATCATCTTGTTAATCAACAAGCTAGTCTATAAGAGAGGCATAACTAGGAACCCTTTTTGTTTATTAAACACACATGTATTGATGTTTCCGATCAATACAATTCTAGCATGTAAAATAAACATTTATCATAAACATGGAATAAGATAATAACCACTTTATTATTGCCTCTCGGGCATATTCCCTTCAAAAAGAACACACATTCAATGACTCTAGTTGTGGTTCATGAAAAGAACACACATGCAATAACACTGGTGGATCCATATGTGGTTTGTGAAAAGAACACACATTCAATGACACTGGTGGATCCATGTGGTTTACGAAAAGAACAGACATGCAATGACTGTAACTTCGGTTCATGAAAAGAACACACATTCAATGACACTGGTGGATCCATGTGGTTTATGAAAAGAACAGACATGCAATGACTCTAGCTGTGGTTCATGGAAAGTACACACATGCAATGACACTGGTGGATCCATGTGGTTTATGAAAAAAAAAACACATGCAATGACTCTGGTGGATCCATATGTGGTTTAGGAAAAGAACACACATGCAATGATTGTAGTGCTGGTTAGGAAAAAACACACATGCAATAAACTCTAGTGGATCCATATGTAGTTTGTGAAAATAACACACATCATTGACTATAGTGGATCCATGTGGTTTATGAAAAGAACATACATGCAATGACTCTAGTTGTGGTTCATGACACTGGTGGACCCATGTGGTTTATGAAAAGAACACACATGGAATGACTCTTGTGGATCCATATGTGGTTTGTTAAAAGCACACACATGCAATGACTCTAGTGCTGGTTTAGGATAAGAACACACGCAATGACTCTAGTGGATCCATATGTGGTTTGTGAAAAGCACACACATGCAATGACTCTAGTGGATCCATATGTGGTTCATGAAAAGAACACACATGCAATGACTCTAGTTTTTGTTCATGATATGAACACACATGCAATGACACTAGTGCATCCATGTGGTTTATGAAAAAGAACAGACATGCAATGACTCTAGTGGATCGATATGTGGTTTATGAAAGGAACACACATGCAATGATTCAGGTGAATCCATATGTGGTTTGTGAAAAGAACGAACATGCAATGACTCTAGTGCTGGTTAGGAAAATAACACACATGCAATGAACTCTAGTGGATCCATATGTGGTTTGTGAAAAGAACACACATGCAATGACTAGTGGATCCATGTGGTTTTTGAAAAGAACAGACATGCAATGACTCTAGCTATGGTTCATGAGAAGAACACACATGAAATGACACTGGTGGATCCATGTGGTTTATGAAAAGAACACACATGCAATGACTCTGGTGGATCCATATGTGGTTTGTGAAAAAACACACATGCAATGACTCTAGTTGTGGTTCATGAAAAGAACACACATGCAATAACACTGGTGGATCCATGTGGTTTATGAAAAGAATACACATGCAATGATTCTAGGGTTAGTTTAGGATAAGAACGCACATGCAATGACTCTAGTGGATCCATATGTGGTTAATGAAAACAACACACATGCCATGACACTAGTGGATCCATATGTGGTGTTTGAAAAGAACACACATTTAGTGACACTAGAGGATCCATGTGGTTTATGAAAAGAACAGAAATGCAATGACTTTGCTAGATCCATATGTGGTTTGGGGAAAGAACACACATGTAATGACTCTAGTTGTGGTTCATGAAAACAACATACATGCAATGACACTGGTGGATCTATTTGGTTCAAGAAAAGAACACACATGCAATGACTCTAGTTGTGGTTCATGAAAAGAACACACATGCAATAACACTGGTGGATCCATATGTGGTTTGTGAAAAGAACACACATTCAATGACACTGGTGGATCCAAGTGGTTTATGAAAACAATAGACATGCAATGACTCTAGCTGTAGTTCAAGAAAAGAACACACATGCAATTACTCTAGTTGTGGTTTATGAAAAGAACACACATGCAAAGACACTGGTGGATCCATGTGGTTTATGCAAAGAACACACATGCAATGACTCTGGTGGATCCCTATGTGGTTTATGTAAAGACCACACATGCAATGACTCTAGTGCTGGTTTAGGATAAGAACACATGCAATGACTCTAGTGGATCCATATGTGGTTTGTGAAAAGAACAGACATGCAATGACTCTAGTGGATCCATGTGGTTTATGAAAAGAACACACAAGCAATGACTCTAGTTGTGGTTTATGAAAAGAACACACATGCAATGAGTCTAGTGCTTGTTTAGCATAAGAACACACATGCAATGACTCTAGTGGATCCATATGTGGTTTGTGAAAAGAACACACATGCAATAAATCTAGTGGATCCATGTGGTTTATGAAAAGAACACACATGCAATGACTCTAGCTATGGTTAATGAAAACAACACACATGCAATGACTCTAGTGGATGCATATGTTGTTTGTGAAAAGCACACACCTGCAATGACTCTAGTGCTATTTTAGGATGAGAACACACATGCAATGACTCTAGTGGATCGACATGTGGTTTGTGAAAAGCAAACACATGCAATGACTCTAGTGGATCCATATGTGGTTCATGAAAATAACACACATGCAATGGCACTGGTGGATCCATGTGGTTTATTACAAGAACACACATGCAATGACTCTGGTGGATCCATTTGTGGTTTTTGAAAAGAACACACATGCAATGACTCTAGTTGTGGTTCATGAAAAGAAAACACATGCAATGACACTGGTGGATCCATGTGGTTTATGAAAAGAACACACATGCAATGACTCTAGTGGATCCATATGTCGTTTGTGAAAAGAACACACATGCAATGACCCTAGTTGTGGTTCATGAAAAGAAAACACATGCAATGACACTGGGGGATCCATATGTGGTTTGTGAAAAGAACACACATTCAATGACACTGGTGGATCCATAAGTGGTTTATGAAAAGAACACACATGCAATGAGTCTAGTGCTTGTTTAGCATAAGAACACACATGCAATGAATCTAGTGGATCCATGTGGTTTATGAAAAGAAAACACATGCAATGACTCTAGCTATGGTTAACGAAAACAACACACATGCAATGACCCTAGTGCTAGTTTTGGATGAGAACACACATGCAATGACTCTAGTGGATCCATATGTGGATTGTGAAAAGCACACACATGCAATGACTCTAGTGCATCCATATGTGGTTCATGAAAATAACACACATGCAATGGCACTGGTGGATCCATGTGGTTTATTACAAGAACACACATGCAATGACTCTGGTGGATCCATTTGTGGTTTGTGAAAAGAACACAGATGCAATGACTCTAGTTGTGGTTCATAAAAAGAAAAGACATGTAATGACACTGGGGGATCCATATGTGGTTTGTGAAAAGAACACACATTCAATGACACTGGTGGATCCATGTGGTTTATGAAAAGAACAAACATGCAATGATTCTAGATGTGGTTCATGAAAAGAACACATATGCGATGACTCTAGTTGTGGTTTATGAAAAGAACACACATGCAATGACAGTGGTGGATCCATGTGGTTTATGATAAGAACCCACATGCAATGACTTTGGTCGATACATATGTGGTTTAGGAAAAGAATAGACATGCAATGACTCTATCTATGGTTTATGAAAAGAACACACATGCAATGACACTTGTGGGTCCATGTGGTTTATGAAAAGAACACACATGAAATGACTCTGGTGGATCCATATGTGGTTTGTGAAAAGAACACACATGCAATGACTCTAGTTGTGGTTCATGAAAACAACACACATGCAATGACACTGGTGGATCCATGTGGTTCATGAAAAGAACACACCTGCAATGACTCTGGTGGATCCATAAGTGGTTTATGAAAAGAACACACATGCAATGAGTCTAGTGCTTGTTTAGAATAAGAACACACATGCAATGACTAGTGGATCCATATGTGGTTTGTGAAAAGAACACACATGCAATGAATCTAGTGGATCCATGTGGTTTATGAAAAGAACACACATGCAATGACTCTAGCTATGGTTAATGAAAACAACACACATGCAATGACTGTAGTGGATCCATATGTGGTTTGTGAAAAGCACACACATGCAATGACTCTAGTGCTAGTTTAGGATAAGAACACACATGCAATGACTCTAGTGGATCCATATGTGGTTTGTGAAAAGCACACACATGCAATGACTCTAGTGGATCCATATGTTCTTTGTGAAAAGAACACACATGCAATGAATCTAGTGGATCCATGTAGTTTATGAAAAGAAAACACATGCAATGACTCTAGCTATGGTTAACGAAAACAACACACATGCAATGACTCTAGTGCTAGTTTAGGATGAGAACACACATGCAATGACTCTAGTGGATCCATATGTTGTTTGTGAAAAGCACACACATGCAATGACTCTAGTGGATCCATATGTTTTTCATGAAAATAACACACATGCAATGGCACTGGTGGATCCATGTGGTTTATTACAAGAACACACATGCAATGACTCTGGTGGATCCATTTGTGGTTTGTGAAAAGAACACACATGCAATGACTCTAGTTGTGGTTCATGAAAATAAAACACATGTAATGACACTGGGGGATCCATATGCTGTTTGTGAAAAGAACACACATTCAATGACACTGGTGATCCTTGTGGTTTATGAAAAGGACAAACATGTAATGATTCTAGCTGTGGTTCATGAAAAGAACACGTATGCGATGACTCTAGTTGTGGTTTATGAAAAGAACACCCATGCAATGACACTGGTGGATCCATGTGGTTTATGATAAGAACCCACATGCAGTGACTTTGGTCGATCCATATGTGGTTTAGGAAAAGAATAGACATGCAATGACTCTATCTATGGTTTATGAAAAGAACACACATGCAATGACACTGGTGGGTCCATGTGGTTTATGAAAAGAACACACATGCAATGACTCTGGTGGATCCATATGTGGTTTGTGAAAAGAACACACATGCAATGACTCTAGTTGTGGTTCATGAAAACAACACACATGCAATGACACTGGTGGATCCATGTGGTTCATGAAAAGAACACACCTGCAATGACTCTGGTGGATCCATAAGTGGTTTATGAAAAGAACACACATGCCATGAGTCTAGTGCTTGTTTAGCATAAGAACACACATGCAATGACTAGTGGATCCATATGTGGTTTGTGAAAAGAAAACACATGCAATGAATCTAGTGGATCCATGTGGTTTATGAAAAGAACACACATGCAATGACTCTAGCTATGGTTAATGAAAACAACACACATGCAATGACTCTAGTGGATCCATATGTGGTTTGTGAAAAGCACACACATGCAATGACTCTAGTTCTAGTTTAGGATAAGAACACACATGCAATGACTCTAGTGGATCCATATGTGGTTTGTGAAAAGCACACACATGCAATGACTCTAGTGGATCAATATGTGGTTCATGAAAAGAACAGACATGCAATGACACTGGTGGATCCATGTGGTTCATGAAAAGAAGACACATGCAATGACTCTGGTGGATCCATATGTGGTTTATGAAAAGAACACACGTGCAATGACTCTAGTCGATCCATATGTGGTTTGTGAAAAGAACACACATGCAATGAATCTAGTGGATCCATGTGGTTTATGAAAAGAACACACATGCAATGACTCTAGCTATGGTTAATGAAAACTACACACATGCAATGACTCTAGTGGATGGATACGTTGTTTGTGAAAAGCACATGATACATTTCAAATGTATCTATAATTTTTGATGTTCCATGCTTGGTTTTATCTACTTTCTTGTGTTTTGTCCACACTTTGGAGTACTTTTCATATGATTTCTTGGACTAACCTATTGACAAGAGCCATAGTGCCAGCTGCCTGTTTTCTGCTGTTTTGGGTTTGAGGAAGTCAGAAAATGAATATTCTCGGAATTGGACGGGACAAAAGCCAAAGTTGCTATTTTACCGGTAGACATCTGGAGCCAGAATAAAAGATGGAGAAGGGCCGGGGCCCGGCCACACCATCTGGTCATGTAGCTAGTCCTAGCCTGTCCCAGGGGGTGGTTTGGCCGACCCCAGCACCCCCTCGGCCTCTCCTTTCGCCTATATATTGCCTCCGATACCAATACCCTAAGAACCGATCAAAAATCCACGAAAGAGTGTGTAGCCGCTGTCATCTCCATCTCTAGATCGGGAGGGATCTGATGCTCTTCCCGGCACCCTGCCGGAGAGGGGAATTCACCCTGGAGGCCTTCTTCATCACCATGCAAGCCTCTAGTGTGATGCGTGAGTAGTTCATCTCTGGACTACGGGTCCATGTAGTAGCTAGATGGCTGGTTCTCCTCCTTTGTGCTTTCATTTGCTTGGTTTGCTTAGTTTGCTGAATAAATTGGTTGGACCCCCTCTTTCATACATTGGTTTTCAAATAGTTTGGTTTGGTTTGGAAAAGAGTAGGAAAGTTCATGCTTAAGTGGTAAAGAGAGCTTGTTTTTGATGGTGGCCTATGCTTTGTCATGCCATGCTTGATATTGTTTTGGATTTATGCTTAGTATTCTTTGTTGCAGCATGACTTGTTATAAACAATTGAGATTGCTTAATGTGCCTTGGATGAATCATGCGTTGTTTTAGCATATTAAAGCATAGTATAGTGGTATTCTCCTTTGATGCTTTATTTGGGTTAACTTGGCGCATGCTCACACCATGTTATGACTATCTCAAGTCACCATAGCCTTTATGATCGTTTAGTTTTCAACTTGTAGTATCACTTTATGCTTTGATCAATGATGTTTTGTCGCTCTGCATGATTATGGCCATTATTGCTCTCTTAGTTTGTCGCTCCTAGTCTTTTGCTAGCCCCCACAACCAAGTATGAGTTCCACTCATGCATCCAACTCCCTAAACCAAGTTATTCCAAAGAGTCCACCATACCTACCTATTAGCATATGTTATTCCAAGTATATTCATGTTTTTGTTTACCTTCCAAATTAAAATTGTTATAAGAAAGCTAGTGATTGAAACCCTCACGAACTTGATGGCACACTTTACTTTCTGCATTTAATAAACTTGAACCATTGGGTCCTTCTTTATTGCGTATATGCTTGCGCTTTATAAGTTCAGGTTAGCAGAACCATGTATCATGGGGAACGCTTTCAACATTGCACTTGTACTTTGTACCGCGTTGATATCATGTTCTTTTGCTTATGGATCCCGGTGGTGTGAAATAAAAGTGGAACTTGTAAGATCATGGAGTTTGTATGTGTGTTAGAGAAACGCCTGGGCCGCTAGCCTAAGACATGCCTAATCATGGTGGAAACTTGCAGCATCACCATAATGAGCACTCTATGAAGCATCCTCATTAAAAACCTATGCAAATAGCAAATAAAAAGATCACTGAGATGCTCATTGTCCGCTTGCCTTGTTATTTTGATTATGGGATAGCACCTGTATCATGTGCAAGGGGTACCCCGTTGGCGGTTATTTATGATACATATGTACTTACAATGACAAGAGCTTACTTGTGACTAAAGATGAGTAGCATGAGGTTCGGTCTTCGTATGTAAGGGTCATGAGATTTTGGTTTATAACTTGTCAAGCATATCCTCTTATTTGTGTCACGTTAACCTTAATCACCTTCAAGATGCTTATGATAGGGGAAATGAGAGCTGAAAGCTATAAGTACCATAATTTTTGGGAGCTCTTTATGAAACTTGAATCTCTGCTTCCTTCTATGAAGGCCTTTCTTCCACCATTATATTGAGTCTCCACCTTCTAACTTTATGCACCTACTTTGAGAGCATAGTGGCCATTCTTAGTTCTATTTGCATTGTCCCAAGACTAGTTGATTGATGCGTACCTTGATATTGCTTGTTTTAAACTTTTTTTATCTAGTCACTCTTATGAACTTTGAAGGTGTCCTATGCATTTATATTTGCTACTCTATGAGGGACAAGATGAATACTATTATGCTATGTTTTATTTATGTGAAACAAACAAACGTCTTACAAAGCATTGTTAATCATGAATCTTTTGTTTGTGCCTTTTCATGTTGCATCATAGTTTCTTGGTCTTATTGCTAGAACTTTGTCTTTCATGTTATGATTGAAGTACTATGATCCCAGCTTTGAATGTTTTACAAATACTTTGATCAAGTTTATGATGGTGCATGTCACCTCAAAAATTATTCTTTCTTTTTATCACTTACCTACTCGAGGACGAGCAGGAGTTAAGCTTGGGTATGTTGATACATTGCAAATGTATCTATAATTTTTGGTGTTCCATGCTTGGTTTTATCTACTTTCTTGTGTTTTGTCTCCACTTTGGAGTACTTTTCATATGATTTCTTGGACTAACCTATTGACAAGAGCCACAGCGCCAGCTGCCTGTTTTCTGCTGTTTTTGGTTCCAGGAAGTCAGAAAATGAATATTCTCGGAATTGGACGGGACAAAAGCCAAAGTTGCTATTTTACCGGAAGACATCTTGAGCCAGAATACAATACGGAGAAGGGCTGGGGCCCGGCCACACCACCTGGCCGCGCGGCCAGGCCTAGCCCACGCCAGGGGGTGGTCTAGCCGACCCTAGCACCCCCTCGGCCTCTCCTTCCGCCTAAATATTGCCTCTTATACCAAAACCCTAAGTACCCGATCAAAAATCCACGAAAGAGTTTATAGCCGCCGTCATATCCATCCCTAGATCGGGAGGGATCTGAACCTCTTCCTGGCACCCTGACGGAGAGGGGAATTCACCCTGGAGGACTTCTTCATCACCATGTAATCCTCCAGTGTGATGCGTGAGTAGTTCATTTTTGTACTACGGGTCCATGTAGTAGCTAGATGGCTGGTTCTCCTCCTTTGTGCTTTCATATCTAGATCTTGTGAGCTCCGTTCATGATCAAGATCATCTATTTGTAATCCATACATGTTGTGTTTGCGGGGATCTGATGGATATTGAGATGCTATTTCAGACTGATTATTGATTCTATCATGTCTTTGTTATTTGTGATCATGCATGCTTTCCGTTGTTAGTAGCTATCCTGGCCAAGTAGATGCTAGCAACTCCAAGAGTTAGTATTTATGCTCGATAGTGGGTTCATGCCTCTGGTAATCTGGGGAAGTGACAGAAATCTCTAAGGTACTATATGTGCTATTGCTACTAGGGAGAAAACAACAATCCTTTTTTCATAGAACAATTTTATTGTTTACTTTACACACAATTCATAAAGCAAATAATCTGTTGCTTGCAACTTAATACTGGAGGGGGTTCAGATGATAACCTGAAGGTGGATTATTAGTCATAGATGTAGTTGGATGGCTATCTATGTATAATGTTGTAATGCCCAATCGAATCTCAAAGGAGTCAAGATGATTAGTATATGCTTGTATGCTTTCTCGATGTTTGTCAATTGCCCCGCTATAATTTGTTCACCTAGCATGTTATCTATCTTAAGGAGAGCCACCTCTAGTGAACTATGGACCCCGGTCCTTTCTTTTACATATAATCTACAAATTGTTTACTGCTTTGTGTTTACTTTCTGCAAACTATTACTTCCTTCCATTCGATACATTTAATCCTTTGTTTTCAGCAAAACCGGTGAGATTGACAACCTCATCACAAGTTGGGGACAAAATTGTGTGGTTGTGTTGTGCAAGTCTCCCTTTGCTGCTGGCACCGGTAGTGCGCCCTGCCAACGTTCAGATAGCTACACCTTTGGGGTGTTTCCTTGCTCCTACTGGATTGATAACCTTGGTTTCGTACTAAGGAAAAACATGCTGCTGTGCTCATCATACCTTCCTCTTGGGGTTCCCCAACGAGCTCGATATATTTTGGGCCATCAAGCTTTTTCTGGTGCCGTTGCCGGGGAGTCAAGGACATCTTCACAAGGGAGTCCCTCATAACCAATCTCTTTACTTTGTTATTTTTGTTTTGCTTAGTTTAATTTTGTTTTGTTTGCTTGTTTCTTTATCAAAAATACAAAAAAAATAGTTCCTTCTATAGTTGTTATTTTCATTGGTCTGTTATTGTCTTGCTTTATCATGATTTCTATCAATGGTTGGTTTCTTTGAAACTGAATCTTATTGGCAAGGTAGGTTCATGGAAGAACAAAAATATTATTATAAGGAACACCACTTGTCACAAAAAGGGAAACACTTATGGGAACAAATTGATAAATTGTATACCATTGCTATAAACGTGTGCTCTACTTATAATGTTACTTATTGCTTTGATAAATCTTGTTGCTGTAGGAGGTATAAACACCTCCTTTTCAATATGAGTATAATGATAATGTTACCATATCTTCTTATGTTAAAGGGAATTATGACTTTTATGATGTGGAACAAATTGAAGAATTTATTGCTTGGAAGGGTGCATTTGAACTTGCTAGTTTGCTTGAAAATACTGATGATTCACCTTATAAATATGAGATTTATGATATACTTAAATTTTCTTTGATAATTACAAGGTAGAAAATGGCTATATGTAGATCATGAAAAGCATGCTTTAGGTGATAGTTATATTGTTGAGTTTATTCATGAGGCTACTGAAAATTATTATAAGAGAGGAAAATATGGTTGTAGAAGTTTTGATGGTAATGAAACACCTCTCTATGTGCTGAAAGTTTTGAAATTGCTCTTGTTTTATCTACCCATTCTTCTTACTATGTGCTTCTTTGATTTATTTTCTTACAAGATTCCTATGCATAGGAAGTGGGTTAGACTTAAATGTGTTTTGAATTTGCTTCTTGATGCTCTCTTTTACTTCAATTCATATTTCTTATGTGAGCACCTTCTCAAACTATCATGCCTAACTTAAAGGCGTTAAAGAAAAGTACTTATTGGGAGATAACCAAAAAGTTTTAGATGAGTCTTGGAAGTTATTACTTCAGTAACACTACAAGAAATGTGTTGACTAGTGACCTTTCCTTAATGACTATGATTTTTTTGGTCATAGATCTATGACCATTCTGAATCGAATGGTCGTAGGGCATTTTGGAGGGTCCAAAACATGAAAAACTACGACCTTTATTGTCAGAAAAGTCATAACTTGCTTACACCAATTGGTCATAACATAGATAAAACTTGTCTACGACCTTTATTTTAAGCGACTACGACCAATTTAAATAGTCATGGCAACTCATACACGATCTCTTAAAGTGACTTGTCAGCCACCTCAGCATTTCCGTCTTCGTGTCATGTCCATATATCCACTTTTGCTTATGTGTCTAGATAACATTAGATTTAAATCTACCACTAACATATGGGACCAACTGCCAAGTGGCATTACACGGTTATCCAATGACACGTGACACCTAACTCCCACGTGGCACTGTTGATAGCATCTCAGTCGTCTACATGACCAGCATCGAACGACCCAATTTTCACTCCCACCCAAACAGTGTCACACCGTATACATTAGCCGAGAAACCAAATTCAGAAAAATGTTCGCGAGGAGACCAAAATATCGCCAAGTACCCTTCCGCATCTCACTAACCCTAACAGCCGCCTTCTTCTCTCTTCTTGCCGCCGCCTGCAGATCCAACCCTAACAGCCGCCTTCTTCTCTCATCCTGCCGCCGACGCCCGCAGATCCACATCGTGCGGCCTCCTAGTCCCAAACCCCCAGCACCACCACCACCCACCACTTTTCTTCTCTCCCCAATCCCACCGCTTGGCTCCCCCATCCGCGCCCCTCTTCTTCTCCTACTCCATCTGCCGCCTCCACCTCCCGAACACCTACACGCCGCAAAAACAAGATCACCAGGGCACGCAGGAAGTGCAACACGAAGGGCACGGGGATGACGCCGGGGGATGCCGGTATTTTGCGGTCACCCATCGTCATCTGGTGGCAGCGTCGTGGAGGCAGCACATCGATCCACGAGGCCTTTGGCACCGGCGGACTACACGGGATGCGAGTAGCTAGAGCCAGCGGGTTCATCGGGCGGTTGCGGACGCTGCTGACTCTGCTGCGGGTGGGGTCGTGGCCACGGGTGACGCCACGCCATGAGAGGTCGTCTCGCGGGGAGGACAGGCTGGTGCTCGCCCCACCGTGTTGATTGGCGACAGGCGACTTCACCTCTGGCGACTTCACGGGAGGGAGGCCATGGACGTGTAGAGCTCTGCAGGTTCTCTGTCAAGGTATATGGGTCTGATTCCGATGCACCCCCTTAGTTTGCCAGTTTGGTGACATGATCTGTACTAGGAAGGTACAATTTATCTCAAATGCTAGTTGTCCATCTACTCCCATAACTGTGTAGTGGAAGGGAAGACAATCTTCGAACATTGTGAAATGTAGCATATTTTCCTATTTGAGGAACACTAGCTTTACCTGCCACATAGAATAAATGTAGCTTAAGCCTGAAGTGGCTTGATACAACCATCGCTCTGGTCTACAATGTTGGGCATGTGTCTTGTGTCACCTAGAACTACTGAAGCCCTTGATCTTTGTTGTTTAATTGGTGGCTCTAAAATAACTATCTCCGTGATGTCCACAGATCGAGTCAAATTTCTTTTTATGTTGTTTATATTGCTCCTTAGGTTGATAAAAACAATTTTGGTCTGATCTACAGATAAGAGGTGAAGGCCAAGTGTGGACACAGTTGTAGGTCGTCAGCAACAAGTATTCTAGATTACAAAGACGACATGGTTGAAGACGATTGCTTCACACTAACGCAGGTTGAGGAACTTGGTCAGAAATCATGGACTTGGAAAATCTGGAAGTGGCAAGGTATATGCTAGTAGAATTACAGAAGCCTGCATGTATGTTCAGATGGATGTACATTCATTCTAAATAATATTATTTTTTGCATATGAGATTTGGTCTACGTGATGAAGCTAGTAGAATTACAAAAGCATGTATGTTCAGATCAATGTACCCATGTTATATGGTTTGTTGTATACTAGCAGCTCCAACTATTATGCTTTTAGGACTATAGCTCCCCGTGGGTTCATATATAGTTGTTGATACTACAGTTTGGACCTGTTGTCATTGATCCTTGCTTGGCTTCAGATGATTCCTTGTATGTCCTATGGTTTATCCAATGAATCATATTATTATCGATTCATGATCTATCTTGTCGTTTTCTCACTCTATTTTCTCTTGTCCCAAGTTTATTGCAGCTAGCTGGCACCTATATTCGCCCAAATTGAAGGCCTGCCGGGGAGCGTCCGCGCCGTACAAGAGTTCAAGATGCTCGCTTCCAAGTCTCACCGCGGCGGCCTCGACTATGTTGTCCAGGAGCTTGTCAACATGAGCACCTCAAGGTTCAATTATTCTCGTTGGTCGCGCTCCTCGAAGCGATTGATGCATTGCTTCTATCCTATTATGTGTTGTTTCACTTTTGGCCATAGACAAACTTTTCTATTGTAGGCTTATTCTTGTTCTGAATTGTGAATTAGTTGCTCTTTGTTCATCTAAATGTGTGTTGGTGTGCATCAGTCCGATGAGGGTGGCATTCTCACCACCGGAAGAGGGACATCATAATTCATCTTTTAATACATGTTGGTTTACTTTTGTT
This sequence comes from Avena sativa, assembly GCA_916181665.1. Classification (NCBI taxonomy): domain Eukaryota; kingdom Viridiplantae; phylum Streptophyta; class Magnoliopsida; order Poales; family Poaceae; genus Avena; species Avena sativa. The sequence goes on from OV702289.1 coordinate 336,643,117, forward strand.
CTGGTTCCTGGCCTTGTTCCCTTCAAAACAGGGATGTACATATATTTTCTTGACTGAAATGTATATACTCTTATTTCATTAATTGAGTGGTCTGTAATTCTGTTCCTTTTTTTTCTAAAAATATTATTTTATGATTTTGTGCTTAGTTAGTAAGCCGTCAACATAGAAGAAACTGCTATACTCTAAAACAAGCTTGGAGATATCAATATAGTAGAACGCACAACCGCTGTAAAACATACTACTGGTAGCCTTCCGTTGAGTTTTTATTAGTTTGGTGGCATCGATTTTGATTGTTTATTTCCCACTATTACTTCTAAAGGCTTGGTTAGCATAGTTTTTTGCATGTCCCTGTGGTTTCTGACTAGGGGCCTTTTGTCATATGGCTTCGATTTATTTACTGACTCAAGACAAGGAAAATGCATGTGTTCCTTGAAGTCTTCTACGTCATTTACAATAGTCCTAGACGAGGTAGTACTAAGATGGTGAACCGTTGGTCTTTCTATATGTATCTGTGCACAGCTATAGAATGATACTTCAAGATTTGATGTAAGCCCGAAGTAATAAGATTGAAAAACAGTTAACTGTGATAAACCATTTGCTACTTGTTCCTTTGTTACCACTAGAACTCTGACATGCTGCAGCGGAAGTGTTTGTGGATGGCCGGTGTCCCTATCGATACTATCGTGGCATTGTGCCCTTCAGGGGGTGTCATAGTTCTCCTTATCAAGTACTACAGACTTTTCATCTTTGCCCTTCATGTGTTTCTCGTAATGCTACTGAAACTTCGTATGTGATTTCTCATGAGTTAATTTATCTATTTGGAACCCCTTGGAGTTTATATTGTATATATATTGTTTCTGAGTTTAAGCATGAAATAGTTGTTGTTCTGAAAGTGATCTTTCACCTCTTTGGTGTTGTTGTCAGTGTATATGATATCTTGCTGCCCTATTACCCTGACATGTTTCCATTACTTATACAAGTTGGAAGTTGTTGCTGTGTATATGAAGCTAATACCAAGTTGTAACATTAAGTTGGAAGTCGTTGATGTGTCATGTGCTAGCTTGTTTGTTTGCATTGTGACTAGAGGAAACTCCTGTAGCATTGTCACACCTTTTTTTTTGTTTTATGCGACATGTTTTTTTAATCATAGTGATTTAAGATAGTAAGATCAACAACACTCTTTGCTGTCTTAGCTTGCTCTTCTTTAACGTCCTCAGATTCTTAGTTATCCAAAACACCTAAGAAGTAATACTAGTAGATCTGAGGGATGATGCACACAACACATGCTTCCGAACTAAGTTTAATTGAGATTGTATGTTTCCATGTTGGCCAGCCAGATCACCACCCATCTTACTTCGGGTACTCTTTCAAGTGCTTAAAAGCACTCATGTGTATGTGTTGTAATGCTGTCTTATTGGTCCAGAACAATCTTATTGGTAATTGCTTGGTTGCTCATCGATAGTAATGACTCCTGTAGCTAAGCATAAGTACATCTAGATTGCTGTGTAGGTGAATTTGAGTTCAGGCATCAGGATCCTATTGACTAGTTACTGACCACAAACGTGTCTTGCCATTCCAGGCATCTTCGGGAAGCACAAGACACGGTAGCAACTGCCGAGGCACAGGCAGTGGAAGTCAGCGTCCAGTGAGGGCGAGGATACCAACCAAACAGAGAAGGCGGATCTCTTTTTTCCTATTTAGGTATGGTCAAGTACAACTCAGTTTTATTAAGTATCAACTACTAAATATGCCCTTTTTCTACATTGTTTTGGAGCTTTCGAAAATATTGCACCCTCGTGCTTTCGCATAGCTTAACATGTTCTTTTGTTGTTACCATATATTAAGTGGTGTTCCTCTCCTATACAAGAGCTGCAGTCTTAAGTTTGAAGAAGCTCGTAGTCTGAGTTTTGAAGTCTGAAGTTAGAGCCAGATTTTAGATCGTAGTATTACTATGTTAGATAAGGATTATGGGATGATTGTAATAGAAATTGTTTTGTTGTTACTTAAAAGTGTTCGATCTGTTATATTGTGTATTTGAAATATTTGTTGTTTACTATCAAATAGTGCAAAACTGTAATCTATGAGAAATTGGAATTTGATGAGTGGGTATTGTAGGAATTTGAATACTGACTAGCGGACCTGTGTGGAACTTACGCCTGACTAGTAGGGCCTAGTAGTTAATCGCCACTAACAAGTAGGACCCATCTGACATGTGGGACTAATCGTAAATTAAATCGAAAAAATGAAAATGTTGGGCCAACAAAATATCCACGGCCAAATGTATGGGCTTGTCCCACATAATAAATGGTTAGTAAAATCCAAGGCTTAGAAAACAAAAGGCTAGAATTATTGGGCTAGCCCATGTAAAGCATCGAATTGGGCCAGGCTGAATTTGATCAATAACCATCTGATTTGGTCATAGATTTGCTAGGTAGGATCGGCCACGTAGGATCTGACGTGGACAGGGTAGATAGCCCATGACCAATTTTTTGGTCATAACTTCTATGACCATCTATTTTGGTCATAACTGTCCATGACTAATTCAAAAAAAAGGTCGTTAGCTGTGTATAGTGACCCTCGTTATGTGACCTACTGTTTTTGGTCTTAGAAAGGTCATAGATTAATTACTATGACCTTTCTATGACCAATATTTGGGGTCACCAGTTAGCACATTCCTTGTAGTGTAATAACCACTCCTTATCCTTTTTATTTGCTTTTTGTGCCAAGAGTAACCTCTAATGAGAGAGAAGTAATGATTGGGAAAGTTGCTGTCCCGAAACAGATTTCTGTGCTTCACCGTAAAAATTCGTGTAAAATCTCTGAACGTCCTTTTGAGGCGTGAATTTTTTTTCTTCTGCCCCAGGTTATTATCTAACTTTTGTTAGTTCAACACTTTTTGATTTTAGCAACATAAGGTCTTCTAAAAAATTCGGCTTTACCTGCTGGTCTGTTTTGACAGATTTCTGCCATTTTCTGCATTTGCTTCTTGTTGGTTCCTTTTTTAGTTCTTTTAGGGAATTGAGATTTTTGAGGGAAGTGATATAGTAGCTAGTCTTTTAATTGAAGTTTTCTTGGTTTTATAACTGAACATTCAAGACCTATTATCTTGAGTGCACTAATGTTGCTAATAAAGATTGTGTGAAGTTTTGTATGAAGGAAAAAAATTTAGGTGTATGGAAGGAATGAGTAATGAGATGAAGGATGGACTAAAGATCAAGCTTGGGGACGCCACGCGTGTCACCCGAAGAAATATCCAAGAAGTACAAGCTTCAAATCTTGGGGATGCCCAAGGCATCCCCCTCTTCATCAATAAAAATCCCAGGTTTCTTCCAAACGCTTCATTTTTATTGTTTCATGCACAGTTGTGTTGTTCTTGGAGCGTCTTCTTTTTCGTTTTCGTTTTGGTTTTTCATTTTCTTGGTTTGATTAGTTTGCTGAATAAATTTGTTGGACCCCCTCTTTCATACATTGGTTTTCAAATAGTTTGGTTTGGTTTGGAAAAGAGTAGGAAAGTTCATGCTTAAGTGGTAAAAAGATCTTGTTTTTGACCGTGGCCCATGCTTTGTCATGCCATGCTTGATATTGTTTTGGCTTTATGCTTAGTATTCTTTCCTGTAGCAAGACTTGTTATAAACAATTGAGATTGCTTAATGTGCCTTGGATGAATCATGCGTTGTTTTAGCATATTAAAGCACACTATAGTGGTATTCTCCTTTGATGTTTTATTTGGGTTGACTTGGCGCATGCTCACACCATGTTATGACTATCTCAAGTCACCATAGCCTTTATGATCATTTAGTTTTCAACTTGTAGTATCAATTTATGCTTTGATCAATGATGTTTTGTCGCTCTACATGATTATGGCCATTATTGCTCTCTTATTTTTTTGCTCCCAGTCTTTTGCTAGCCCCCACAACCAAGTATGAGTTCCACTCATGCATCCAACTCCCTAAACCAAGTTATTCCAAATAGTCCACCATACCTACCTATTAGCATATGCTATTCCAAGTATATTCATGTTTTTGTTTACCTTCCAAATTAAACTTGTTATGAGAAAACTAGTGATTGAAGCCCTCACGAATTTGATGGCACACTTTACTTTTTTCATTTAATAAACTTGAACCATTGGGTCCTTCTTTGTTGCGTATATGCTTGCGCTTTATAAGTTCAAGTTAACAGAACCATGTATCATGGGGAATGCTTTCAACATTGCACTTGTACTTTGTACCCCGATGATATCATGTTCTTTTGCTTATGGATCCCGGCGGTGTGAAATAAAAGTGGAACTTGTAAGATCATGGAGTTTGTATGTGTGTTAGAGAAACGCCTGGGCCGCTAGCCTAAGCCATGCCTAATCATGGTGGAAACTTGCAGCATCACCATAATGAGCACTCTATGAAGCATCCTCAATAAAAACCTATGCAAATAGCAAATAAAAAGATCGCTGAGATGCTCATTGTCTTCTTGCCTTGTCATTATGATTATGGGATAGCACCTGTATCATGTGCAAGGGGTACCCCGTTGGCGGTTCTTTATGATACATATGTACTTACAATGACAAGAGCTTACTTGTGACTAAAGTTGAGTAGAATGACGCTTGGTCTTCATAAGTAAGGGGCATGAGATTTCGGTTTATAACTTGTCAAGCATATCCTCCTAATTGTGTCACTTTAACCTTAATCACCTTCAAGAGTCTTATGATAGGGGCAATGAGATCTGAAAGCTATAAGTACCATAATTTTTGGAAGCTCTTTATGAAACTTTAATCTCTGCTTCCTTCTATGAAGGCCTTTCTTCCACCATTATATTTAGTCTCCACCTTCTAACTTTATGCACCTACTTTGAGAGCATAGTGCCCATTCTTAGTTCTATGTGCATTGTCCCAAGACTAGTTGATTTATGCATACCTTGATATTGCTTGTTTTAAACTATTTGTATCTAGTCACTCTTATGAACTTTGAAGGTGTCCTATGCATTTATATTTGCTACTCTATGAGGGACAAGCTGAATACTATTATGCTATGTTTTCTTTATGTGAAACAAACAAACGTCTTGCAAAGCATTGTTATTCATGAATCTTTTGTTTGTGCCTTTTCATGTTGCATCAAAGTTTCTTGGTCTTATTGCTAGAACTTTGTCTTTCATGTTATGATTGAAGTACTATGATCCCAGCTTTGAATGTTTTACAAATACTTTGATCAAGTTTATGATGGTGCATGTCACCTCAAAAATTATTCTTTCTTTTTATCACTTACCTACTCGAGGACGAGCAGGAGCTAAGCTTGGGGATGTTGATACATTGCAAATGTATCTATAATTTTTGATGTTCCATGCTTGGTTTTATCTACTTTCTTGTGTTTTGTCCACACTTCGGAGTACTTTTCATATGATTTCTTGGACTAACCTATTGACAACAGCCATAGTGCCAGCTGCCTGTTTTCTACTGTTTTTTGGTTCCAGGAAGTCAGAAAATGAATATTCTCGGAACTAGACGGGACAAAAGCCAAAGTGCTATTTTACCGGAAGACATCTGGAGCCAGAATACGAGACAGAGAAGTGCTGGGGCCCGGCCACACCACCTGGCCGCGCGGCCAGGCCTGGCCCGTGCCAGGGGTGGTCTGGCCGAACCCAGTACCCCCTCGGCCTCTCCTTCCACCTATATATTGCCTTCGATACCAAAACCATAAGTACCCAATCAAAAATCCACGAAAGAGTCTGTAGTCGCCGTCATCTCCATCCCTAGATCGGGAGGGATCTGAAGCTCTTCTCGGCACCCTGCCAGAGAGGGGAATTCACCCCGGAGGCCTTCTTCATCACCATGCAAGCCTCCGGTGTGATGCGTGAGTAGTTCATCTCTAGACTATGGGTCCATGTAGTAGCTAGATGGTTGGTTCTCCTCCTTTGTGCTTTCATGTCTAGATCTTGTGAGATCCGTTCATGATCATGTCATCTATTTGTTATCCATACATGTTGTGTTTGCGGGGATCCGATGGATATTGAGATGCTATTTCAGATTGATTATTGATTCTATCATGTCTTTGTTATTTGTGATCTTGCATGCTTTCCATTGTTAGTAGCTATCTTGGCCAAGTAGATGCTATCAACTCCAAGAGTTAGTATTTATGCTTGATATTGGGTTCATGCCTCTGGTAATCTGGGGAACTGACAGAATTCTCTAACGTACTAGATGTGTTGTTGCTACTAGGGAGGAAACAACAATCCTTTGTTCATAGAACAATCGTATTGTTTACTTTACACGCAATTCGTCAAGCAATAATCTGTTGCTTGCAACTTAATACTGGAGGGGGTTCAGATGATAACTTGAAGGTGGATTATTAGTCATAGATGAAGTTGGATGGCGGTCTATGTATAATGTTGTAATGCCCAATCGAATCTCAAAGGAGTCAAGATGATTAGTATATGCTTGTATGCTTTCTTGATGTTTGTCAATTGCCCCGCTGTAATTTGTTCACCCAGCATGTTATCTATCTTAAGGAGAGCCACCTCTAGTGAAATATGGACCCCGGTCCTTTCTTTTACATACAGTCTACAAACTATTTACTACTTTGTGTTTACTTTCTGCAAACTATTACTTCCTTCCATTCGATACGTTTAATCCGTTGTTTTCAGCAAAACCGCTGAGATTGACAACCTCATCGCAAGTTGGGGACAAAGTTTTGTGGTTGTATTGTGCAGGTCTCCACGTTGCTGCTGGCACCAGTAGTGCGCCCTACCAATATTCAGCTAGCTACACCTTAGGGGTGTTTCCTTTCTCCTACTGGATTGATAACCTTGGTTTTGTACTGAGGGAAAACTTGCTGCTGTGCTCATCATACCTTCCTCTTGGGGTTCCCCAACGAGCTCGATATATTTTGGGCCATCAGCACACACATCCAATGACTCTAGTGCTAGTTTAGGATAAGAACACACACGCGATGACTCTAGTGGATCCATATGTGGTTTGTGAAAAGAAACTCACCTGTAATGACTCTAATGGATCCATATGTGGTTCATGAAAAGAACGCACATGCAATGGCACTAGTGGATCCATGTGGTTTATGAAAAGAACACACATGCAATGACTCTGGTGGATCCATATGTAGTTTGTGAAAAGAACACCTGTGCAATGACTCTAGTTGTGGTTCATGAAAAGAACACACATGAAATGACACTGGTGGATCCATGTGGTTTATGAAAAGAACACACATGCAATGACTCTAGTGGATCCATATGTGGTTTGTGAAAATAACACAAATGCAATGATTCTAGTTGTGGTTCATGAAAAGAACACACATGCAATGACACTGGTGGATCCATGTGGTTTATGAAAAGAACACACATGCAATGACTCTAGTGTTGGTTTAGGATAAGAACACACATGCAATGACTCTAGTGGATCCATATGTGGTTAATGAAAATAACACACATGCAATGACACAGGTGGATCGATATGTGGTTTGTGAAAAGAACACACATTCAATGAAAGTGGTGGATCCATGTGGTTTATGAAAAGATAGACATCCAATGACTCTGCTGGATCCATATGTGGTTTGTGAAAAGAACACACATGCAATGACTCTAGTTGTGGTTCATGAAAAGAACACACATGCAATGACACTGGTGGATCCATGTGGTTCATGAAAAAAAAACACATGCAATGACTCTGGTGGATCCATAAGTGGTTTATGAAAAGAACACACATGCAATGACTCTAGTGCAAGTTATGCATAAGAACACACATGTAATGACTCTTGTCGATCCATATGTGGTTTGTGAAAAGAACACATATGCAGTGAATCTAGTGGATCCATGTGGTTTATGAAAAGAACACACATGCAATGACTCTAGCTATGGTTAATAAAAAGAACACACATGCAATGACTCTAGTGGATCCATATGTGGTTTGTGAAAACCACACACATGCAATGACTCTAGTGCTAGTTTAGGATAAGAACACACATGCAATGACTCTAGTGGATCAATATGTGGTTCATGAAAAGAACACACATGCAATGACACTGGTGGATCCATGTGGTCCATGAGAATAACACACATGCAATGACTCTGGTGGATCCATATGCGGTTTATGAAATGAACACACATGCAATGACTCTAGTGTTGTTTTAGGATAAGAACACACATGCAATGACTCTAGTGGATCCATATATGGTTTGTCAAAAGAACACCCATGCAATGACTCTAGTGGATCCATGTGGTTTATGAAAAGAACATACATGTAATGAATCTAGATGCGGTTAATGAAAAGAACACACGTGCAATGACTCTAGCTATGGTTAATGAAAAGAACACACATGCAATGACTCTGGTGGATCCATAAGTGGTTTATGAAAAGAACACACATGCAATGACTCTAGTGAAAGTTAGGCATAAGAACACAGATGTAATGACTCTTGTCGATCCATATGTGGTTTGTGAAAAGAACACACGTGCAATGAATCTAGCGGATCCATGTGGTTTATGAAAAGAACACACATTCAATGACACTGGTGGATCCATGTGGTTTATGAAAAGAACAGACATGCAATGACTCTGGTGGATCCATATGTGGTTTGTGAAAAGAACACACATGCAATGACTCTAGTTGTGGTTCATGAAAAGAACACACATGCAATGACACTGGTGGATCCATGTGGTTCATGAAAAGAACACACATGCAATAACTCTTGTGAATCCATAAGTGGTTTATGAAAACAACACACATGCAATGACTCTAGCTATGGTTAATAAAAAGAACACACATGCAATGACTCTAGTGGATCCATATGTGGTTTGTGAAAAGCACACACATGCAATGAATCTAGTGGATCCATGTGGTTTATGAAAATATAACACATGCAATGACTCTAGCTATGGTTAATGAAAAGAACACACATGCAATGACTCTGGTGGATCCATAAGTGGTTTATGAAAAGAACACACATGCAATGACTCTAGTGAAAGTTAGGCATAAGAACACAGATGTAATGACTCTTGTCGATCCATATGTGGTTTGTGAAAAGAACACACGTGCAATGAATCTAGTGGATCCATGTGGTTTATGAAAAGAACACACATGCAATGACTCTAGCTATGGTTAATAAAAAGAACACACATGCAATGACTCTAGTGGATCCATATGTGGTTTGTGAAAACCACACACATGCAATGACTCTAGTGCTAGTTTAGGATAAGAACACACATGCAATGACTCTAGTGGATCAATATGTGGTTCATGAAAAGAACACACATGCAATGACACTGGTGGATCCATGTGGTCCATGAAAATAACACACATGCAATGACTCTGGTGGATCCATATGCGGTTTATGAAATGAACACACATGCAATGACTCTAGTGTTGTTTTAGGATAAGAACACACATGCAATGACTCTAGTGGATCCATATATGGTTTGTCAAAAGAACACCCATGCAATGACTCTAGTGGATCCATGTGGTTTATGAAAAGAACATACATGTAATGAATCTAGATGCGGTTAATGAAAAGAACACACGTGCAATGACTCTAGTGGATCCATATGTGGTTTGTGAAAGTCACACACATGCAATGACTCTAGTGCTAGTTTAGGATAAGAACACACACGCAATGACTCTAGTGGATCCATATGTGGTTTCTAAAAAGAAACTCACATGCAATGACTCTAGTGGATCCATATGTGGTTCATGAATAGAACACGCATGCAATGGCACTGGTGGCTCCATGTGGTTTATGAAAAGAACACACATGCAATGACTCTGGTGGATCCATATGTAGTTTGTGAAAAGAACACATATGCAATGACTCTACTTGTGGTTCATGAAAAGAACACACATGAAATGACACTGGTGGATCCATGTGGTTTATGAAAAGAACACACATTCAATGACTCTAGTGGATCCATATGTGGTTTGTGAAAAGAACACACATGCGATGATTCTAGTTGTGGTTCATGAAAAGAACACACATGCAATGACACTGGTGGATCCATGTGGTTTATGAAAAGAACACACATGCAACGACTCTAGTGCTGGTTTATGATAAGAACACACATGCAATGACTCTAGTGGATCCATATGTGGTTAATGAAAGGAACACACATGTAATGACACAGGTGGATCCATATGTGGTTTGTGAAAAGAACACACATTCAATGACACTGGTGGATCCATGTGGTTTATGAAAAGAACAGACATGCAATGACTCTGGTGGATCCATATGTGGTTTGTGAAAAGAACACACATGCAATGACTCTAGTTGTGGTTCATGAAAAGAACAGACATGCAATGACACTGGTGGATCCATGTGGTTCATGAAAAGAACACACATGCAATAACTCTTGTGAATCCATAAGTGGTTTATGAAAAGAACACACATGCAATGACTCTAGCTATGGTTAATAAAAAGAACACACATGCAATGACTCTAGTGGATCCATATGTGGTTTGTGAAAAGCACACACATGCAATGAATCTAGTGCAAGATAGGCATAAGAACACACATGTAATGACTCTAGTCGATCCATATGTGGTTTGTGAAAAGAACACACATGCAATGAATCTAGTGGATCCATGTGGTTTATGAAAAGAACACACATGCAATGACTCTAGCTATGGTTAATAAAAAGAACACACATGCAATGACTCTAGTGGATCCATATGTGGTTTGTGAAAACCACACACATGCAATGACTCTAGTGCTAGTTTAGGATAAGAACACACATGCAATGACTCTAGTGGATCAATATGTGGTTCATGAAAAGAACACACATGCAATGACACTGGTGGATCCATGTGGTCCATGAAAATAACACACATGCAATGACTCTGGTGGATCCATATGCGGTTTATGAAATGAACACACATGCAATGACTCTAGTGTTGTTTTAGGATAAGAACACACATGCAATGACTCTAGTGGATCCATATATGGTTTGTCAAAAGAACACCCATGCAATGACTCTAGTGGATCCATGTGGTTTATGAAAAGAACATACATGTAATGAATCTAGATGCGGTTAATGAAAAGAACACACGTGCAATGACTCTAGTGGATCCATATGTGGTTTGTGAAAGTCACACACATGCAATGACTCTAGTGCTAGTTTAGGATAAGAACACACACGCAATGACTCTAGTGGATCCATATGTGGTTTCTAAAAAGAAACTCACATGCAATGACTCTAGTGGATCCATATGTGGTTCATGAATAGAACACGCATGCAATGGCACTGGTGGCTCCATGTGGTTTATGAAAAGAACACACATGCAATGACTCTGGTGGATCCATATGTAGTTTGTGAAAAGAACACATATGCAATGACTCTACTTGTGGTTCATGAAAAGAACACACATGAAATGACACCGGTGGATCCATGTGGTTTATGAAAAGAACACACATTCAATGACTCTGGTGGATCCATATGTGGTTTGTGAAAAGAACACACATGCGATGATTCTAGTTGTGGTTCATGAAAAGAACACACATGCAATGACACTGGTGGATCCATGTGGTTTATGAAAAGAACACACATGCAACGACTCTAGTGCTGGTTTATGATAAGAACACACATGCAATGACTCTAGTGGATCCATATGTGGTTAATGAAAGGAACACACATGTAATGACACAGGTGGATCCATATGTGGTTTGTGAAAAGAACACACATTCAATGACACTGGTGGATCCATGTGGTTTATGAAAAGAACAGACATGCAATGACTCTGGTGGATCCATATGTGGTTTGTGAAAAGAACACACATGCAATGACTCTAGTTGTGGTTCATGAAAAGAACACACATGCAATGACACTGGTGGATCCATGTGGTTCATGAAAAGAACACACATGCAATAACTCTTGTGAATCCATAAGTGGTTTATGAAAAGAACACACATGCAATGACTCTAGCTATGGTTAATAAAAAGAACACACATGCAATGACTCTAGTGGATCCATATGTGGTTTGTGAAAAGCACACACATGCAATGAATCTAGTGCAAGTTAGGCATAAGAACACACATGTAATGACTCTAGTCGATCCATATGTGGTTTGTGAAAAGAACACACATGCAATGAATCTAGTGGATCCATGTGGTTTATGAAAAGAACACACATGCAATGACTCTAGCTATGGTTAATAAAAAGAACACACATGCAATGACTCTAGTGGATCCATATGTGGTTTGTGAAAACCACACACATGCAATGACTCTAGTGCTAGTTTAGGATAAGAACACACATGCAATGACTCTAGTGGATCAATATGTGGTTCATGAAAAGAACACACATGCAATGACACTGGTGGATCCATGTGGTCCATGAAAATAACACACATGCAATGACTCTGGTGGATCCATATGCGGTTTATGAAATGAACACACATGCAATGACTCTAGTGTTGTTTTAGGATAAGAACACACATGCAATGACTCTAGTGGATCCATATATGGTTTGTCAAAAGAACACCCATGCAATGACTCTAGTGGATCCATGTGGTTTATGAAAAGAACATACATGTAATGAATCTAGATGCGGTTAATGAAAAGAACACACGTGCAATGACTCTAGTGGATCCATATGTGGTTTGTGAAAGTCACACACATGCAATGACTCTAGTGCTAGTTTAGGATAAGAACACACACGCAATGACTCTAGTGGATCCATATGTGGTTTCTAAAAAGAAACTCACATGCAATGACTCTAGTGGATCCATATGTGGTTCATGAATAGAACACGCATGCAATGGCACTGGTGGCTCCATGTGGTTTATGAAAAGAACACACATGCAATGACTCTGGTGGATCCATATGTAGTTTGTGAAAAGAACACATATGCAATGACTCTACTTGTGGTTCATGAAAAGAACACACATGAAATGACACTGGTGGATCCATGTGGTTTATGAAAAGAACACACATTCAATGACTCTGGTGGATCCATATGTGGTTTGTGAAAAGAACACACATGCGATGATTCTAGTTGTGGTTCATGAAAAGAACACACATGCAATGACACTGGTGGATCCATGTGGTTTATGAAAAGAACACACATGCAACGACTCTAGTGCTGGTTTATGATAAGAACACACATGCAATGACTCTAGTGGATCCATATGTGGTTAATGAAAGGAACACACATGTAATGACACAGGTGGATCCATATGTGGTTTGTGAAAAGAACACACATTCAATGACACTGGTGGATCCATGTGGTTTATGAAAAGAACAGACATGCAATGACTCTGGTGGATCCATATGTGGTTTGTGAAAAGAACACACATGCAATGACTCTAGTTGTGGTTCATGAAAAGAACACACATGCAATGACACTGGTGGATCCATGTGGTTCATGAAAAGAACACACATGCAATAACTCTTGTGAATCCATAAGTGGTTTATGAAAAGAACACACATGCAATGACTCTAGCTATGGTTAATAAAAAGAACACACATGCAATGACTCTAGTGGATCCATATGTGGTTTGTGAAAAGCAAACACATGCAATGAATCTAGTGGATCCATGTGGTTTATGAAAATAACACACATGCAATGACTCTAGCTATGGTTAATGAAAAGAACACACATGCAATGACTCTGGTGGATCCATAAGTGGTTTATGAAAAGAACACACATGCAATGACTCTAGTGAAAGTTAGGCATAAGAACACACATGTAATGACTCTAGTCGATCCATATGTGGTTTGTGAAAAGAACACACATGCAATGAATCTAGTGGATCCATGTGGTTTATGAAAAGAACACACATGCAATGACTCTAGCTATGGTTAATAAAAAGAACACACATGCAATGACTCTAGTGGATCCATATGTGGTTTGTGAAAACCACACACATGCAATGACTCTAGTGCTAGTTCAGGATAAGAACACACATGCAATGACTCTAGTGGATCAATATGTGGTTCATGAAAAGAACACACATGCAATGACACTGGTGGATCCATGTGGTCCATGAAAATAACACACATGCAATGACTCTAGCTATGGTTAATGAAAAGAACACACATGCAATGACTCTGGTGGATCCATAAGTGGTTTATGAAAAGAACACACATGCAATGACTCTAGTGAAAGTTAGGCATAAGAACACACATGTAATGACTCTAGTCGATCCATATGTGGTTTGTGAAAAGAACACACATGCAACGAATCTAGTGGATCCATGTGGTTTATGAAAAGAACACACATGCAATGACTCTAGCTATGGTTAATAAAAAGAACACACATGCAATAACTCTAGTGGATCCATATGTGGTTTGTGAAAACCACACACATGCAATGACTCTAGTGCTAGTTTAGGATAAGAACACACATGCAATGACTCTAGTGGATCAATATGTGGTTCATGAAAAGAACACACATGCAATGACACTGGTGGATCCATGTGGTCCATGAAAATAACACACATGCAATGACTCTGGTGGATCCATATGCGGTTTATGAAATGAACACACATGCAATGACTCTAGTGTTGTTTTAGGATAATAACACACATGCAATGACTCTAGTGGATCCATATATGGTTTGTCAAAAGAACACCCATGAAATGACTCTAGTGGATCCATGTGGTTTATGAAAAGAACATACATGTAATGAATCTAGATGCGGTTAATGAAAAGAACACACGTGCAATGACTCTAGTGGATCCATATGTGGTTTGTGAAAGTCACACACATGCAATGACTCTAGTGCTAGTTTAGGATTAGAACACACACGCAATGACTCTAGTGGATCCATATGTGGTTTCTAAAAAGAAACTCACATGCAATGACTCTAGTGGATCCATATGTGGTTCATGAATAGAACACGCATGCAATGGCACTGGTGGCTCCATGTGGTTTATGAAAAGAACACACATGCAATGACTCTGGTGGATCCATATGTAGTTTGTGAAAAGAACACATATGCAATGACTCTACTTGTGGTTCATGAAAAGAACACACATGAAATGACACTGGTGGATCCATGTGGTTTATGAAAAGAACACACATTCAATGACTCTGCTGGATCCATATGTGGTTTGTGAAAAGAACACACATGCGATGATTCTAGTTGTGGTTCATGAAAAGAACACACATGCAATGACACTGGTGGATCCATGTGGTTTATGAAAAGAACACACATGCAACGACTCTAGTGCTGGTTTATGATAAGAACACACATGCAATGACTCTAGTGGATCCATATGAGGTTAATGAAAGGAACACACATGTAATGACACAGGTGGATCCATATGTGGTTTGTGAAAAGAACACACATTCAATGACACTGGTGGATCCATGTGGTTTATGAAAAGAACAGACATGCAATGACTCTGGTGGATCCATATGTGGTTTGTGAAAAGAACACACATGCAATGACTCTAGTTGTGGTTCATGAAAAGAACACACATGCAATGACACTGGTGGATCCATGTGGTTCATGAAAAGAACACACATGCAATAACTCTTGTGAATCCATAAGTGGTTTATGAAAAGAACACACATGCAATGACTCTAGCTATGGTTAATAAAAAGAACACACATGCAATGACTCTAGTGGATCCATATGTGGTTTCTGAAAAGCACACACATGCAATGAATCTAGTGCAAGTTAGGCATAAGAACACACATGTAATGACTCTAGTCGATCCATATGTGGTTTGTGAAAAGAACACACATGCAATGAATCTAGTGGATCCATGTGGTTTATGAAAAGAACACACATGCAATGACTCTAGCTATGGTTAATAAAAAGAACACACATGCAATGACTCTAGTGGATCCATATGTGGTTTGTGAAAACCACACACATGCAATGACTCTAGTGCTAGTTTAGGATAAGAACACACATGCAATGACTCTAGTGGATCAATATGTGGTTCATGAAAAGAACACACATGCAATGACACTGGTGGATCCATGTGGTCCATGAAAATAACACACATGCAATGACTCTGGTGTATCCATATGCGGTTTATGAAATGAACACACATGCAATGACTCTAGTGTTGTTTTAGGATAAGAACACACATGCAATGACTCTAGTGGATCCATATATGGTTTGTCAAAAGAACACCCATGCAATGACTCTAGTGGATCCATGTGGTTTATGAAAAGAACATACATGTAATGAATCTAGATGCGGTTAATGAAAAGAACACACGTGCAATGACTCTAGTGGATCCATATGTGGTTTGTGAAAGTCACACACATGCAATGACTCTAGTGCTAGTTTAGGATAAGAACACACACGCAATGACTCTAGTGGATCCATATGTGGTTTCTAAAAAGAAACTCACATGCAATGACTCTAGTGGATCCATATGTGGTTCATGAATAGAACATGCATGCAATGGCACTGGTGGCTCCATGTGGTTTATGAAAAGAACACACATGCAATGACTCTGGTGGATCCATATGTAGTTTGTGAAAAGAACACATATGCAATGACTCTACTTGTGGTTCATGAAAAGAACACACATGAAATGACACCGGTGGATCCATGTGGTTTATGAAAAGAACACACATTCAATGACTCTGGTGGATCCATATGTGGTTTGTGAAAAGAACACACATGCGATGATTCTAGTTGTGGTTCATGAAAAGAACACACATGCAATGACACTGGTGGATCCATGTGGTTTATGAAAAGAACACACATGCAACGACTCTAGTGCTGGTTTATGATAAGAACACACATGCAATGACTCTAGTGGATCCATATGTGGTTAATGAAAGGAACACACATGTAATGACACAGGTGGATCCATATGTGGTTTGTGAAAAGAACACACATTCAATGACACTGGTGGATCCATGTGGTTTATGAAAAGAACAGACATGCAATGACTCTGGTGGATCCATATGTGGTTTGTGAAAAGAACACACATTCAATGACACTGGTGGATCCATGTGGTTTATGAAAAGAACAGACATGCAATGACTCTGGTGGATCCATATGTGGTTTGTGAAAAGAACACACATGCAATGACTCTAGTTGTGGTTCATGAAAAGAACACACATGCAATGACACTGGTGGATCCATGTGGTTCATGAAAAGAACACACATGCAATAACTCTTGTGAATCCATAAGTGGTTTATGAAAAGAACACACATGCAATGACTCTAGCTATGGTTAATAAAAAGAACACACATGCAATGACTCTAGTGGATCCATATGTGGTTTGTGAAAAGCACACACATGCAATGAATCTAGTGCAAGTTAGGCATAAGAACACACATGTAATGACTCTAGTCGATCCATATGTGGTTTGTGAAAAGAACACACATGCAATGAATCTAGTGGATCCATGTGGTTTATGAAAAGAACACACATGCAATGACTCTAGCTATGGTTAATAAAAAGAACACACATGCAATGACTCTAGTGGATCCATATGTGGTTTGTGAAAACCACACACATGCAATGACTCTAGTGCTAGTTTAGGATAAGAACACACATGCAATGACTCTAGTGGATCAATATGTGGTTCATGAAAAGAACACACATGCAATGACACTGGTGGATCCATGTGGTCCATGAAAATAACACACATGCAATGACTCTGGTGGATCCATATGCGGTTTATGAAATGAACACACATGCAATGACTCTAGTGTTGTTTTAGGATAAGAACACACATGCAATGACTCTAGTGGATCCATATATGGTTTGTCAAAAGAACACCCATGCAATGACTCTAGTGGATCCATGTGGTTTATGAAAAGAACATACATGTAATGAATCTAGATGCGGTTAATGAAAAGAACACACGTGCAATGACTCTAGTGGATCCATATGTGGTTTGTGAAAGTCACACACATGCAATGACTCTAGTGCTAGTTTAGGATAAGAACACACACGCAATGACTCTAGTGGATCCATATGTGGTTTCTAAAAAGAAACTCACATGCAATGACTCTAGTGGATCCATATGTGGTTCATGAATAGAACACGCATGCAATGGCACTGGTGGCTCCATGTGGTTTATGAAAAGAACACACATGCAATGACTCTGGTGGATCCATATGTAGTTTGTGAAAAGAACACATATGCAATGACTCTACTTGTGGTTCATGAAAAGAACACACATGAAATGACACCGGTGGATCCATGTGGTTTATGAAAAGAACACACATTCAATGACTCTGGTGGATCCATATGTGGTTTGTGAAAAGAACACACATGCGATGATTCTAGTTGTGGTTCATGAAAAGAACACACATGCAATGACACTGGTGGATCCATGTGGTTTATGAAAAGAACACACATGCAACGACTCTAGTGCTGGTTTATGATAAGAACACACATGCAATGACTCTAGTGGATCCATATGTGGTTAATGAAAGGAACACACATGTAATGACACAGGTGGATCCATATGTGGTTTGTGAAAAGAACACACATTCAATGACACTGGTGGATCCATGTGGTTTATGAAAAGAACAGACATGCAATGACTCTGGTGGATCCATATGTGGTTTGTGAAAAGAACACACATGCAATGACTCTAGTTGTGGTTCATGAAAAGAACACACATGCAATGACACTGGTGGATCCATGTGGTTCATGAAAAGAACACACATGCAATAACTCTTGTGAATCCATAAGTGGTTTATGAAAAGAACACACATGCAATGACTCTAGCTATGGTTAATAAAAAGAACACACATGCAATGACTCTAGTGGATCCATATGTGGTTTGTGAAAAGCACACACATGCAATGAATCTAGTGCAAGTTAGGCATAAGAACACACATGTAATGACTCTAGTCGATCCATATGTGGTTTGTGAAAAGAACACACATGCAATGAATCTAGTGGATCCATGTGGTTTATGAAAAGAACACACATGCAATGACTCTAGCTATGGTTAATAAAAAGAACACACATGCAATGACTCTAGTGGATCCATATGTGGTTTGTGAAAACCACACACATGCAATGACTCTAGTGCTAGTTTAGGATAAGAACACACATGCAATGACTCTAGTGGATCAATATGTGGTTCATGAAAAGAACACACATGCAATGACACTGGTGGATCCATGTGGTCCATGAAAATAACACACATGCAATGACTCTGGTGGATCCATATGCGGTTTATGAAATGAACACACATGCAATGACTCTAGTGTTGTTTTAGGATAAGAACACACATGCAATGACTCTAGTGGATCCATATATGGTTTGTCAAAAGAACACCCATGCAATGACTCTAGTGGATCCATGTGGTTTATGAAAAGAACATACATGTAATGAATCTAGATGCGGTTAATGAAAAGAACACACGTGCAATGACTCTAGTGGATCCATATGTGGTTTGTGAAAGTCACACACATGCAATGACTCTAGTGCTAGTTTAGGATAAGAACACACACGCAATGACTCTAGTGGATCCATATGTGGTTTCTAAAAAGAAACTCACATGCAATGACTCTAGTGGATCCATATGTGGTTCATGAATAGAACACGCATGCAATGGCACTGGTGGCTCCATGTGGTTTATGAAAAGAACACACATGCAATGACTCTGGTGGATCCATATGTAGTTTGTGAAAAGAACACATATGCAATGACTCTACTTGTGGTTCATGAAAAGAACACACATGAAATGACACCGGTGGATCCATGTGGTTTATGAAAAGAACACACATTCAATGACTCTGGTGGATCCATATGTGGTTTGTGAAAAGAACACACATGCGATGATTCTAGTTGTGGTTCATGAAAAGAACACACATGCAATGACACTGGTGGATCCATGTGGTTTATGAAAAGAACACACATGCAACGACTCTAGTGCTGGTTTATGATAAGAACACACATGCAATGACTCTAGTGGATCCATATGTGGTTAATGAAAGGAACACACATGTAATGACACAGGTGGATCCATATGTGGTTTGTGAAAAGAACACACATTCAATGACACTGGTGGATCCATGTGGTTTATGAAAAGAACAGACATGCAATGACTCTGGTGGATCCATATGTGGTTTGTGAAAAGAACACACATGCAATGACTCTAGTTGTGGTTCATGAAAAGAACACACATGCAATGACACTGGTGGATCCATGTGGTTCATGAAAAGAACACACATGCAATAACTCTTGTGAATCCATAAGTGGTTTATGAAAAGAACACACATGCAATGACTCTAGCTATGGTTAATAAAAAGAACACACATGCAATGACTCTAGTGGATCCATATGTGGTTTGTGAAAAGCACACACATGCAATGAATCTAGTGCAAGTTAGGCATAAGAACACACATGTAATGACTCTAGTCGATCCATATGTGGTTTGTGAAAAGAACACACATGCAATGAATCTAGTGGATCCATGTGGTTTATGAAAAGAACACACATGCAATGACTCTAGCTATGGTTAATAAAAAGAACACACATGCAATGACTCTAGTGGATCCATATGTGGTTTGTGAAAACCACACACATGCAATGACTCTAGTGCTAGTTTAGGATAAGAACACACATGCAATGACTCTAGTGGATCAATATGTGGTTCATGAAAAGAACACACATGCAATGACACTGGTGGATCCATGTGGTCCATGAAAATAACACACATGCAATGACTCTGGTGGATCCATATGCGGTTTATGAAATGAACACACATGCAATGACTCTAGTGTTGTTTTAGGATAAGAACACACATGCAATGACTCTAGTGGATCCATATATGGTTTGTCAAAAGAACACCCATGCAATGACTCTAGTGGATCCATGTGGTTTATGAAAAGAACATACATGTAATGAATCTAGATGCGGTTAATGAAAAGAACACACGTGCAATGACTCTAGTGGATCCATATGTGGTTTGTGAAAGTCACACACATGCAATGACTCTAGTGCTAGTTTAGGATAAGAACACACACGCAATGACTCTAGTGGATCCATATGTGGTTTCTAAAAAGAAACTCACATGCAATGACTCTAGTGGATCCATATGTGGTTCATGAATAGAACACGCATGCAATGGCACTCGTGGCTCCATGTGGTTTATAAAAAGAACACACATGCAATGACTCTGGTGGATCCATATGTAGTTTGTGAAAAGAACACATATGCAATGACTCTACTTGTGGTTCATGAAAAGAACACACATGAAATGACACTGGTGGATCCATGTGGTTTATGAAAAGAACACACATTCAATGACTCTGGTGGATCCATATGTGGTTTGTGAAAAGAACACACATTCAATGACACTGGTGGATCCATGTGGTTTATGAAAAGAACAGACATGCAATGACTCTGGTGGATCCATATGTGGTTTGTGAAAAGAACACACATGCAATGACTCTAGTTGTGGTTCATGAAAAGAACACACATGCAATGACACTGGTGGATCCATGTGGTTCATGAAAAGAACACACATGCAATAACTCTTGTGAATCCATAAGTGGTTTATGAAAAGAACACACATGCAATGACTCTAGCTATGGTTAATAAAAAGAACACACATGCAATGACTCTAGTGGATCCATATGTGGTTTCTGAAAAGCACACACATGCAATGAATCTAGTGCAAGTTAGGCATAAGAACACACATGTAATGACTCTAGTCGATCCATATGTGGTTTGTGAAAAGAACACACATGCAATGAATCTAGTGGATCCATGTGGTTTATGAAAAGAACACACATGCAATGACTCTAGCTATGGTTAATAAAAAGAACACACATGCAATGACTCTAGTGGATCCATATGTGGTTTGTGAAAACCACACACATGCAATGACTCTAGTGCTAGTTTAGGATAAGAACACACATGCAATGACTCTAGTGGATCAATATGTGGTTCATGAAAAGAACACACATGCAATGACACTGGTGGATCCATGTGGTCCATGAAAATAACACACATGCAATGACTCTGGTGTATCCATATGCGGTTTATGAAATGAACACACATGCAATGACTCTAGTGTTGTTTTAGGATAAGAACACACATGCAATGACTCTAGTGGATCCATATATGGTTTGTCAAAAGAACACCCATGCAATGACTCTAGTGGATCCATGTGGTTTATGAAAAGAACATACATGTAATGAATCTAGATGCGGTTAATGAAAAGAACACACGTGCAATGACTCTAGTGGATCCATATGTGGTTTGTGAAAGTCACACACATGCAATGACTCTAGTGCTAGTTTAGGATAAGAACACACACGCAATGACTCTAGTGGATCCATATGTGGTTTCTAAAAAGAAACTCACATGCAATGACTCTAGTGGATCCATATGTGGTTCATGAATAGAACATGCATGCAATGGCACTGGTGGCTCCATGTGGTTTATGAAAAGAACACACATGCAATGACTCTGGTGGATCCATATGTAGTTTGTGAAAAGAACACATATGCAATGACTCTACTTGTGGTTCATGAAAAGAACACACATGAAATGACACCGGTGGATCCATGTGGTTTATGAAAAGAACACACATTCAATGACTCTGGTGGATCCATATGTGGTTTGTGAAAAGAACACACATGCGATGATTCTAGTTGTGGTTCATGAAAAGAACACACATGCAATGACACTGGTGGATCCATGTGGTTTATGAAAAGAACACACATGCAACGACTCTAGTGCTGGTTTATGATAAGAACACACATGCAATGACTCTAGTGGATCCATATGTGGTTAATGAAAGGAACACACATGTAATGACACAGGTGGATCCATATGTGGTTTGTGAAAAGAACACACATTCAATGACACTGGTGGATCCATGTGGTTTATGAAAAGAACAGACATGCAATGACTCTGGTGGATCCATATGTGGTTTGTGAAAAGAACACACATTCAATGACACTGGTGGATCCATGTGGTTTATGAAAAGAACAGACATGCAATGACTCTGGTGGATCCATATGTGGTTTGTGAAAAGAACACACATGCAATGACTCTAGTTGTGGTTCATGAAAAGAACACACATGCAATGACACTGGTGGATCCATGTGGTTCATGAAAAGAACACACATGCAATAACTCTTGTGAATCCATAAGTGGTTTATGAAAAGAACACACATGCAATGACTCTAGCTATGGTTAATAAAAAGAACACACATGCAATGACTCTAGTGGATCCATATGTGGTTTGTGAAAAGCACACACATGCAATGAATCTAGTGCAAGTTAGGCATAAGAACACACATGTAATGACTCTAGTCGATCCATATGTGGTTTGTGAAAAGAACACACATGCAATGAATCTAGTGGATCCATGTGGTTTATGAAAAGAACACACATGCAATGACTCTAGCTATGGTTAATAAAAAGAACACACATGCAATGACTCTAGTGGATCCATATGTGGTTTGTGAAAACCACACACATGCAATGACTCTAGTGCTAGTTTAGGATAAGAACACACATGCAATGACTCTAGTGGATCAATATGTGGTTCATGAAAAGAACACACATGCAATGACACTGGTGGATCCATGTGGTCCATGAAAATAACACACATGCAATGACTCTGGTGGATCCATATGCGGTTTATGAAATGAACACACATGCAATGACTCTAGTGTTGTTTTAGGATAAGAACACACATGCAATGACTCTAGTGGATCCATATATGGTTTGTCAAAAGAACACCCATGCAATGACTCTAGTGGATCCATGTGGTTTATGAAAAGAACATACATGTAATGAATCTAGATGCGGTTAATGAAAAGAACACACGTGCAATGACTCTAGTGGATCCATATGTGGTTTGTGAAAGTCACACACATGCAATGACTCTAGTGCTAGTTTAGGATAAGAACACACACGCAATGACTCTAGTGGATCCATATGTGGTTTCTAAAAAGAAACTCACATGCAATGACTCTAGTGGATCCATATGTGGTTCATGAATAGAACACGCATGCAATGGCACTGGTGGCTCCATGTGGTTTATGAAAAGAACACACATGCAATGACTCTGGTGGATCCATATGTAGTTTGTGAAAAGAACACATATGCAATGACTCTACTTGTGGTTCATGAAAAGAACACACATGAAATGACACCGGTGGATCCATGTGGTTTATGAAAAGAACACACATTCAATGACTCTGGTGGATCCATATGTGGTTTGTGAAAAGAACACACATGCGATGATTCTAGTTGTGGTTCATGAAAAGAACACACATGCAATGACACTGGTGGATCCATGTGGTTTATGAAAAGAACACACATGCAACGACTCTAGTGCTGGTTTATGATAAGAACACACATGCAATGACTCTAGTGGATCCATATGTGGTTAATGAAAGGAACACACATGTAATGACACAGGTGGATCCATATGTGGTTTGTGAAAAGAACACACATTCAATGACACTGGTGGATCCATGTGGTTTATGAAAAGAACAGACATGCAATGACTCTGGTGGATCCATATGTGGTTTGTGAAAAGAACACACATGCAATGACTCTAGTTGTGGTTCATGAAAAGAACACACATGCAATGACACTGGTGGATCCATGTGGTTCATGAAAAGAACACACATGCAATAACTCTTGTGAATCCATAAGTGGTTTATGAAAAGAACACACATGCAATGACTCTAGCTATGGTTAATAAAAAGAACACACATGCAATGACTCTAGTGGATCCATATGTGGTTTGTGAAAAGCACACACATGCAATGAATCTAGTGCAAGTTAGGCATAAGAACACACATGTAATGACTCTAGTCGATCCATATGTGGTTTGTGAAAAGAACACACATGCAATGAATCTAGTGGATCCATGTGGTTTATGAAAAGAACACACATGCAATGACTCTAGCTATGGTTAATAAAAAGAACACACATGCAATGACTCTAGTGGATCCATATGTGGTTTGTGAAAACCACACACATGCAATGACTCTAGTGCTAGTTTAGGATAAGAACACACATGCAATGACTCTAGTGGATCAATATGTGGTTCATGAAAAGAACACACATGCAATGACACTGGTGGATCCATGTGGTCCATGAAAATAACACACATGCAATGACTCTGGTGGATCCATATGCGGTTTATGAAATGAACACACATGCAATGACTCTAGTGTTGTTTTAGGATAAGAACACACATGCAATGACTCTAGTGGATCCATATATGGTTTGTCAAAAGAACACCCATGCAATGACTCTAGTGGATCCATGTGGTTTATGAAAAGAACATACATGTAATGAATCTAGATGCGGTTAATGAAAAGAACACACGTGCAATGACTCTAGTGGATCCATATGTGGTTTGTGAAAGTCACACACATGCAATGACTCTAGTGCTAGTTTAGGATAAGAACACACACGCAATGACTCTAGTGGATCCATATGTGGTTTCTAAAAAGAAACTCACATGCAATGACTCTAGTGGATCCATATGTGGTTCATGAATAGAACACGCATGCAATGGCACTCGTGGCTCCATGTGGTTTATAAAAAGAACACACATGCAATGACTCTGGTGGATCCATATGTAGTTTGTGAAAAGAACACATATGCAATGACTCTACTTGTGGTTCATGAAAAGAACACACATGAAATGACACTGGTGGATCCATGTGGTTTATGAAAAGAACACACATTCAATGACTCTGGTGGATCCATATGTGGTTTGTGAAAAGAACACACATGCGATGATTCTAGTTGTGGTTCATGAAAAGAACACACATGCAATGACACTGGTGGATCCATGTGGTTTATGAAAAGAACACACATGCAACGACTCTAGTGCTGGTTTATGATAAGAACACACATGCAATGACTCTAGTGGATCCATATGTGGTTAATGAAAGGAACACACATGTAATGACACAGGTGGATCCATATGTGGTTTGTGAAAAGAACACACATTCAATGACACTGGTGGATCCATGTGGTTTATGAAAAGAACAGACATGCAATGACTCTGGTGGATCCATATGTGGTTTGTGAAAAGAACACACATGCAATGACTCTAGTTGTGGTTCATGAAAAGAACACACATGCAATGACACTGGTGGATCCATGTGGTTCATGAAAAGAACACACATGCAATAACTCTTGTGAATCCATAAGTGGTTTATGAAAAGATCACACATGCAATGACTCTAGCTATGGTTAATAAAAAGAACACACATGCAATGACTCTAGTGGATCCATATGTGGTTTGTGAAAAGCACACACATGCAATGAATCTAGTGGATCCATGTGGTTTATGAAAATAACACACATGCAATGACTCTAGCTATGGTTAATGAAAAGAACACACATGCAATGACTCTAGTGGATCCATATGTGGTTTGTGAAAAGCACACACATACAATGACTCGAGTGCTAGTTTAGGATAAGAACACACATGCAATGACTCTAGTGGGTCCATATGTGGTTTTTGAAAAGCACACACATGCAATGACTCTAGTGGATCAATATATGGTTCATGAAAAGAACACACATGCAATGACACTGGTGGATCCATGTGGTTCATGAAAAGAACACACATGCAATGACTCTGGTGGATCCATATGTGGTTTATGAAAAGAACATGCATGCAATGACTCTAGTGTTGTTTTAGGATAAGTACACACATGCAATGACTCTAGTGGATCCATATGTGGTTTGTCAAAAGAACACCCATGCAATGACTCTAGTGGATCCATGTGGTTTATGAAAAGAACAGACGTGCAGTGACTCTAGATGTGGTTAATGAAAAGAACACACGTGCAATGACTCTAGTGGATCCATATGTGGTTTGTGAAAAGCACACACATGCAATGACTCTAGTGCTAGTTTAGGATAAGAACACACATGCAATGACTCTAGTGGATCCATATGTGGTTTTTGAAAAGCACACATGCAATGACTCTAGTGGATCAATATGTGGTTTATGAAAAGAACACACATGCAATGACACTGGTGGATCCATGTGGTTCATGAAAAGAACACACATGCAATGACTCTGGTGGATCCATATGTGGTTTACGAAAAGAACACACATGCAATGACTCTAGCGTTGTTTTAGGATAAGTACACACATGCAATGACTCTAGTCGATCCATATGTGGTTTGTCAAAAGAAAACCCATGCAATGACTCTAGTGGATCCATGTGGTTTATGAAAAGAACAGACGTGCAGTGACTCTAGATGTTCTTAATGAAAAGAAGACACGTGCAATGACTCTAGTGGTTCCATATGTGGTTTGTGAAAAGCACACACATGCAATGACTCTAGTGCTAGTTTAGGATAAGAATACACATGCAATGACTCTAGTGGATCCATATGTGGTTTGTGAAAAGAAACTCACATGCAATGACTCTAGTGGATCCATATATGGTTCATGAAAAGAACGCACATGCAATGGCACTGGTGGATCCATGTGGTTTATGAAAATAACACATGCAATGACTCTGGTGGATCCATATGTAGTTTGGGAAAAGAACACGCATGCAATGACTCTAGTTGTGGTTCATGAAAAGAACACACATGCAATGACACTGGTGGATCCATGTGGTTTATGAAAAGAACACACATGTAATTACTCTAGTGCTAGTTTAGGATACACTACATGAAAAGTTGGATTTTACAATGGACAGTTTTCATGGTTGAAGGCCCTTTTTCGTGGCCAAAGAGTCTTGTGCGATGGATGGCCTTCGTGGTAAAAGCCTCGTCACAAATGAATTAACCACGGTTTTTTTTCGACGGTGGAGGATCGCATCCTTCAGCCACGAAAACTTGTTCCATCTCAGATCTGTTCGCGAGCCATGCTGACGGCTGACGTCATGCAAACTGCCACATGGTAGCCTCCGTTAGCGGCCGGTTACCGCCATTAACGGTCATAGAAACCGTGGAAGAAGCTAGGCCCAGCCAAGGCCTGTTAAATACTAACTAGGTCAGCCCATTAGGGGAGCCCAATAAGAAGATGACCTGTTACTGTTTCGTCCTACACTATTTGAAATGGGCCCAAAATTGTAGCCAGTAGCGGCCCGCAAAATTTTAGGCCCGATTTTGTTTCGACCTATAGAAGGCTCATGTTGGTCTAACACTATGTTGCCATTTGAGGCCTGCACAAATTTGGCCCGACACTGTTCAGGCCTATTGCCAATCTAGCCTTTTACTGTTCAGTCCTGTTACTATTCCAGCCTTTTTGGAATTTCGACCCGTTACTATTTAGGCCCTTTAGTGTTTGGGCTTTTGCTTGTTCAGGTCGGCACTGTTTGGCATGTTACTATACTGGCCTGCCACTGTACTGGCCTTTTTCTATTCTGGCGTTTTACTATTCTGGCCTCTTAGTGTTTTGGCCTTTTGCTGTTCTGGCCTCTTACTGTTATGGCCTTTTACTATTCTTGACTCTTACTATTCTAGCCTTTTACTATTCTGGCCTCTTACTGTTCTGGCCTTTTACTGTTCTGGCATTTTATTGCTATGGACTTTACTGTTCTGTCCTTTTACTGTACTGGCCTTTTATTGTACTAGCCATTTACTGTGCTAGCCTTCTACTGTTTTGGCCTTCTACTATTCTGGCCTTTTCCTGTTCTGGCCGTTTACTGTTCTGGTCATTTTGGGCCATCCATGCGCATGTTGTTTCAACGTTCAACATGCTACTGCTCCGGCCTGTTACTGTTTCGGACTTTATTGCTAGCGCCTACTTTTCGCAGAACAGGTGAATATCAAGACATCAATTAATAAACACACAAAAATTAAAATTACTTATTACACAAGAATAAAAGTTTGTTACAACAGGTTATACAACAATATCATAATTCTAACAGGTTACAACGTGTTAGTACCATCAATAAGAGATCGGTACATGGCGATTCGCTTCAATGTATCATATGTCCTGTTCTTCAACATTTAAGCTACATATCTAAGAGCAGCTACACCCTTTTGTTTTGCATGCAATACAACATTTATATATTTATCACCTGCATGAGTTGTTCTAGGTGGACTATTAAGTAAGTTGGTTGCTTCGAAAATGCAATGGGAGGACGAATGGGACGAGGGATCACAACTTTCAGTCCTGCCTTCCAAGGACCCGTACTGGATTTTAACTGCAGTCTGCTAAAATACGGTGAAACAGGTTAAAACAAACAACAAGGGAAACAAGTAGTATTATATAAAGTAGATATCATTTAATGTAAGTATGAACTTATAGTAGCATGTTCAGGATGATAGTAGCTCGTTCTCAAGCAGGTGTGACTCCTGGTCAATCTGAGTAGAGCAGTTGGAACTCTGGTCCTTGTATTCCATTGTCATTTCTCTGCATGACATTTGAAACCAAGTTGGTTGGTTTGTAAGGATGAAAACTTTTGAAAAACACCAAAAACATAGCATTAAAAATTACCAGATATATGTTTCAAATAGATAGCTGGTTTGGAAGGATGAAACAGGTGAAAACACCAACATATAGCATTAAAAATGACCAGATATATCATCCAAACTAGATGGACATTTTCTGAATTAAGCATTCGCACACATATTCACAATTGAACATAAATGCAAATGTCATGGAAAGTTCTTAGGTAGAATGACTTATTAACTTATTAGGCATGCAGGTCATACAACTAATTAACATAACAATAAACTGGCCTAAGTAACAAAAGGAAACCTCATGATTTAGCCTTGATGGGCATCAGATTGTCAGTGTTGGATCCTCTATGAGTTGTTTGCATGACCCGTTCGAGCTCTCAGAAAGAATAGAATCTATGAGTTTGTGTTGTAGGATTAAACCGATAGCATAAGAATAAAGAAAGGGAATAAAAGCGAGAAGCTAATGATGTGGATAGGACCTACAAGATGAAGGGTGCAAACGAGATGGCAATGGCATCCAGGATATTGAGCAACATCCTAATGATTTCGTAGCTTACGAGTACCAAAAATATAGCAAACGGGCAAGAGAAATTACCGTTTCACGGTGATGACGGGTGGGACGGGCAAGTGGGTGGCGTTGGTGGTGGGTCGGCATTTCAGGGTCAGCAACGAATGATTTAGTGAAGCGGCCTCGGTAGGGTAGACGACAGCGTTGGTGAAGCAGATCCGGTGCTACGAGGGACTTAGTGAAATAGTTTCGGTGAAGAGTGCCTGCAGTGGAAGAGCTCTGGTGTGGAAGAGAGGACCGGTGGTGAAGCAGCTAGAGGAAGATCAAGGTTGGAGGGGTGTGTGCAGGGAAGAGACAATGGGGGGATATAGGTGGGATGACGCATATTTACGACCTATACCCCTCTATTATTGCAGTACTCCCATGATCCTTGTTTTTGAATCAGGGATACAAGAGGAATTATGCATTTGCAAAAAGCGGGGCGAGATATTTGAATAGATGTGCGCGGGATGTTTCAGCGCCATGCAAAAATTTTGAGGTTGAAGCTTCCGACGTACGCTACTCCGACGCGACCGCTCTCACGTGTTGGCCTCTTCTAGACCCACATGCCAGTGACAGTATGCTTACCAACATATAAATGAGTTTCCACACATTTGCTGAAATTGATAAACAATATATTTTGAAGGCTTTCACACAAGATGACCAAGGTCATGGCCATATCTCTGTTATAGTTTCTAATAGCGTGTCCATATCTGGTAGATAGTTGCATCTTGGCATTTCAAAATAAGATTATAGATTTGATGGACAATGCCCAACTTTCATGAATTTCACAACTTTCTAGCTAAATCTATGCAATAAAATGACTTTTTGACAATCTAAAGTAAATATGTCTAATTTCGAGCTAGAAAGTAGGTGATATATCTTGCTCTTGAATTCTTAAAATAATTCAAATATATCAAGTAGTCAAATATTGGAGTACCACCGAGAGATTCGCAAAATTCAACTTTTTGATATGAATGGTAATGACACCTAATTTTGGCCATTTTAAATAAATACAAGAAACAAAATATAAAAATAAATGCATCCATTATTTTCTCTCTTCGTGTCTCACTATGTGCACTATTTAGTTTCCATGGAAAAATATAACCTTGAAATTTGGTAACTTCTGAGAAATAATTGTATCACAATATATGGAGTATCATGTAAGAATATGCATGGCTTTCAAACCAGAAGACCAAGGTCATGGCCATATCTTTTCTATAGTTTATAATAACCTATCCATATTTGGTATGGTGTGTACTGGCATTTAAAATATTATTTATTTCAATTTTCTAAGGCACAACAATGGCTTTAGTCATGAAGCTACTACACAACATGGCTTAAAATCCTACTGTCCCGATTTTCACTCAAAGTATATATAGCCTAGGGTTAAGTTTAGGGTTCGGGGTTTTATTTTGGGTTGAGCATTTAAGGGTTCATGGTTTATGGTTTAGGATTTTAGGGTTTAGGATTTTAGGGTTTAGTGGTTTAGGGTTTAGGGATTAGCGATTTTTGAATAATGCTCAAAGATTTATGCTTATATTCGTCGAATAGAATGGCGTTACCTGCTTTAATGAAAGTATCACAAATGTTGATCTATAAGTGCATGATACTTGCTTGGTTAGGTTTTTACAGTTTAGATTTCATGGTTGTAAAGGGTTTAGAGTTTAGCGAATTTAGAATAATGCTCAAGCTTTATTGTTATATTCGTTGAATAGAATGATGTTACCTAATTTATTGAAAGTATCTCAAATTTTGATCTATACGTGCATGATACCTGATTGGTTAGGGTTTATGGGTTTGGGGTTTTAGGTTTAGGTTTTATTAGGGGTTGTTTAGGGTATTTTCGATAATGCTCAAGATTTATGCTTGTATTCATCGAATAGAATGGAGTTACCAATTTAATGAAAATATATCAATTTTTGATTGATAAGTGCATGCTACGTGTTTGGTAAGGATTTAGGGTTTAGTGTTTAGATTTTAGGGTTTCGGGAATTTTAAATAATGTTCAAGCTTTATGCTTATATTCATGGAATAGAATGGCGTTACTGCAATTTAACGAAACTATCTCAAAATTTGATATATAAGTGCATGCTACCTGCTTGGTTAGGGTTTATGGGTCGAGGGTTTAGGGTTTTACAGTTTAGTTTTATGAGTTGTTTCCGGTTTAGTGTTTAGACAATTTTTGGTAATTCTCATGATTTATGCTTATATTCGTCTAATAGAATGGTGTTACCTGATTTAATGAAAGTTCCTCACATTTTGATCTGTCAGTGCATGACACACCTGCTTGGTTAGGGTTTTTGGGCTGAGAGTTTAGGGTTTAGGGAATTTTTGATAATGCTCAGGATTTATACTTATATTCGTCAAATAAAATGGCAATACCCAATTTAACGAAAGTATCTCAAATTTTGATCTATAAGTGCATGCTACGTGCTCGGTCAGGTTTTGGGGTATAGGGATTTAGGGTTTATTTGGGTTTTAGGGGTTTACCTTGGGATTAGGTTTTCGAGAATTTTCAATAATGTTCAAGCTTTATGCTTATATCATTCGAATAGAATGGTGTTATCCAATTTAATGAAAGTATCTCAATTTTTGATCTATAGTTGCACGATACCTGCTTGGTTAGGGTTTAGGGGTTTATATTTTATGGTTTAAGATTCCGTGAATTCTCAATAATATTTTCAAACTTTATGGTTATATATATTCGTGGAACAGAATGGTGTTACCGCAATTTAATGAATCTATCTAAAAAATTGATCTACAAGTTGATGATATCCTGCTTGGTCATATTTTTTGTTAAATAAAATTATAGGTACCCAAGTACTAAAATAAGGGAGAAACAGGAAGAGTTCCTTGAGATTTAGGCGTTGTTTGGTTGGGCTCTAATTCTGGCTTTTGATTTTTGGCTTATAAAGCTATGAACGTGTTTTTGGATATGTTTTTTAACTTTTACTCTGACATAGTGGAATGATAGTATAAGCCAGGTTGGATGATTTTAAAGATTTTATCTCGGTTTAGTGAAAAATGTTTGAATTTTGAACAACAAGCGATGGGAATCTCTACTTCTCGTAATTCTGGCTCTCTGACATGTGGGTCACTTGCATAGTGGGTCCAAAAAGTCTGTTAAGGTCGGAGTGGGCGGGCATGTAAATCTTGAAGAAAGGCTGGGAAACATGGATGGGGTAATGCACTTGGGAGAACGCAAATTAACACCTATATCCCTCTGTTATTGCAGTGCTCCCTCAGATTCTTGTTTCCGGAGCAGGGATAGAAGAGGAATTTTGCATTCTAGAAAGAGGTGAAGCATGTTTGAATGGATGTGCGGGATATTTTAATGGATGGGTGCGATGTTTGGGCGCTGTACCAAATTTTGAGGTCGAAGCTTCTAGCATATGCTACTCCGGTGTGGGGACTCTCAGACGCGATATCACCGTCTAGGCCCACACGCTATAAAGAGTTGCTTCCCAGCATTTAAACGAGTTTCTAGGCATTTGCTGAAATTTTCGAACAATTTAAGGATTTCAAGAAGATGACCATCGTCCAAAAAAAGGTGACCAAGGTCATGGAAATAGTTTATGATGATATGTCTGTATTTGGTAGATCAGTGCATCTTTGCAAATCAACCAATATGTGTGCTTCCAAATTTGAAGTTTGTTTTCGAATTTCCAAGTAACAACAATGTGTTTTGTTGTGAAGCAAGCATCTACAAAGAAGGTTGCTCAAAATGCCACTGCCCCCTTATTTCACACAATGTATAACGCCCTTTCAAGCTAAATTTGTGCAATAAAATAATTTTTGGATGTTTGAATGGATGGGCGGAATCTTTGAATGTGTGGGCTAGATATTTCGGTGCTCTGCCGAAATTTAGAAGTTGAAGCTTCTAAGGTACGCTACTCCCACTTGGGATGTTGTCCCCGTCAGATAAACCCACAGGCTTGTATGCTTTCTAGCATTTAATGAGTTTATAGACATCTACCCCAAAATTAATGAACATTAATTCAAGGCTTTCAAACAAGAGGAGCAAGGTCACAGCCATAGTTTCTATACCTTTTTCATGTTTTGTACTACTCCATACATTGAAGCATCTTCACCAACCAAGCTTACAAACCTGTCCATATTTCGTAGATCGGTGCATCTTGGCATTTCAAGCAATTGTTTACAAAGGAGATTCCAGATTGATGGATAATGCCCTACTTTCATGAGTTTCCAAGCTTCCTAGCTGAAGATGCTGAAATTAAGTAAATTTTTTACATAAAGCCGTTTGTTCGCAAAGTGCAATGCTATGTGCATTAGTTTCCATGGTAAAACATAAACTTGTATTTTGATAAGTTTTGGATGAATTTTGATCTATGGTGACTGGTAGGTGGGCCACATATATGGTGGTGCCCAAAGCAGGGTAGGTTAAAATTTCCAAAGTTATCCCTCCGCACCCCTTCGCGATGTGTATTAACTTCCACCCTCCGCCGCCTAAGCCTCACCCCCTTCCCCACATAATAGACACACTTACGGTCGCTCCTCATCACCAACGTGCGTGAAGAAGCTTTCCCTACCCGTCGGTCTTCCTGAGACGCACCGCTGGGCACGTTGATCCCACGATAGTCCTTCTATCTCTAGCTCGATCTGGTTGGCATTTTATTTCCCTTTCAAATACGTAGTTTAATTTGTCGTCAATTTTATGGTCAGAGTTTATTCTACACTGGATCTGTGTTCCTAAATACCTTCTGCGATTTTTGTTGTCAATACGTTTGCTGAAACGCATAGGCATATATAGTTTTTGTACTCCATCTATATGTTTCCTGCTTTTATTTTAATAATAACCAACCTTGTATGTCATAATTAAACAGATGGGAAGATTTTGGATAGAGATTGCTCCATTAGGCAGCGTAAATGTATCCTTGATGTTCTACGATTTATGGGATTTGTTAGAGCTCATTGTGACAACTCAAAAGTACATTGCCCCTGCCAGTTGTGTGCGAATCGTAGGGTGCTGCCTCAAAGTATAGTGGAAAACCATATTTTTACATTTGGGATGCTAAGAACATATGTTAGATGGGTATTTCATGGTGAACCATATGATCCTCCATATGAACCGGGGAAGCACATCTTTATCATCAAGATCAAGTAGGGGAAGCAGATGTTGATCAACTAGATCAACTGACAGAGGCAGCTCCTGAGCATCTAGATCAACTTGGAGAAGGGGGAGGAGAGAAAAATCTCAAGCTGCATGAAACAGGTTTCATTTCTGGTACTACCGCTATGCCAGATGACAAGGTATATCTGTAGATTGACAAATGTTCAGGTTGTGTGTCTTTGATGTTTCTCGATAAATGTATCTATTAATCTACTAATCGCAGAAGCAGATGATCGAAGAGGACTTTGATGGTCTTGACGATGTCCGTTTCATTGATGAGCCTGTACCTGAGGCTGTGGATCAGGTACACTGCTTCTGGATGGATCTGACACGGGGCTCCTGATCATCAGGGGTGTACTTTTGGTGTCGTTTGGGTAGTCTCATGACCACTAGCCCATCTGCAAAACTCTTGGGGTGTAGAGCTAACCCATGATTGGTTCGCTACTGTCATAGTTCTGTAATATGGAGCCAATTTATTATGATTTCTAGGCCTTTGTTAGCAGAACTATAATAGGAAACTATTCCGTAAATTAGTATATACGGAGTATATGTGTGTTTGTGTGTGTTCCTACTCTGAAATCCGAGCTTATCATTTTATAGGTTCCTAAACTGTTTTTGAGGCCCCAGCGCTAGTGCCCTATGTTGCAATTACCGCCATCTTGTCCACTGCTCCGTGAGACGAATTAGCAAATGGATAATAAGTTGGGATCAATTTGATTCGAAGAGGGGCGATTTTCTCTGTCCTTGGAGAGGAACCCGAGATAACTAGTACTGGTACCAAGGGAAGGAGGAGGTTGGCTCAGTCAATTATCTCACTCACTTGATGTGGGACCTGCTTTAACTCACCCCTGACGTGGGTCCGGCTTGAAACAGCTGTAGGCCACCACGTGATAGTGATACATTGCAAATGTATCTATAATTTTTGATGTTCCATGCTTGGTTTTATCCACTTTCTTGTGTTTTGTTCCAACTTTGGAGTACTTTTCATATGATTTCTTGGACTAACCTATTAACAAGAGGCACAGTGCCAGCTGCCTATTTTCTGCTGTTTTTGGTTCCAGGAAAGTCAAAAAATGAATATTCTCGGAATTGGACGGGACAAAAGCCAAAGTGCCTATTTTTCCGGAAGGGATCAAGTACCAGAATACGAGACAGAGAGGGGCCAGGGGCCGGCCACACCACCTGGCCGTGCGGCCAGGCCTAGCCCATTCCAGGGGGTGGTGTGATGGCTCCCGGCACCCCCTCGGCCTCTCCTTCCGCCTATAGGTTGCCTTCGGGACGAAAACCCTAAGTACCCGATCAAAAATCCACGAAAGAGTCTGTAGCTGCCGTCATCTCAATACCTAGATCGGGAGGGATCTGAAGCTCTTCCCGGCACCCTGTCGGAGAGGGGAATTCACCCTGGAGGCCTTCTTCATCACCATGCAAGCCTCCGGTGTGATGCATGAGTAGTTCATCCTTGGACTACGGATCCATGTAGTAGCTAGATGGCTGGTTTCTCCTCCTTTGTGCTTTCATGTTTAGATCTTGTGAGCTCCGTTTTCATGATCAAGATCATCTATTTGTAATCCATACATGTTGTGTTTGTGGGGATCCGATGGATATTGAGATGCTATTTCAGATTGATTATTGATTCTATCATGTCTTTGTTATTTGAGATCTTGCATGCTTTCCGTTGTTACTAGCTATCTTGGCCAAGTAGATGCTAGCAACTCCAAGAGTTAGTATTTATGCTCGATAGTGGGTTCATGCCTCTGGTAATCTGGGGAAGTGACAGAAATCTCTAAGGTACTAGATGTGTTGTTGCTACTAGGGAGAAAACAACAATCCTTTCTTCATAGAACAATCGTATTGTTTACTTTACATGCAGTTCGTAAAGCAATAATCTGTTCCTTGCAACTTAATACTGGAGGGGGTTCGGATGATAACCTGAAGGTGGATTATTAGTCATACATGTAGTTGGATGGCGGTCTATGTATTATGTTGTAATGCCCAATCAAGTCTCAAAGGAGTCAAGATGATTAGTATATGCATGTATTGCTTTCTCGGTGTTTGTCAATTGCCCCGCTGTAATTTGTTCACCCATCATGTTATCTATCTAAGGAGAGCCACCTCTAGTGAACTATGGATCCCGGTCCTTTCTCTTTACATACAATCTACAATCTTTTACTGCTTTGTGTTTACTTTCTGCAAACTATTACTTCTTTCCATTCGATACGTTTAATCCTTTGATTTCCGCAAAACATGGTGAGATTGACAACCTCATCGCAAGTTGGGGACAAAGTTTTGTGGTTGTGTTGTGCAGGTCCCCACTTTGCTACTAGCACCGGTAGTGCGCCCTGCCAAAGCTCAGCTAGTAACACCTTTGAGGTGTTTTCTTGCTCCTACTAGTTCGATTAAACCTTGGTTTCATAACTAGGGGAAATTAGCTGCTGTGCTCATCATACCTTCCTGTTGGGGTTCCCAACGAGCTCTACATCAACCACGAGCCATCAACACATTTTCTGGGCGCCGTGCATTAAGCCATCAAGCGATTTTCTGGCGCCGTTGTCGGGGTGTCAAGGACATCTTCACAAGGGGAGTCCCTCATAACCAATCTCTTTACTTTTTTGTTTTTGTTTTGCTTAGTTTATTTTTTCTTTGTTTTCTTGTTTTGTTCTTCAAAAACACAAAAAAATTAGTTTTACTAGTTTTCTTTCTTATTGGAAAAACACAAAAAAATTAGTTCCTATCTTGAGTGCCACTATGTCTAGCCTTGCTCCAATCACTATGTCACCCGAGGAAATGATTTTCACTTTTAAACAAGGAATTGAGGAAAGTTTTAAGGAAGCTTGGTCTAGAATCTCTGATCTACATGAAAAAACTGAGCCTAAAATGACTCAAAGCTTGTTCCTTAGCAGTTTTTACCTTGGGATCGCTCTTTGCTATAGATATGCCCTAGATGCTATTGTGGGAGGAGATTTCCTCCAATGTAATGAGGATGATGCTATTAATTCTATAAAGAAATTGATCCTCACTTACAACATGCCTAGCCAAACTGATATTTCCTTCGCAAAAATATTTGCTAGGTTGGATACTCTTGAGGTTAGCACTACTAGATTAGAAGGGTGCTATAATATGCTTAGGGAGCATCACAATTATGTTCCAATAAATATTGAACCATCAAAGTGGCTCTCTACAGTAAAGATTGAGATAAACACTGAAACTTTTCAAGCCCGCTGTGATATCATGTCTGAATTTTGCCTTATGCCCAAGGATATTTATGAATCTTTGGGGGCTTACGGAAGGAGGAAAAGAAATATCTCTTGATAATAATACTACCATATTACCTCTTGGAATAGCTTAAGGAGTGTTTACAAAGATCCTTGGGAAAATGATTTCTATTGATTATCTTGTTTTTGAATGTGCAAGAAAAGGACAAATTACACTTGGAAGGTCCCTATTAGAACTCCTTGGAAAATAATAGATGTGGGAAAGGGGACCATGAACCTTTCTTCTCCACCAAACAATCACATTTTCCCAAAGGATAAGACTAAAAATAAGAGAGGTAAGGGCAAGAAAGTTGGTTTTAATGCTTCTTCATTTGAGAACACTTGATTCTTTCTTTGCTTCTTATGCCTAACTTAAAGGCGTTAAAGAAAAGTATTTATTGGGAGATAACCCAAGAGTTTTAGATGAGTATTTGAAGTTATTACTTCAGTAATAACCTCTCCTTAGTCTTTTTATTTGCTTTTTGTGCCAATAGTAACCTCTAATGAGAGTGACGTAATGATTGGGAAAGTTGCTGTCCCGAAACAGATTTCTGTGCTTCACCGTAAAAATTTCTGAGAGAGCTCTGTATGTCGTACTGAGCTGTAATTTTTTGTGCTTCTGCCCCAGGTTGTTATCTAACTTTACTTAGTTCAACACTTTTTTATTTGAGCAACATAAGGTCTTCGACAAAATTCGTCTTTACCTGCTGGTCTGTTTTGACAAATTTCTGCCATTTTCTGCATTTGCTTCTTGTTGGTTCCTTCTTGAGTTCTTTTGGGGAATTGAGATTTTTGAGGGAAGTGCTACAGTACCTAGTGTTCCAATGGAAGTTTATTTGGTGTTAGAACTGAACCTTAAGACTTATTTATCTTGAGTGCACTAATGTTGCTAATAAAGATTGTGTGAAGTTTTGTATGAAGGAAAATTTTCAGGTGTATGGAAGGCATGAGCAATGAGATGAAGGATGGACTAAATCTCAAGCTTGGGGATTTCACGCGTGTCACCCCAAGAAATATCCAAGAAGTACAAGCGTCAAATCTTGGGGATGCCCAAGTCACCCCCTTCTTCATCAATAAAAATCCCAGGTTTCTTCCAAATGCTTCATTTTTATTGTTTCATGCACAGTTGTGTTTTTCTTGGAGCGTCTTCTTTATCATTTTCGTTTTGGTTTTTAGTTTGCTTGGTTTGCTTAGTTTTCTGAATAAGTTGGTTGGACCCCCTCTTTCATACATTGGTTTGCATGTGGTTTGGTTTGGTTTGGAAAAGAGTAGGAAAGTTCATACTTATGTGGTAAAAAGAGCTTGTTTTTTACTGTGGCCTGTGCTTTGTCATGCCATGCTTGATATTTTTTTGGCTTTATGCTTAGTATTCTTTGCTGTAGCATGACTTGTTATAAACAATTGAGATTGCTTAATGTGCCTTGTATGAATCATGCGTTGTTTTAGCATATTAAAGCATAGTATAGTGGTATTCTCCTTTGATGCTTTATTTGGGTTGACTTGGCACATGCTCACACCATGTTATGACTATCAAAAGTCACCATAAGCCTTTATGATCCTTTAGTTTTCAACTTGTAGTATCACTTTATGATTTGATCAATGATGTTTTGTCGCTCTACATGATTATGGTCATTATTGCTCTCTTAGTTTGTCGCTCCTAGTCTTTTGGTAGCCTCCACAACAAAGTATGAGTTCCACTCATGCATCCAACTCCCTAAACCAAGTTTTTCCAAAGAGTCCACCATATCTACCTACTAGCTTATGCTATTCCAAGTATATTCATGCTTTTCTCTACCTTTCACTTGTTATGAGAAAACTAGTGATTAAAGCTCTCACAAACTTGATGACACACTTTACTTTATTGCCTCTAATAAACTGGTACCATTGGGTCCTTCTTTGTTGCGTATATGCTTGCGCTTTATAAGTTGAAATTATCAGAACCATGTTTCATGGGGAATGCTTTCAACATTGCACTTGTACTTTGTACCCCGTTGATATTATGTTCTTTTGCTTACGGATCCCGGTGGTGTGAAATAAAAGTGGAACTTGTAAGATCATGGAGTTTGTATGTGTGTTAGAGAAACGCCTGGGCCACTAGCCTAAGCCATGCCTAATCATGGTGGAAACTTGCAGCATAACCATAATGAGCACTCTATGAAGCATCCTTAATAAAAACCTATGCAAATAGCAAATAAAAAGATCGCTGAGATGCTCATTGTTT
Source organism: Avena sativa (assembly GCA_916181665.1). Lineage (NCBI taxonomy): Eukaryota > Viridiplantae > Streptophyta > Magnoliopsida > Poales > Poaceae > Avena > Avena sativa. The sequence goes on from OV702289.1 coordinate 336,683,569, forward strand.
GCTTGCCTTGTCATTTTTATTATGGGAAATCTCCCGTATCATGTGCAAGGGGTACCCCCATTGGGGGTTCTTAATGATACACATATACTTACAATGACAAGAGCTTACTCATGACTGAAGTTGAGTAGCATGAAGATCGGTCTTTGTAAGTAAGGGGCATGAGATTTCGGTTTATAACTTGTCAAGCATATCCTCTTAGTTGTGTCACTTTAACCTTAATCACCTTAAAGATGCTTATGATAGGGGCAATGAGAGCTGAAAGCTATAAGTACCATAATTTTTGGAAGCTCTTTATGATACTTGAATCCCTACTTCCTTTTACAAAAGGCCTTTCTACCACCATTATATTGAGTCTCCACCTTCTATCTTTATGCACTACTTTGAGAGCATACTGGCCATTCTTAGTTCTATGTGCATTGTCCCAAGACTAGTTGATTGATGCATAACTTGTTATTGCTTGTTTTAAACTATTGTATCTAGTCACTCTTATGAACTTTGAAGGTGTCCTATGCATTTATATTTGCTACTCTCTTGAGGGACAAGCTGAATACTTTTATGCTATGTTTTCTTTATGTGAAACAAACAAACGTCTTGCAAAGCATTGTTATTCATGAATCTTTTGTTTGTGCCTCTTCATGTTGCATCATAGTCTCTTTGCTTATTGCTAGAACTTTGTATTTCATGTTATGATTGAAGTACTATGATCCCAGTTTTGAATGTTTTGCAAATACCTTGATCAAGTCTTTGATGGTGCATGTCACCTCAAAAATTATTTCTTTTTATCACTTACCTACTCGAGGACGAGCAGGAGTTAAGCTTGGGGATGTTGATACATTGCAAATGTATCTATAATTTTTGATGTTCCATGCTTGGTTTTATCCACTTTCTTTTGTTTTGTTCCAACTTTGGAGTACTTTTCATATGATTTCTTGGACTAACCTATTAACAAGAGCCACAGTGCCAGCTGCCTGTTTTCTGCTGTTTTTGGTTCCAGGAAAGTCAGAAAATGAATATTCTCGGAATTGGACGGGACAAAAGCCAAAGTGCCTAATTTTCTGGAAGGGATCAAGTGAGAGAATACGAGACGGGGAGGGGCCAGGGGTTGGCCACACCACCTGGCCGCGTGGCCAGGCCTGGCCCGTGCCAGGGGGTGGTGTGGTGGCTCCCGGCACCCCCTAGGCCTCTCATTCCGCCTATAAGTTGCCCTCGGGACAAAAACCCTAAGTACCCGACCAAAAATCCACGAAAGAGTCTGTAGCCGCCGTCATCTCCATCCCTAGATCGGGAGGGATCTGAAGCTCTTCCCGGCACCCTGCCGGAGAGGGGAATTCACCCTGGAGGCCTTCTTGATCACCATGCAAGCCTCCGGTGTGATGCGTGAGTAGTTCATCCTTGGACTACAGATCCATGTAGTAGCTAGATGGCTGGTTTCTCCTCCTTTGTGCTTTCATGTTTAGATCTTGTGAGCTCCGTTCATGATCAAGATCATCTATTTGTAAGCCATACATGTTGTGTTTGTGGGGATCCGATGGATATTGAGATGCTATTTCAGATTGATTATTGATTCTATCATGTCTTTGTTATTTGAGATCTTGCATGCTTTCCGTTGTTAGTAGCTATCTTGGCCAAGTAGATGCTAGCAACTCCAAGAATTAGTATTTATGCTCGATAGTGGGTTCATGCCTCTGGTAATCTAGGGAAGTGACAGAAATCTCTAAGGTACTAGATGTGTTGTTGCTACTAGGAAGAAAACAACAATCTTTTGTTCATAGAACAATCATATTGTTTACTTTACACGCAGTTCGTAAAGCAATAATCTGTTGCTTGCAACTTAATACTGGAGGGGGTTCGGATGATAACCTGAAGGTGGATTATTAGTCATAGATGCAGTTGGATGGCGGTCTATGTATTATGTTGTAATGCCCAATCAAGTCTCAAAGGAGTCAAGATGATTAGTATATGCATGTATTGCTTTCTCGGTGTTTGTCAATTGCCCTGCTGTAATTTGTTCACCCAGCATGTTATGTATCTAAGGAGAGCCACCTCTAGTGAACTATGGATCCTGGTCCTTTCTCTTTACATACAATCTACAATCTTTTACTGCTTTGTGTTTACTTTCTACAAACTATTACTTCTTTCCATTCGATACGTTTAATCCTTTGTTTTCCGCAAAACACGGTGAGATTGACAACCTCATCGCAAGTTGGGGACAAAGTTTTGTGGTTGTGTTGTGCAGGTCTCCACGTTGCTACTAGCACCGGTAGTGCGCCCTGCCAAAGCTCAGCTAGTAACACCTTTGAGGTGTTTCCTTGCTCCTACTGGTTTGATTAAACCTTGGTTTCATAACTGAGGGAAACTTGTTGCTGTGCTCATCATACCTTCCCCTTGGGGTTCCCAACAAGCTCTACATCAACCACGAGCCATCAACACATTTTCTGGGCGCCGTGCATTGAGCCATGAGATAGCTAGGGTCAAAAACTCGAGAGTCTCTCCCGACAAAATGTTCCCGCCACTGCCATTTAAAAATACTTAATGTAGAAAAAAGTGTACTGCCCAGCCCTACTACTACTAGTACTACTACTCCCCTGCCCATGCCTTTGTACCGACAAGAAGACAAGAAACCATCACTAGCTAGATCGCATCTAACAAGCAACTGTTAGAACTGGTGCAACCTCCGATTGGGGAGTTCTTGTTGAAATAGGTGGGTGTATTTGCTTAGCTTGAAATCCGGATTTGCTTAATTTGCTTCCTATTTGGCCATTGGGGGTATTATTAGTACTAGGATTAGTAGTATTCGGTATGCTTTGATTGTGGAGTTCTTGCTTATTACTCACCTTGGAATCACCTAATCAGGATATTTTTCCTCTTCTCTAATCGATTGGGTCTTTTGGGTGGAGTGGGGGTGGTGGTGGGGACGGGGGTGGGGGTGGGGGGAGGTGGTACTAATTTCGTATGGATTCTGGATCAGGGCATGGTCATCGCGGTTCTGATTGGGGCATTTGGTCGGGTTTGATTTTGGTGTTCCTCACTTCTGTAACCTTTTAGTTGCTACTCGTAATGTGCAATAGATTTTGCGTTAGATTCTGTATGGAGAACTATGGGTCAGTAGTGCGCACGAACACTATGGACAGGGATGGCCCCGTCAGTTCCCTTAAAAGTTGCCTAAAAAAGGTAATGTAGTAGTATATTCGTTCCGTTCTTCCATTCTTTCCAATGCTAAAAGTGGTCGGCTACAACCTGGATGTATCCCTATGCTAAAAGTTGTCTCTGTATGCATCTTGTTTTCGTGGAAGCCTCTGTGAAACCATCTCTTCATTTACTGTAGCACGGTGGTACATATCTGCGAATGTGCGGTGCTCCAGGTGCGGCAAACAGGATGGTACCCCCACATGCCTCAGGATCCGGCGAGTACCACTACTCACCAAACAAGCGCAAGACCACCGACCAGCTGGGAGGGCCCAACTTAAAGATAAAGGTATTTTTTCTTAATATCCTTATTACCATGGTGCAGCCAGATTTAAGTATTACCCGCTTTGTGTCATGCATACTTATCAGATGTTCAGAAACATATGTGTGATTTTATTAATTCTGGCACTCTATTTATGTGAATCCAGTTATGGATCTGTCAGGCTGTTTCATATAGTCAGTATATGACTACTATGTACTGTACCCCCTCCATCCCAAGGCTTAGGCATATACTGTATTTCATGAAAAGTCAAGCGATGGAAAGTTTGACCAAACTTTACGTAATATTGAATTATTGAGCTCTGTTGCTATTTATGCAGATTGAAGGTGCTACTGTGGAGGCTGAGGCTATTGTAGAGGCTAGTAGATTTCTAATGCCCGCACCAAAAGAGGAAATCCTCTACACAATAAGGAAGCGCCAACACAGTACCCAGGTGGGTAGTGACCTCTCTAAAAAGTGGGTATAATTTGGAAATCCACAATTTCACATGTTATGATTTTCCATGTGATTGTTATCAGCTAGTACTACATGTTTACGCTCATTAGAAGTTCACAAAAATAAAATATGTTTGCTTTACAGGCTATAGTGTTGTCTTATATTATTAGATTTACTTGCTCTTTACATAATTTAACCTTTCCACTTATTTTCAATATGTACCACGCACCAGCTGCTCAGCCCTTTCTGCTACCCTCCTCTTGTCAAGCTTGTGGATTGAAAGGGGGCCCCTGTATGCCATTCCAAAGGCAGAGGGATGAAAAATGGTGCATGGCCACCCTTCGCAAAGGGTACCCATGGTATCAGGTATCGATTCCAAGTGGTTTAGACCGACTTGATGTAAGATCTTGTATCTCACTTTTTTTGTTATCGCCTTACTTCTCTATCAATTTTCTCATGAAGGTTGTCCGTTGTGTCGCTCACCCCATTATAAACAAGATGTTCAGAAACGACAAGTTTCTAACTCTGTATAGCGAGGGCCCTAAAGGCATGCGGCAACTATATGATGTGGATGCCTCCCAAACGATGGCCACCACCTATTTGGGCGGCCGAGGTTGCTCCAAGTATGTTCATGAGAATGGTCTGAAGCAGGGGGACGAGGTATCATTCGATTTTAGCAAGCCTAAGCAGATACTTGCACGCCATCATACAACTCTTGACCGAAGGACCAAGAACATATGTAGTACTAATTAATTTGATTTTGTACTCATCACAACCTCTAATGATTTTCTTGCGACTAACTGTTCTGCACCATTGTATTTACTCATCAAATGACCCTGACCAGTTATGCAGTTCGCTTCCCCTTATGTACCACCTAGAAGGGTGCCAACATCAAGCTGCTGGTACCGGCACCAACACTAGCCCCAGTTCCTGCAATGGCACCTGTTGACCTCAGTAGGATAAAGAATAGAGGTAGTAACTAAATTCGCTTGTATACTCTCATCTCTGTCTAGGAGTTACTGTTGTATAAGAAACCATTTTGCTTGTCCACATCTCATATGCCTCTCTAACCACTCCTACAGTCCCCTTACATACCCCTCAGAAGGTAACCAGCACCAAGCTGCTGGCACCCCCAACGGCACTGGCCCTAGTTCCTGCTCCGGTACCTGTTGACCTAAGGATAAAAAATGGAGGTAGTAACTTAATTTGCTTGTATACTCACCATATCCTGTGATCACTGTCTTGTGATTAACTATTGTATAAGAGACCATTTTGCTTGTACACTTCTCATCTGCCTCTACCATCCCTGCAGTTAGCTTAACAACCCCTTAGAAGGAATCTAGCATCAAGCTGCTAGCGTCGGCACCAGTTCTAGGCCTTCTGGCTCCTGCACTAGACCCTCTACAATTAGTGGCACCATCTCTTGCACCAGCACCAGCACCAGCACAGGCACCAGCACAAGCTCCTTCATCACCCCGGGCAGCACCTTGTCAGACCATATCCTACACATGTGTCAACACAAGCTCGCACGGGATTATGTTTGTGAGTATATGGCGGCAGATAAACTGTTCTAAATGTCTTCTCAAGTTTCACAAGATTCAATGCATTTCTCTTAGTAATTATGCATCTATCTCTTGCTTTGACTTAGAGATTACCTAATAGTGCCACAAAGAAACTCCACGCCAGATGAAAGGGCACAATAGTCTTCACGATGTAGAGCGAAGGATTGCGAATCGAGGGACGCTTCGCCATTCACTCGGCTGATGGGCGCTTGGCAACTACTTCTAGGTGGATAAAGTTCCGGAATGCAGTCAAACTTACTATTGGAAGAACGGTCAAGGTCTATGTATCTGGCTGTCCTGAATGCTGCATGATATTCATGAACTTCCTAGCTGTCTAGCTCTTTGGCCGCATGCTATTGTAACTAATTATGTGGTCGTCTTATCTCCACTGATCATATATGGTTGTTAAAACTATGATAACCTTTTTCTGGATTGGAGCTATGACTAGTATGTACTGGTATGGTATATCTGTATCTATATGACGGTTCCCTATATGTCCAAATATTATGACAATGATTGTGTTCCAGTGATCGAGTGTGTTTAGAGAAAATGGCAAACTGATCGCGTGGCATGGTTTTTAGAGCCGAAACAAGAACTGTCTCTCTTTGTAGTGATATTGAATTCCAGTGTTTGTATTGCTAAGTCAGTCACTTTGAAATGCTTCTGAATTGGTCAAGTATTGCTGAATATGAACTAGGAATCTATTGATTTTTTTTATGTCTTATTATTCTGTACTCCTTAATCTTTCAAATGGTATTGAATTTGTCAAAAGTTCTATCGTTGCTGCTGGCTGCTTGCTCTAGAGCTTTTGCCTTTGTGTCATCGCAACTGTTGGATGCATTTTGACGGAGATGAGAGGGTAAAGATATACAACGTGATTTCACCAAGTGAAGTCATTGGATACCAGCCTTGTTTTGGCGCATGTGGTGTGTGTTCATTATATATTTTTACATGAATATTTGTCAAATGAATTATCGCTTTTTTTCTCCCTCGAAGAGGTCTATGTTTGAATCTGGCGAGACACAGCCCAGTGAAATTTGAGATAGGAGCCCATTAACCATACCCTAGAAACTTCTTAATTTGGCGTTGTTGGCATTGCCCCCACCTCTAAAAAAAATCTGCCTACCCATGTTTTTAAGAAACTAATCCATTATGTGGCTTTTTATAAATCGAGGTTCCAGTAGCATTGCTCTTTTATTTTAAGAGAGATAACATGGACACACAAAATATTTTTTAGAAGACTGATACATAAGTTGTAGTACTAATACATGTTTAATGATTCAATTTCTATTAGTATCTTTGGTATAGTGGCAAAACACTCAGTTTATGTCTATTTGATTTGATATACAATTCAGTTTATGTCTATTTTATTTGATAGTGGCAAAACACTCAGTTTATGTCTATTTGGTATAGTGGCAAAACACTCAGTTTAATGATTCAAGGTATTTAGATCGAATCTCCTATGTGTACATATTTATATATCTTGGGTTTACTTTTTTTTTGAGAAAGGGTTTACTTTTTAAAATCGCATTATGGAGAGGCTGACATCGCGAACCCACCAGCCTGCAACATCCCTTGAGTTTAATGGCCGGGTTTGAAAAAACTTAAATACTTGTACAGAGAGGCTAGAATCATGGACCCACCCACCAGAACATACCAGAGAGGGTGACATGGGGGCCTTAGCAACAAGACCATACACGACTGCCACATTGAGCCACGTTGCCAAGGTAAAAACAGCGGACGCGGCCGAAAAAAGTCCATCATACGCAGGTTTGATATACAGAGAGACCGGCATGTGGGACCTAGTAGCGCGTCCTTATACAGGTTCTGCCTCGAGCGACGTTGCCAAGTTCGAAACAGGGAGGCACGAGGAAGAAAAAAGTCCAGCATGCACACGTTTATTCTAATGAGAGGCTCACATGGGGGACTCAGCAGCCTGGAAAAACGGCTCATGCATCGAGCAACTCTATCAAGTTCGAAACACGGAGGCGTGACCGAGAGCAAAAATTCCATCATACACACGTTTCTTCTAATGAGTGGATGACATGTGGGGCACTGCATCATGATGAAATGGTAGATGCAGCGAGCAACACTATCAAATTCGGAACACGGAGGCACAACCGAGGGAAAAAATTCTATCATACACACGTTTCTTCTAATGAGAGGATGACATGTGGGGTCCAGGAGTTTGATTAAATGGTAGATGCGTCGAGCAGCGCTATCATGTTCGGAACAGGGTAGCGCGAGCGAAGAAAAGAATTCCATCATACACATGATTCTTATAATGTGAGGCTGACATGGAGGATCCAGCAGCGTAACTAGACGGTAGATAGATCGAGCAATGTTATCGAGTTGAAATCAGGGAGGCAATAGCCAATGGAGTTTATGAAAAGAAAACACATGCAATGACTCTGGTGGATCTATATGTGGTTTGTGAAAAGAACAAACATGCAATGACTCTAGTTGTGGTTCATTAAAAGAACACACATGCAATGACAATGGTGGATACATGTGGTTTATGAAAAGAACACACATGCAATGACTCTAGTGCTAGTTTAGGATAAGAACACACATGCAATGACTCTAGTGGATCCATATGAGGTTAATGAAAAAACACATATGCAATGACATTGGTGGATCCATATGTGGTTTGTGAAAAGACCACACATTCAATGACACAGGTGGATCCATGCAGTTTATGAAAAGAACAGACATGCAATGACTCTGGTGGGTCCATATGTGGTTTGTGAAAAGAACTCACATGCAATGACTCTAGTTGTGGTTCATGAAAATAACACACATGCAATGACACTGGTGGATCCATGTGGTTCATGAAAAGAACACACATGCAGTGACCATGGTGGATCCATATGTGGTTTATGAAATGAACACACATGCAATGAATCTAGTGCTAGTTAGGATAAGAACACACATGCAATGACTCTAGTGGACCCATATGTTGTTTGTGAAAAGAACACACATGCAATGACTCTAGTGGATCCATGTGGTTTATGAAAAGAATAGACATGCAATGACTCTAGCTGTGGTTAATGGAAATAAAACACATGCAATGACTCTAGTGGATCCATATGTGGTTTGTGAAAAGCACACACATGCAATGACTCTAGTGCTAGTTTAGGATAAGAACACACATGCAATGACTCTAGTGGATCCATATGTGGTTTGTGAAAAGCACACACATGCAATGACTCTAGTGGATCCATATGCGGTTCATGAAAAGAAGACACACACTGACACTGGTGGATGCATGTGGTTTATGAAAATAACACACATGCAATGGCTCATGTGGATCCACATTTGGTTTGTGAAGAGAACACACATGCAATGACTCTAGTTGTGGTTCCTAAAAAGAACACACATGCAATGACACTGGTGGATCCATGTGGTTTATGAAAAGAACGCACATGCAATGACTCTAGTGCTAGTTTAGGATAAGAACACACATGCAATGACTCTAGTGGATCCATATGTGGATAAGGAAAAGAACGCACATGCAATGACACTGGCGAATCCATGTGTGGTTGGTGAAAAGAACACACATTCAATGACACTGGTGGATCCATGTGGTTTATGAAAAGAATAGACATTCTATGACTCTGGTAGATCCATATGTGGTTTGTGAAAACAACACACATGCAATGAATCTAGTTGTGGTTCATGAAAGAACACACATCCAATGAACTCTAGTGGATCCATATGTCGTTTGTGAAAAGAACACACATGCATTAACTGTAGTGGATCCATGTGGTTTATGAACAGAACAGACATGCAATGACTCTAGTTGTGGTTCATGAAAAGAACACACATGAAATGACACTGGTGGATCCATGTGGTTTATGAAAAGAAAACACATGCAATGACTCTGGTGAATCCATATGTGGTTTGTGAAAAGAACACACATGCAATGACTCTAGTTGTGGTTCATAAAAAGAACACACATGCAATGACACTGGTGGATCCATGTGGTTTATGAAAAGAACACACATGCAATGACTCTAGTGCTGGTTTATGATAAGAACACACATACAATGACTCTAGTGGATCCATATGTGGTTAATGAAAGGAACACACACGTAATGACACACGTGGATCCATATGTGGTTTGTGAAAAGAACACACATTCAATGACACTGGTGGATCCATGCGGTTTACGAAAAGAACACACATGCAATGACTCTAGTGCTGGTTTAGGATAAGAACACACATGCAATGACTAGTGGATCCATATGTGGTTAATGAAAAGAACACACATGCAATGACACTGGTGGATCCATATGTGGTTTGTAAAAATAACAGACATTCAATGACTCTGGTGGATCCATGTGGTTTATGAAAAGAACAAACATACAATGACTCTAGTGCTAGTTTAGGATAAGAACACACATGCAATGACTCTAGTGGATCCATATGTGGTTAATGAAAAAAACACATATACAATGACACTGGTGGATCCATATGCGGTTTGTGAAAAGAACACACATTCAATAACATAGGTGGATCCATGCAGTTTATGAAAAGAACATGCATGCAATGACTCTGGTGGGTCCATATGTGGTTTGTGAAAAGAACTCACATGCAATGACTCTAGTTGTGGTTCATGAAAAGAACACACATGCAATGACACCGGTGGATCCATGTGGTTCATGAAAAGAACACACATGCAGTGACCATGGTGGATCCATATGTGGTTTATGAAATGAACACACATGCAATGAATCTAGTGCTGGTTTAGGATAAGAACACATATGCAGTGACTCTAGTGGACCCATATGTTGTTTCTGAAAAGAACACACATGCAATGACTCTAGTGGATCCATGTGGTTTATGAAAGGAACAAACATGAAATGACTCTAGCCGTGTTTAATAAAAATAAAACACATGCAATGACTCTAGTGGATCCATATGTGGTTTGTGAAAAGCACACACATGCAATGACTCTAGTGCTAGTTTAGGATAGGAACACACATGCAATGACTCTAGTGGATCCATATGTGGTTTGTGAAAAGCACACACATGCAATGACTCTAGTGGATCCATATGCGGTTCATGAAAAGAAGACACACACAATGACACTGGTGGATGCATGTGGTTTATGAAAATAACACACATCCAATGGCTCATGTGGATCCATATTTGGTTTGTGAAGAGAACACACATGCAATGACTCTAGTTGTGGTTCCTAAAAAGAACACACATGCAATGACACTGGTGGATCCATGTGGTTTATGAAAAGAACGCACATGCAATGACTCTAGTGCTAGTTTAGGATAAGAACACACATGCAATGACTCTAGTGGATCCATATGTAGTTAAGGAAAAGAACTCACATGCAACGACACTGGTGGATCCATGTGTGGTTTGTGAAAAGAACACACATTCAATGACACTGGTCGATCCATGTGGTTTTTGAAAAGAATAGACATGCTATGACTCTGCTAGATCCATATGTGGTTTGTGAAAAGAACACATAAGCAATGACTCTAGTTCTGGTTCATGAAAGAACACACATCCAATGAACTCTAGTGGATCCATATGTCGTTTGTGAAAAGAACACACATGCATTGACTGTAGTGGATCCATGTGGCTTATGAAAAGAACAGACATGCAATGACTCTAGTTGTGGTTCATGAAAAGAACACACATGAAATGACACTGGTGGATCCATGTGGTTTATGAAAAGAAAACACATGCAATGACTCTGGTGAATCCATATGTGGTTTGTGAAAAGAACACATATGCAATGACTCTAGTTGTGGTTCATAAAAAGAACACACATGCAATGACAGTGGTGGATCCATGCGGTTTACGAAAAGAACACACATGCAATGACTCAAGTGCTGGTTTAGGATAAGAACACACATGCAATGACTCTAGTGGATCCATATGTGGTTAATGAAAAGAATACACATGCAATGACACTGGTGGATCCATATGTGGTTTGTAAAAATAACAGACATTCAATGACTCTGGTGGATCCATGTGGTTTATGAAAAGAACAAACATACAATTACTCTAGTGGATCCATATGTGGCTGTGAAAAGAACACATATGCAATTACTCTAGTTATGATTTATGAAAAGAACACACATGCAATGACACTAGTGGATCCATGTGGTTCATGAAAAGAACACACATGCAATGACTCTCGTGGATCCATATCTGGTTTATGAAAAGAACACACATGCAATGAATCTAGTGCTGGTTTATGATAAGAACACACATGCAATGACTCTAGTGGATCCATATGTGGTTTGTGAAAAGAACACACATGCAATGACTCTAGTGGATCCATGTGGTTTATGAAAAGAACAGACATGCAATGACTCTAGGTGTGGTTAATGAAAAGAACACACATGCAATGACTCTAGTGGATCCATATGTGGTTTATGAAAAGCACACACCTGCAATGACTCTAGTGCTAGTTTAGAATAAGAACGCACACGCAATGACTCTATTGGATCCATATGTGGTTTGTGAAAAGCACACACATGCAATGACTCTATTGAATCCATATGTGGTTCATGAAAAAACACACATGCAATGGCTTTGGTGGATCCATGTGGTTTATGAAAATAACACACATGCAATGGCTTAGGTGGATCCATATGTGGATTGTGAAAAAAACACACATGCAATGACTCTAGTTGTGGTTCATGAAAACAACACACATGCAATGACACTGGTGGATCCTTGTTGTTTATGAAAAGAACACACAAGCAATGACTCTAGTGCTGGTTTAGGATAAGAACACACATGCAATGACTCTAGTGGATCCATATGTGGTTAAGCAAAAGAACACACATGCAATGACACTGGTGGATCCTTATGTGGTTTGTGAAAAGAACACACATTCAATGACACTGGTGGATCCATGTAGTTTATGAAAAGAATAGACATGCTATGACTCTGGTAGATCCATATGTGGTTTCTGAAAATAACACACATGCAATGACTCTAGTTGTGGTTCATGAAAAGAACATACATGCAATGAACTCTAGTGGATCCATATGTGGTTTGTGAAAAGAACACACATTCATTGACTTTAGTGGATCCATGTGGTTTATGAAAATAACATGCAATGACTCTAGTTGTGGTTCATGAAACGAACACACATGAAATGACACTGGTGGATCCATTTGGTTATGAAAAGAACACACATGCAATGACTCTGTTGGGTCCATATGTGGTTTGTGAAAAGAACACACATGCAATGACTGTAGTTGTGGTTCATGAAAAGAACACACATGCAATGACACTGGTGGATCCATGCGGTTTATGAAAAGAACACACATGCAATGACTCTAGTGCTGGTTTAGGATAAGAATACACACGCAATGACTCTAGTGGATCCATATGTGGTGAATGAAAAGAACACACATGCAATGACACTGGTGGATCCATATGTGGTTTGTGAAAAAAACACACATTCAATGACACTGGTGGATCCATGTGGTTTATGAAAAGAATAGACATGCTATGACTCTAGTAGATCCATATGTGGTTTGTGAAAAGAACACACATGCAATGACTCTAGTTGTGGTTCATGAAAAGAACACAAAATTAATGAACTCTAGTGGATTCATATGTGGTTTGTGAAAAGAACACACATGCAATGACTCTAGTGGATCCATATGTGGTTTGTCAAAAGCACACACATGCAATGACTCTAGTGCTAGTTTAGGATAAGAACACACATGTAATGACTCTAGTGGATCCATATGTTGTTCATGAAAATAACACACATGCAATGACACAGGTGGATCCATGTTGTAACACCCTCGCTTGATAAGGCTGAGTTCCTGTGTATAGTGCTAATCCCTAGATCGGTTCACCAGCACACACAACACAAAATGATACCAAATATAACCGTGTAACATAAATATAACGAATATCATCTTACATTATATTACAGCGGAAAATAATACAAGGTAGATCTCCATCCTTCAAATGTGCCACATGCGAACAATTGTTGAGTGGAGTCTCGCGACCTATAACGATCACTCGAAAACGATATAACCTGCAACATGAAACGTAGCAGCCCCGAAGGGTCAATACTTGGAATGTATGGCGAGTAGAGCTAAGTAAGGAGACAATATACCTAGCAACTACATGCTTATTTGGCTAAGTGGAGCTTTGGCTAGCCTGCATTTTCTTAAACAGTTTTACCCTACATTTAAATCAAGTTTGATCACAACAACCCATTAAGTTCACCCATCAAGTTTTAGTAATTACAAATTGGAATGAACGAGAACATATCATAGCACCCATAATTCAGCAACTTAAACGTCCATTACCGGGGACATGGCTAATTACTTAGTTTTACACCCTACAAGGGTTGTACACTTTACCCATATGACCTGGTCGACCCACTTGTACCATGACACGCATTTTGAGTCATGATAGGGAGAATCCCAAGAAGAGAAAATTCGGGAAGTAGCTCCCCAAGCCCATCCACACATCATACCAACCTATCACATTCACTCCCTCTCTGGATACGACGATCTCGGGTCACCATGACCTACTAAGTCCATCCAGCCACCCATAACTCACTGGCACATGGTTGCACATGGAAGGTACCAAATCAAGACAATAATCATTTCTCCGAAACCTGGGTGGCCATCCACAAGTGAGATAATCGGGTAAACCATAGACATGGGCCTGACATTCACGAACCAAGCAATTAGCAATTCCACCTAGAAAGTTTATTGATTAAGTTGTTTTAGTTGAGCAAAACATACAAAATACCATAGCACGGTGTAAACCCTTCCCCGTCTAGATAGCATGGCTAAGCACAACTTGCATACGATGGCTCAACTACAAGTGACTCCTACCAAAATACATAGGACATAGCATAGAGATAGTAATTCCTACTCATGCATCTACGAGAAATACACTACACATGCAGTAGGAAAAATAGTAGGACAATTCATGATCAAAATAGCATCTACGTGCCTTTGTTGTAGATGTAGTCGATTAAATAATCCTCACAAATATAATGGTTGCACTCGTCGTACTCAAAAGACTTGCAATCCCAATACTCGCAATCATAGCGGTTGTGATCATAATAGTTACACTCCTCGCAATATATCGTTCAAAAGCAAAGGCACAACAACACACCATTCAAACATTGCAATCATGCAACAATGCAACAATAAAATAAAACAATGATGATCAAATACACGCATGATAATTTAATATACCACAATGGTTGTAATTAGTTATCTAAATAATACCAGATTACATTATGCATGTATAGAATCATTTAATGCATTGGGGTATTTATTATTAATTCTTAATCGTCAACAGAGGAGTTTTAATACTTATGTTGGAACTTTTGTACTAATTTTCGTATTAAATTTAGATCTGGAGTGTACTAAATAGAGGACATTAATACGAACCATTAGCAATTGGATTCACCCCAAACGGAGTTCTAGATCTTTTCCTATGATTTAATTACTACTTAATATAGTTTAAATTATCTGAACTGTTTACCACGACCAAAAATAAATCTAATACTAGATCTAGAATCTATACAGAATTGTGAATCTAGGGACATATTATTTATATTTTTCGGTATCGTCGGATTGATGACAAGTACGCCATGAGAGGGTCCTCGAGGCGTGAGATGGGTGTGAGACGTACGGTGTTCCGGGACGGTGAGGACACAAGTTTACCCAGGATCGAATCCGTCGGCTTTGGACGGATCCTACTCCTGCTAGCAATCCAGTAATACGGCAGAGCCGGAATATGGGTTACAAGGGGTTCGCCTGTGCGAGTTGAGATTGTGGACTATTGTGTTGCCCTAAAGGCTCTCCCTAGGACGGCTTATATAGATATCCAGCCTAGGGTTTATAGGAGAGATCTATCCGGCTACGACTAAGAGTCGGTTACAGAATACATCTTGAACTACAAGTAACATTATGGGCCTATGTCGGTAAGTCTTGTGGGCCTTCCCGTAGCCGGATTGGACTCCGTCTCTTCTCCTTGACTGGGACGCCCGTGAAGCAAAGCTCTAACCCGAAGTGGGCCACCCTGGTCAGTGAGGACTGTGAGGATACCCAGAAAGTATATCCCCAACAGCAGCTCCCGGAAGTCTCCTAGATCCAAAGTCAGATTCATCATCGTCTAGCTTGATCTTCGGCTTGCAGAATCTTGAAGGGTTCCTGAAACTTCAAAATAAAAGTTACGATCTAGGTCTCAAAAATAAGTCAGACCTACCAATACGTTATTCTGATTTCCAGCTTGATATTCAAACTAAGCCGGATCTTGGTCTCTGACGTCATCTGAGACTGGTCATGGTCAAGTCACATCACTGACAGACATCTCCTGTCAGCACGACCTTTGGTGGGTGCGCCGTTTTAATGCACGCGTGGAGATCGAGGCGACGTAATCATCGCGTGGGGACTTCCCAGTTCTTTCCACGACGCGTGGCGCGTGTACTGTGTCATTTGCATGAATCTTGGCGCGGTTTGGTGGTTATAAGGGGTGAGTATTCCCTCTTCTCATCTTCTTCACCTATTCCCGTGTCGTTTCCTTCTCCTCCACTTCTCCCACGCGCACAGAGCTCCCTTGCCACCAGAAATTCCCAGCACCGCCCATCCAAGGTCACCGGCGCACCAGGAAAATGGCTTCCACTTCAACTTCCAGCGCAAGAGCGATGGCAGCAATGGCAGCGGCGGTCGAAAAGGAGAGCAATCGCGGGGTCTGGATCCCGTGCGTCCTCGACGACAAGAATCTCCACGGCGTCGAAGAAGAAGGGCTCCTCCATGCCGATGATTGGCGGAGCGGCTTCGGCGAAGCTGTCCCCAACCCTCGCAATGGCGAGCGAGTGCACTTCGGCACCCACCTCGACAGAGGTTTCTCCTTTCCTCCCTCAGATTTCTTTTCTGAGGTGATTGATCATTACAATGTTGAACTTCACCATCTCCCCCCAAACTCTATCTTAGAGATGAGAGCCTACGCGGCTTTGTGTGAGGGGTATCTCGGCATTAGGCTGAGTCTCACTCTCTTCCGGTACTTTTTCCATGTCCGGAGAAACTCCATCACCGCCGGTAATCCCTACATTACCGGTACAATTAGTCTTTCGGTTAGGAATGAGCGCGTCTATCCTCGAATTTTAGCTAGTGAGTCGGTCAAACAATGGCCGGCTACCTTTTTCTATCACAAGGATATTCTTGCTCCTAGCAAAGCTAGTGCTTTGCCGGCTTTCATGGATGGAGCCGCCACGCCTCAACCATCTTGGGACGAGGCCGCTTTGGCTCTCAGTGACGATCTGCTTCTTGCCAAGAGGCAGATTGAATATCTGATGAAGCACAAGGGCCTGAGAGGGTCCGACTTGGTCCAGAGATGGGTGGCACGCCGGATCTAGCCTCTCCAGCACCACGGCGACCGACTGATGCATTCCATCACGCGTTGAAAAAGGACTCCCTCCGCATCAGCTCCGAGGCCTTAAAGCCACAAGATTACATAAGCCAAATCAAATGGCTGATAAAGGAGCGGATCGAGAGAAAGATTCTGGATTTATCTCTGGACATGCATACAACGGAAAACCCTGTAGTCCCGGTAAGCTTTAGCAGTAAACCCTTTTCATGTGTTTCACCTTTAAGTTATTTTTGCCACACTGAGATATTATCTTCTTTTCAGCTTGCCGACCTCCCCGAGTCGGAGTTAGCTCCTATCGAGGGATATCCTCCCGAGTTTTCTCAGGAGGAGGAATTGGTCCCACTATCGGACGTTGTGCCCAGGAAGCGCAAACCTCTGACAGTGGCCATCGGCACAAAGGAAGTGCCAGTTGTGAAGAGGTAACTTTCCACACAACTTCCGCCTTTGTACTTTACTCATGATTTCTTTCGAGATATAATGTTCTTCATTCTATTATATTCTCAGAGCTAAGCAGCTCTTCAAGGGCAAGGGGAAGGGAACTATCTCAAAGCCCCTGCGTCAGATGAAGCTAAACTTGGCCTCTCCTGCCGTGGCTCCTCCGACTCCTGCCCGTCAACCTTCCTCGGCACCGGTGATTACTCCATCTCTGGTCATTGCAGAAGATCTGGCTCCCTCAACAAGGCCAGCGATCCTTGAGTCGTAGACTGACATCACCATGGGTGAATCAGGTTTTGATAAGGGTGAACCCTCTTCGGGTAATGATCTCTCGGCAGAAACCTTTGACGAAAATCTCCTGAATAATTCGAGACTTGCCAAATTTGGCTTATCTCGGAAATCTGCGGAGGAAATCCAGCGGCTAGCCCGGCAATGCCTAGAAAGCCGAAATCTTTCTGCCGAAGAAGAAGCACAAGAAGCGGAGGACATCAAGTACTCCGATCTTCTCGAACAAGTCCGCCTGCGCAATAAGGGTTTAAGAGTTGGTGTGCTTCCACCACCTCCGGCTATTCCATTACTACTGAGGTGAACATGTGCCTGAGCAAGCTCACACATGAACATCATGTAAGTCGGAATTCCAACTCACATTTTTCCTTTATTGTATTTTATATCATATCCTCTAGCCCCCAAGCATGAAGTTGGATAAACAATCCGAGTTTATGCTTCCTTAGGATGCCAATGAATGAACTAGTGTAGCCCCCAAGGCTCGTGCTGATATTAGCTACAATATTAGCCCGAGTCTTTAGTAGACTTCTGACTCTAGGTATTCTGACTTACAGAAAGTTAATTCATATAACCAGGATTTGTTGAAGAATGTCTGCAATAAGCGGAGAGAGATGAAAGCTCTCCAACTTAAAAATGCTGAGCATAAAGTTTCCAAGGATGAGGCTGAAGGTAAACATTTCGAGACTCAAACCTTGTCTTGCATTTTCATAGTCGAATTTTTTTGCTGAACTGTTATTCTTCTTGACTTATAGCACTAATAAAGCAATCCTGTGCTATGATCGAAGAGGCCGAGAATCTGAAGACCCTGGTGGTGGAAAACAAGAATCTCCGCCGAGAGCTAGACCAGCTTAAGGCGGATCATGAGAAGAGCATTCCTCAAGTTCTCGAATCCTCCTCCATGGCCACCGTGGAGCATGATCGCAATATTGCACTCCACGAGCATAAAATCTCGGATCTCAACGACAAGCTTTTCAGAGAGAAGGATCTTTCTGAGGTGCTCTGAGCTGAACTCCAGAGTATTCGTGAGGAGAAAATCAAAGTTGATGATGTCATCTTTGGTATGTTTCCATCTTTCTGACTTGTCTACATTCTTCGACTCTTTTGATGTCGGATTTATTTAACTGTTAAAAAATTACGTTATATGCATAGGTCCTCTGAACTTGACGGAGTCCACCTCTGCCGAGCCTCGCACCCACCGGCTTACCCAAGTCCGTGATTTGCTTCATGACTTCCGCCAATCACTTTTGGCTTTGATTTTTGTGTGCCTGAAATGTTTACATAAGCACTTATACTTTTTTGTCAACACTTATCATTTATCTGGCTTTCCGCCTCGTTCCTTTCGTGAGCCGGCTAAACTTTCAGCACGAAAACTTTGCCGAGCAACGGAGCTCAATTGCTAAACCAGTTTAAACTCGGAAACAAAGCCGGCTTCCAGTACCAACAATTCACTACTCGGAAAATACCCGCATCCGGCAATCAGACAAATAACCAAAGTATAGACTAGGAAATTTAGATTTATACCCGAAGGTAGCATTTTTCGAATCAGAAATCTAAACCAGAACAAACATGAGCATAAAGTACTTTCATGTATTCTGGGATTTTCGACTGTGACATGATCATTCAGAAATAAGATGGTAAAAACTTCTCAGAAAAAATTGAGGCAACCAAAACTTCTATTTCTCACAGAACATGTACACATATATGATTACAAAGAAGGATAAACTAAGAATAAAAGGGACGTAGCTCAGCAATATTCCATGGTCTGTGTAACTCATCCGGATTTGTACTGCCTCCAGCTCTCTTTCTCTTCTTAGTAGCAGGTCTTTCTTTGACTGGTCACATATCAGTTAGGTAGTATGAACCATTGTGCAATACTCGACTAACCAAGAAGGGCCCTTCCCATAATGGGGAAAGTTTGTGCTTTCTTTGTTGCACAAGTCGGGGAACCAAATCGCCCTTATTGAAAGACAGGTTCCTGACTCTCTGGCTATGATACTTGCGCAACTTCTGCTGATAGGCTGTTGATCTCATTTTAGCAATGACACGAACTTCTTCAACTAAGTCGAGATCATTTTGTCAAGAAATCTCGGCATCCTCTTCGATATACGCGGCCACTTTAGAAGAAGTGTGAATCAAATCACTAGGAAGAACTGCTTCTGTGCCATATACCAAGAAGAAAGGTGTGTATCCCGTTGAGCTGTTCGGAGTTGTTCGTGAACTCCATATTACAGAAGGTAATTCTTCTTCCCAAGCCCCCGCAGCATGTCGTAGTGGTGCTTCAAGTCTCGGTTGTAGGCCTTGTAGGATTAAACCATTTGCTCTTTCGACTTGTCCATTAGCCTGCAGATGTGTTACTGACGCAATGTCAAGCCGAATATTTTGTTCGTTGCATAATTCGGCAAGTTCTCGCATAGAGAAATTACTCCGGTTGTCCGTGATAATACTATGCGGATAACCATACCAGATTATAACATCCTTGACAAATCTTTTGGCTGTTGCTCCATCACAACTAGTGACGGGTTTAGCCTCAATCCATTTGGTGAATTTATCCACCATCACTAAGAGGTGAGTAAATCCACTTGGAGCCTGTTTGAACGGTCCTACCATGTCAAGCCCCTAGACCGCGAAAGGCCATGTTATAGGTATTGTTCACAGCTGATCAACCGGAACGTGAGCTTGTTTGGCATACTTTTGGCAGCCCTTGCATGTCTTGACCAGCCGTTCGACATCTGCCTTGGCTGTAAGCCAGAAAAAACCGTGTCGGAATGCTTTTGCCACTAAAGATTTGGCTGCAGCATGGTGACCACTGTAACATCCCAATTTCAGCAACCCTGATTAGTTTTCCAGAATGCAAAAATCAGGGGGAACAAAAACTTTTTCTTGTCTAATGCTGAAGTGTTTGCTTGTTGTTGGATATGCTTATGCATATAAATGTGTATTCTATGATATAATCCTTACCTTAACACAAGTTGACAAAAGCTACTTCCCAAAACAGTCTTGGCTTATTTTCCATATTCTCCAATGTTCTGGCATTTCAAAACATGAGCCAAGATGCTTATGTAACCAAAACTATTTTAGTATCTTCTATTGATCAAACTATGGAGAGCTATAGAATACTCTTTGCTTATGTTTTCAAGACAGAACACTCAACTAATCTTACCTCTAGTTTTCCCCAAAACTCTTGTTTCAAAGCACTTAAATTCTACTCTTGGTAGAGATGCCAAGAACCCTCATCTTATTCAAAACTCAACCTCTTCAAAATGATCCCAAACTTACCTCAAGCTAGGCTTGATGGTAACCCTAGAGTAGTTGATTTGTTCCTAAGATGAGTTGCGTTGATCTGTTGTCTAATAAGTGGCTTTCCTCTGCTAATTGATTTGTTTGCTTCAGAAGTAGAATGAGCTACTCTAGGAGCTCATAACTAGGATCCAAATGTCTCCAATTCATCCCACCCTAAGCAAGAATACAATCTAGATCTAATCCCTATCTACCAGGTGATCATCTAAAAACCTGACCCAGATCAATTCTGAAGTGATCCATTCTAGAAGCTTCCAAGTCAAGGAAGACCAATGTCAAGCAAGGATCATTTATACTCAATCTAAACTTCAACCTCATTCACTTGATGATGATTTGGTACTTTGCAACCCATCAAAATCATCTCCACACACATTCTAGTCAAAAACCCGAATCTGCCAAATTTGGCTAAGTCTGGAAATCTGTTTCCAACATCACCTCTTTGAATGACTCCTTTTCTCAACCCTTGTGCATTTTTGGAAATGCACTTGAACCATCTTGTTAACCTTCCTATGGACAATCAAGGCCCACATTGGCCTTTGGATAGATCATCCCTTAACCCACTCATCCTTGATGGTTTTGCAGACAAGAAAATAACTTTCCCTGCAAAACTAGTCATCATGCCTACTTTGGTAGAAGCTCACACTGTCATCCAATCTCCTTTAGATCAACTCTCTGCATGGTTGTGATATAATCATTGATGTCTATCAGAAACCACTTCCCTTGTCCCAAGTGGATCTCTGTGCTGCTTAAACCCACATGGTTTAGAAGGCATCATGGCCCATATTGCATGACAACCTTAATTTCAACAAAGTTTGCCCTCAATTCTAGATCATCCAAAATACAATTAATTCAACATCTTTCTGACATGATCATCTATATGACCTGGCCTACTCACCCATCTATCCTTGCACCAAGGTGAGCTCTGACTCCAAGATGCAAGCATGTTTTGGTGGTATAAAAATAACACCCCCTTGATCATCAAGTCCGTGTTTTCCATCCTTTTCAAGTTGGAATTTTCTTCCACAAGGTTGAAAATGCTTGCTACACCTTGTCTATCCAATCTACATTGATCCTCAATATTTATCAAATATTGTCCATAATTATTATGGCCCCAAAACTATTTAATTACTTAAATAGTCAAAATCTCCAAAACTCACTCCATAAAGGAAAGTTTGCTTTTTACCAAACCACTTCCCAAACTTTTGACTCATGTGAGTTCCACATATCATACCCTATCTTTCCATCTCAAAAATAAATATTTTTGAAAAGCTTTATTATTTTATTTAGTCCATTTTCTTAAATGGCTGAAATGGAATAATAAATGTTTTAAATACTTTTAAAACCCAATAAATCTTGCGAAAATTCCCCTAAGTGTGTATTCACATGTGGGACCCTCTCAAACCAAAATCCATCCTTGTCCAATGGAAGTTTATCAAATGATCTTCTAAAAATCATTTCTGTCCTTTTTGGGCAATTGGATATAAGTGGTCTTAAACCCCACCTAAAATTCTCAATTAAATCCTAGAAGTCCACCTTGACCTCAACTATCCACCAGCACCATTTTCTCCTTTGGTCCAAAGAAATATTTTGGACTTCCTTCACAATCATCAATTAGATCAATAATTGTCAATTAATCAAATCACCACTCTAAGCACTTCCATTTTTTTCCATTAAGTCTTGGTCAATACTTATCCTCAACATCAAGACACACCACTGGTCGACTAGTACTGTGGCACCTCATTAGCAGTACCCAAATTGCCATTGTACTAGTGGTAAGAGGAGAAATAACCCCAATTCTTACAACATTGTCCCACATTATTTACCACTTATGCCACCACCTCTCTCTCTGGTCCAGCATGACCTAATTACCTTCCTACCCCCTCCACCTCCCTTGGACCAATCACTAGCCAGCATTGCTCTCCCCCATGTCTAATTTGGTAAATTGCCTCATCCACTCCTCCCACTTGGTATATATGGCCAGAGGCCACCCAGCCAGCCTCTGCCCCCCTCATTTGCTCCCTCTCCACCCCACTCACACTCCCCTAGCTCCACTCTCCCTACCCAGCCCTGTGCTGCCCGAGAGAAGAAGAGGAGGAAGCTTCGGCCTCCTCACCAAAATGATCTAATCTCACTCTCCTCTGCCCCTCCCTCTCTCCATGTCACACACTACACTCCCCTCCCTCCCCTCTCTCTGATGGTGCGGCTTCTGTGGCCAGGTACTGCCCCGTTCGTCGTCGGCGACGAGCTCCGACGAGTTCTCCATCGGGCATCCTCGCGCGAGCCATGCACCATCATCGAACCCGCCCTTGCCGCCCATCATTGAGGTCGCCATCATCCACTGTGTCGCCTCAGCACCTCCCCGGCGTCCCTCCGCGCCCCAGGTGAGCTCCCCGCTGTCGCCCGAGCCTCCCTAGGGTTTCCTTCCTCTATCATTGGCGCGAGGTAGAAGAAGCCACAGGAACCGTTGATCTCGACTAGATCGAACAGCCCCTGCTAGCCGATACCTCTTCGTCCCTCTACCCTCGCTGGCAAGCGGGCCCCGCCCGTCAGCTCGAAACCGCCTTCTCCCGCGCAGTGCCCCGCCCGGGTGGGCCGCTTCTCCACTAGACGACCCATCTCCCTCCAGATCCGGCCCGACAACGATTTCTCCCTTTTCTTTTCTCTAGAAATTCTAGATCTGAAATATACCTACTAGTTTAAATATAAATGAAAATGGAAAAAAACTCAAATTGCCTAGATCTAAATTTCCTATGCTTCTTGAGTGTTTTCTTAAACATGCCAAGGTGAACAACAATTTATCTTGAGTAAAACTAACAAAAACAATTCCTTTATGACCTTAGAAAATTCCCTAGACCAAATCATGAGTCCAATTGAGCCAATCCCAATTATCTTGGATGTAGTACACTAAGGCCTATCCAAATCCATGAGATCATGATTTATTGAGCCTTGGATGTTTTTCTGTGAACTAAACTATTCTATGCATGGTTTATTCACCTCTAAATTCACCACAGTAGCTATACAACTCCAAAAAGGTTGATTCCAATTTCTACAGAAAGGGATTCCAACTACCTATCATGTGTACTTGGAATCAAATCAAAAGCTACTGTAGATTTAATTTGGTGAAAAAGACAAAAAACCCACAGAACTGCCTTTAGGAATTTCTTGAGGGTATTCTGGTACATGTCTTGACCTGATTCCAATTCCCAGTACCTCCTAGAATCAGTATCTATCCAACCTTAGAAGCTCAGAATTTATTTAGCTCTGGTTAAACTTGTGTGATTTAAATAGTCATGTGATGGGTATTTTCACTAAATAAATCACTCCGGGAGTTTGGCAACTCCAAAAGGGGTGAATCGAAATCCTAGATAAAGGTGTTTTAAATACCTATCACCTTCCCTTGAAACCAACTCAATATCTCCTGTAGATTTAATCTGGTGATAAAGAGAATATTCATATAGAACTGTCTTTGGGAATTTCCTGAGGGCATTCTGGTAAATCTTTTGACTTGATTCCAACTCTAGGTGGTTCATTTCATAAAGTACTACCAAACCATCCAAGGAAATAAGTTTTGGAGCTCCAGAACTTTTCTGGTGAATTATTTCCTCAAACTATAGTTTAGTCCACTATAAAAAGGCATAACCAATTCTAGGAAAGTGATAATCAAGTGAAACCACTTGCGATGGTTTTGTCTTGACAAGACCAATCTGAGGATATCACTCTTGCACAGTAATATTCTACTGACCTCAGAACCCTAATCCAAATGCCTTGTCTCTAGCTTTGACAACTATCTTCTAAGAGAAAGCACCTTAGTGGCAATTTAGTAAATTCCACTATCAATAACCAACACCTCCAAAAACTCCCAAGTTCAGTAGTATTCTTATGTTTGTTGGCTGTATGGTTTGGTGCATGAATGTTCTGTGTTGATTGTGGCATTGTTTGCTTGCATGTGTTGCCGGGACGACGATAGTTGCGATTATCTCAGAGAGCAGAAGAAGGAGTATTATTCTTATCTATGGTATTCTGGG
Source organism: Avena sativa (assembly GCA_916181665.1). Lineage (NCBI taxonomy): Eukaryota > Viridiplantae > Streptophyta > Magnoliopsida > Poales > Poaceae > Avena > Avena sativa. The sequence goes on from OV702289.1 coordinate 336,708,477, forward strand.
TTATCTAAAGAAGAAGTCCAGGGACAATTATGCCATATTTCTGATCATCAGGCAAGCCACCTTCTTGCTCATAAGCCTTGTCCTACTATTTTACTTATGCATGTTTTATTGACTATTTATGAAACTGCATTGTTTCGCTATATATTGATGTATATATATAGATGGTAGTGGTTTGGCTCCTCCAAACCCTTACTCAATGGTACTACTAAGTACAACCCTCTTGGTGATACCTACTTGTCCCTAGTAGAATAGATGGTGTATTACACCATACCCCTTTGGAGACCCCGATTTAGCCGAAGCAAAAGCTAGAGGATGGGAAGACCCTGGAAAAAGTTTTACCAATTGTTTTATGATAAAACCTTAGTGAGGTGGGACCTCCCAAGATAGGTTGATAAAGAAAAATGTTTCATTTTACAAAATGCTGGAAGGAAACCGGAGGAAAAAGGTTTACAAAAATGCACCTGGTTCTTTGCAGTCTAGCTATAACAACTTAACCATGTGCAACCACATTACTCTGGAATGGGACAGGGCTGGATTTGAAGGTTGTTTATTCCGGTATAAGCTGCCTCGTAACTACTACAGGGGATCAGGGATCCCTGGAGGGTGGGCCTTCTCCGATAAAGTTGGGACCTGGAGAATGTAACGAAGGGTCGGCAGGCCTCCACGCGTTACTATGAGCCCCTCATTGAAAGCGCACACTCGAGAAGTGGAAAAAGCGCTCCGGTTGGTCCTCGCCCGACGTACCGGTTTTGAGGGGATTAACACTCATAGGGTAGGCACTTATACTAGAGTGGGCATCTAGAGAGTCTTGATCGGTTACTCGACCCACGATCGGTGAAGATCAGGGTAGGGTACCCGGATGGTGTGGGTAAAGTGTACAACCTCTGCAGAGTGTAAATCTATTCGAATAGCCGTGTCCGTGGTTAAGGATGGGTTGGACAAACTTCTATAGAGCGGTGCTGGTTTTATTTTCAAAAAGTATTTCCGAAAAGCAAAGGCTTTGAAAATGTTTTAACCATGGGATGGTCGGAAAGGATCCCTACCATGACCATGGGATGGTTAGAAAGGGATGGAAGGAGTTTGGTCGTGGGACTACCGGGAGAAAGGAACAAATGGGTGAACCAGTCCTAATGTTTTCAAAACTTTTCAAAAAGGTTTCCAAAATGTTTACAAAAGTTTTCAACAAAGATATGTAGATGCTATATCTATAAGAGAAACTATTTGAGAAAAGAACCCCTCTTGGAGCCGTCCTACTACCACAGCCATAGTGCATATCCTCTTGTTATTGCTGTTATCTTAAGGTGGTTTGCGAGTACATTCAAAGTACTCACTGGCATTGTCCCTGGCTATTAACTTGGTCAGATCTCAAGACAAGGTGAAGTGGACGACTATGCGAGCTAGGACGTTCTCCCAGTCAGTTGCCTATAGGTTAAGGCATGGCTTGGGCTCTACGCTTGATGAAGATCCGCTGCTGTTTATTTATGTAGCCATAACGGCATTTATGTAAGTCTTGTAATTCACTATATTCTCGGATGATGTAATGATACCTATCGGTTATGTGCCACGACTAACTGATCATGGGATCGTGGTTGTATGCATAACAGGGATTCTCAGAGGATTAATCCGGGGGCCCCACAGACATGGTATCAGAGCCATCCTGACTGTAGGAGAACCTTAGTTAGCATGGTCGCTAGATAGGAAACTTATTTTGAAACCCCGGATTTTGAAAACTAGATCCTCAATGAGTTTCAAAAAGTTATACTTCTTCTCTGACTCTAAGTAAATGCTTTTGAAAATGGTTTCTGCTAGCTCTCATCCAAAACTTCAAATCCACGGATTTTAAATAACTAGGATCTAGAACCCGGTGAAGACAGTGAGAACAAGATGAAGACAAGCAACTACCAGCGAACAGAAGGAGACTACAATATCGCTCTACCAGCGGAATCCTCATCAGGTGTTGCACTATCGAGAAGCCTCCGATGACACGACGAAGGCTTCATTTGCAAGACAGTGATCCAGACCTCAATCTCGTGATATCTAGGATCAATAAGTCCTAAGAATAGGATTCCCCTATATCGCGAGTGGTTAACTCCTTGCTCCCTAGCGTTGAACGTGTTTGCTTGCCTAAGTGCATCCTATGTTGCTTGATGTGTGTTGTTTGCCGAGGACAGTGCGAGCCCCTCGCTCTGTTTGCCTTGTTTGTATGTTCTGGTTGGCCTTGACCTATTTTAAAAATGTGACTCGAGGAGCGATAAACCACCTAGTAACTCAGGAAAACCCCTGTGCTAGCTGTCGGTAATGAGACCCAGACTAACCTCGAGAATATATGGGAGGAAAAGCATCTCAAGAACCAGGAGTTCGACATCGTCAAGTCAGAATCAACTCGAAGGCCTCACCTCAGCAAGCCGACATACCTCATCAAACTCACCCTGCAAGACTCATCACTAGCACCGCACTCCCTTGTTCCTCAGACTACTACATCAAGGATCCCGTTGAAACCAGAAGTCAATCACCGAAGGATCCCCAATACCCACAAGAAACCACCTGATAAGCCAACTAAGACAAGAAGTGAAGACCAAATCACAATAACCTTAGTGTATTAGAGCTTCTGACCACCTCAGAAAACTAACTAATCCAGTCGACCCTACCCAAACCTACGAGAAGTTCCTCACCAGAAGGATCAAATAATCCAGAAACCTGAAGACAAGGATGCATGAAGACAACGAGCCCACTCCGCCCTCAAGCAGAAACAACGCAAGAGATTCAAGTGAAGACCCATTCTCTGACGATGACCGCATCGACCCTAACTAAAGACTACCAAGAAGAGTCGTAAACCACTAATTTACCTTGAGATAACCACCCTAGGGCCTGTGTTAGGAAACCCACCCCGCCAAGGTTGATAAAATAAGGAGTCCCTCGACGACCCCAGCTCAAGACTCCGGGAAGATACAACCTCCCACTAATAGCAAGACAGCTTTCCAAGATAGAAGCTCCAAACCATTCTCGATGAACCTTAGTAAAGCACTAAGGAGGAAAGACTACGTCTTTCCCACTCAACCTCCAGAAGACTGTCTACCGGAGGATACTTCAGAAGAGATCTCAGGATCCGACGTCTTTTCGCCAAACAACAACTCGCGCATCGTCATAGGAGAAACTAACTGAAGATCCTACAAAGTCCCTCCGCTACTTCAACTGAAGACCCACCCGAAAGACCATCGAACCGCTAACTCCTAGGTCCTTAATGCTTAGAGGACGTGAGAATCCAATGACTCCACCAGGCTCAGTATGAATAATAGTAGTATATAAGCCCCACAGGCCATAGCTCCACGGAAGCTTCCGAAGACCTCGACTATAGGAAAAGACGGACGACAATCTTCAGAACCGCCACCAATGAAGTCAAGAAGGAAGGAATGTGTTATCTCCGAGCTAACCTAGTATTAACCCTAAGGGGGAAAGACTGCGTCTTTCCCACATAATAGAATAACCCTCTGATAGGAGCAAACCACGGAGTATCGACCGCAAAATCACTAATTAGGATATGCTACACCCCTAAAGAAGAGTCGTGGACCCTCAGAGAAAGGTACTCCCAGCGGTAGATTCTATCCTCCGACGAATACCCCATGAAGTTCAGCGTCAAGATAGTCTGCCTAGTCTCAGCCCTCAATGATATAGAATCCGGAAGGAATAAGAAGGTCATCCCTCGCAATAAGGAATGGACTCTTCTCAACTCTCCGTGCATCCCAGAAGACTGAAGCTCAAGTTCCTCGGCAAAGTAGTCACTTTCAAAGATGGAGTTTGTAAGATAGCACGCTTGAAACCAGAAGCGCTAACCTTGACTCAAAACCCCCTAACCTTACTCTCCAGAATCTCGAGACGAGATTCTTTTAAGGGGGAAAGATCGGTAACATCCCAATTTCAGCAACCCTGATTAGTTGTCTAGAATGCAAAAATCAGGGGGAACAAAAACTTTTGCTTGTTTAATGCTGAAGTGTTTGCTTGTTGTTGGATATGCTTATGCATATAAATGTGTATTAGATGATATAGTCCTTACCTTAACACCAGTTGACAAAAGCTACTTCCCAAAACAATCTTGGCTTATTTTCCATATTCTCAAATGTTCTGGCATTTCAAAACATGAGCCAAGATGCTTATGTAACCAAAACTATTTTAGTACCTTCTATTGATCAAACTATGGAGATCTATAGAATACTATCTCCTTATGTTTTCAAGACAGAACACTCAACTAATCTTACCTCTAGTTTTCCCCAAAACTCTTGTTTCAAAGCACTTAAATTCTACTCTTGGTAGAGATACCAAGAATCCTGATATTATTCAAAACTCAACCTCATCAAAATGCTCCCAACCTTACCTCAAGCTAGGCTTGATGGTAACCCTAGAGTAGTTGATTTGTTCCTAAGATGAGTTGCCTTGATCTGCTGTCTGATAAGTGGCATTCCTCTGCTGATTGATTTGTTTACTTAGGAAGTAGAATGAGTTACTCTAGGAGCTCATCACTAGGATCCAGATGTCTCCAATTCATCCCATCATAAGCAAGAATACAATCTAGATATAATCCCTATCTACCCGGTGATCATCTAAAAAACTTACCCAGATCAATTCTATAGTGATCCATTCTAGAAGCTTCCAAGTCAAGGAAGACCAATCTACACTTCAACCTCATTCACTTGATGATGATTTGGTACTTTTCAACCCATCAAAATCATCTCCACACACATTCTAGTCAAAAACCCGAATCTGCCAAATTTGGCTAAGTTTGGAAATCTGTTTCCAACATCACCTTTTTGAATGCCTCCTTTTCTCAACCCTTGTGCATTTTTGGAAATGCACTTGAACCATCTTGTTAACCTTCCTATGGACTACTAAGTCCCACATTGGCCTCTGGATAGATCATCCCTCAACCCACTCATCCTTGATGGTTTTGCAGACAAGAAAAATAACTTTCCCTGCAAAACTAGTCATCATGCCTACTTTGGTAGAAGCTCACACCCTCATCCAATCTCCTTTAGATCAACTCTCAGCATGGTTGTGATCTACTCATTGATTTCTATCAGAACCCACTTCCCTTGTCCCAAATGGATCTTTGTGCTGCTTAAACCCACATGGTTTAGAAGGCATCATGGCCCATATTGCATGACAACCTTAATTTCAACAAAGTTTGCCCTCAATTCTAGATCACCCCAAATACAATTAATTCAACCTCTTTCTGCCATGATCATCTATATGACCTAGCCTACTCACCCATCTATCCTTGCACCATGGTGAGCTCTGAGCTCCAAGATGCAAGCATGTTTTGGTGGTATAAAAATAACACCCCCTTGATTATCAACTACGTGTTTTCCATCCTTTTCAAGTTGGACTTTTCTTCCACAAGGTTGAAACTGCCTGCTACACCTTGTCTATCCAATCTACATTGATCCTCAATATTTATCAAATATTGTCCATAATTATTATGGCCCCAAAACTATTTAATTACTTAAATAGTCAAAATCTCCAAAACTCACTCCATAAAGGAAAGTTTGGTTTTTACCAAACCACTTCCCAAACTTTTGACTCATGTCAGTTCCACATATCATACCCTATCTTTCCATCTCAAAAATAAATATTTTTGAAAAGCTTTATTATTTCTTTTTGTCCATTTTCTTAAATGGCTGAAATGGAATAATAAATGTCTTAAATACTTTTAAACCCCAATAAATCTTGGGAAAAATCCCCTAAGTGTGTATTCACATTTGGGACCCTCTCAAACCAAAATCCATCCTTGTCCAATGGAAGTTTATCAAATGATCTTCTAAAAATCATTTCTGTCCTTTTTGGGCAATTGGATATGAGTGGACTTAAACCCCACCTAAAATTCTCAATTAAATCCTAGAAGTCCACCTTGACCTCACCATCCACCAGTACCATTTTCTCCTCTGGTCCAAAGCAATATTTTGGACTTCCTTCACAATCATCGATTAGATCAATAATTGTTAATTAAGCAAATCACCACTCTAAGCACTTCTATTTTTTCCATCAACTCTTGGTCAATACTTATCCTCAACATAAAGACACACCACTGGTCGACTAGTACTGTAGCACCTCATTAGCAGTACCCAAATTGCCATTGTACTAGTGGTAAGAGGAGAAATAACCCCAATTCTTACAACATTGTCCCACATTATTAACCACTGATGCCACCACCTCTCTCTCTGGTCCAGCACGACCTAATTAACCTGCTACCCCTCTCCACCTCCCCCTGGACCAATCACTGGCCAGCATTGCTCTCCCCATGTCCAATTAGGTAAATTGCCTCATCCACTCCTCCCACTTGGTATATATGGCCAGAGGCCACCCCCACCAGCCTCTGCCCCCCTCATTTGCTCCCTATCCACCCCACTCACACTCCCCTAGCTCCACTCTCCCTCCCTAGCCCTGTGCTTCCCGAGAGAAGAAGAGGAGGAAGCTTCGGCCTCCTCACCAAAACGACCTAAGCTCACTCTCCTCTGCCCCTCCCTCTCTACATGTCACACACTACACTTGTCGTGGTGGTGGCACGACAGATGCCATGGGTAGGCTAAAGTTTGGGGCCAATGGATGCTAGTGGGATCTGGGGAGGGAAGATGTAGTTGATTCTACACACAGAAAGCTAACACAAAGATCTTTATTTCTCCTTCCTTGGGCTACAAGTGCTCCTTGAGCTATACACAAGAGAGAATTTTACCAGCCTAACGGTCCCAAGAATCAGTCGATCCCTTCATCAGGGTCCAAGCCTCCCCTTATAAAGGAGAGCCCTGGGTTTTTCTAGGGCTGACGTGACAAGCATATTCGAGGAATATGCTTGTCCCAATATAGTAGTTCGGCGCTCCTCTTTCCCTGTCGCCCTTCTCACTGCGGTAAGATTCCAGAGGGCCCTTCCTACGTGCCTCGGGCTCCAGAACTGTCACCTCCGTGACCTCCTTCTGCCCCTCTGTCGTTCTGCACACTTGTCTTTAGCTCTTGGCTCTGCTCAGATTCCACGACTAGGGTTTGAATTTGGGCTTCTCCTTCTCCAACAAGCTTCGTATCATTCGGCCCTTCCTCGCGTAGCTCGGCCTGTCCTTCACCTGCATTAAGATCATTCGGGCCAACCCGGCCGGCTTACGCCGTATCTCGGCCGGGTAATGCCTTGCCATCACTACTGAGGTCTTGCCTTTGCTTATCTAGGCCGACCTTTACAAGACTCGGCCAGCTTAGAATATAACTCGGAAACTAGACGGGGAATAATCCTTTCGTCTTTCCCCGTCCTTACCCTATCCGGGGTTACCTCCCCAACATTAGTCCCCGAAGCTGATATGGTCCCGCCGATAACCTCGGCCGGGTCGTATCAGTTTCATGATACACATTATGCATTCTTTCCGAGTTATCTTCCGCCCGCTCGTGGTAACACCGTGTTTACTAGTGCACGCCTCGTCCCACGTGTCATTCTCATCATTGTTTCTCTAGTTTTTTGTTCCTCTACAGTATTTACTGACAAGCTACAGATACTGCCGCGCCTGTCGCGCCGTTGCTGCGACGCCTCGTGCGCCGTTCTCGTTGGGGATCGTGAGCTCCTTGGTCAACTGTGTGGCCTTCGGTGCGGTTCCGCTCAGCAACGCGTGGTCGTGCTGCGCACACGATCCGTGTTGCCCACTGCCACACCCACGATCCCACTATCTTGCTTGCGGCTAGGCTATAAAGTGGGGGCACGGCGCCTGGGATTCACTTTCCCCTTCTCGTTCGCCTGCGTCCTTCTTCTTCCTCTCGCTCCTCCGCTCGTTTGTGGTTCCGCCGCCGCGTGCTCAACTGGTTCTGCGACGAGGAGGGCTCCGCCGCGCTGCTCCGTCTGCCTCGTCGCCGCTCACTTTCTCCGGCGTCATCGCCAGTGAGTTCTTTTCGGCCTTGCCGCCTAGGCACTCCTCTAGATCCCTTCTTTTCCTCTTTGTTCTTGAGCCGCGGTTCTGTCGTCGTTCCGCCGCCATTTTTGCGTTGAATTGCGACGGGGCCTCGTGGCTCTAAATTTTCCTCCGCCACGAGTTCTTCCTCCGGCGATCTTTCCGGCGAAACCATGTCTAGTTCCTTTAGTGGTGCCCTGGTAGAGGATGATGATGCTGGCTCCGGGCCCGAGCGAGGCTCGTGACAGGGCTCCTCAGTTACCCGGCGGGAGATCGAGTGGCTCATTCGAACCTGGAGGATTCCCGCAGAGGTCTCTTGTCGTTTACCCGGCAACGAGTTATCTCCGGATGTTAGGGAGGGCGAATATGTAGTTTTTATGTCACATTTCTCGCGCGGCTTTGGTCTCCCTCTTAGGGATTTTGCAAGAGAGTTTCTCGACTACTTCGGCCTTCAGCCGCATCACCTCCCTGCGAATGCCATCGCTTCTCTTTCTGCATTCATCTCCGCCTCGGAGGGATACTTCGGCCTATGGCCGTCCGTGCACGTCTGGTCGAAGTTCTTCCAGATTCGTTCTAATGTAGTCCCTGACAAGTCTCTGCACCCTTCCGAGAAACTGCTTACTCAGTGCGGGGCGGCGTCCATTACACCTCGGAGGAAGTCCGTATTTCCTCGTGTCACCGGGTTAGAGTCGTGCAAGAAGTGGCACAAATCCTTCTTTTATGTCAAGAACAGAGGGACGGAAGACAAGATTCGGCTCCCTGCCTTTTCCATTGGTCCGCCTTCCAAGGTGAATTGGACTTACAATCCGAGGAGGAGTCACGTATTGGCCGAGCTTTTCGAGACTCGGCTCAAGGAGCTGATCCGGGCCGGGTTATGCGGCGAGGACTTGATGGCTACCTTCATCAGTAGCCGAATTTGCCCATTCCAGAAAAGGACGCACAAACTTTGCTACATGAGTGGTCCACTTGATCCCAACCGAGTCTCGACCGTCGAGCTGGACAACTACCTCGTCTTCAAGCGTGTTCGAGCTATATTTAAGACGGAGATGCCTGAAGATTGGACTTGGGGATTGAAACCGTTCACCCGCGATCACCCTCCTCCCGCAGTAAGTTAAACCATTAATGCTTTGATTTTCTATTGTTTTCATAGCTGTTTTCGCTAACCTTCCTTGTTTTTCGCCTCACAGAGGTTCGCAGAGCAAAAAGACGAGGATGCCGAGGTTTTGCTGCTTCCGTGGCCTGCGGACCGGAGCACCCCAGATACTGGTGAGCCGGACTCGGAAGAGTTCGTCCCTAAGTCGGATCCTTCCCCGGCTCGAGCTAGTGGTAAGACCTCGGCCCACGAGGAGGAAGGTGATTCAGACGAGATCCAAGTTCTTGAGGTAGTTGCCGCAATGCCTATTTCTTATGCATTTCCGGCTTCTACTTTCCTAGATAATCCGACCGGTCAGGTTCACGACGCCGAGCCTATTGCTTCCCGACCCCCTGTTAACTCGGGGAAACGCGGGGCTCCTGCTAGTGCCTCAGAGGCGGCCCCCAAGAAACGAATGAAGAAATCCGCTCCGAATCTCCCCAGACGCAAGGCCATGCCTGGGGTCGCAGGGTAAGTTCCTTTTGCTGGTATTTCTTGTTTCTCTCTTTCTGTGTTTTTCTCTAACACCTATTTTTCTTTATTGTTTTCGCAGCGCTCCGCTTTCTATTAAGCCCGGCGGTCCTAGCATGACTAGCCGCCCGATTCGACAGTCGTCTCCTCCGCCCGTTGAAGATACTAGGATTCCCAGTCCTGCTCGTGCTGCCTCTCCTTCAGCTCCGAATCAGTCACCTCCTCATCGCGACGTGCCTGATACTTCTTTTGTCAACATTGATTCCACTCTCCCCTCCGAGATTCCCATCGAACCTGCTGCCCCCTCTGTGGGTCCGAGCTCCTCTATTGAGCCTCCATCCGCCCCAGCGGTCTCTACAGCAACCCCAGCCCCGGCCGAAGAGGTCGTTATCTCGGCGCCTTCTACGGCCGTGACTCCTGCTGCTCCTAAAGATACCGTTCCCATTACCGCGGTATGGGCTCCTGCTGATGCCTCTTCTAAGGCAAGAAAAATTGTTGCCATCAAGGTCTCCTCTTCCCAGAAAGGTCTTGTTGGCTCTTCTCAGCCGAGTATTGCCGACACGCTGCGCAAAGGAACTGCGCCTACCAAAGCCTCTGTTACCTCGGCTGCCAGCACCCAGCTTGCTCTTCATACAAGCCCTGCGGCCGCAGTGGTTACACAACATGTCCGAGGTAAAGTCTTAACTCGGATGGCTAGTGGGAACAGCCTCGACTCGCTGGCGGAATATGCTCATAACTGGAATGCTGCTGATCAGCTTGAAGGCAATTCAAACAGTCAGCCGTTTCAACTTTCCGACATCAGCAGCCGTTTGGATCAAGCTGCCAAGATCATTCTGGATAGCAACAAAATGAACGAGGTAATTGCTGCTTCTTGGGGTTTAGACTGATTCTCCATATGCTGTTATATATACATTAGTCCCCGAAACTTGCAAACGATTAATTTGTTATTCGCTTGGAAGTTTTTATAGTGCTATACTTAACTCCACTTAATTTAGGGTTCGAGCTTATATCCGAGTAAATCTATCTTAAACTTTGCATAAATTTTATCTAGCTGTTCTTTGAATGTCTAGCCACATAGGTCTGGGTTACGCTTTCGCTTAACTCGAATCTACTTCTGGCTTTGAATATCCAGCCACCTAGATCTGGGTTAAATTTTTGCTTAACTCGGATCTGATTTGACTTTGAATATCCAGCCACGTAGGTCCGGGTTAAGTTTTCGCTTAACTCGGAGCTGATTTGGCTTTGAATATCCAGCCACCTAGGTCCGGGTTAAGTTTTCGCTTAACTCGGAGCTGTTTTGGCTTTGAATATCCAGCCACCTAGATCTGGGTTAAGTTTTCGCTTAACTCGGATCTGATTTGTCTTTGAATATCCAGCCACCTAGGTCCGGGTTAAGTTTTCGCTTAACTCGGAGCTGTTTTGGCTTTGAATATCCAGCCACCTAGATCTGAGTTAAGTTTTCGCTTAACTCGGATCTGATTTGTCTTTGAATATCCAGCCACCTAGGTCCAGGTTAAGTTTTCGCTTAACTCGGAGCCGATTTGGCTTTGAATATCCAGCCACCTAGATCCGGGTTAAGTTTTCGCTTAGCTCGGATCTGTTTTGGCTTTGAATATCCAGCCACCTAGATCTGGGTTAAGTTTTCGCTTAACTCAGATCTGTTTTAGCGTCGGACATTTATTCATCGTTTTGCTCCATTGTTCAGGTTGCACACGACAGGCGGACTGCCGAATTTCAAAGGTTGCTTTTTTCGCACCGCAAACTGGAAGAGAAATACGAGAAAGTCCTTCCTGTGGTAAAAAAGGCTGGTAAGTTGATAGTTCCTTTTCAGCATTTTCGACTACTTTTGTCCGCGAGGTGTCGGCTCACTTTTTTGGTAAACAGGTAATATCAATAATCTCAACATTCGTCTTGAGAAGAAAGTTAAGAGCTTGGAAGGTTAGTTTCCCTCTTACCCTACACCTTTTCGCCCTTTAGAATACGCGCTAACCTTTTTTATTTTGTTTGGCTGTGGCAAAGCCGAGTTGCAAACCTTCGCAGCATCTCACCAAGATTGCACGCCTATGCCTGACGTGATGCTGCATTTTTTAGAACAAAGCGCTACTCATTCGGCGCAGCTAAAAGAAAAAGATGATGAAATAGCTCGCCTGCGGGCCGAGGTGGAGACCCTTAAGCTCTCTCAGAAATCCGAACTAGAAAAGGTCGATCAGGAATTCTCCGAGGAGAAGAATCGGCTGGCTTTGGAGCTGCAGAAGAATAAAGAACTCCTCGAGGCTGCCGAACTGAAAACTCAGGGAATGAGCGAGGAAATTGCTTTGTTTGAGAAGAGCAAGATCATCTGGGCTAAAGACCTCCATAAAATGTTGAGTTATATTCATTGTAAGTTTCTTATCTCAGCCGAATTATATTCATTGTAAGTTTCTTATCTCCTGACACATTCGTGTTTTACGCAGGTCATTTCCCAAAAGCTAAGCCTGTGAGCTCGAAAGCGGTTCTTGCAGCTCGTAAGCGCCGAGGTGTCCCTGTTGATTCGGAGTACTCGATGGAAGATTTCCTTGTCGCTGTCGGCGCTGCTATTGGTCTGATGAAAATTATGGGCAGGGACTTGGTGCAGGCAGCTATTCGAGCTTACCATGTTCTCTGGCCGAACACTTCTGGGACCCCCGATATCAATGAGGTCGAATTACTGGTGAAAAGACTTATAGCATCTGAAAAACAACTAAGTCTCTGGAGGGAATCAGCTGGGCGATCTGGCGCTGATATGGCCCTCACCGTTATCATGTCATGGTACGAAGACATCTCTCTTGATATCTTGAGAAATCTGCGCACTGGTTCTCGTTGGGTTGAGGACAACACTTTCGTCGCTCTCCGGCAAGCTCGCGCTTTTCAACTCGTCGAGTATGCCGACGTGCACACCTGGAATGAAGGGCCGAGTTTCCTTCCAAACCCGGACGAGGAGGTCGTAGTCGAGGATGCATCAGATGATTCAGCTGAGCAAGGGGAAGATGAAGATGACTCGGCCACTTCTGGTGACTCCAGTTCGAGCTCGGATGACAACGGCGACGCGCGATCCTCCTCCAAGGGTATCGGGCATTCCACTGTGCAAATTGATGCTCCTCAGCAGCCTCAGGCTTCGGCCGAGGTTGCACCTAGGTCTGCGGAGGGCGAGGTAACATCAGCCGAAGTTCCTCCTACCTCGGAGTCCCCAGCCCCTGACCAGGTTGCCGCCTCTCCAGCTAAAAACGTTTAAGTCATTTCCTATCCCTGGTATGCCGGGTGTACGATGTCCGTGGAATACTTGTTTACTTCCTGTATGACCTGAATCTCCTTTTGCCATACATTGCTGCGACATATAAGTTTGCAGTTATTATAACTTTGTTTAAGTGGGTTCCCATCCGAATTCTTGCTTTGGTAGCCTGCAATATTTTGATGTTAGGATGTATCTTTGACTTTGTTTTCTCGTGTTTTAGTCGAGTAATCTGTGTGTGAGCTTCGAACATCATACGGGGTTGATCTGTTCTTATTCTGAGTGCCGAAGTGTGATACCTTTTCCGTATCAAAGATTGACTGCCACTTTGGAACAATACATGGCAGTCCCCGAGTGATTGCCTGTTCTGCTGAAGTCTAGTGTGTAAACTAAATTTCAGGAACAATATAAGACCACCGCCGAGGGGCTGCTCAGGGCGTCAAGTTTTGCTGCTCAACATAACTCTGGGGCGGTATATGGTAGTTTTCTAGTCGCTGCTTTGAATGCCGAGGTTTAGTACATAAAACGAAACTTCAAATACGTATAGCAGTCCCCGAGTCACTGCTCTGGATGCCGAGGTTTAATACATAACATGAAATTGAAATAACATATGGAAGTCCCCGAGTCACTGCTCTGGATGCCGAGGTTTTAATACATAACATGAAATTGAAATAACATATGGCAGTCCCCGAGTCATTGCTCTGGATGCCGAGGTTTAATACATCATTGGTCCTTGACCTTGAAATACTATGCTATGAGTAAAATGGACGAAGCAAGGCTACATTCCATGGCCTCTTCGTTTCTTCGCCAGCTTTGTCTGCCTTGTCCCTTCCGGGGGATTGAGCATCGATTAGATAATAGGCATCGTTATGTAATGCCTTGCTCACGATGAATGGTCCCTCCCATGGAGGTGACAGCTTGTGCATGCCGGCCGTGCGTTGCACCAGTCGGAGGACTAAATCTCCTTCTTTGAATACCCTTGGATTCACCTTCTTGCTGTGATATCGTCGTAGGTTCTGCTGATAAATAGCTGATCGTGATAGTGCCAGTTCTCTGGCTTCTTCTAGCAGGTCTACAGTATCTTGCCGAGCTATTTCGTTTACCTCCGAGGTTGTATACTGAGTAACTCTTGGCGAGTCATGTATTATGTCGGCTGGAAGCACGGCCTCTGCCCCGTACACTAGAAAGAATGGTGTATACCCTGTTGACCTATTTGGAGTAGTTCTGAGGCTCCATAATACGGCTGGGAGTTCCTCAATCCAACATCCTGCCGACCTTTGCAGTGGTTCAACAAGTCGTGGTTTTATTCCTGCCAATACTAGTCCATTAGACCTTTCCACTTGCCCATTAGACGCTGGGTGAGCCACAGAGGCAACATCTAACCTTATGTGTTTTTCTCTACAAAATCTGGCGAAGGCTCCTTCTGCAAAATTTGTGCCATTATCTGTAATAATACTGTGTGGGTACCCATATCTTAAAATAATATCTTTGAGAAATTTCACTGCTGTGGGCCCATCGCATTTTTTATTGGTTTCACTTCAATCCATTTTGTGAACTTGTCCACCATAACCAATATGTGGGTCATTCCCCCTCGGGCCGGCTTAAATGGTCCCACCATATCTAAGCCCCACACAGCAAATGGCCAAGTGATGGGTATTGTTTTTAACTCGGCCGATGGCATATGTATCTTGGTTGCGTATCTCTGGCAACCATTGCATTTTTCCACCAACTCTTTGTCTTCTTTCAATGCCGTCGGCCAATAAAATCCATGCCTGAATGCTTTGGCTACCAATGCACGAGATGAGGCATGATGTCCACACTCTCCTTGATGTATATCTAGGAGGATCTCCCGGCCTTCTGCCGAACTCACACATTTCTGCAATACGCTTGTGACACTTCTTTTATATAGCTCATTGTTTATGATCGTATAAGCTTTCGCTCTCCTTACAGTTTGTCTTGCTAATACTTCATTGCTTGGTAATATCGCGTCTTTAAGGTAAGAGAATATGGGTTGCGCCCATAGCGGTGTGACTTTTTCTGGTGTGGTCTCACTGTCTATTTCCATGTTTTCTGCCGACATATCTACCTCGGCCTTCTCCATAATTGTGCTTACTTCTGCTGTCCTCCTCTTGTGGGGTTCCGAGTCATATTGCTGGTCTACTTCCATCAGTGCATTATCTTCTGTTGAATTTTCCGGAATAAAGATAGATTCGGATTCTGGTGACGGTACTATTGATGGTTTTCTGAGGTGTTCCAGGGCTATACCCGGGGGAATTGACTGCCGGGTTGATCCGAGTTTTGACAGTGTGTCTGCGGCATCATTTTCTGCCCGAGGTACGTGGTGAAATTCACATCCTTCAAAGTACCCACTGATCTTTTGCACATGAAATCTGTATAGAGCCATGTTAGCGTCTAACGCATCCCAATTGCCTGAGACTTGCTGTACTACTAGATTCGAGTCCCCATAGCATAAGATTCGGCGTATGCCAATCTCTTTTGCTACTTTCAATCCATGGACCAGTGCTTCATATTCGGCTACGTTGTTGGATGCGGCAAAATGTATTTGTAGCACATATTTTAGCTGATCTCTTTTAGGCGAGGTTAACACTATTCCTGCCCCCAGACCATTTCTTACTTTGGAACCATCGAAATGCATCGTCCAATAATTTGGATCTGGTAATGGTGGCTCATATTGCACTTCGGCCCAATCTACGAAGAAGTCGGCGACTGCTTGAGATTTGATTGCATCTCTCCTATCAAATTGTGGAGCGTATGGTGACAATTCGATTGCCCATTTTGCTATTCGGCCACTTGCATCTTTGTTGCTCAATATGTCGGCTATGGGGGCTTCACAGATCACTCTCATGGGATGCTCTTCGAAGTAATGTTTAAGCTTTTTTGCCGACATATACACCCCATAAGCCATATTCTGATAATGTGGGTAATTCTGTTTTGAAGTGGACAACACCTCACTTAAATAATATACCGGCCTCTGTACCGACTTATTATCTTCAAGTCGTTCTACTACGACTACAGCACTTACTACTCTATTGATAGCCGCTATATAGAGTAACATAGGCTCTTTTGATAATGGAGAAGCCAAAATAGGTGCTGTGACCAACATTTTTTTCAACTCATGAAACGCGCTGTCCGCTTGTGGAGTCCAAACGAATTTATCTGATTTCTTCATCAGCTGATATAATGGTAGCGCCTTCTCTCCCAGCCGACATACAAACCGGCTGAGCGAGGCTAGACAACCCGTGAATTTTTGCACATCATCTAAGCACCTTGGCAATTCCATTCTTTCTACTGCCTTTATCTTTGTTGGGTTGGCCTCTATACCTCGGCTAGATACAAGAAAACCGAGTAATTTTCCTGCCGGCACGCCAAACGTGCATTTTTCCGGGTTAAGCTTCATTCGAAACCTTCTCAGGTTCGCAAAAGTCTGCCGTATATCTTCCAGCAACGTTTTGCTTTCCTTGGTTTTGATGACCACGTCATCTACATATACTTGTACATTTTTTCCTATCTGATCGTGTAGACATTTTTGCATACATCTCTGATATGTTGCTCCTGCGTTTCGCAGGCCGAATGGCATTGTGCGATAGCAATAAGCCCCGTATGGGGTAATAAACGCAGTCTTTATTTGATCGGCTGGATTTAACGATATCTGGTGGAAACCAGAATACGCGTCTACAAATGACAATACCTCACAACCAGCAGTCGAATCAATGACTTGGTCTATTCTAGGTAATGGAAAAGGACCTTTTGGACACGCCTTGTTTAGGTTTGTGTAATCGATACACATTCGCCATACAATGGCTACATTGGGATCATCCTTCTTCTTTTCTACTAGCACCGGATTCGATAGCCAATCCGGATACAGGACCTCCATGATGAACCCGGCTGCGAGGAGCCGAGCTATTTCATCCCCTATTATTTTTCTCCTGTCTTCGGCGAAGCAGCGGAGAGGTTGCTTCACCGGCCTTGCTCCTGGCCTTACATTCAAAGAGTGCTCAGCCAACTCCCTCGGAACACCTTGCAGATCCTGAGTTGACCATGCAAATATGTCCCGATTCTCACGGAGGAAGTTGGTGAGCTCGCTTTCCTATTTAGCGTCCAGGCCTGCACCAATAGTAACAGTACGCTCCGGGAATTGCTCATATATCTGAAATTTCTTCGTTTCTTTAGTCGGCTGAAAAGAGACACTGCCATGCGGGTTGGCTAGTGCCGGCATGTTCAGCTGCGCCGACTGAGCGAGGGCTGCTACCTCCTGAATCCTTCTTTTTTTCTCTTGCTATAACCAATGATTCGGCCAAATTTGACCCGGCAACTGTTATCCCCTGCAACTGTTATCACTCCTTGTGGTCCGGGTAGCTTCATTTTCAGATAACTTACATGACAGCTGCCCATGAATTTGGCCAACGCTGGCCGTCCGAGTAAAGCATGATAACAACTCTCTAGATCCACCACCTCAAACTCTAAGTTTTCTGCTCTGCAGTTATCTCTTGTGCCGAATAACACATCGACTCGGACCTTACCAATGGGTTCACATGAAAGCCCTGGCACTATCCCATGGAAAGTGGTCCTCGTGGACTGCAACATGTTCTGCGATATTCCAAGTTTATGCATGGTATCTTTGTACATGATGTTGATACTACTTCCATTGTCAATGAGTACTTTTCAGAATTTCACATTGATGCTTGGTCCAACAAATGTCCAACAATTGTCAACGAGTGCATATGATCCGGGATTCGGCATTATCTTGGGATGATCTTTTATGCTCCAAGTTACTTCCTGATCCGACCAAGGCACATATCTTGGTATCGCCGGCATAACTGCATTTACTTCCATATGCCGGTGTTGCACACTCTGTTTGTCTTGCTGTTCCGTTGTGAACACGCAATAAGACTGATGATGTTCTCTGTAATCATTGCGTCCCGTATTCGCCGGGTTTGTTCTTCCATCCTGGACTTGGTTCATCACTTGATGCACCGCGTCTCTCTGATCCGAGTTATCGTACCTCGGGGGAGGGGGCGGTAACATCAGTTGCTGTGCATTTGCTCCAGTCAACTATGGTTGATGCTGCTGATGTACTTGATGGGGTGCCTGAACTCCTGCGGGGTTCCCCATTGCATTTTTCATCCATGCACATTGGCGGGTTGTATGGTTGGCTGGCCTGGATGGGTTTGACGTGTGAAATTTGCACGGCTGATCTAACATGGATTCGAACGTGTACTTCGGCCTCTCCTGCCACTGTTTCTTTTGTTCGGGGGTCCACTGCCTTTTTCCTTCATTCCTTGGTGTCCACTGAGGAGGACCATTCTTTTGCCATTGAGTCGCTCCGCGACTCGGCTGATCTTGCTCTACTGCCGCCACTTGGGCCGAATTATATCTATAATCCGGCCTTTCCTCTCTTCTTCTTCCTCTGAAATCACTGCGCCTGGATGACCCGGCCAAATCTTTTGCATAATGGTCCTGTTGCTCGCGGTGGTCCACCGACATTAATTCTGGTTGCGTCGGGTCTCCTAACGCGTAGGAGTCCGCTATTCTTATAGTTTCTGCCAGTGTGGTCGGCATATCTCTTTGCAGACGTTGCCACAATACGCTGCCATAACGGCATCCTTGCGCGAACCACGCTATTGCTTGCGATTCTATTACTCCTTCACATGAGTTTCTCATGTTGCACCACCGAGTTAAAAACTCTCTATCTGTTTCATTCGGCCTCTGTTTGCACATGGCTAACTGTTGTGGCCTGTTTGGCCTCTTGTATGTGCTAGTAAAGTTGCTGACAAACATTTCCTCAAAATCCAGCCAACAGTTGATACTGCCGACTGGTAGATTATTCAGCCACACCCTAGCGGGTCCTTCCAGCATTTGTGGTACATACCGTACTGCCCATCGTAAGTTCCCACCCGCTATTTTTACAGCAATGGCATAGTCAATCAACCAGTCTTGTGGTTTGGTACTCCCATTATATGTTTTCGTGCCCCTTGCTAGCTGAAAGTTCGGCACAGGTGGCTCGCCCATGATACGTGGTCCAAAGCATGTCGGCCCTGGTGGACCCTGTTCTTCCAATAATTCGGACCTGTATATCCAGTCTAGCTTCACTCTTGCATCATTTGACGGCAAATCTCTGTACAGAACTCTGTCTTGTATTCCATAATGGTTGTTTCCGCCATGGATCGCATATTCCATTTTGGAATAACCATCATTGTATCTCTCATTAATTTGATTGTGGCGAGCTGGCCTCGTTTCTCTTTCCTGCCGGGGTTCATGCCTCGGTTGTGGGTTGAGTGGCAGTTCTCTCCTTACTTCGACCGGGGTATTGTTCTCATGATTGCCTCTCGCGGGTTCTCTTCTGCCGAGGTCTCCGTTGCCTCGGCTTCCGCCATCTTTCTCCACACGGCCATGGTTCCTCTCCCCACTGTTTCCTCGGCTTGCATTGCCTCTGTTCTCATTTGCCTTTCCGGCCATTGCCGGATCATATGGGACAATCTGCTTGTTCCTCTTTCCCGAGGTTACTGCTTTGTCTCTTCGAGCATTATTTTCGGGTGAAGATGCTGCTGCCACGGACAAGGCAGGTGCTGCTCTGCCGAATGAACCATTCGTGAGGCCCCCGGCCTCGCCGGGTTTGCTCTGAGCATTTCTTCGTTTTGCTGGTTCGCGATGCGAACCAGCTCGTTTACTCTTTCTTGCTGTTTCTGCCGGGCCTCGCCGGTCAACCCCTCTAACTCTAATGCTGCGGCATTTGCCGCTCTTAGGTTTTTTGCCGGGGTACTGTACCTCGTCAAACCCAAATCCACTGATTCTGCTTTATGAGCATCATGCTCTTTATTGATATCATCCATGAGGTTTTTCCCTCTCAATCTTAATTCGTCCACCCGTTCGGGTGCGACGTCAAGCTTATTAGCTTTGGCATATTCTCGCAGGGTCCTGTTTAAGGACTCCCGCAAGGCCGACACCTTTTTGGCCTCTACCAGCACCTTTTGCCTGGTTTCCTCCAACTCTGTCTGAGCATTTGCCGGATCAAGTAGTCAAGTTTTCTATGGTCGCCTGAAGAATGTTCTCTGGCCTTTCCAAAGGTGGCCCTCTTACTCTTGGTGCCTTTGGGGTGGTGTCCTGCACCTCGGTTGGGTTGGTCGCTGGCGGGATTACCTCGGCGGGTTGTGGCGCGGTCTGCCTGGGTGCGCCCTGTGCAGCGGTGGCGGGTTCTCTGCTTGACCCAGCAGCTGCTGCTCTAGTTTGTACTCCGGCCGCGACCATCACCTCGACGCTGCCTGCAGGATGTGATCTGGGTGGACGGCTCGCAGCGTTAAGAGGTGGCTCTCCTGCAACAACAACTTGGTAAGGATAAACGCTGGAGACGTCGACGCCGACGTAGACCTTGTGCCCACCCAGGCTGATGAAGACACCATTACGCGGGGGAGTTTTCCCCCTGAAACTCCCTGCATTGTCGCTGACATAGTCACAGAGACCAAATCTCTAGACCAAGCCAGAAATAACGCGCTCGCCAGTCTTGATGAAGTTTCCCGTCCGGATCATAACTCCAGCTAGCACCGCTGCTGGCCCCACGGTGGGCGCCAACTGTCGTGGTGGTGGCACGACAGATGCCATGGGTAGGCTAAAGTTTGGGGCCAATGGATGCTAGTGGGATCTGGGGAGGGAAGATGTAGTTGATTCTACACACAGAAAGCTAACGCAAAGATCTTTATTTCTCCTTCCTTGGGCTACAAGTGCTCCTTGAGCTGTACACAAGAGAGAATTTTACCAGCCTAACGGTCCCAAGAATCAGTCGATCCCTTCATCAGGATCCAAGCCTCCCCTTATAAAGGAGAGCCCTGGGTTTTTCTAGGGCTGACGTGGCAAGCATATTCGAGGAATATGCTTGTCCCAATATAGTAGTTCGGCGCTCCTCTTTCCCTGTCGCCCTTCTCACTGCGGTAAGATTCCAGAGGGCCCTTCCTACGTGCCTCGGGCTCCAGAACTGTCACCTCCGTGACCTCCTTCTGCCCCTCTGTCGTTCTGCACATTTGTCTTTAGCTCTTGGCTCCGCTCAGATTCCGCGACTAGGGTTTGACTTTGGGCTTCTCCTTCTCCAGCAAGCTTCATATCATTCGGCCCTTCCTCGTGTAGCTCGGCCTGTCCTTCACCTGCATTAAGATCATTCGGGCCAACCCGGCCGGCTTACACCGTATCTCGGCCGGGTAATGCCTTGCCATCACTACTGAGGTCTTGCCTTTCCTTATCTCGGCCGACCTTTACAAGACTCGACCAGCTTAGAATATAACTCGTAAACTGGACGGGGAATAATCCTTTCGTCTTTCCCCGTCCTTACCCTATCCGGGGTTACCTCCCCAACAACACTCCCCTCCCTCCCGTCTCTCTGATGGTGCGGCTTCTGTGGCCAGGTACTGCCCCGTTTGTCGCTGGCGACGAGCTCCGACGAGTTCTCCATCGGGCGTCCTCGCACGAGCCATGCACCGCTGTCGAACCCGCCCTTGCCGCCCATCGTTGAGGCCGCCGTTGTCCACCGCGTCGCCTCGACACCTCCCCGGCGTCCCTCCGTGCCCCAGGTGAGCTCCCCGCCGTTGCCCGAGCCTCCCTAGGGTTTCCTCCGTCTGTCGCTGGCGCGAGGTAGAAGAAGCCGCAGGAACCGTCGATCTCGACTAGATTGGACGGCCCCTGCTAGCCGATACCTCTTCGTCCCTCTGCCCTCGCTGGCAAACGGGCCGTGCCCGTCAGCTCAAAACCGCCTTCTCCCGCACAGTGCCCCGCTCGAGTGGGCCGCTTCTCCCCTGGACGGACCATCTCCCTCCAGATCCAAAACAACAACGATTTCTCCCTTTTCTTTTCTTTGGAAATTCTAGATCTGAAATATACCTGCTAGTTTAAATACAAATGAAAATGGAAAAGAACTCAAATTTACTAGATCAAAATTTCCTAGGGTTCTTGAGTGTTTTCTTAAACATGCAGTACCACTAACACGTCCAAAGGTCGTCTAGATTGAAAATGATAAATCAAACCCCTAGTTGTATCCTTTGCACTAATAAATCCTTTTGTGAGTTTTGTAACTCCAATTTGAGGAAAACCAACTGCCTCTGAAAGGTATTAAAAGCACCTATCCATAGAACTTGGTCTCATGCCAAGGTGAACAGCAGTTTATCTTGAGTAAAAATGACATAAACAATTCCTTTATGACCTTAGAAAATTCCCTAGACCAAATCATGAGTCCAATTGACCCAAGCCCAATTATCTTGGATGTAGTACATGAAGGCCTATCTAAATCAATGAGCTCATGATTTATTGAGCCTTGGATGTTTTTCTGTGAACTAAACTATTCTGTGCATGGTTTATTCACCTCTAAATTCACCACAGTAGCTATACAGATCCAAGAAGGTTGATTCCAATTTCTACAGAAAGGTACTCCAACTACCTACCATGTGTACTTGGAATCAAATCAAAAGCTACTGTAGATTTAATTTGGTGAAAAATACAAAAACCCCACAGAACTGCTTTTAGGAATTTCCTGAGGGTATTTTGGTGAGTGTCTTGACCTGATTCCAATTCCCAGTACCTCCTAGGATCAGTATCTATCCAAACCTAGAATCTCAGAATTTATTTAGCTCTGGTTAAACTTTTGTGATTTAAATACTCCTGTGACGGCTAATTTCACTAAATAAATCGCTCCAGGAGTTTGGCAACTCCAAAAGGGGTGAATCCAAATCTTACATAAAGGTATTTTAAATACCTATCACCTGACCTTGGAACTAACTCAATATATCATGTAGATTTAATCTGGTGATAAAGAGAATATTCATATAGAACTTTCTTTGGGAATTTGCTGAGGGCATTCTGGTCAATATTTTGACTTGATTCCAACTCTAGGTGCTTCATTTCATCAAGTACTACCAAACCATCCAAGGAAATAAGTTTTGGAGCTCCAGAACTTTTCTGGTGAATTATTTCCTCAAACTAGAGTTTAGTCCACTATAAAAAGGCATAACCAATTCTAGGAAAGTGATAATCAAGTGAAACCACTTGCGATGGTTTTGTCTTGACAAGACCAATCTGAGGATATCACTCTTGCACAGTAATATCCTACTGACCTCAGAACCCTAATCCAAATGCCTTGTCTCTAGCTTTGACAACTATCTTCTAAGAGAAAGCACCTTAGTGGCAATTTAGTAAATTCCACTATCAATAACCAACACCTCCAAAAACTCCCAAGTTCAGTAGTATTCTTATGTTTGTTGGCTGTATGGTTTGGTGCATGAATGTTCTGTGTTGATTGTGGCATTGTTTGCTTGCATGTGTTGCCGGGACGACGATAGTTGCGATTATCTCAGAGAGCAGAAGAAGGAGTATTATTCTTATCTATGGTATTCTGGGTTATCTAAAGAAGAAGTCCAGGGACAATTATGCCATATTTCTGATCATCAGGCAAGCCACCTTCTTGCTCATAAGCCTTGTCCTACTATTTTACTTATGCATGTTTTATCGACTATTTATGAAACTGCATTGTTTTGCTATATATTGATGTATATATATAGATGGTAGTGGTTTGGCTCCTCCAAACCCTTACTCAATGGTACTACTAAGTACAACCCTCTTGGTGATACCTACTTGTCCCTATTAGAATAGATGGTGTATTACACCATACCCCTTTGAAGACCCCGATTTAGCCGAAGCAAAAGTTAGAGGATGGGAAGACCCCTAAAAAAGTTTTACCAAATGTTTTATGATAAAACCTTGGTGAGTTGGGACCTCCCAAGAGCTGTTGAGAAAGAAAAAGGTTTCGTTTTACAAAATGCATGAAGGAAACCGGAGGAAAAAGGTTTACGAAAATGCACCTGGTTCTTTACAGTCTAGCTATAACAACTTAACCCTGTGCAACCACATTACTTTGGAATGGGACAGGGCTGGATTTGAAGGTTGTTTATTCCGATATAAGCTGCCTCGTAACTACTACAGGGGATCGGGGATCCCTGGAGGGTGGGCCTTCTCTGATAAAGGTGGGACCTGGAGAATGGAATGAAGGGTCGGCAGGCCTCCACACGTTACTATGAGCCCCTCATTGAAAGCGCACACTCGAGAAGTGGAAAAAGCACTCCGGTTGGTCCTCGCCCGACGTCCCGGTTTTGAGGGGATTAACACTCATAGGGTAGGCACTTATACTGGAGTGGGCATCCGGAGAGTCTTGATCGGTTACTCGACCCACAATCGGTGAAGATCAGGGTAGGGTACCCGGATGGTTTGGGTAAAGTGTACAACCTCTGCAGAGTGTAAATCTATTCGAATAGCCATGTCCGCGGTTAAGGACGGAGTTGGAAAAACTTCTGTAGAGTGGTGCTGGTTTTGTTTTCAAAAAGGATTTCGGAAAAGCAAAGGCTTTGAAAATGTTTTGACCATGGGATGGTCGGAAAGGATCCCTACTATGACCATGGGATGGTCAGAAAGGGATGGAAGGAGTTTGGTCGTGGGACGACCAGGAGAAAGGAACAAATGGGTGACCCATTCCTAATGTTTTCAAAACTTTTCAAAAAGGTTTCCAAAACGTTTACAAAAGTTTTCAACAAAGATATGTACATGCTATATCTACAAGAGAAACTATTTGAGAAAAGAACCCCTCTTGGAGCCATCCTACTACCACAGCCATAGTGCATATCCTCTTGTTATTGCTGTTATCTTAAGGTGGTTTGCGAGTACATTCAAAGTACTCACTGCATTGTCCCTGGCTATTAACTTGGTCAGATCTCAAGACAAGGTGAAGTGGACGACTATGCGAGCTAGGACGTTCTCCAGTCAGTTGCATGTAGGTTAAGGCATTGCTCGGGCTCTACGCTTGATGAAGATCCGTTGCTGTTTATTGATGTAGCCATAACGACATTTTTGTAAGTCTTGTAATTCGGTATATTCTCGGATGATGTAATGATACCTGTCGGTTATGTGCCACGACTAACTGATCATGGGATCGTGGTTGTATGCATAACAAGGATTCTCGGACGATTAATCCGGGGCCCCACAACCACACTCGCCTTTGTGGATTTCTCTTAAGATTTCCACTCCTTCTTTCAGAGATATGCAGCGCTGAAAGACCCTAGATACACTCCGCTTATAGAGCTCACCACTAACTATAGTATAGGCTTTTGCTCGTCGGATGATCTGCCGGCTCAGAACTTCGTCTTGGGGTAATTTGCCATCTACCAAATATTAAAGGTAGGGTTAAGTCTAGCTGGGAATTACAGCCAAAACTGCTATCAAAGGTGAGTCGGATTTGATCGGATATTCCTCATCCACTCCCTTTATTGAGGGAACTTTGAGGTGCTCTAGAAAAGCGCCATCCGGGACCTCTTTCCGTGCAGAGCCTATTCGAGATAATGCATCTGCTTCCTCATTTTCTGCTCGAGGGATGTGTTGAACCTCAAACCCTTCGAACGATTTAGATAGATCATCCACGATAGCTTTATATGCTGCCATGTGTTTATTTGCATTACAAATATCCGACACTTGCTGAGCAACAAGATCTGAATCTCCGTAACACATCAAACGTCGGATGCTGATATCCTTAGCAATCCGGATTCCATGCAGCAGTGCTTCATACTCGGCAATACTATTTGTCGCTGTGAAGTGGATCTGCAACACATATAAAAGTTTATCTCCTTGGGGTGATTTGAGCACCACGCCAGCCCCCGAGCCCCCGCGAGCCTTAGATCCATCAAAATATAGGGTCCAATATTCCGACTTAGGGAGGGTCATATTCTCCTTCGTCTCTATCCAATCAACAACAAAGTCGGCAAGGATTTGGGATTTGATTGTTGTCCGAGGTTTGTACTCAATATCGAAAGCTGAGAGCTCTATGCCCCATTTGGCGACGCGTCCTATGGCGCCACTTTGTTGATTATATCCCTCATGGGAGCTCTGCGCACCACGGTAATTGGATGTTCCTAAAAATAATGTCATAGCTTACGAGATGCTAAGAACACACCATAAGCTAGCTTTTGATAGTGCGGATACCGTTGTTTCGATTCTGTTAAGACCTCGCTAAGAAAGTAAGTCGGGCGCTGCACCAAGTATTCCTGATTTTCCTCCGGTCTCTCCACTACCATGACGATACTGATGACTTTGTTTATCATAGCAAGATAGAGCAACATCGGTTCCTTTGGTTCCGGTGCAGTAAGGATAGGAGCAGATGAGAGTACTGTTTTCAGGCCTTGTAGTGCAGCTTCAGCTTTGTCGGTCCACACAAAATCCTTGGTCTTTTTCAGGAGTTTGTATAATGGTGCGGCTCTTTCACCGAGTCGGCTTACAAACCGACTGACTGCAGCAATGCAACCAGTTAGTCTTTGTATGTCCTTCAGGCGAGTTGGCCTGGAAATATTGTGTATAGCCTTGATTTTATCTCGATTCACCTCTATGCCTCTTTGAGACACGATGAATCCTAACAATTTTCCGGCTGGGATTCCAAAGAAGCATTTCTTCGGATTAAGCATTATGTTGTATTTCGTAGATTGGCGAATGTTTCCTCCAAGTCGGAAATCAATGTTTCCTTCTTTTTGGACATCACCGCAATATCGTCCACATATGCATGCACATTGCGTCTGATTTGATCGTGGAGGCAATGATGCGTTGTGCGTTGGTGTAGCATCCCAATTGTCTAACAATTGCAATGCTACTAGCCTAGTCTATATATATGCTACCTTCCTATATATAATTGTTGCATCATAATTATATCATGCTCATGTCATCATGCCACCTTGCATTTGAGCATCATATAAAACCCTATTCATTTGGTTCTTATCTCATATGCATTATTAATTGTATTTGCCTCTGATATTGTATTTGGTTATTGATATACTGTTTAAATGCCCAAGTTGAGTTGGGGGCATATCTTTTATTAACTCCACCACCTTTCTTGTCATCACCCCATAGTTCCACCATCCAACCAAATATGAGCATTGCAATTTATTTGGTCTTACCTCTTGCTCATGTGGGTTGGGATGGATCCAATTCTATCTCCACATGCTCTCATATATGCACCATATTGTTTTCACATTATTGGTTTATGAGAGCCACCTGGCCACCTTTGCATGCCTTGTGAGTGGAACCTTTTCCTAGCTTCCATATGGGTTGTTTTGGGGTTATTATCAGTTGGGATATTTTTGGGACTATTAAACATCTAGTGGAATATACACACTAGCAAGTTCCAATTATAAGCCAATGTGATCATCTCCATCTACTCCATCTGGAGCTTTCCTTTAAATCCTTTTTCTTGGCTTTATTCCACTTTTGGGAATGCATGGGAATAATGCCATGTTAATATCATTGTTTTCACAAAAATAAACATGGCATTAATTATTTTGCATGGGCCATGCAGTGCCACCACCTTTTTCTTTTTCCCTTGGTTTTCTTGTAATTGTTGAAGTGGATCTTTGTCCTTTGGGAATCAAGTCAAGTGGGGCTTTCTTAAGCTCTATTCTTTTGCCTTGCTAAAACCCTCCTTCTCTTGATCATGCACTTGAGCATGCTTCAACAAAATTACCTCTCCATCCCTTATCACCTTTTGGCTTGATCTTGTTTTTGACCATGTTAACAATCTCTTAACACTTGGTTCTTTCCCTCTCCCTACCCCTCTATCACCATCCACCCTACCTAGCTAAACCAAGACCACCCCTACCCTAACCCTAGACCGAACCCCATGCCATCTACCCCTCCCCTCTCGGTTCCTCTCTCTCTCTCTCTCTTGGCTTCCCCCTCTCCCCTACCAGGCAGGCTCCACCACGTCACCCCTCATCTGCCCCACCTCTTTCTTTGGCTTCAAGACAAGGAGAAAAGGAGGGAGAGAAACACCTACCCGATCAACCTCCTCCCTCACCTTTTTGCAAAAACCACCACCATCCCATGTGCCTCTCTCCTCTCTCCCTTATCTCCCCAACCACCCCAGCTCACCATACCATCTCAGAACGGATCTGGGAGGCGCCCAGGTCCTCCTCTACCTCCCTTCTTCCTCCCCAAGCTTGCAAGCTTGCAAGCATGCCCCTAAACCCTAGCCATGGCCACATCTTCCTCTCGGTGATCTGGAGCGCGCCAAGCCAGCCCTCGAGTACTGGCGTGCCCCTCTGCTTCTTCTACATCGCCTAACTCCGCTGGAAGCCACAGGAAACCGCCGGAGAAGCCCCGCCGCCGCCGTGCCCGTGAGCACCACGACGACTCCGGCCCCGCTACCTCCTCGCCGATCTACGCCTCCCCGAGCCCGCTAGCTGCACCTGCAGGTCGTAGGTGAGCCCCACCGACCTCCTGGACATCACCTTCCTCCCTATCCCACCTTGCATCGCCGCCGCCCGGCGTCGAACACCCCACGTGCGCGCGCGCCGCCGTAGTCACCGACAGACGCGTCTGAAGCCAGCTTGCTGCCCTCGGTTTCCCCTAGGTATTCCGCGCTCTGTAGCCCTCCTCCGATGATGCTCTCTGAATGAAAGTTGTAGACCGGACTTTCCCCTCCATCTTTTGTTTTGGCAGCGTCTTCTATTTCTCGCTAGATGCGTCGCCATCATCGTCGGAAGTCAGCCAGATCCACTGCCGTCAGTGCCGGATTCGTCAGCGCGGATGCAGCAGCCGGCGTCGTTTTTCAGTTAGCCCCCTGGCCTTTTTCCCGCCTCAACCCGCCGTCCCCAGAGCCCACCTGTCAGCCTCGGAGTTTTTTTTTTGCATGAAAACCCCCGGAAGATCCTGGCCACCATGGACCGACCCCTCCCCGCGCCCAGGATCGCCCACGTGTCCGCCGCCCGCTGGCCGCGCGCGCGCTGTGGCCCCGTCGCCTGGAGGCCCACCTGTCATCCACTGTGGCTCGCTGTGGTCGCGGTGAGAAAGGTATGCCGCGCGCTGGTTACGCCAGCTCAGCGCAGGCCCCACCTGTTTGTGCCTCGGGCTAGTTTCCTCTGGGTGTAAAAAGTAGTTCTGGTTCTCTGTTTTAATTTAAACCTTTTCAAATTAATTCAAATTCAAATTCAAATCTGTATTTAAATAACTGTTGAATTCTAAAACCAAATAATACAAATAATATATGTTTTGAAATCAGAAAAATGTGAGGAATTCAAATATGGCCTTCAAATTATACTTTGAACACCTTAATTTTCAAGTTGATTAAAATTACAATAAAATGCCCTTTACCCTTAATTAATTAATAACTTTTGTTTTATAACTCCAAATTTAACAAATGATATGTCTAAAATGTTTAGCTCGACGAGACCTTTCTGTTTATGCATTCCATGATCTGAATTGCAGCATGCATCATATAAATATAAAGTATACAGCAACTTATTTGAGTATAAAATATGATTAAAACTCAATAAAATGTTTATTTCTTGTATTCTACACCTCACCCATGCCATGCTACTTTAATGCCATGCAAAGTGTGCATCATTCATCATGGCATGATTGTTTGCTTGTCGCATTTTATTCATATGCTTGTGCACTTTATTTATGTTGTCCCTTGTGTGTTTGGTTCTTCTTCGAATAGACGCTGAGCAGGGGATATACCAAGAGACCCAGGAGCACTACCCAGATCCTTCTCTCGCTTCAACTGAGCTGCCAGGCAAGCACTACCACATGCTTGCATACATATAGTACCTATTGCCTCTATCTTATTCTTGCATCATTGAGTCGCGATTGCATTAAACTGAATCCCAAGTACTGCATAGTCTTTACTTTTAAACCCCACCGAAGCTTGTTCCTCCATTCCATGAGCCATTACTACAGGAGTTGTTTGAGCCATGCGAGTCGTAGAACAGCATGTGTAGGGTATGTGAGTGTCTGATGGATAACGAGGTACCTAAACAACTTAACCTGAGTAGTAATCGGATAACTAATGAAAGTGGCATCGGGGAGCCATATTTGCTATTTGGTTTTTCAGGCTCACTTGTGTCCCGTAGGACCCCGAGTACTTGATTCCTGTTCCTTGAATATTCGCGCTATCCACATCCGGGAGGCTTATGAACCCCCCTGAGCCAGAGCTTGATTCATTCTTATTTCTTGGGGCCACAAACTAGTTTGAGGTTTTATTTACTATCCTGTACTTATGCCATGCTTTACTGCTTTATTTAAAATTGTGCAAGGTACTGCACCTGTACTGTTTAGGTAAGCGGAGTGTTTTCGCGGTATCGACAAGCCCAGTCACATTTTCGGGTTCCCAGTCGTTCACAGCCATTGACGCAAACCTTGAGTCCGTCTCGGAGCCGGCCAACTTCGTTGCGGGTAGCTTAATGGGGTGGCCCCCTGAAATATTTCTGAATCCTGTGATCGCTTTGTCGTGAATGCCTCGTTGGGTTTTGATTTGGTTTTTCCGAGGTTGATCGAGTGTGTGTTGCTATTTGTGCACCCCTGCAGGGTAAAACTTTCTGAAAGCCGTGTCCGCGGTTATGGACGACTTGGAGCACAGTTTCTCGATCATAGACAACTATATCTAAAGTACCGCTTTTAATTTGACTAAGTACCTGACTAGTAAATAGTACAACACTCGTGGAATGGATAATAAAACTGCCAACGGATGGGGGGTTGTTCGTCCGCTTCCTCGTCGGTAAGCGAGGAGGAGGATGGATCTGTTGATATTACTGTTATAACTGTTGTTATTAATTCACGTACATCCGTCTATCTTTGGTTAGGCGGATGGTTAGCGAGTATCTATAGAATTGTTAGGGATTAACTTTTGCTGCAATTGCGTCACCCCAGGTTGTGTCCCCTTTAGAGGCATAAAGACTTGTTGAGTACCCCTAGGGTCTCACACGATAAATTGTTTGATTCAGATGAACATGTAAACTCGCAAGATGGATACCGGGAGGAGGAGACGGACGATGTGGGCAATGATCATTCGGTGTAGAGATTCCGGGAACGGGGATCCGTGAGATCTGTGGGCGGGATGTGTTTATTCATGGGGCATCTTATGCCGATTTGCGTCTTATCCGTACTCGGATCTTGTTTTCCGCTTCCGCTTGATACTCTGATGATTGGTGTATGAGGAGGTATCCTAAACTATTATATCTATCTAGGATATTTGGATCTTGTCGTATGGCGTTGCAATATTTCCTTTCTTTTTAGATGGAATGACTCTGAGAACCATTGTATGGTGGCTTGCATACATACTCATTTGTGTATGTAGTTGATCCCTTCGCCTGCCGATTACGCCGCCCGTTCTTGTCCCGATGTTCGGAAATGGTTAGGACGGCCGAAAGGTCTACCGGTGAGTGGCATTTGGGCCCCACCGTACTATTTTAACCATTTATGCTCGTCCAGGCTTGTAACTAGGAGCGTAATTCACCGAGGTAGTTACAATTGGTATCAGAGCCATCCCGCCCTTCAGGGTCTCAGCCAAATGGTCGTTGTCAGTCTAGCAAATATTTTGGTAGCTATGTATACTAGGGAAAACAAAACGCGAGAGTAGGACTGCTTCCACTTTTCTTCTTACCCACCCACCACCCTTTTTCTGGTAAGGAAGTGTAACGTTTTCAATCCTCTTCTTAAAATTCAAACTAGGATTCACGTGTTCTGGGTTTCCGTAGTACCATAGAAAGTGTGTGTGTGTGTGTGTAATTCCTTGTCTATATGTTGCATCCAATTTGTTATCACAATCTGCCTTTGGTTATCAACTGTTGGTATATTCCATACCGACAGACTATTGAAAACCGACGCGATCTATCTGACTCCTTGTTAACCGGTGCCATCTTCTTAAGGGTGTCCTTCCTTCTAGCAACTCCACATTCTGTGAAACCATCAGTTGCTAATCTCTATCTGATAAGTGATTTTGCGCATCTATTGGTATTTTAATGCTGAAAAATGCGGAAAATTTTTCTTTGATATATCTGTGTTTCCACACTCCGTTCCAGTCGTGTGTGAAACATTATCTACCTCCCTTTTATCAGCATGTCCATGCTAACTCATTCTTTTGTCACCGGCGCTTAATCCTGGAGTTTCTTTTCGTCTCCAATTCTTTTGGGCTATTTACATAACATGTGTCGATCTGATGCTGGTGATTGTAATTGGTTCTCGGCATAGCTATATGACACTTATCGTGAGTGGAATATGGAAAATGCTATCAACACTATCTTCCAAATGGTGACGGTTATCTCCTGTGATTTTGAGTACACCGTGATCATATCTATGCATATTCAAGCATCTTTGGCAATCCGGAGTTTCTCAAAGCACTACGGTGGTCTATCATCTGTCCGTCATGCTGCACATCTTTTTGAACTCCATATCTGCAAAATTCTCTTTGAGACGAGGGAATTGCATCTTTTCGTCTCTGGTAGCTTTGCTTGAGGTATGAGCTATCGTCGTTTTTTTATCCAAGATATCTTTATCTTTGTAACCGGTGATCCGATCGACAATGTGAATCAGGTGACATCTCTTTTTCTTCCGAAGGACCAGATAATCTATTCTTCCAGTGCATCTTCTTCATCACGAACCCGTGCTCTTAGTATTGATCTTTCTAAGAGCGTTGAGCTCAGGAAGTGTTCGAGCATTTGTTCGTTTCTCTCGCCTTTTGAACTTGGTATTCTGGGAATATCTTGTTAATCCATGGTGGTATATGTTGATAATATGCTTGCCTATTCCATATCAATGGAAGAACATGGAAGATCATCTATGTCTCTTTCTCTCAAGCTTCGAGAACACTGCCTGTGTGCAAAGTTCTCAAAGCGTGAATTCTGGCTTCTTAAAGTCACCTATCTCGACCACGTCCTTCTGCTAAATACATTGCTTCAATTCTGGAATTAGCAAGTCCGATGTTAATTCCATCCTCCATCTTCAACCAACCCGGAGTTTTCCTTGTTGGCAAGTTATCATCGTCGTTTCGCTAAAGATTTTCCTCAAGACCGCTAAACCTCTCTCAATCATTTCAAGAAGAACATGGATTTCTTTCACCTCAGTCTCGTCAAGTGATCTCTTGAAACCCTCTCGCTCTATCGTCTATGCTCAATCCACCGGAGGCCATGAAGACCTTCCAGATCTTGTATTCCTTCTGTTCAAGTTGGTGTTATCTTTTTCTTTATCTGTGGAATCTTGCAGTTGTTCTCCGTAATCTTCCTTCCTATCTTCTGGTGGCTTGGTACTTCCGACTTGACGACAACATCATCATCTTTATCTATCTATGAATCCGGCGAATCGTTGGCATCTATCCTTGTTTTCTAACGGAGTTCCACGAGCTCTTCTTGTCTATACCTTCAGTCTGTTTCGGTAGTTGGGTCGCATGGTTTTCTTATTCATGTGCGGAGTAATGCTTTGAGTACGGGATGGAGTAGCTACCATACCACTACTCTTATCATTCGCTCTTGTACATTGAATTGGTGAATTAATGTGATTTCACTCATTCCACGGAAGTTAGAAGTGGCCTTTATCCCGTGATACTTTTACTTCCGTCTTTGTTTTTCCGGAGTGCTCTCTCGAAGAAAGTAATCAATAATCTCTGGTTGGTGATCTCACCCTTTCTACACGGAGCAAAATCTTCAATTATCTGGTGGAAACAAACGCAAACTCTTTTCGGTCCTCGTCTTTCTACCGATGCTCGACATCCAAACAAGATGCAAGGAAACTATCTCTCTTTGATCCATCAATTCTTTTCTGTGGTAAAGCCAATTATGGTTGATGCCATCAGCCGCAAATCTATTGCGTTAGCCTCAAGGCTAAACAAAGCAATAAGTATCTCTACAATAAACTCCAGATCCTCCATATTCTTTGCTTCTCGGGATTCCACCATGATCTGGCTTCACATCCATCTCTGGAAGTTATATCCGCGCACCTCAATTGCGTGATCCTTTGGTTCTTACCGTCGCAACAAGAATCTAATCCGACGTTGTCTAACTAAATCTTTCTGTTGATATCAAGGGACTCTATTGTTTGAAGGCAATATTGTTTCCGTACTTCATTTCTTAAATCCGAGAGAAGATACGATGCTATTGTCATAGTGGTTTAAAACCTCTCCAACCTAGTCTTCCGGCGACACAAAGTTTCATCCTCTCTCGTATCAGTAAATCTTTAATCTTAACGGTGTGTCTTTCTTTATCCATGATACATCATCTTGTCCTTTCTTTCACAAGTGGTTATAGTCTTTTATCATGTTTCGTCCGCTTCCTCGTCGGTAAGCGAGGAGGAGGATGGATCTGTTGATATTACTGTTATAACTGTTGTTATTAATTCACGTACATCCGTCTATCTCTGGTTAGGCGGATGGTTAGCGAGTATCTATAGAATTGTTAGGTATTATATTTTGCTGCAATTGTGTCACCCTAGGTTGTGTCCCCTTTAGAGGCATAAAGACTTGCTGAGTACCCCTAGGGTCTCACACGATAAATTGTTTGATTCAGATGAACAGGTAAACTCGCAAGATGGATACTGGGAGGAGGAGACGGACGATGTGGGCAACGATCATTCGGTGTAGAGATTCTGGGAACGGGGATCCGTGAGATCTGTGGGCGGGATGTGTTTATTCATGGGGCATCTTATGCCGATTTGCGTTTTATCCGTACTCGGATCTTGTTTTCCGCTTCCGCTTGATACTCTGATGTTTGGTGTATGAGGAGGTATCCTAAACTATTATATCTATCTAGGATATTTCGATCTTGCCGTATGGCGTTGCAATATTTCCTTTCTTTTTAGATGGAATGACTCTGAGAACCATTGTATGGTGGCTTGCATACATACTCATTTGTGTATGTAGTTGATCCCTTCGCCTGCCGATTACGCCGCCCGTTCTTGTCCCGATGTTCGGAAATGGTTAGGACGGCCGAAAGGTCTACCTGTGAGTGGCATTTAGGCCCCATCGTACTATTTTAACCATTTCCGCTCGTCCAGGCTTGTAACTAGGAGCGTAATTCACCGAGGTAGTTACAGTTGGTACGTAGCTCCTGCGTTCTTCAGCCCAAAGGGCATCATAACAAAACAGAAGGTTCCGAAGGGGGTTATGAATGAAGTTTTGACTTTGTCAAATTCCTTCATCCGGATTTGGTGATAACCGGAATATGCGTCGAGAAAACAGAGGAGTTCTGAGCCTACCATAGAATCAATAACTTGATCAATCCTAGGTAGAGCAAATGGATCTTTGGGGCAAGCCTTGTTCAAGGTAGTATAATCAACACACATCCTTAAACCAGTGGTGTCCTTTTTAGGGACCATTACAGGATTGGCCGACCACTTAGTGTGCATGACCTCTTCTATGAATCCGGCTAACTCAAGTCGTGATAGTTCCTTAGCTATCGCCTTACGCTTTTCATTGCTGAAACATCGTAAGGACTGTTTGACGGGTTTAGTAGTCGGGTTTACATTTAAAGAGTGCTCGGCAAGTTCCCTAGGTACTCCAGTCATGTCAGATGGCTGCCATGCGAATATATCTTGATTTGCTTGGAGGAACTTGACGAGCGTGCTTTCCTATGCGCTATCTAGGCCTACGCCTATCTTGGTAACCTTGGAGGGCTCATCATCCTTCAAAGGCGTCTTCTTCGTCTCTTCTGATGCGTGAACTCTGGATTCGGCTTTGTCACCTCCTTCTTTGTTGCAGGCATCTCGGACAGATCTATGCTCTTCTTGATCTCCTGGTACTCCTGTGCGTGCAGCATGGCTTTAGCAAAGGCCGCATTTCCATCCTCGCACTCTCGCGCTTTCTTCGGGTCTCCCCTGATGGTGATCACGCTGTTGGGACCTGGAATTTTCATCATATTGTAAATGTAACACGGACGAGCCATAAAAGCCCAGTAAGCCGGACGTCCGAATATAGCGTGGTACACGCTCTTGAACGGGACCACTTCAAAGGAAAGTGCCTCTGTCCGATAGTTCTTTGGAGTTCCAAAGGTAACATCCAAAGTGATTTCTCCCAAGGAATTTTCTTGTCTTCCTAGGACAACCCCATGAAAGATCACAGAGCTATGGTTCAGCTGGGTCTCCGAGATCTTCATCCGGCATAGCGTTTCGACATACAGAATGTTAATGCTGCTGCCACCGTCCATGAGAGTCTTGGAGAAGCCATAGCCGTCAATGAGTGGATTGACGATTAAGGCGTATTTTCCTCGCCTGTGTAACTTAGGCGGATGACCAGCGCGGTTAAAGGTGATTACCACTTCCGACCAGTCCAAGAATTGAGGGATAGCCGGAACTGTTGCGTTGAGCTCATGTAGAACTGCTTCCTTGACCTTTGCTGGTTGAGATCCGAGGAAGGTGACATACGTGTCTTTCTTGGTTGGCAATTTTTTCTACCCTTCCGGCTTGGGATTTGAAGCGTCAGCTTTCTCCATGTAAGAATCTTCCTTGGTCTCTTTAACCTTTTCGGGATTGTTCTTCCCGTTCTTCCGCTTAGCACTGTAGCCAGCTGTATCATCTCTCTTAATGTCATCATTAAAACGACACTCGGCGTTTGTGTGGGACGAGCCTCCATTAGTATCTAGGTGATGCACACATGGGTTATTGGCAATGTCGGCCCAAGAGTAGGTTATGCCGGGTTGCTGGTCTCCTATACCTTGAACTCTTGACGTCTCATGACCGCGTCCGTGGCCACCGCCGCGTCCTCCTCGTCCTCCAGACCCGAAAGTGGTAGTGACACTGGCGTTTCCGCGTTGGGATTTTCTTTCGAGGTGTTCTTGCGCTTCTGAGCTTGTTGCTTTGGTTGTTTTGCCGACTGTGGCATAGCTAGGGTGTTAAGTAATCCCTCTGTGTCGTTGTCAGCATCTGCATACTTGCTCGCTGTTTCTATCATCTCTCCCAAGTTAGTGACTTTGTCACACTTCAAGCGATGACATAGTAAACCAATTGGGAGACCTGCAATGAAAGCTTCAATCGTAGTTTGGTCATTTACCTCTTCACAGGAATTCTTGGTGTCGATCCATCGTCCGAGATAATCCTGGCAAGTTTCTTCAGCTTTCTGGGTGCAACGCTGTAGGTCTCCTACCGTACAGGACCTCCGGTATGTGCCTTCGAAATTACGAAAGAACGCGCTTTGTATGTCATACCAGTTGTGGATGGTGTTCTCCAGAAGTTCATTGAGCCATGATTGTGCCGTCTTCCGCAATATAAGTGGGAGATATCGGGTTGTGACCAGGCCGTTTCCGCCTTTGGCGATGGAGCAAGCTTGGAAGAAATCCTAGAGCTAGGTATCTAGCCGAGCTATGCCATCGTAGGCTTTAATATGTCTTGAGATAGCAAATACTTCCGGGAATTTTGTAGCTCTTATGTGTGGTCCGAAGCACTTTGGGCCCACGTATATATCATCATTTTCATAGCTCTGCGCCTCTATATTGGAGTTGATCCTGTGCCTTGCGTCATTTGGGGATAAAGATCATCCTGAGTGATGGCTATGGTTGTGGTGCCTTGGAGCCGAACTTCGGCTTCTGCCACCACCTCCTCCACCACGACGCCCTCCTTGGCCTCCTTGGGAGCCGTTGTGATGTCTACTTGGTGGAGAGGGTGGAGCAGCTGGGTTATTTCCGGCTGATCGCCGACCTCTCTCTGGAGCATCATTATTCCGGTTCGGAGGAGGGTCTTCATTGTGACAAGGCCCCTGCCGGTTTGTCTCGGCACGGTGTCCGTTGTTTCCTCGCCCGTCAGCCGGACGGCTTGCATGTCTAGGAGGTGGCATTCTTTGTAGGTTCTCCTCCTGATGTTTCTATTTATCTTCTTCCATGCGGTCTTACGACTCTCGCCGGGGAGGATTCCTCGGATTTAGTGCAGCGATTGCCTCTTGCTCCGCAACTGGTTTAACGTTACGCCAGTCACGTGCAGCTTTGTGGCGCTGTCCTGAAGATTCGGTTCTTGAGTAGTTTTCTTCCCGACGGTCGGAACGATGGTGTTGTTCTGGAACACATTGGGGTCTTACGTCAGCCCAGGTCGGGTCCGTGCGACATTGGTCAAAATGGGATACCAGCTTTTGGCTTCCGGACAGGGCGACCTTTTGCTGTTCCAGGCCCTTGTTGAGTAGCGTAATGCCCAACTGAATCTGTTCTGGGCCCGGATTAACAGATAGGATTTCTCGAGATGCAATGGTGTTCTGTACTGGTGTTGGATACACCCAATCCACGTTGCTATCGCGTCGAGGCATCCCATGTTCTCCTCCAAAAAGGACTTTGTGAATTTGCGGGAACTGGTCATCATGAGTATGGCGTTGATGTTTCCTGGAGTTGTACTTCTCCGCAGTTTCCATGCATTTCTTTTCTTCCTCGAGATTTTTGGCTTCATCAAGGAGTACTTGGCGACGCGCTTCTAGGGCCTGGTCCCTTTCGTCCAGCTCTTCAGTAGTGAGTTCTGTAGCTGTAGGAATAGGTGTGGTTAATGCAGCATCGATGAGTTTACGCACACCTTCAGTGATCACGTGTCCATCCACCGACTCTTCTTTGGGCTCGTCTGGGATAAGTGCTCCATCCGAGTTTTCCTCGTATTCCTCGGCAATCACCTCCTCTGCCGGAGGGTCTTTTGCCGGGGTCTTGTTCTTCTTCTTTGCCTTCTTGGCTGCGCCGGTAGGAAAGACAGCTTTGGGCCCGTTTCCCGGAGTCAAACTTTGATTGGTACTTTCGGCCATTTGGTTCTCGGGATCATCTCCGAGATCCATGTTGTCCTGTGCTTTGGGAGAGCTTTCTCCGGATCCTTCGTCCATGTCTTCTCCTTTTGCAGCAGCTGTGGAGTTAACCTCCTCTTCATATTCCATGGAGAACTTCCGGAAATCTACCGATGTCATCGAGTCATCCGAGGAAGCCCGTAATTTGATGCTTGTTCCGATAGCCTCTAGCATGGAGTCGGTGTTATCTCCAATATCGGCGGAGCCGGATCCGGAGCCCACATATCCGACAAAGTGCGACGCACCCCCCCCTGAGATAACTTCGGTCTTCATAGTAGGGTTCATCGAAACATTTGATGGTCTCAAGGATTTCGTCTACGCCTGAGTTTTGCATCATCATGCGTCTTAGTGTGTATCCCAGGAAAGACCTGTCTGTCCCGGCGTCATTAGAGCCGGAACCATTGTTGTTGCTTTGGTCCTCCTGGATTTCAACTTCAGCGGGTGGGTCGATCTGGGATTCGGTCTCTCCAGGGAGATCCACTCCAGATTCAACTTGGACCACCAGGTCTGCTTCAGGCTCGGGTTTCTCCACTATCTCCGCAACTGGTGCGGGCTAGGTGGGATTAGGGTTTTCTGAGATCCAGAACTCGGATGCCTCCGCGGACAAAGGGGACCTAGAAATTTCTTCTGCCTCTATCATCACCGCTGGGGTGGGTGGGGCAGGTTCAGGGAAACCGATGTAAAGATCGGTCTCACCAAAATACATGATGGTGTAGGTGGTCATGGCTTCCCTAGCCGGAATCCAAGTATCGTCGAGAACGATGACAGGAACATCGCTGGCGTAGAGGAGGCGACCGACGGTGATAGTCTCACCGATTCCGATTCTTGCAGATTCCGCTCGGAACGCAGATCCGAAGCTCACTTGCCCCACGGTGGGCGCCAACTATCGTCGGATTGATGACAAGTACACCATGAGGGGGTCCTCGAGGCGTGCGGAAGAGAGGAGTGTGAGACGTACGGTGTTCCGGGATGGTGAGCACACAAGTTTACCCAGGTTCGAGTCTGCCGGCTTTGGACGGATCCTACTCCTACTAGCAATCCAGTAATACGATAGAGCCGGAATATGGGTTATAAGGCGTTCGCCTGTGCGAGTTGAGATTGTAGACTATTGTGTTGCCCTAAAGGCTCTCCCTAGGACAACTTATATAGATATCCGGCCTAGGTTTTACAAGAGAGATCTATCCGGCTACGACTAAGAGTCGGTTACAGAGTACATCTTGAACTACAAGTAACATTATGGGCCTATGTCGGTAAGTATTCTGGGCCTTCCCGTAGACGGATTGGACTCCATCTCTTCTCCCTGATTGGGCTGTCCGTGAAGCAAAGCTCTAACCCGAAGTGGGCCACCCTGGTCAGTGAGGACTGTGAGCATACCCGGAAAGTATATCCCCCACATTCGGAGCTATGAATAATTTACTATGAATTTATTACTCCAAAAGGACACTAAAACTATTTAATTAATTATGAGTTAACTGTTGCGTGAAATTTAGATCTAATCGGATATTAATAAACTATATGAAATTGTCTTCAATTGGATATATCATACATAATTTTTGGAGATAGTATGAATTTCTTATAGATTTTACAAGTTAGATCTATAATCTGCAATTTTAAATTCGAACGGAATATTCCAGGGGAATATTCCGCTAACTGGAATTAGATGCTGACCTAGTGAAGACGTGGAGGTAACAAGACAGCTGACCAGGATGACTGAATCTGGACCGTCACGATAAGATCCAGTGGCTAGGACATAAGATGGCTTCCAAATCAGCTCGATTTTGCCTTAGAAAACGTTAGAAATAGATTTGTGTTAGAGAGACAAATCCGTAGATCAAATCGAAAAACTTCCAACATGAAAGTTGTGGAGAATCATTAGATCTACCTTTTCACGAAAGGAATTTGGATTTGAAGAAACAAGTTGTAAATCTAGGAATTACGCTGTCAGATCTTAAATATTGCGTGGTGAAATTCTCTGGCTGTGATGGATGAAAAGATGTGAGGTTTGTTGGATGAAAAGAACACTCATGCACTGACACTGGTGGATCCATGTGGTTTATGAAAAGAGCACACATGCAATGACTCTAGGGCTAGTTCAGGATAAGAACACTAATGCAATGAATCTAGTCATCTGTGGTTAATGAAAAGAACACACATGAAATGACACTGGTGAATCCATATGTGGTTTGTGAAAAGAACACACATTCAATGACACTGGTGGATCCATGTGGTTTATGAAAAGAATAGAAATGCAATGACTCTGGTGAATCCATATGTGGTTTGTGAAAACAACACACATGCAATGACTCTAGTTGTGGTTCATGAAAAGAACATACATGCAATGAACTCTAGTGGATCCATATGTGGTTTGTGAAAAGAACACACATGCAATGACTCTAGTGGATCCATGTGGTTTATGAAAAGAACAGACATGCAATTACTCTAGCTATGGTTCATGAAAAGAACACACATGCAATGACACTGGTGGATCCATGTGGTTGATGAAAAGAACACAGATGCAATTACTCTAGTGGATCCATATGTGGTTTTCGAAAAGAACACACGTGCAATGACTCTAGTGCTGGTTAGGAAAAGAAGACACATTCAATGAACTCTAGTGGATCCATATGTTATTTGTGAAAAGAACACACATGCAATGACTGTAGTGGATCCATGTGGTTTATGAAAAGAACATACATGCAATGATTCTAGCTATGGTTCATGAAAAGAACACACATGAAATGACACTGGTGGATCCATGTGGTTTATGAAAAGAATAGAAATGCAATGACTCTGGTGGATCCATATGTGGTTTGTGAAAAGAACACACATGCAATCACTCTAGTTATCGTTCATGAAAAGAACGCACATGCAATAACACTGGTGGATCCAGGTGGTTCATGAAAAGAACACATATGCAATGACACTGGTGGATCCATATGTGGTTTATGAAAACAACACACATGCAATGAATCTAGTGCTCGTTTAGGATAAGAACACACATGCAATGACTCTAGTGGATCCATATGTGGTTTGTGACTAGAACAGACATGCAAGGACTCTAGTAGATCCATGTGGTTTATGAAAAGAACAGACATGCATTGACTCTATATGTGGTTAATGAAAATAACACACATGCAATGACTCTAGTGGATCCATATGTGGTTTGTGAAAAGCACACACATGCAATGACTCTAGTTGTGGTTCACGGAAAGAACACACATGCAATGACTCAAGTGGATCCATATGTGGTTTGTGAAAAGAACACACATGGAATGACTCTAGTGCTGGTTAGGAAAATAACACACATGCAATGAACTCTAGTGGATCCATATGTGGTTTGTGAAAATAACACACATGCAATGACTATATTGGATCCATGTGGTTTATGAAAAGAACAGACATGCAATGACTCTAGCTATGGTTCATGAAAAGAACACACATGCAATGACACTAGTGTATCCATGTGGTTTATGAAAAGAACACATAGCAATGACTCTGGTGGATCCATATGTTGTTTGTGAAAAGAACACACATGCAATGACACTCGTGGATCGATGTGGTTTATGAGAAGAGCACACATGTAATGACTCTAGGGATAGTTTAGGATAAGAACACTAATGCAAAGAATCTAGTGGATCCATATGTGGTTAATGAAAAGAACACACATGAAATGACACTGGTGGATCTATATATGCTTTGTGAAAATAACCCACATTCAATGACACTGGTGGATCCATGTGGTTTATGAAAAGAATGAAAATGCAATGACTCTGGTGGATCCATATGTGGTTTGTGAAAACAACACACATGCAATGACTCTAGTTGTGGTTCATGAAAAGAACACACATGCAATGAACTCTAGTGGATCCATATGTGGTTTGTGAAAAGAACACACATGGAATGACTCTAGTGGATCCATGTGGTTTATGAAAAGAATAGACATGCAATGACTATAGCTATGGTTCATGAAAATAACACACATGCAATGACACTGGTGGATCCATGTGGTTTATGAAAAGAACACACATGCAATTACTCTGGTGGATCCATATGTGGTTTGTGAAAAGAACACACATGCAATGACTCTTGTGCTGGTTATGAAAAGAACACACATGCAATGAACTCTAGTGGATCCATATGTTGTTTGTGAAAAGAACACACATGCAATGACTGTAGTGGATCCATGTGGTTTATGAAAAGAACACACATGAAACGATACTGGTGGATCCATATGTGGTTTGTGAAAAGAACACACATTCAATGACACTGGTGGATCCATGTGGTTTATGAAAAGAATAGAAATGCAATGACTCTAGTGGATCCATATGTGGTTTGTGAAAACAACACACATGCAATGACTCTAGTTGTGGTTCATGAAAAGAACACACATGCAATGACACTAGTGGATTCATGTGGTTCATGAAAAGAACACACATGCAATGACTCTGGTGGATCCATATGTGGTTTATGAAAAGAACACACATGCAATGACTCTAGTGATGGTTTAGGATAAGAACGCACATGCAATGACTCTAGTCGATCCATATGTGATTTGTGAAAAGAACACACATGCAATGACTCTAGTGGATCCATGTGGTTTATGAAAAGAACAGACATGCAACGACTCTACCTATGGTTAATGAAAAGAACACACATGCAATGACTCTAGTGGATCCATATGCGGTTTGTGAAAAGCACACACATGCAATGACTGTAGTGCTAGTTTAGGATAAGAACACACATGCAATTAGTCTAGTGGATCCATATGTGGTTTCTGAAAATCACACACACGCAATGACTCTAGTGGATCCATATTTGGTTCATGAAAAGAACACATATGCAATGACACTGGTGGATCCATGTGGTTTAGGAAAAGAACACACATGCAATGAACTCTAGTGGATCCATATGTGGTTTGTGAAAATAACAAACATGCAATGACTATAGTGGATCCACATGGTTTATGAAAAGAACAGACATGCAATGACTCTAGCTATGGTTCATGAAAATAACACACACGCAATGACA
This sequence comes from Avena sativa, assembly GCA_916181665.1. Classification (NCBI taxonomy): domain Eukaryota; kingdom Viridiplantae; phylum Streptophyta; class Magnoliopsida; order Poales; family Poaceae; genus Avena; species Avena sativa. Next base: position 336,751,847 of record OV702289.1, read on the forward strand.
CTGGTGGATCCATGTGGTTTATGAAAAGAACACACATACAATGACTTGAGTGGATCCATATGTGGTTTGTTAAAAGAACACACAAGGAATGACTCTAGTGCTGGTTAGGAAAATAACACACATGCAATGAACTCTAGTGGATCCACATGTGGTTTGTGAAAAGAACACACATGCAATGACTATAGTCGATCCATGTGGTTTATGAAAAGAACAGACATGCAATGACTCTAGCTATGGTTCATGAAAAGAACACACATGAAATGACACTAGTGTATCCATGTGGTTTATGAAAAGAGCACATATGCAATGACTCTGGTGGATCCATATGTGGTTTGTGAAAATAACACACATGCAATGACTCTACTTGTGGTTCATGAAAAGAACACAAATGCAGTGACACTAGTGGATCCATGTGGTTTATGAAAAGAGCACACATGCAATGACTCAAGGGATAGTTTAGGACGAGAACACTAATGCAATGAATCTAGTGGATCCATATGTGGTTAATGAAAAGAACACACATGAAATGACACTGGTGGATCCATATGTGGTTTTTGAAAACAACACACATTTAATGACACTGGTGGATCCATGTGGTTTATGAAAAGAATAGAACTGCAATGACTCTGGTGGATCCATATGTGGTTTGTGAAAACAACACACGTGCAATGACTCTAGTTGTGGTTCATAAAAATAACACACATGCAATGAGCTCTAGTCGATCCATATGTGGTTTGTGAAAAGAACACAAATGAAATGACTCTAGTGGATCCATGTGGTTTATGAAAAGAACGGACATGCAATGACTCTAGCTATGGTTCATGAAAAGAACACACATGCAATGACACTGGTGGATCCATGTGGTTTATGAAAAGAACACACATGCAATTACTCTGGTAGATCCATATGTGGTTTGTGAAAATAACACACATGAAATGACTCTGGTGCTGGTTACGAAAAGAACACACATGCACTGAACTCTAGTGGATCCATATGTTGTTTGTGGAAAGAACACACATGGAATGACTGTAGTGGATCCATGTGGTTTATGAAAAGAACATACATGCAGTGACTCTAGTTGTGGTTCATGAAAAGAACACACATGAAATGACACTGGTGGATCCATCTGGTTTATGAAAACAATAGAAATGCAATGACTCTGGTGGATCCATATGTGGTTTGTGAAAAGAACACACATGCAATCACTCTAGTTATGGTTCATGAAAACAACACAAATGCAATGACACTGGTGGATCCATGTGGTTCATGAAAAGAACACACATGCAATGACTCTGTGGATCCATATGTGGTTTATGAAAACAACACACATGCAATGAATCTAGTGCTCGTTTAGGATAAGAACACACATGCAATGACTCTAGTGGATCCATATGTGGTTTGTGAAAAGAACAGACATGCAAGGACTCTAGTGGATCCATGTGGTTTATGAAAAGAACAGACATAATAATGACTCTATATGTGGTTAATGAAAATAACACACATGCAATGACTCTCATGGATCCATATGTGGTTTGTGAAAAGCACACACATGCAATGACTCTAGTGCTAGTTTAGGATAAGAACACACACGCAATGACTCTAGTGGATCCATATGTGGTTTGTAAAAAGCACACACATGCAATGACTCTAGTTGTGGTTCATGAAAAGAACACACAGGCAATGAAACTGCTGGATCCATGTGGTTTATGAAAATAACACACATACAATGACTCTAGTGCTAGTTTAGGATAAGAACACACATGCAATGACTCTAGTGGATAAATATGTGGTTTGTGAAAAGAACACACATGCAAGGACTCTAGCGGATCTATGTGGTTTATGAAAAGAACAGAAATGCAATGACTCTATATGTGGTTAATGAAAATAACACACATGCAATGACTCTAGTGGATCCATATGTGGTTTGCGAAAATCACACACATGCAATGACTCTAGTGCTAGTTTAGGATAAGAACACACACGCAATGACTCTATTGGATCCATATGTGGTTTGAGAAAAGCACAAACATGCAATGACTCTATTGGATCCATATGTGGTTCATTGAAAGAAAACACGGGCAATGGCGTTGGCGGATCCATGTAGTTTATGAAAAGAACACACATGGAATCACTCTAGTGGATCCATATCTAGTTTGTGAAAAGAACACACATGCAATGACTCTAGTTGTGGTTCATGAAAAGAACACACATGCAATGACACTAGTGGATCCATGTGGTTCATGAAAAGAACACACATGCAATGACACTAGTGGATCCATGTGGTTTATGAAAAGAGCACACATGCAATGACTCTAGTGCTAGTTTAGGATAAGAATACTAATGCAATGAATCTAGTGGATCCATATGTGGTTAATGAAAAGAACAAACATGAAATGATACTATGGATCCATATGTGGTTTGTGAACAGAACACACAATTAATGAAACTGGTGGAACCATGTGGTTTATGAAAAAGATAGAAATGCAATGACTGGTGGATGCATATGTGGTTTGTGAAAACAGCACACATGCAATGACTTTAGTTGTGGTTCATGAAAAGAACACACATCCAATGACACTAGTGGATTCATTTGGTTCATGAAAAGAACACACATGCAATGACTTGGGTGGATCCGTATGTGGTTGATGAAAAGAACACACATGCAATGACTCTAGTGCTGGTTTAGGATAAGAACACACATGCAATGACTCTACTGGATCCATATGTGGTTTGTAAAAAGAACACAAGTGCAATGACTCTAGTGAATCCATGTGTTTTATGAAAAGAACATACATGCAATGACTCTAGCTATGGTTAATGAAAAGAAAACACGTGCAATGGCTCTAGTGGATCCGTATGCGGTTTGTGAAAAGCACACACATGCAATGACTGTAGTGCTAGTTTAGGATAAGAACACACAAGCAATTAGTCTAGTGGATCCATATGTGGTTTCTGAAAAGCACACACATGCAATGACTCTAGTGGATCCATATTTGGTTCATGAAAAGAACACATATCCAATGACACTTGGGGATCCATGTGGTTTAGGAAAAGAACACACATGCAATGAACTCTAGTGGATCCATATGTGGTTTGTGAAAAGAACACACATGCAATGACTCTAGTTATGGTTCATGAAAAGAACACACATGCAATGACACTGGTGGATCCATGTGGTTTATGAAAAGAACACACATGCAATGACTCTAGTGCTAGTTTAGGATAAGAACACACATGCAATGACTCTAGTGGATCCATATGTGGTTAATTAAAAGAACACACATGCAATGACACTTGTGGATCCATATGTGTTTGGTTAAAATAACACACATTGAATGACACTGGTGGATCCATGTGGTTTATGAACAGAAAGAACATGCAATGACTCTGGTGGATCCATATGTGTTTTGTGAAAAGAACAGACATGCAATGACTCTTGTTGTGGTTCATTAAACGAACACACCTGCAATGACACTGCTGGATCCATGTGGTTCATGAAAAGAACACACATGCAATGACTCTGGTCGATCCAATGTGGTTTATGAAAAGAGCACACATGTAATGACTCTAGTGTTGGTTTAGGATAAGAACACACATGTAGTGACTCTAGTGGATCCATATGTGGTTTGTGAAAAGAACAAACATGCAACGACACTAGTGGATCCATGTGGTTTATGAAAAGAACAGACATGCAAATACTAGCTGTGGTTAATGAAAAGAACACACATGAAATCACTCTAGTGGATCCATATGTGGTTTGTGAAAAGCACACACATGCAATGACTCTAGTGCTAGTTTAGGATAAGAACGCACTTGCAATGACTCTAGGGGATCCATATGTTGTTTGTGAAAAGCACACACATGCAATGACTCTAGTGGATCCATATGTGGTTAATAAAAAGAACACCCAAGCAATGATACCGGTGGAGCCATGTGGTTTATGAAAAGAACACACATGCAATGACTCAAGTGGATCCATATGTGGTTTGTGAAAAGAACACACATGCAATGACTCTAGTTGTGGTTCATGAAAAGAACACACATGCAATGACACTGGTGGATCCATGTGGTTTATGAAAATAACACACATGCAATGACTCTAGTGCTAGTTTAGGATAAGAACACACATGCAATGACTCTAGTGGATCCATATGTGGTTAAAGAAAAGAACACACATGAAATGACACTGATGGATCCATATGTGGTTTGTGAAAAGAACACACATTCAATTACACTAGTGGATCCATGTGGTTTATGAAAAGAACAAACATGCAATGACTTTGGTGGATCCATCTGTGGTTTGTGAAAAGAACAGGCATGCAATGACTCTAGTTATGGTTCATGAAAAGAACACACATGCAATGACACTGGTGGATCCATGTGGTTCATGAAAAGAACACGCATGCAATGACTCTAGTGTATTCATATGTGGTTTATGAAAAGAACACACATCCAATGACTCTAGTGCTAGTTTAGGATAAGAACGCACATGCAATTACTAGTGGATCCATATGTGGTTTGTGAAAAAAACACACATGCAATGACTCTAGTGGATCCATGTGGTTTATGAAAAGAACAGACATGCAATGACTGTAGCTGTGGTTAATGAAAAGAACACACATGCAATGACTCTACTGGATCCATGTGTGGTTTGTGAAAACCACACACATGCCATGACTTTGTTGGATCCATATGTGGTTAGTGAAAACAACACACATGCAATGACTCTAGTTGTGGTTCATGAAAAGAACACACACATGCAATGACACTGGTGGATCTATGTTGTTTATGAAAAGAACACACATGCAATGACTCTAGTGGATCCATATGTGGTTTGTGAAAAGAGCATACATGTAATGACTCTAGCTGTGGTTCATGAAAGAACACACATGTAATGACACTGGTGGATCCATATGTGGTTTGTGAAAAGAACACACATGCAATGACTCTGGTGGATCCAGGGTTGGTTTAGGAAAAGAACACACATGCAATGACTCTATTGTTTGGTTTAGGATAAGAAGACACATGCAATGACTCTAGTGGATCCATTTGTGCTTTGTGAAAAGAACACACATGCAATGACTCTAGTGGATCCATATGTGGTTTCTGAAAAGAACACACATGCAATGACTCTAGTTGTGTTTCATGAAAAGAACACACATGCAATGACACTTGCGAATCAATGTGTTTTATGAAAAGAACACACATGCAATGACTCTGGTGGATCCGTATGTGGTTTAGGAAAAAAGACACATGCAATGACTCTAGTGCTGGTATAGGAGAAGAACACAGATGCAATGACACTGGTGGAATCATATGTGGTTTAGAAAAAGAACACACATGCAATGACACTAGTGGATCCATATGTGGTTTAGGAAAAGAACATGCTGGTAATGACTCTTGTGCTGGTTTAGGATAGGAAAACACATGCAATGACACTGGTGGATCCATATGTGGTTTGTGAGAGGAACACACATTCAATGACACTGGTGGATCCATGTGGTTTATGAAAAGAACAGACATGCAATGACTCTAGTGCTGGTTTAGGATAAGAACACACATGCAATGACACTGGTGGATCCATATGTGGTTTGTGAAAAGAACACACATGTAATGACTCTAGTGTTGGTTTAGGATAAGAACACACATTCAATGACTCTAGTGGATCCATATGTGGTTTGTGAAAAGAACACACATGCAATGACTCTAGTGGATCCATGTGGTTTATGAAAAGAACATACTGTCAATGACTCTAGTGCTGGTTTAGGATCAGAACACACATGCGATAACACTAGTGGATCCATATATGGTTTGTGAAAAGAACACACATGTAATGACTCTGGTGGATCCATATGTGGGTTAGGAAAAGAACACACATGCAATGACTCTAGTGTTGGTTTAGGATAAGAACACACATGCAATGACTCTAGTGGATCCATATATGGTTTGTGAAAAGAACACACATGCAATGACTCTAGTGGATCCATGTGGTTTATGAAAAGAACATACTAGAAATGACTCTAGTGCTGGTTTAGGATCAGAACACACATGCGATAACACTAGTGGATCCATATGTGGTTTGTGAAAAGAACACACATCTAATGACTCTGGTGGATCCATATGTGGTTTAGGAAAAGAACACGTATGCAATGACTCTAGTGTTGGTTTAGGATAAGAACACACATGCAATGACTCTAGTGGACCCATATGTGGTTTGTGAAAAGAACACACATGCAATGACTCTAGTGGATCCATGTGGTTTATGAAAAGAACATACTGGCAATGACTCTAGTGCTGGTTTAGGATCAGAACACACATGCAATGACACTGGTGGATCCCTATGTGCTTTGTGAAAAGAACACACATTCAATCACACTGGTGGATCCATATGGTTTATGAAAATAACAGACATGCAATGACTCTGGTGGATCCATACGTGGTTTGTGAAAAGAACAAACATGCAATGACTCTAGTTGTGGTTCATGAAAATAACACACATGCAATGACACTGGTGGATCCATGTGGTTCATGAAAAGAACACACATGGAATGACTCTAGTGGATCCATATGTGGTTTATGAAAAGAACACACATCCAATGACTCTAGTGCTGGTTTAGCATAAGAACACAAATGCAATGACTAGTGGATCCATATGTGGTTTGTGAAAAGAACACACATGCAATGACTCTAGTGGATCCATGTGGTTTATGAAAAGAACAGGCATGCAATGACTCTAGCTGTGGTTAATGAAAAGAACACACAAGCAATGACTCTAGTGGATCCATATGTGGTTTGTGAAAAGCACACACATGCAATGACTCTGTCGGATCCATGTGTGGTTTGTGAAAAGAACACACATGCAATGACTCTAGTTGTGGTTCATGAAAAGAACACACATGCAATGACACTGGTGGATCTATGTGGTTTATGAAAAGGACACAAATGCAATGACTCTTGTGGATCCATATGTGGTTTAGGAAAACAACACACATGCAATGAATCTAGTCCTGGTTTAGGAGAAGAACACACATGCAATGACACTTGTGCAATCATATGTGGTTTAGAAAAAGAACACACATTTGATGACACTGGTGGATCCATATGTGGTTTAGGAAAAGAACACACATGCAATGACTCTTGTGCTGGTTTAGGATAGGAACACACATGCAATTGCACTGGTGGATCCATATGTGGTTTGTGAAAAGAACGCACATGCAATGATACTGGTGGATCCATGTGGTTTATGAAAAGAACAGACATGCAATGACTCTAGTGTTGGTTGATACATCCATTTTGCATCACTATTCTATATCATAATTTACTGTTATTCATTGATATATTTCATATTAAGAGATGATACTTATTTTATTTCATCTATTTTTGCATGGTTGATGACTTTTGGAGCATGGACCGCTCCAGTCAGGATTCTGACGAAAAAGGTGATGTTTGGAGGCAAAATTCGCGAAGATCAGAAAATACAGGAAAATACATGGAAAATATCATTTTTCTAGAAGACGATGAAAGCCAGAAGGGGAAGCGGAGATGGGAAACAGGGGGCCCACACCACCCCCTAGCGCGGGCCACCCTAGGCCACGCCACCAGTTGGTGTGGCTGCCATGGTCCACCCCTGGATCTCCCCTGTGGCGTATATTATCCTCCCAAAACCCTAAGACTCGAGGAGCAACCATAGAAAGATTTCGCCACCTCTGAGGGACGGAAAACACTGAGAGAGAAAGATCCCTCCGGCAGACAAAATTCTGCCGGGGGAATTCCTTGCCGGAGAGGTGAGATCGTCGCCATCAACACCACCATCAAGCTGGACTTCATCGGGATCATCATCATCATATCACTAGCATCATCTCCACCAGCACCATCATCACCACCTCCATACCGCTGTAACGATTGGGTTGAATCTTGCATAGTTCTTAGGGGAAACTTTCCCGGTGTTGATTACTCCTTGTAGTTGATGCTATTGAGTGAACCGTTGAATTATTGTTTATGTTCATATTGTTATACATCATTATTTTATCTCTGATCATGATCCATATGATGTCTTGTGAGTAGTTCGTTTAGTTCTTGAGGATATGGGAGAAGTCATGTTGTTAGTAGTGGAATTGTGTTGAGAAAGATTCAATAGTTTGATATTTAAGTTGTGGTGTACTTATTCTAGTGGTGTCATGTGAATGTCGACTACATGACACGTCACCTATATGGGCCTAGGGGAATGCATTGTGTATTTGGCTACTAATCGTAGGGGTTGCCGGAGTGACAGAAACCTGAACCCCCGTTAGGAAATCATTGCACAAGGGACGTCAGGGTCTTAGAGTTTAGAGCTGTGGTTAGGTCTCTACCTTAATTACTTTCTTATACTTGCGGATGCTTGCAAGGGGTATAATCACAAGTATGTATTATTCCTAGGAAGGTCGGTACATTAGCACAGGTTCACCCACACAACTAAAGAAGATTAATCAACTATATGAAGCGAAAGCACTTGACGATATTCCCGTGTGTCCTCTAGAACTTTTGGTCATCTTAAGTAATACAACTGGCTTGTCCTTTGCTGAATACAGGATTGGGCCACTTGCTGCATTTATTCTTATTGTCTTTTATTTACTCATACTTTATTTACTTGCATTATCAAAAAACCCTAAAAATCCGTTTGCTAAGTAATTACAGAGAATTCCTGCTCCAAGCCACTAGCCAACACCTTCTGCTCCTCGTTGGGTTCGACACTCTTACTTATAAAAAATACTGCGATACACCCCCTATACTTGTGGGTCATCAATACTATTTTCTGTCGCCGTTGCCGGGGAGTGAAGTGCTATTGGAGAGTGGAACTGGTAAAGGAAACTTCTACTGTGAGTATTGTTTATTTTTGTTAGTTGCTTTATTTTCAATATGGATAATTCGCTGAGTTTCTTATTTCGTAATGCTACTACCACTGCTAAGGTAGTAGATGAACCACCACCTGCTGAGAATGATACTTTTAAAATACCTACAAGAATTATTGACCGTGTTATGGATAATTATTATGTTGGAGATGGAACTGTCCATCCTGGTGGTCATTTGCTCTTTATACACAAATTATGCGAGATATTCAGGTGTGCAGGTATTACTATAGCTCAAGTCAAGAACAATTTATTCTCATTATCACTGAAAGGAAGAGCTGAAGAATGGTATAAGCTGCTGAAGAGTGGTCAAGCTTTTGAATGGGAGGAAATAGTACCCCTCTTTTATTCAAAATTTTATCCTCCTAGTGAGATTCATAGAGATCGGAATCAAATATACAACTTTTGGCCTCTTGATGGAGAGAGTATAACTCAAGCTTGGGGGAGATTGAAGTTACTAATGCTCAAATGTCCCATTCATGAGCTCCCCAACAATATTATTATCAATAACTTTTATGCAAGGCTTTCTCTTCATGATAAGGATTTATTGGATGCCTCTTGTGCTGGATCATTCAATCGCATGGAAGAAGAAGCCAAATGGGATCTTCTGGACCATATTCAAGACAATGCTGAAGCATGGGAGAATGACAAAGGAAGAAAGTCAGGTATAAATTATGATTATGAATGCATTGAATCTTTTATGGGAACTGATAACTTTCAAAATATTAAAAATACTTATGGTCTAGACTCTCAAGCTATTGCAACTTATTTTAAGGATTTTGCTTCCTATATTGAAGTTCCTAAAAAGAAGTGGAATAAGTATCATGAACCATATAAATATATTGCTAAGTGTGTTCCTGCAAGAAATACTGAAGTTTATACTGCTAATCATGCTTTACCAGAACCTTACAATTAGGAAATTCCTTTTCCAGTTAAGATAAAGGAACATTCTATGATAGCTAGTATGGTTAATGAATGTACGAATAAAGCTGTTGAACCTGATAAACAAAATGATGAACCTATAATAACGAATGTGAAAGATTTTGTCACTAAATATGAAGAAGATGGACACACTATCCTCTGTAAGTATATCCCTAATATTGTTTGACAAAGTAGTGTTATGAGAGATAGTGTCCCTGTGTTTTCTGTTAGGATAAGTGATCATTGCTACAACGGTTCTTGTGATAGTTACATTATTAAGTTTATGCATGATACTGAAAGTTATTATGAGAGAGGAAAGACTGTTCTAATGCATCTTAATAATATCAAGTTTCCTTGTTTTATGCTGAAAGTTTTTATGTTGCACTTCCTTTGCCTTCCTATGCTAGTAACCTCTGGTTTCAACAACTTGTTTGTTTACAAAATTCACTTGCATAGGAAGTGGGTTAGACTTAAACATGTATATTTTTTCTTCTTTATGCTCTATTTCACTTCAATTCATATTCCTATGGGAGCTTCATTGAAATTATCATGCCCATCTTAATGGCTATAAAGAAATAGCTTTTTGGGAGACAACCCAATATATTCTTACTTTCAGTTTGTTTTTGTTTCTTTGAGTCTTGGAAGTTATTGTTTCAGCAATAACCTCTCCTTATCCTTTTTGTTTGATTTTCGTGTCAAGATCAACCTCTAATGAGAGAGAAGTAAGATTTGGGGAAGTTGCTGTCCCGAAACAGATTTTTGTGCTTCACCGTAAAAATTCGTGAGAGATCTCTATGTAACATCCCAATTTCAGCAACCCTGATTAGTTGCCCAGAATGCAAAAATCAGGGGAAACAAAAACTTTTTATTGTTTAGTGATGAAGTGTTTGCCTGTTGTTTGACAATGTTTATCCTTATGAATGTGTATCAGAAGATATACTCCTTACCTCAACATCAGTTGACAAAAGCTATTTAACAAAACTGTCCTGGCTTATTTTACATATTCTCAAACGTTCTGGCATTTCAAAACCTGAGCCAAGATACCTTTACAACCTCCACCCTTTTTAGTAGCTTCTATTTCTCCAAACTATGGAGAGCAACCTATTATAATCTCCTTATGTTTTCAAGACAGACCTTCAACTAATCTTATCTCTAGGTTTCCCAAAACCTCTTTTTAAAGCTTTTGAATTCTACTCTTGGTAGAGATACCAAGGACTCTCACCTGACTCCACCCACAACCTTTTCAAAATACCAATCCTTACCTCGAGCTAGGCTTGATGGTAACCCCTAGTAGTAGGTTTTCTTTGTTTGTAAGATGAGTTGCCTTGATTTGTCTGCTTAGGAGATAGTATGAGCTACTCTAGGAGCTCATCACTAGGGTCAAGATGTTTCCAAATCACCACACCCTAAGCAAGAATACAAATCTGGATCAGATCTCTAGCTACTAGGTGATCATCTAAAACCCCTAACCACACCCCTTCTAAAGTGATCCCTCCTAGGAGCTTCCAAGTCAATGAAAACCAGTATCAAGCAAGGATCCTTCCTACTCAATCTACACTTAAACATCATCCACTTGATGATGCTTTTGTACCTTGCAACCCACCAAAATCACCACCACCCACATTCTAGTCAAAAAACCCTAAATCTGCCAAATATGGCTAAGTCTGGAATCTGTTTCAACGTCGCCTTTTTGAATGTCTCCTTTTCTCAACCCTTGTGCATTTTTGAAAATTAATTTGAACCATCTTGTTAACCGTCCTAAGTACTACCAAGTACCACTCTTGCCCTTGGTTAGATCATCCTCCAACCCACTTCTTCTTGATGGTTTTGCAGGCAGGAAAATAACTTTTCCTGCAAATCTTATCAACATGCCTACTTTGACAGAAGCTCACACCATCATCCAACCTTCTACTAACAAACTCTTCACATGGTTGTGTTCTACTCATATAGGTCTATCAATATATACTTCACTTGTTCCAAGTGGATCTTTGTGCTACTTAAACCCACAAGGTTTTGAAGGCTAGTTGATAATCTGCCTTGGCAGGCTTATTTTATCCAAAGTTTGAAATCAATTCTTGGTGAGATCAAGCAGGATCAAGCTCAAACCTCTACATCATTGAAATCTACATCACTTGGTCTATCCATCCATATAACCCATGCCCCAAGGGGAGCCTTGAGCTCCAAGATCCAACAAGGTTTTGGTGGCATGAAAACAATCTTACCCAAGATCCTTAAATCTCTAGTTTTCACCAAAATCAACTTGGATTCTCCTATCCCAAGGTTGCAATGCTTGTTACACATTTTCTACATCATCTACCTTGATCATCAAGATTTATCAAATTTTATCCATATTATTTATGGACCAAATCTATTTAATTCTTTTAATAGACAAAATCTCCAAAACTCCTTTCCCAATGGAAAGTTTGGTTTTTGCCAAAACACTTCTCCAAAATTTTGCTCAATTGAGGTCCATATATCATACCCTACATTCCCATCTCAAACATAAGTATTTTTGAGATCCTTTATTATTCCTATTTTCCTTTTTTCTCAAATGGCAGAAATGGAATAATAATAGTTTTAAATACTTTTAAGCCTCCATAAATCTTGGGAAAAATTCCCTAAGTGTGTATTCACATTTAGGACCATCTCAAATCAAAAACTCAAATTTTCCAATTCAAAAATATCAAATAAATTCCTAAAAACCATTTCTGCACCATTTGAAAATGTGATATAAAGTGGACCAAACTTCATCCAATAATTCCCAAATAATTCAAGGAGATGTACCTGAACCATATCCACCTACCAGCACCCTCACCTCATCTTTCCAAGATCAAAAATCTTGAAGTTCTTCATGATCATGGATATGGCCAAGTGTGGCCATTATTCAAAACCTTGACCCAAGTTAAATCCAAACTTTCTCAAGCTTGTTCAATACTCCTCCACAGCAACCCTCACTCCTACTCTGGTCGAAAACACTGTAGAATCACTGTAGCAAGACCTAAACCTTGTCTCCTGGTGCTTCGGAGCTATTCTAAAGAGAAAGACATACATATATGGCCAAATCTTGCTAACTTATTGTGCTGCAGCATCAGCCACCCCACCTCCTCTCTGTCTCCTGCACGACCCAGTGCCCTCTCCATCGCCCATGGCAACCAATGAGGAGCCCCAAGACCTGCCCTAGCTCCTCAATAAGCTATGTCCACCATGGACCTCACCCTTCTGTTTATATGGCTAGAGGCCATCATCCTCTCCCTCCCACCTACCTTCCCCTACACCCCACTCCCTCTCCCTTTCCCTGTCTTGCCAGAGAAAGGAGAGAAGAAAGCTCTCGGCCATGGCACAAATCTGAGCATAGCTCTCTCTACTCCCTCTTTCCCTCTAGTTTTCGCTCTGGACTGATCTACTCCTCAAGGCTGGCCTGACCCTACTCTTTACTTCGACATGCAGTAGCTTCTGGATCTTCCTCCGGTGAGCCCCATCGCCGTCATCTCAGGCATGCACGCTCCAGCCTCACCCCATGGAAAAGCTCGGCCCTGCCGTCCCTCTACGGGCTCGTCGCCGACCACCACATCGCCTCGCAGCCTCGCCGTCGTCATGCATGCCTCCCCGGGGCTGCCCTGGTGAGCACCGACAAGCTCTCCCGGCGCGGCACCCCGCCCTTCCGCCCATCCCCGGAGTCGGAGAAGAGTGTCGCGTTACCCTAGACCATCCCCAGCGCCCCTCTGATCCCCCAAGGTGATCTACTGCGTCACCCCGTCGCCCTAGGGTTTTCTCTGGGCCGCCGCCTGGACAGAGGTGGACGACGAACACCCACCGTAGATCTGCACTTGATCTAGGGGCCACCAGCGCACCATACCCATTTGCCTCAAGGATCTGCTGACAGCCGAGGCCCAGCTGTCAGCTTCAAATGCTCCTTCCCGCGTGCATCGGCGCGAGCCGGGACGGCCGAGCCACGCTGTGCAGCCCAGTTCCCTCACATTCGGCCCACCAACCCTTTGTTCCTTTTTCTTTTTAGCTAAATTTCCTATCCAGATCTGTAGGTTTAGTTTAATTCCTTTTTTAAATTGAAAAACAACTCTAATTGCCTTGAAACAAATATTCCTAGGTAAATGAATGTTTTCTTAAACATTCAGAGCCTAAAGTTTTACCAAATATTAATTTCAAATTTTCTGGAAATTAATCTACCAGAACATATCCTGTTTAGTAAATAAATTCCTTAGAGAGTTTCACATTTCCAAATTGGGTAAACCAAACTTTCTATGGTAGGTATATCAGATACCTACCTCATGGCATTAATATTTTCCCAAGGGGAACTGTTGTTTGCATGCGGCAATATTAACAATTAGTCCCTAGTTTTGTCTTTAGAAAATTCTTGAGATCAAACCAACTTGGGTATGGACCTAAATCAACCTCCCAGTGATATGGTACATCATTCCCTATCAATATCAAGGAGATCTCTATTTGTTGATCTTCTGTTGATTTTGAAGGAATTAAACAGTTCTGTATATAAGGTTATCACTAGATAAATTGCTACAGTAGCTCTGCAACTCCAAAAATAGTAATTCCAATTTGTACTGGAAGGTATTTGCAATACTTATCCATTACCCTTTACCTCATATAAATTTGCTCTGTAAAATAAATCTAGTGAAAAAGACAAATCCCTTTCAAAACTGCCTTTGGGAATTTCCTGAGGGCATTCTGGTAATTATCTTAAACTAATTCCAACTCTCTGTGAACCATTACCTCAAACCTTACCTACCCATCCAAGTAAATATTTTTTGGACCTCCAGAACTTTTCTAGTGACTTATTTCCTAAAACTAGAGCTTTTATCACTAGAATATTCATAAGAAATTAAAGAAAAGTGATAAAATAGTGAAACCACTTTTGTTGGTTTCATTTTATCAACTCCTATCTGTTGGTATCATTTTTACACAATGGTATCATACAGATTATGTCCTTGGTCCAAAACCCCTCTTAGGTAGTTCCTCGGCTATAAATCCTAAGGGATTTTCTTCCATGTTTCCAATACAAGGCCAATCTTATTAAATCCATTCTTCCTAAGACCTACTGATTTGTAAACTTGTATTGTTCATTGTTTGTTGTATGTATTGCTGCTTGAATGCCTTGTGTTGATTGTGCTCTTGCTTGTTTGCATGTGTGCTCCCTGACGACGATAGTTGCGATTATCTCAGAGATCAGAAGAAGATGGTTATTATTGTATATTATTGGGTATTCTAAGAAGAAGTCCAGGGACAATTATGCCATATTTCTAATCTCAGGCAAGCCACCCTTCCCGAATTCCGATACTTGTCCTACTCTTTTTATTACCTGTTTTGTACCTCCTTTATAAATTGCATTATTTATCTACATGTCTTGTTTCGTAAATACTGCGCTAATGACTTGGCCCCTCCAAGTTATGACTTGGTGTCCCTCGTGGCACCACCCTGATGTAAACCTACCACTTACCCCCTTTAGATCGAGGTTATGA
Organism: Avena sativa; assembly: GCA_916181665.1. Classification (NCBI taxonomy): domain Eukaryota; kingdom Viridiplantae; phylum Streptophyta; class Magnoliopsida; order Poales; family Poaceae; genus Avena; species Avena sativa. The sequence continues at coordinate 336,767,145 of OV702289.1, forward strand.
GGATTAACATCCTACCTCATTGGAAACCACGAATTTTCATTGAATAAACGGTTTTGGGATTTACCCTACTACAAATGTTCAAAAACTGCTGTGTAAAACCCATGGGAAGAGGCATCGTTCCAAGCGGATGTTTTAACTAAAGGCGTGGTGATGATGAGAAATGAGAAAATGGACAAGAGAAAGAGAAGGGATGTTCTACGCCTTTACCAGAACAATTTAGCAGTGCAACCACATTAGCTCAGGTGCTGGGGCTTAGCTCGTAGTTTGTCTTCTTTAGCCGAGGCAGCTTGTACAATGCTTATTGGGAGAAATCCCTTGAATTCCGGGCAGGCGCTAACAGTTCTACGGATCTAGAGCCTGGAGCTTGCTTCGGCAAGAGTGAGCCAGTCTTGGCAGGAGTGTCGGTGCAACAATTGGGTCTCCCATGGACGGTATGACTTAGGTAGTTCAGAAGGAAGTGGAGTCACCAAGTTAAGGTATACACCAAGCTGCGGTTTGGGTATACGCGTGTACGGAAGGCAGGACTATGGCGGGGGCCACATACTCGTTGCTGGGGAGAACAAACCCAAAAGGAAAAGCAGCCTTTGCTAGGGTCGACAAGCGAAAGGTTAGGTTTGATTATCCGAACCCCCATCTACCGTGTGTAGTGGGTCGTGGTTTTATCCCGGCGGATGTATTGATTCTTGTGGGGAAAGTGCACAAACTCTACAGAGTATAATCTATTCGAATAGCCGTGTCCATGGTCAAGGACGGTTGGAAATGTGATGGCTAGGAGTACCCAAATGGTGGTTTTCGGAAAAATGGATGAAAGTATGGAGGTTCCGAGGGGACCTGAGTTTAAAGTTTTGTTTTGACCAGAGGCGGTCAAAGAGGTTTAAAAAGGGTTTTAATCCAAAACTGTTTTCAAAAAGGTTTTCAACAAGGATATGGGGATATCCTGCTTTATAAAACGGAGGCATGTTTTTCAAAACTCTTTTTCAACAAAGATATAGAGATGCCTTAACTACAACAGATGATCTAGGCTTTTCAAAAACAAGCCTAGATAGAGCTATCTCACCACAGCCAGATTGCATTACCTTGTTTAACTTATCTTGGTGGTTTGTGAGTACATTCAAACATACTCACTAGCATTGTCCCTGGCTATTAACTTGGTCAGATTTCAAGAAGAAGGCGGTGATGAAAATTATGCGAACTAGGACGTTCTCCTAGTCAGTTGTCGGTGTGTTGAGGCATGATTGGGCTCTGCGCGTGATGATGTTTCGCTGCTGAAGATGGTATATCCATAACGGCATTTATGTAAGTCTTGTAATTCGGTATGTCTCGGATGTTGTAATGATACTTGTCGGTTATGTTCCACGGCTCACTGATCATGGGAACATGGATATATACATAATAGGGATTTCTTGGATGATTAATCCGGGGGCCCCACACTCTGTACATCGGATTGAGCTGTAATTTTTTGTGCTTCTGCCCCAGGTTGTTATTTAACTTTTGTTAGTTTTGCACTTTTTGATTTGAGCAACAGAAGATTTTCTAAAAAAATGATCTTTACCTGCTGGTCCGTTTTGACAGTTTTTTCCACTCTTGCATTTGCTTCTTAAGTCGATTTCCTTTTTAAATTATTTTTGGGTTTTCGGAAGGAGTTGCTACAGTAGCTTATGTTTTGATGGATTTCAGTTGAATTTGGACTTAAAAAGGTTTATTACCTCGCTTAAACTAATGTTGCTAATGAGAATTGTGTGAAGTTTTGTGTGGAAGAAATTTCCAGGTAGGTGGAGAAAATGGTGTAATAAGAAAGTGAAAGTGTTCATGACTCAAGAAATATGAGTATGAAGATGAAGATATTGATGTTATTCAAGCGGTGACTTCGGAATAATCTACTACATGCCAAGTTCAGAGACCTGCAGAGTCCGTTTTCGAATACATAATAGTTTTGGTAAGAAAAGTTCCGCGAAAATTCTGTCCAGTTATACTTTTGGAGTTTTTATCCAACAAGGAAAGCTACAAAGCGAAAGAGGGACGGAAACGGAGCCAAGGTGGCTCACACCACCCCCTGGCGCGGCCCCCCTGGCCGTGCCAGCAGGTGGTGTGGCCACCTCGGCCTCCGTCTCCGACCCGTTTTCTTCCAGTACCTTCCTTTTGTTGTAAAACTTTGTAATATATAATCCCCCGGATCCCCCGAGGTTCGTATATCATGGTCTCGTCGTGTTTTCGTTTCGATCTGTGCCTGCCAGGAACTATTCTTGAAAGTTAGAAACACGATGGTGTCCGCCAAGGATAAAGGAAAGGAGCCTATAGAGGAATATCTCCAAGACCCCGGGCAGGAGGAGGAGATCAAGAGTGAAGATGAAGAGGAGGCAAAGCAAAGCCAACATCTGCACATCGGCACTACCATTGCAAGCATTGGAGTGTTGACAAGATCTGCTAGGGTCAGAAGGACTGCACGGATGTCAACTGGAAGGAAACCTCCGCATCACTGTTTGGCTCCACGGTCACTTCCTCCACGCACTAAGAATCCTTTCCATACTCTTATCCATGAGCATCGATACCAGAATATGCCCAAGGAGAAACTACCCTCCAATTGGGATTTGCCTCGTTCTAGCCATGCAGGAAAATAAGACTTCAAGGAGGAAGAGTGGGGAAAGAATCGCAAGAGCTGGAATTCACAACCCGACATGATCATGAGCCGCATTGAGCAAAACTCACAATTGATTTGTATCCTCACCTTCGAGATTGAGGACTTGGGGAAACTAATCAAAGAGCTCATCGAGAGAATACCACCACCACCAAAGGAGTAATCCGTCATAAGGTTTTGGCATCCCATTGGTTTGTTCCAAGCTTGGGGGAGTGCCGCGGTATCACATCACTATCTTTTATCTTTTTACCTTTTTAGTAGAGTCATATCATGAATAGAGGAGTTATCATGTAGGATGGTTTGCATTATGGAAGTGTCCCCTCTCTCGTTAGATATGTATCCCTTGGTGTGAGTTGCCGTTATGGAATATTAATGAGAAGTTCTATCATTTACTCTTTTGTATATCTTATTTTAGTTTTCAATTCATGGTTATATGATTGATCTTGTTGTTAGTATTGGTATCACTTTTTTATCATTGAGTTAGTTTAGTTGGTTTTGGAAAACCTGGCTTGGTCAGTAGCAGCAATATTTTGAGAATTGAATGAAAAAGATAAAAGTACTCTAAAGAAATATAATTTCATCATCTTTCTTTCTTGATTTGCTCATAAGTTTAGTATTTTGTAGTCAAGATATTTTGTGCTTCCAAGGAAGATTGCATGTTTGTTTTTTCACTTGTATGTTTGTTTGTTTCCTTCAACTCTTATGCTCGCTACCCAGCCTTGCTAGCCAAAAACATGTATTGAGAGGGAATGCTTCTCGTGCATGCAATCCTTAAACCAAAACCTATGCCATTTGTGTCCATCATACCTACCTATTAGCACTATTGCTATTCCAAGTAAATTCTTGTTTTTATCTACCTTCCAAATTAAACTTGTTATGAGAAAATTAGTGATTAAAGCTCTCACGAACTTGATGGCACACTTTACTTTCTTGCAATTAATAAGCTTGAACCATTGAGTCCATCTTTGTTGCGTATATGCTTGTGCATTATAAGTTGAAGTTAGCAGAACCATGTATCATGGGGAACGCTTTCAACATTGCACATATATTCCGTTGATATCATGATTCTTTTGCTTATGGATCCCGGCGGTGTGAAATAAAAGGGGAACTTGTAAGATCGTGGAGTTTATATGTGTGTTCGAGAAATGCCTGGGTCGCTAGCCTAAGCCATGCCTAATCATGGTGGAAACTTGCATCATAGCCATTATGAGCACTCTATGAAGCATCCTCAATAAAAACCTATGCAAATAGCAAATAAAAGGATCGTTGAGATGGTCATTGTCTGCTTGCCTTGTCATTTTGATTATGGGATAGCTCCTATATCATGTGCAAGGGGTACCCCGTTAGCGGTTCTTTATGATACATATGTATTTACAATGACAAGAGCTTACTTGTGACTGAAGTTGAGTAGCATGAGGTTCGGTACTCGTAAGTAAGGCGCATGAGATTTCAACTTATAACTTGTCAAGCATATCCTCTTAGTTGTGTCACTTTAACCTTAATCACCTAAAGATGCCTATGATAGGGGAAATGAGAGCTAAAAGCTAATAAGTACCATAATTTTTGGAAGTTCATTATGAAACTTCAAATCCCTGCTTCCCTCTGCGAAGGGCCTATACTTTACTTTTTAGTTGAGTCAATAAACCTATTCCCTTCTACCTCAGCAAGCATTTTGAGTTGTTGTGTTTCATTCATTCATATGATGATTTATTCAAACATGTTTCTTATGTTCCTTGTTTTGCACTTTGCTCTTATCTTAGTGTCTACTACTTTGAAATCTATCATTGAAAATCGGTTATTTGTGAACTCCAGCAAATTCTTCGACCAAGAGCGAAGTTTGCCATTACCAATTATGATTTACTTTATGCATCTTTATTGTGTTTCCTTTACTTATTGCAAGTTAAGTTATATAATAGTGAGTTGTCTTCTACTATGACTTATGTATTGATGAATGTGATGCTTCTTATCCGTATTCTTTTATCGACTCTTCACTCCATAAACCCGAGGTCATGTTTATTGAGTTCAGTTTCGCTTGGGGACAAGTGAAGTCTAAGCTTGGGGGAGTTGATATGTCCATTTTGCATCACTATTCTATTTCATAATTTACTGTTATTCATTGATATATTTCATATTAAGAGCTGATACTTATGTTATTTCATCTATTTTTGCATGGTTGATGACTTTTGGAGCATGGACCGCTGCAGTCAGGATTCTGATGGAAAAGGTGCTGTTTGGAGGCAAAATTCGCGAAGATTAGAAAATCCGGGAAAATACATGGAAAATCCTATTTTTCTAGAAGACGAAGAAAGTCGGAAGGGGAAGCGGAGATGGGCCATAGGGGGCCCACACCACCCCCTGGCGCTGGCCACCATAGGTCGCGCCACCAGGTGGTGTGGCCGCCCTGGTCCACCCTTGGCTCTCCCCTCTGGCGTATATTATCCTCCCGAAACCCTAAGACTCGGGGAGCGACCACAGAAAGATTCCGCCACCTCTGCGGGGCGGAAAACACCGAGAGAGAAAGATCTCTCCGGCAGACAGAATTCTGCTGGGGGAATTCCTTCCCGGAGAGGGGAGATCGTCGCCATCAACACCACCATCAAGCTGGACTTCATCGAGATCATCATCATCATCACCACCATCATCTCCACCAGCACCATCATAACCACCTCCATACCGCTGTAACAATTGGGTTGAATCTTGCATAGTTCTTAGGGGAAACTTTCCTGGTGTTGATTACTCCTTGTAGTTTATGCTATTGAGTGAACCGTTGAATTATTGTTTATGTTCAGATTGTTATACATCATTATTTCATCTCTGATCATGATCCATATGATGCCTTGTGAGTAGTTCGTTTAGTTCTTGAGGACATGGGAGAAGTCATGTTGTTAGTAGTGGAATTGTGTTCAGAAAGATTCAATAGTTTGATACTTAAGTTGTGGTGTACTTCTTCTAGTGGTGTCATGTGAACGTCGAGTACATGACACTTCACCTATATGGGCCTAGGGGAATGCATTTTGTATTTGGATACTAATAGTAGGGGTTGCCGGAGTGACAGAAGCCTGAACCCCCGTTAGGAAACCATTGCACAAGGGACGTCAGGGTCTTACAGTTTAAAGTTGTGGTTAGGTATCTACCTTAATTACTTTCTTGTACTTGCGGATGCTTGCAAGGGATATAATCACAAGTATGTATTAGTCCTTGGAAGTTCGGTACATTAGCGCAGGTTCACCCGCACAACACTTATTAATCACTAAAGAAGATTAATCAACTATATGAAGCGAAAGCACTTGACGATATTCCAGTGTGTCTTAGAGAACATTTGGTCATCTTAAGTAATACAACTGGCTTGTCCTTTGCTAAATAAAAGATTGGGCCACTTGCTGCATTTATTCTTATTGTCTTTTATTTACTCATAATTTATTTACTTTATTTACCCCCTAAAAATCCGTTTGCTAAGTATTTACATAGAATTCCTGCTCCAAGCCACTAGCCAGCACCTTCTGCTCCTCATTGAGTTCGACACTCTTACTTATCGAAAATACTTCAATACACCCCCTATACTTGTGGGTCATCACTTGTTTAGGATAAGAACACACATTTAATGACACTGGTGGATCCATATGTGGTTTGTGCAAAGAAAACACATGGAATGACTCTGGTGGATCCATATGTGGTTTAGGAAAAGAACACGCATGCAATGACTCTAGTGCTCGTTTAGGATAAGAACACACATGGAATGACTCTAGTGGATCCATATGTGGTTTGTGAAAAGAACACACATGCAATGACTCTAGTGGATCCATGTGGTTTATGAAAAGAACATACTGGCAATGACTCTAGTTATAGTTTAGGATAAGAACACACATGCAATGACACTGGTGGATCCATATGTGGTTTGTGAAAAGAACACACATTCAATGACACTGGTGGATCCATGTGGTTTATGAAAAGAACAGACATGCAATGTCTCTGGTGGATCCATATGTGGTTTGTGAAAAGAATAACCATGCAATGACTCTAGTTGTGGTTCATGAAAAGAATACACATGCAATGACACTGGTGGATCCATGTGGTTCATGAAAAGAACACACATGCAATGACTCTAGTGGATCCATATGTGATTTATGAAAATAAAACACATCCAATTACTCTAGTGCTGGTTTAGGATAAGAACACACATGCAATGACTAGTGGATCAATATGTGGTTTGTGAAAAGAACACACATGCAATGACTCTAGTGGATCCATGTGGTTTATGAAAAGAACTGACATGCAATGACTCTAGCTATGGTTAATGAAAGGAACACACATGCAATGACTCTAGTGGATCCATATGTGGTTTGTGAAAAGCACACACATGCAATGACTCTGTTGGATCCATATGTGGTTTGTGAAAACAACACACATGCAATGACTCTAGTTGTGGTTCATTAAAAGAACACACATGCAATGACACTAGTTGATCTATGTGGTTTATGAAAAGAACGCACATGCAATGACTCTAGTGGATCGATATGTGGTTTAGGAAAAGAACACATATGCAATGACTCTAGTGCTAGTTTAGGATAAGAACACACATGCAATGACTCTAGTGGATCCATATGTGGTTTGTGAAAAGAACACACATGCAATGGCTCTAGTGGATCCATGTGGTTTATGAAAATAACATACTGGCAATGACTCTAGTGGATCCATATGTAGTTTGTGAAAAGCACACACATGCAAAGACTCTATTGGATCCATATGTGGTTTGTGAAAAGAACACACATGCAATGAATCTAGTTGTGGTTCATGAAAAGAACACACATGCATTTGACACTGGTGGATCTATGTGGTTTATGAAAAGAACACACATGCAATGACTCTAGTGGATCCATATGTGGTTTAGGAAAAGAACACATATGGAATGACTCTAGTGCTAGTTTAGGATAAGAACACACATGCAATGACTCTAGTGGATCCATATGTGGTCTGTGAAAAGAACACACATGCAATTACTCTAGTGGATCCATGTGGTTTATGAAAATAACATACTGGCAATGACTGTAGTGCTGGTTTAGGATAAGAAAACACATGCAATGATACTGGTGGATCTATGTCTGGTTTGTGAAAAGAAAACACATTCAATGACACTGGTGGATCCATGTGGTTTATGAAAAGAACAGACATGCAATGACTCTAGCCGTTGTTCATGAAAAGAACACACATTCAATGGCACTAGTGGATCCATATGTGGTTTGTGAAAAAACAAACATTCAGTGACACTAGTGGATCCATATATGGTTTATGAAAATAAAATACATGCAATGACTCTAGTGGTGGTTTAGGAAAAGAACACACATGCAATGACACTCGTGGATCTATGTGGTTTACTAAAAGAACACAAATGCAATGACTCTAGTGGATCCATATGTGGTTTAGGAAAAGAAAACACATGCAATGAATCTAGTGCTGGTTTAGGAGAAGAACACGCATGCAATGACACTGGTGGAATCATATGTGGTTTAGAAAAAGAACACACATTCGATGACACTGGTGGATCCATATGTGGTTTAGGAAAAGAACACACATGCAATGACTCTTGTGCTGGTTTAGGATAGGAACACACAATGAATGACACTGGTGGATCCATATGTGGTTTGTGAAAAGAACACACATTCAATGACACTGGTGGATCCATGTGGTTTATGAAAACAACAGACATGCAATGACTCTCGTGCAGGTTTAGTATAAGAACACACATTATTTGAAACTAGTGGATCCCTATGTGGTTTGTACAAACAACACACATGGAATGACTCTGGTGGATCCATATGTGGTTTAGGAAAAGAACACATATGCAATGACTCTAGTGCTGGTTTAGCATAAGAACACACATGCAATGACTCTAGTGGATCGATACGTGGTTTGTGAAAAGAATACACATGCAATGACTCTAGTGGATCCATGTGGTTATGAAAAGAACATACTGGCATTGACTCTAGTGCTGGTTTAGGATAAGAACACACATGCAACGACACTAGTGGATCCATATGTGGTTTGTGAAAAGAACACACATTCAATGACACTGGTGGATCCATGTGGTTTATGAAATGAATAGACATGTAATGGCTCTAATGGTGGTTCAGGAAAAGAACACACATGCAATGACACTGGTGGATCCATATGTGGTTTGTGAAAAGAACACACATTCAGTGACACTGGTGGATCCATATGTGGTTTACGAAAAGAACATACATGCAATGGCTCTAGTGCTGGTTTAGGATAAGAACGCACATGCAATGACACTAGTGGATCCATGTGTGGTTTATGAAAAGAAGACACATGCAATGACTCTGGTGGATCCATATGTGGTTTGTGAAAAGAATAGACATGCAATGACTCTAACTGTGGTTCATGAAAGAACACAGATGCAATGACACTGGTGGATCCATATGTGGTTTGTGAGTGGAACACACATGCAATGACTCTAGTGGATCCATGTGGTTTATGAAAAGAACAGACATGCAATGACTCTAGCTATGGTTAATTAAAACAACACACATGGAATGACACTAGTGGATCTATATGTGGTTTGTGAAAAGAACACACATGCAATGACTCTAGTGGATCCATGTGGTTTATGAAAAGAACAGACATGCAATGACTCTAGATATGGTTCATGAAAATAACACACATGCAATGACATAGGTGGATCCATATGTGGTTTGTGAAAAGAACACACATTAAGTGACACTAGTGTATACATATGTTGTTTATGAAAAGAACATACACGTAATGACTCTAGTGCTGGTTTAGGATAAGAACACACATGCAATGACACTGGTGGATCCATGTGTGGTTTATGAAAAGAACACACATGCAATGACTCTAGGGGATCCATATGTGGTCTGTGAAAAGAACAAACATGCAATGACTTCAGCTGTGGATCACGAAAGAACACACATGCAATGACACTAGTGGATCCATGTGTGGTTTGTGAAAAGCACACACATGCAATGACTCTGGTCGATCCATGTGTGGTTTAGGAAAAGAACACACATGCGATGACTCGAGTGCTGGTTTAGGATAAGAACACGCATGCAATGACTCTAGTGGATCCATATGTGGTTTGTGAAAAGAAAACACATACAATGATTCTAGTGAATCCATACGTGGTTTGTGAAAAGAACACACATGCAATGACTGTAGTTGTGGTTCATGAAAAGAAAACACATTCAATGACAGTTGTGGATCCATGTGGTGTATGAAAAGAACACACATGCAATGATTCTAGTGGATCCGTATGTGGTTTAGGAAAAGAACACACATGCAATGACATTGGTGGATCCATATGTGGTTTGTGAAAAGAACACACATTCAATGACACTGGTGGATCCATGTGGTTTATGAAAAGAACAGACAAGCAATGACTCTACTGCTGGCTTAGGATAAGAACACGCATGCAATGAGACTGGTGGATCCATATGTGGTTTGTGAAAAGAACACACATGGAATGACTCTGGTGGATCCATATGTGGTTTAGGAAAAGAACACACATGCAATGACACTAGTGTTGGTTTACGATAAGAACACACATCCAATGACTCTAGTGGATCGATATGTGGTTTGTGAAAAGAACACACATGCAATGACTCTAGTGGATCCATGTGGTTTATGAAAAGAACATATTGGCAATGACCCTAGTGTTGGTTTAGGATAAGAACACACATGCAATGACACTGGTGGATCCATATTTGGTTTGTGAAAAGAACACACATTCAATGAAACTGGTGGATCCATGTGGTTTATAAAAAGAACAGACATGCAATGACTCTGGTGCTGGTTTAGGAAAAGAACACACATGCAATGACTCTAGTGTTGGTTTAGGATTAGAACACACATGCAATGACTCTAGTGGATCCATATGTGGTTTGTGAAAAGAACACACATGCAATGACTCTAGTGGATCCATATGTGGTTTGTGGAATGAACACACATGAAATGACTCTAGTTGTGGTTCATTAAAAGAACACACATGCAATGACAGTTGTGGATCCATGTGGTGTATGAAAAGAACACACATGCAATGATTCTAGTGGCTCTGTATGTGGTTGAGGAAAAGAACACACATGCAATGACATTGGTGGATCCATATGTGGTTTGTGAAAAGAATACACATTCAATGACACTGGTGGATCCATGTGGTTTATGAAAAGAACAGACATGCAATGACTCTAGTGCTGGTTTAGGATAAGAACATACATGCAATGAGACTGGTGGATCCATATGTGGTTTGTGAAAAGAACACACATGGAATGGCTCTGGTGGATCCATATGTGGTTTAGGAAAAGAACACAAATGCAATGACTCTAGTATTGGTTTAGGATAAGAACACAGATCCAATGACTCTAGTGGATCGATATGTGGTTTTTGAAAAGAACACACATGCAATGACTCTAGTGGATCCATGTGGTTTATGAAAAGAACATACTGGCAATGACTCTAGTGTTGGTTTAGGATAAGATCACACATGCAATGACACTGGTGGATCCATATGTGGTTTGTGAAAAGAACACACATTCAATGAAACTGGTGGATCCATGTGGTTTATGAAAAGAACAGACATGCAATGACTCTAGTGCTGGTTTAGGATAAGAACACACATGCAATGACTCTAGTGTTGGTTTAGGATAAGAACACACATACAATGACTCTGGTGCTGGTTTAGGATAAGAACACACATGGAATGACTAGTGGATCCATATGTGGTTTGTGAAAAGAACACACATGCAATGACTCTAGTGGATCCATGTGGTTTATGAAAAGAATAGACATGCAATGATTCTAGCTGTTGTTAATGAAAATAACACACAGGCAATGACTCTAGTGGATACATATGTGGTTTGTCAAAAGCACACACATGCAATGACTCTGTTGGATCCATATGTGGTTTGTGAAAAGAACACACATGCAATGACTCTAGTTGTGGTTCATGAAAAGAACACACATGCAATGACACTGGTGGATCTATGTGGTTTACTAAAAGAACACAAATGCAATGACTCTAGTGGATCCATATGTGGTTTAGGAAAAGAAAACACATGCAATGAATCTAGTGCTGGTTTAGGAGAAGAACACGCATGCAATGACACTGGTGGAATCATATGTGGTTTAGAAAAAGAACACACATTCGATGACACTGGTGGATCCATATGTGGTTTAGGAAAATAACACACATGCAATGAGTCTTGTGTCGGTTTAGGATAGGAACACACAATGAATGACACTGGTGGATCCATATGTGGTTTGTGAAAAGAACACACATTCAATGACACTGGTGGATCCATGTGGTTTGTGAAAAGAACAGACATGCAATGACTCTAGTGGAGGTTTAGTATAAGAACACACATTTATTGACACTAGTGGATCCCTATGTGGTTTGTACAAACAACACACATGGAATGACTCTGGTGAATCCATATGTGGTTTAGGAAAAGAAAACACATGCAATGACTCTAGTGCTGGTTTAGGATAAGAACACACATGCAATGACTCTAGTGGATCGATACGTGGTTTGTGAAAAGAATACACATGCAATGACTCTAGTGGATCCATGTGGTTATGAAAAGAACATACTGGTATTGACTCTAGTGCTGGTTTAGGATAAGAACACACATGCAACGACACTAGTGGATCCATATGTGGTTTGTGAAAAGAACACACATTCAATGACACTGGTGGATCCATGTGGTTTATGAAATGAATAGACATGTAATGGCTCTAATGGTGGTTCAGGAAAAGAACACACATGCAATGACACTGGTGGATCCATATGTGGTTTGTGAAAAGAACACACATTCAGTGACACTGGTGGATCCATATGTGGTTTACGAAAAGAACATACATGCAATGGCTCTAGTGCTGGTTTAGGATAAGAACGCACATGCAATGACACTAGTGGATCCATGTGTGGTTTATGAAAAGAAGACACATGCAATGACTCTGGTGGATCCATATGTGGTTTGTGAAAAGAATAGACATGCAATGACTCTAGCTGTGGTTCATGAAAGAACACAGATGCAATGACACTGGTGGATCCATATGTGGTTTGTGAGTGGAACACACATGCAATGACTCTAGTGGATCCATGTGGTTTATGAAAAGAACAGACATGCAATGACTCTAGCTATGGTTAATGAAAACAACACACATGGAATGACACTAGTGGATCTATATGTGGTTTGTGAAAAGAACACACATGCAATGACTCTAGTGGATCCATGTGGTTTATGAAAAGAACAGACATGCAATGACTCTAGATATGGTTCATGAAAATAACACACATGCAATGACATAGGTGGATCCATATGTGGTTTGTGAAAAGAACACACATTAAGTGACACTAGTGTATACATATGTTGTTTATGAAAAGAACATACACGTAATGACTCTAGTGCTGGTTTAGGATAAGAACACACATGCAATGACACTGGTGGATCCATGTGTGGTTTATGAAAAGAACACACATGCAATGACTCTAGGGGATCCATATGTGGTCTGTGAAAAGAACAAACATGCAATGACTTCAGCTGTGGTTCACGAAAGAACACACATGCAATGACACTAGTGGATCCATGTGTGGTTTGTGAAAAGCACACACATGCAATGACTCTGGTCGATCCATGTGTGGTTTAGGAAAAGAACACACATGCGATGACTCGAGTGCTGGTTTAGGATAAGAACACGCATGCAATGACTCTAGTGGATCCATATGTGGTTTGTGAAAAGAAAACACATACAATGATTCTAGTGAATCCATACGTGGTTTGTGAAAAGAACACACATGCAATGACTCTAGTTGTGGTTCATGAAAAGAAAACACATTCAATGACAGTTGTGGATCCATGTGGTGTATGAAAAGAACACACATGCAATGATTCTAGTGGATCCGTATGTGGTTTAGGAAAAGAACACACATGCAATGACATTGGTGGATCCATATGTGGTTTGTGAAAAGAACACACATTCAATGACACTGGTGGATCCATGTGGTTTATGAAAAGAACAGACAAGCAATGACTCTACTGCTGGCTTAGGATAAGAACACGCATGCAATGAGACTGGTGGATCCATATGTGGTTTGTGAAAAGAACACACATGCAATGACACTAGTGTTGGTTTACGATAAGAACACACATCCAATGACTCTAGTGGATCGATATGTGGTTTGTGAAAAGAACACACATGCAATGACTCTGGTGGATCCATATGTGGTTTAGGAAAAGAACACACATGCAATGACACTAGTGTTGGTTTACGATAAGAACACACATCCAATGACTCTAGTGGATCGATATGTGGTTTGTGAAAAGAACACACATGCAATGACTCTAGTGGATCCATGTGGTTTATGAAAAGAACATACTGGCAATGACCCTAGTGTTGGTTTAGGATAAGAACACACATGCAATGACACTGGTGGATCCATATTTGGTTTGTGAAAAGAACACACATTCAATGAAACTGGTGGATCCATGTGGTTTATAAAAAGAACAGACATGCAATGACTCTGGTGCTGGTTTAGGAAAAGAACACACATGCAATGACTCTAGTGTTGGTTTAGGATTAGAACACACATGCAATGACTCTAGTGGATCCATATGTGGTTTGTGAAAAGAACACACATGCAATGACTCTAGTGGATCCATATGTGGTTTGTGGAATGAACACACATGAAATGACTCTAGTTGTGGTTCATTAAAAGAACACACATGCAATGACAGTTGTGGATCCATGTGGTGTATGAAAAGAACACACATGCAATGATTCTAGTGGCTCTGTATGTGGTTGAGGAAAAGAACACACATGCAATGAAATTGGTGGATCCATATGTGGTTTGTGAAAAGAATACACATTCAATGACACTGGTGGATCCATGTGGTTTATGAAAAGAACAGACATGCAATGACTCTAGTGCTGGTTTAGGATAAGAACATACATGCAATGAGACTGGTGGATCCATATGTGGTTTGTGAAAAGAACACACATGGAATGGCTCTGGTGGATCCATATGTGGTTTAGGAAAAGAACACAAATGCAATGACTCTAGTGTTGGTTTAGGATAAGAACACAGATCCAATGACTCTAGTGGATCGATATGTGGTTTTTGAAAAGAACACACATGCAATGACTCTAGTGGATCCATGTGGTTTATGAAAAGAACATACTGGCAATGACTCTAGTGTTGGTTTAGGATAAGAACACACATGCAATGACACTGGTGGATCCATATGTGGTTTGTGAAAAGAACACACATTCAATGAAACTGGTGGATCCATGTGGTTTATGAAAAGAACAGACATGCAATGACTCTAGTGCTGGTTTAGGATAAGAACACACATGCAATGACTCTAGTGTTGGTTTAGGATAAGAACACACATCCAATGACTCTGGTGCTGGTTTAGGATAAGAACACACATGGAATGACTAGTGGATCCATATGTGGTTTGTGAAAAGAACACACATGCAATGACTCTAGTGGATCCATGTGGTTTATGAAAAGAATAGACATGCAATGATTCTAGCTGTTGTTAATGAAAATAACACACAGGCAATGACTCTAGTGGATACATATGTGGTTTGTCAAAAGCACACACATGCAATGACTCTGTTGGATCCATATGTGGTTTGTGAAAAGAACACACATGCAATGACTCTAGTTGTGGTTCATGAAAAGAACACACATGCAATGACACTGGTGGATCTATGTGGTTTACTAAAAGAACACAAATGCAATGACTCTAGTGGATCCATATGTGGTTTAGGAAAAGAAAACACATGCAATGAATCTAGTGCTGGTTTAGGAGAAGAACACGCATGCAATGACACTGGTGGAATCGTATGTGGTTTAGACAAAGAACACACATTCGATGACACTGGTGGATCCATATGTGGTTTAGGAAAATAACACACATGCAATGAGTCTTGTGCCGGTTTAGGATAGGAACACACAATGAATGACACTGGTGGATCCATATGTGGTTTGTGAAAAGAACACACATTCAATGACACTGGTGGATCCATGTGGTTTGTGAAAAGAACAGACATGCAATGACTCTAGTGGAGGTTTAGTATAAGAACACACATTTATTGACACTAGTGGATCCCTATGTGGTTTGTACAAACAACACACATGCAATGACTCTGGTGAATCCATATGTGGTTTAGGAAAAGAAAACACATGCAATGACTCTAGTGCTGGTTTAGGATAAGAACACACATGCAATGACTCTAGTGGATCGATACGTGGTTTGTGAAAAGAATACACATGCAATGAATCTAGTGGATCCATGTGGTTATGAAAAGAACATACTGGTATTGACTCTAGTGCTGGTTTAGGATAAGAACACACATGCAACGACACTAGTGGATCCATATGTGGTTTGTGAAAAGAACACACATTCGATGACACTGGTGGATCCATGTGGTATATGAAATGAATAGACATGTAATGGCTCTAATGGTGGTTCAGGAAAAGAACACACATGCAATGACACTGGTGGATCCATATGTGGTTTGTGAAAAGAACACACATTCAGTGACACTGGTGGATCCATATGTGGTTTACGGAAAGAACATACATGCAATGACTCTAGTGCTGGTTTAGGATAAGAACACACATGCAATGACACAAGTGGATCCATGTGTGGTTTATGAAAAGAAGACACATGCAATGACTCTGGTGGATCCATATGTGGTTTGTGAAAAGAATAGACATGCAATGACTCTAGCTGTGGTTCATGAAAGAACACAGATGCAATGACACTAGTGGATCCATATGTGGTTTGTGAGTGGAACACACATGCAATGACTCTAGTGGATCCATGTGGTTTATGAAAAGAACAGACATGCAATGACTCTAGCTGTGGTTAATGAAAACAACACACATGCAATGACACTAGTGGATCTATATGTTGTTTGTGAAAAGAACACACATGCAATGACTCTAGTGGATCCATGTGGTTTATGAAAAGAACAGACATGCAATGACTCTAGATATGGTTCATGAAAATAACACACATGCAATGACATAGGTGGATCCATATGTGGTTTGTGAAAATAACACACATTAAGTGACACTAGTGTATACATATGTTGTTTATGAAAAGAACATACATGTAATGACTCTAGTGCTGGTTTAGGATAAGAAGACACATGCAATGACACTGGTGGATCCATGTGTGGTTTATGAAAAGAACACACATGCAATGACTCTAGGGGATCCATATGTGGTCTGTGAAAAGAACAAACATGCAATGACTTCCGCTGTGGTTCACGAAAGAACACACATGCAATGACACTAGTGGATCCATGTGTGGTTTGTGAAAAGCACACACATGCAATGACTCTGGTCGATCCATGTGTGGTTTAGGAAAAGAACACGCATGCAATGACTCTAGTGGATCCATATGTGGTTTGTGAAAAGAAAACACATACAATGATTCTAGTGAATCCATACGTGGTTTGTGAAAAGAACACACATGCAATGACTCTAGCTATGGTTCATGAAAAGTACACACATCCAATGACACTTGAGGATCCATGTGGTTTATGAAAAGAACACACATGAAATGACTCTAGTGCTCGTTTAGGAGAAGAATACACATGCAATGACACTGGTGGAATCATATGTGGTTTACAAAAATAAAACACATTCAATGACACTGGTGGATCGATATGTGGTTTAGAAAAAGAACACACGTGCAATGACTCTAGTGCTGGTTTAGGATTGGAACACACATGCAATGACACTGGTGGATCCATATGTGGTTCGTGAAAAGAACACACATTCAATGAAACTGGTGGATCCATGTGGTTTATGAAAAGAACAGACATGCAATGACTCTAGTGCTGGTTTAGGATAAGAATGCATGCAATGACACTGGTGGATCCATGTGTGGTTTGTGAAAAGAACACACATGGAATGACTCTGGTGGATCCATATGTGGTTTAGGAAAAGAACACACATGCAATGACTCTAGTGCTGGTTTAGAATAAGAACACACATGCAATGACTCTAGTGGATCCATATGTGGTTTGTGAAAAGAACACACATGCAATGTCTGTAGTGGATCCATGTGGCTTATGAAAAGAACATACTGGTAATGACTCTAGTGTTGGTTTAGGATAGGAACACACATGCGATGACACTGGTGGATCCATATGTGGTTTGCAAAAAGAACACACATTCAATGACACTCGTGGATCCATGTGGTTTATGAAAAGAACTGACATGCAATGAATCTAGTGGTGGTTCATGAAAAGAACACACATGCAATAGCACTGGTGGATCCATATGTAGTTTGTGAAAATAGCACACATTCCGTGACACCAGTGGATCCATATGTGGTTTATGAAAAGAACATACATGCAATGACTCTAGTGTTGGTTTAGGATAAGAACACACATGTAATGACACTGGTGGATCCATGTGTGGTATATGCAAAGAACACACATGCAATGACTCTGGTGGATCCAGATCTGGTTTGTGAAAAGAACAGACATGCAATGACTCTAGCT